>CM059599.1:35547500-36747500 GCA_030412105.1 Cyclura pinguis
AACACATAAACTGTTCAAAGTTTTTTCACCCTTTGGCAGAAGGGAATATATATAAACATATTTCATGGACAATGTTTCTTTTTTAAAAGAAAGTTCTCAATGCATGTGCATCATGTATGTTTCAGTATGTCAAGAGGCAATGCAGACTGTTTACTTTTTCTTGAAACCACTTACTGAAAGAAATGTAAAACTTACATTTTTAACATATGCCACTTAAATCACTTTCGAGATACTTTTCTGGGGTGCATGTGACAAAGACAGAAATTCAGTTTTTGAATGTACTTACATAAATTAATAAACATACAGAAAAGTAGATGTACAATCATATTTTGACTGCCCTTTATATTTGTGTCACCTGAAAATAGATGCATTCTATGTAAATCACCATATTTAGTCTTAACCATTTCCTCCACCCATTCCATATGTAGGGGGGAAAACAAAGTCTGATGGGCGAATCTTATCTGTTTCATCAATGCTATTTGCTTCACTATTCTCCCATCTACTGGTTAGTGAAAATGACAAGAAAGAGAGGAGAGTCATCATTTTTCACTGTTACTGGGCTGTTACCCTCTGTACTGGGGGTCCCGGGAGGGACACCAAAATGTGCTCAACTAAAGGTGGGGAAAATTAGCTCAGAGCACTGCTTAGCGTTACGAGAGGCAGGGTAACGTAGCGAGATCTTGAACCCTATGTCTACAGGGTCGGGTCAAGTCAAGGAGAACACAAAAGTTGAAATAATAAATGATGTTTATTAAATACAAGCAAAACAGTGTATGCGACACACTCACGCAAGATAACTAAAGAAAATAAAGGTTGGAGTGGTATAGAGGGATTTTTAGAGGGATTGCTGGTTTGGGTGATATTTCACCTGTCCTGAAGCCCAGAAAAATAAGAGAGTGAAGCTGGGGTGCGATGTAGCTCAGCACGTGGAGCTGAGGGGAGGCTCGTCAAGGAAAGCGGCAGCAAGGCGGGATGAAACTCGGGAGCAATCCGAGGAAGGTCTCGGAATCAAGGGTTTTTATAAGGAGAATGTGACTGCAAGCTATGCCGTACTTGGGGGGAAAACAATAGATTTGGAGTTGGAGACAAAGCCTCCGAAAGGTCAGAATCTGAATGACTGAGTTTTCGTAGCGGTTCTCAATAGAGTAGCCAGTACGCAAACGCAGAGTACTTGGGTATTGTATAGGTTACCCATCAAGCTGCCAGTGCGGGGCAGAGGCTCTTTTGTAGGTTGCGTGCATACCTAATTAGAGTACTTGCCTGGAGGTCTCCTAGAGCAGTGAGTCAGCTATTTCTGGCCTGCCTGTATTGTAGTTTGAATATTACGGCTATTAACGGCCGAGCTTGTTTACGTGCTTGTCCGGTGGCCTCGCAAGCACGTGGAGAGGAATAGAGAAATACAGCCGAATTGCGATATCAAGGGATATCTTTAATATCCCCAAAGCTCGGACTAGCCAGGACAGTAACAGGGCAAACCTCTGCCTTTGCTTCTGGAGTTCTGAGGAGGAAGGAGTATTCTGTATGTTCTTCTTCAATGGAGCGTGCATAACGCACTTGTAGGAATATTTAAACAGTAGATATCTACTGAGACTTAAGTTCCATTAATTCTCTTTTTAATTCCAAGATAAAGGTGTATGCAACAGAAGTGTAAATTACAAAAGAAAGGAAATGACAATGCATCTGAAACTGAAATCACCTTTGCCCAGTCTTGTGTGTTTTACTGGGGAGCACATAGTGAAAGAAATGGCACTGGTTTGAGATAAGATACAAGCTGAACCACATTCAGCTCTAATAGCAAAGAACTAATAGGTCAGCAGCATCCAGGGAAGGCAGATGTGGGAGTTCCTTCTTACACAGTAGGTGATGGGAGTGCTGTGACATTTACAGCTGAAAAGTATTATTCATGAACAGTGGTAATACTATGAACAGTCACAATCTGAGGGAAATGTCTGGAGTGATAATTAAATCACATTAAAGTGTTTGATTTTGGCCAGAGCTCTTTATTTAAACATTCTTTTTCAACAAGAGTGGGAGTGGTGGGGAAACTCACAAAAATTATTTTAAGGCTATTTAAGGCATTCTAGGTGAAGGTAAAAAAGATTGGGTTATATATATGTAAAATAAGATGTGCTTATATATTCAGTTTTATTTACTTGTTTTAACTTTTCAAGTTATTTAATATACTTTTAAAATAATTAAAACCATTTTAAATTGATTTATTATATGCCACACTGAGGTCTTAAGATGTTGTTGTTGTTGTTATTGTGTGCCTTCAAGTAATTTCCAATTTATGGTGGCCCTAAGGCAAACCTATCACAGGAGCTGAGAGCACATGATACTCCCAAGGTCACCGTGTGGGTTTCCACGGCTGACCAGAAAATCAAACTCTGGTCTCCATGGTTGTAGTCCAATGCTCAAACCACTACACTGGCTCTCTTTAAGATACATGAAGGGATATAAATATTTTAGGAGCCAGTGTAGTGTAGTGTTTTGAGTGTTGGACTAGGACTTCAGGAGACCAGGGCCATTTCTGCACTAGATTGTTATAGTGCTATTATTCCACTTTCAACATCTTATGGAATCCTGGGGTTTGCGGTTTAGGGAGGGGCCGTTTGGTTCAAATCCCTGCTCAGCTATGGAAACCCTCTTGGGGGCCTTGGGCAAGTCATACTGTTTCAACCTAAGAATGGCAAAATTCCTCTGAATAATCTTGGCAAGAAAACCCAATGACAGGGTCACCACAAGTCATGAATCTAGGAATCAGGAAAGTAGTTTCTGATAACATGGCTCATTCCAAGCAATGTTGCTTTTTGTCATTGTGCTATTGCAATATTGGCAATTTCATTCAAGTGCTTTGTCAGTTCAGTTGGAATTGCTCCCAGAGCACCTATCACCGATGGAACCATAGTTGTTTTTCTGCAAAGAACTGATAGGAACATGAGCCTGAAAATGTTGTAAAAAAGGTGATGTAAAAAAGCCTATGGGACTTTAAAATTCAAACTGCCAGACCATTAGAACATAATATGTTGGACATAACTTTGGCTGAGAAAATGAAAACTTGTAAACCTGACAGTCCCAGGGAACAACAAGATCAAAGACAAAAAGAGGGGAAAAACTATGAAATACTGGGAGCTACAGATTGATGCTGCTGGTGCTAGGCAAACAAACATTTTGCAAGCCATCAAGAGTAAGATGCTGCAGCTACTGATGATTTTATTATTTTATTAATTTATATTCCACCATTATCTCAATAGTGAGACTAAAGGTGGCTAACAACATATTTAAAAACAATACAAATTAAACTGTACAATTTTAAAAACAATTAAACAATGAAGCTAAAACATTAAAAGTCATTAAAAGACAATATACAAACCTTAAAGCAGCACTATATAGTATTAAAAGGCCACCCCAGTCAGTTTCCAAAAGCCTGATAAAATAAAAATATCTACACTTGCTGACAGAAGGACAGCAAGGATAGGGCCATTTTAAAGAGGGCGAAGTCTGAGAGCAGACACTGGAGAAGTGCCTCTTCTATGTCCCCAGCAAATGAGCTTGAGAAGGTTATGGAACAAAGAAAAAGGCCACTCCATTTGATCTGAGAGCTCTAATGGGCTTATAAAAGGAGATACAGTCCTTCAGAGACCTGAACCCAAGCCATATAAGGGTTTACAGGTCATCATCATCATTTTGAATGCTGCCAGAAAGAGACTGGCAGCCCATGGAGTTGTTGCAACAAGAGACCTGTGTGCTCCCTGTAGCCATCTCCAATTAGCAATCTGGTGACAGCTCTTTGGACCAAATGAAGTTCTGACCACTTTTCAAAAGCAGACCCATGCAGAGCACATTACAGTAATCCAAACAAGATGTAACCAAGACAAGTCTTACCATGGACAGATCTGACGTGTCTGAGAATGGGCACGGTTGGTGTATTAGCTTTAATTGTGCAGATGCACTTATGGTCACCACAGAAACCTGGTCCTCCAGGCTTGGGGCTGAATCCAAGAGCACCCACAAAGTGCATCTAACCAACATCATCTAACACAGGCTAATCCCTATTCCCAGATTTGTCTTTTGACTGACCAGGAGCACTTCTGTCTTGCTCGGATTATGTTTCAATTTGTTTGCCCTAATCCAGTCCATTACAGCTTCCAGGTACTGGTTTAGCACAGAAACAGCTTCCTTGGAATTAGGTGGAAAGGAGTAATAGAGCTGGATATTATCAAGGTGCTGGAGACACCTGATCCAAAACTGTGGACAACCTCTCCCAGCAGTTTTACATTATATAGTACAGGGGACAAAGCAGAATCCTGAGATGACTCAACAACCATGGGAATGTAGAAAGAGCCATGCTGGATTACACCAAAGTATGCTGCACAGACAGCTTTGTATTGCGCCCCATGTCAGTCCATTCCCCAGTAGGGCATATGGCTATTGTCCTGAAAGCCAGCTACTGGATTTGTAGGTACTTCCACTGAATGTCATGTTTGTTTTCAAAAATATTCCTTTATCTATAATTTAACTGTGAATAAGGTAGCCATCCTGGTGTGTGTAATGTGTATGTAGACCTGGGTGGCTCTTCTAACCAACAGGACTGATGTTTCTTTCTTTTTTTAAATTTTATTTTCAAATATAAAAGGATAACATAACACATTATTTTAAAAAAATGGATGTTTCTGTTGAAGCCCTAGTAAATCTACAAAATGCAGAAGCAACTAATACAATTGACATGATCACTCCTGAGTGCCATCTTCTGCCTTGCAGACTTCAAGCAGTTCAGTGGCATACTCCCCAATTTGCTTAATCATCCACAGAGTGATTAAGCAAATTGGTAGACAATTAGAGCACAAGTAGAAGAAAACTCTAGATAAATGCAGCTGAACACTATACCGAACCTACTTAGTGGCCCTGAAGAAAAGTGACTTTGTTGCCTCGGTTTCTTAGTTTAATGGTTTGGGTATCTTTTACATATTGTTTGAACCATTTATGGCAAACTATGACTTGTTTGAGAGGAATTCTGAGGATAAAATCACTTCCAACTGTTGGGACTTTGGGCTCTTTTGTAGCATATCAGTCTTAGAAGGTTCCAGAGTACTAACTGTTCCAGTTTTGTTGGATGAGTTTCTTTGAATATGTCTTGAAAAACTGCTTATATGGGTTTAGGTGACCACTTCTATCAGTGATTCCCAACCTGGGGTACACATACCCCCAGGCATACAAGTGAGGACATTCAGGGATGTGTGGGGAAAAAATTAAACAATGGTGATAAAAATATGAAGCATAACTCATTCTTGGAGGATGTCACAACTCAATACAGTTCTTTATTGCCCCTGGCATTGGCATTCCTGTCCTGGAAATTTGAGGAATTAAGGGGGGGGGTCATAGAAATAAAGAGAAGAATGACACACAGGGCAAATTTTCAGATGCCATTGACCCACAAACTTAAAAAAAAAAGTCTTTCATACATGCATATGCACACACAGCCTTCTGTTAAAGTTGTCATGACTGCAACCCTACTCACACTAGGTGGCTTCTTGAGACTTGCACACATGCACTCTTCTCTTCCTGTTCCCTTTGTCCCTCTCCATGAGGAGAGTGTGTGCCTAGTGGAGACACCTAGCTTCATCCCAAATCCATCTGAGGGAGGGATGCACAACACCAGTCACTCCTCCTCGTGCCTTTCACCAAGAGCTAACTGGATCCTGAGACCACAGAGAGCATCTAGGTGGGTAACAGCGCATAATGGGATGGAGAGGCCCAGGCGGGGTGAGTGGCCTGACACTCTGCCTTTCCTTCCATGGGTGTGGGGACATCTCTTCAGAGCTCACAAAAGCTTTCTGATGCGCCTTTTTTTCCCTCAAAGAAAGGAGGTTGGTGGCAGAGGGAAGGGTACAGTTTATGGAAATGGGCTGCCAAGGAGTACACAAGTGATAAAAGGTTGGGAAGCATTGGCCTATATTAGTCTGATTCTTTATGGCTGGTACAATATTATAGGGAAGAAATGGCTTGATGGATCAGGAAAGTGATTAAATGCTTCCCTGTCCTGAGTCATCTGAGGGAGACACCAATAAAAGCTCTTCATAAGAAATCCACCCTGGAACCATAAGAACTGAACAAGTAGAGACCAATGACAAATGTTTCATTTCTGGGCAAAGTTCCTGAATGTGTGGTTGCCAACCAATTCCAGGCATTTGGAATGAGACTGATTTTCTAGATCTGTTTCAAATGCTATTCCATCCTGGTTGTACCACTGAGACTGGCTTGGTCACCAACTATTTGTCAGGACAAAGAGATGTGGACTATGGCCCTGTTGACAGCCCTTTTGACCTCTTAATAGATTTCAATATCATTGATTACAGTATCCTTCTTGGATGGGGCTCTGTAACCATAATGCTTTGGCATGATTCCACTCCTAAATTGAAAGTCATCTCCAAAAGGAGGGATATTGTTCAGTCTCATGGAGTTTCCAGTGCAAGATTTGATGAAATTTGATCTTATCTCCCATGCTTTTTAATATCTACATTAAGCCACTGAATGAGATCAACTGGAATTTTAGAATGCACTATTAGTTCTACTGATACCAGTTCTACTGTATTTCTTCTTTACTTTATAAAAGTGTGCCAGTGGATATGCTATATTGGAGCCGAGGCTTAGCAATGGATGAGGGCCAGCAAAGTGAACATCAATCCACGTAAGACAGAGACACTGTTAGTTTGTGATTCCTCAGTCTGGATCAGTTTTACATGGGTTCATGATAGCCATAAGGTGATGAATGCCTTCTATTAGCCTTCCACCCCAACCCATCAACAACACCTCCATGCTCCAAAAGCTATTATTAGATTTTTTTGAAGAGACTATTCAGTAGAGTCCTGTTCTGAAAAATAAATTTTGGATTCGGTCAGAGTCCAGAAACAGGCTCTCAAGCATGTTATCAGATAATCCGTATCTTTTATCAGTGACCACACTGTCACCAGTACTGAAGAGATCCTCATTTGGTGCATTGCATGGCATTTGTATGTTCTGTTTGAAAAATACATGAAGAATCTAGAAAAACTCACAAAAGGAGAACAATTGTGTGCTGAATTTATTCAGATATCTGGAGGTAGCATATCTGTTAATATTAGTAGCAACAGTAGTGTTAGTTTCCTGTATTCTTCCTGTGTATACTTTTTAATCTCATTCATTCCCTTTCACTTGGTCCATTTCCGCACTAGACTGCTATAGTGCTATTAGTCCACTTTCAACATCCTATGGAATCCTAGGATTTGCAGTTTAGGTAGGGGCCTTTGAGGCCTCTCCCTAAACTGCAAATCCCAAGGTTCCATAGGATGTTGAAAGTGGATTAATAGCACTATAGCAGTCTAGTGCAGAAATGGCCTTGGTTTTATTGTTGTTAAATACCTTCAAGTCAGCTCCAATGAATGGTAACACTATGAATGAGAGGCAACGAAAAGACCTCCTTCTTAACACCTTGCTCAGGTCTTTAAACTCAGGACTGTGGCTTCCCTGATTGAGTCTATCTACCTCTAATGCAGTCTTCCTCTTTTCCTACTGCTCTTACTTTACCAAGTATTATTGTATTTTCTAATGAGTCATGTCATCTCATGATAATCCAAAGTACAGTAGCCTCAGTTTCATCATTTAACTCACTGGGTTAATTAGGGAAGACTTGAATTAGAATCATAGAGTTGAAAGAGACCACAGGCGCCATCCAGTCCAATCCCCTGCCATGCAGGAACACACATCAAAGCATTCCCAATAGATGGCCATCCAGCCTCTGCTTAAAAACCACCAAAGAAGGACTCTACCACACTCCATTGAGACAGCGTGTTCCACTGCCAGACAGCTCTGACCATCAGGAAGTTCTTCCTGAGGTTCAGGTGGAATCTCCTTTCCTGTAGCTTGAATCCATTCCTCCTTGTCCTAGTCTCTGGAGCAGCGGAAAACAAGCCCGCTCCCTCCTCGACATGACAGCCCTTCAAATATTTAAACATGGCTATCATCTCCCCTCCTAACTTTCTCTTCTGTAGACTAAATATACCCAGCTCCCTAAGCCGCTCCTCATACAGCCTGGGCTCCAGACCCTTCACTATTTTGGTTGCCCTCCTCTGGACACCCTCCAGCTTGTCAATATCCTTCTTCAATTGAGTGACCAGAACTGGACACAGTATTCCAAATGAGGTCTAATCAATGCAGAAGAGAGTGGTACCATTACCTCCCTTGATCTAGACACCATACTCCTATTGATGCAACCAAGAATCGCATTGGCTTTCTTGGCTGCTGCCTCACACTGCTGCCTCATGTTTAGCTTGTGATCTACCAAGACTCCTAGATCCCTTTCATACGTACTGCTATCCAGCCACACATCCCCCATCCTATATTTGAGCATTCCATTTTTTCTGCCTAAGTGTAGGACCTTACATTTCTCTCTGTTGAAATTCATTTTATTAGCTTTAATCCAGCTCTCCAATCTGTCAAGGTCCTTTTGAATTTTGATCCTGTCCTCTGGTGTATTAGCATCCCCTCCTAATTTGGTGTCATCTGCAAATTTGATCAGCATGCCCTTCTTCATCCAAGTCATTGACGAAGATGTTGAATAGCACTGGGCTCAGGACAGAACCCTGTGGCACTCTCCAGGATGAAAAGCAGCCATTGGTGAGCACCCTTAGGGTTTGGTCGGTCAACCAATTACAAATCCACCTGACAGTAGCTCTGTCCAGCCCACATTTTACTAGCTTCTTTACAAGAATGTCAGGCCTCACTGAAATCAAGATACGCTATGTCCACAGCATTGCCTTCATCTATCAAGCTTGTAACTATCATGAAAAGAGAGAAGATTAATCTGGCATGACTTATTTCTGAGAAATCCGTATTGACTTGTAGTGATTACAGCATTGCTTTCTAAGTAATTACAAACTGACTGCTTAATGATCTGCTCTAGGATCTTTCCTGGTATTGATGTCAGGCTGACCAGGCGATAATTATTTGGGTCCTCTTTTTTTCCCTTAAACTACTGTGGAGTGGAGAACTTTCAATTGTCCATCACAGTCCATGCCACTTTTGGTCTGCACTATCTGGAAGTGACACCACAGTGCTTACATTAAACTTTAATGGACTTTCAATTACCTCCTATGCATAGGGATTATGATTAAAGCACCATATACAATCCCCAGACTACATATGGTCTGGTGCGGGAAAAAAATCAGGGGAAATTTGAAGAGTACAATTTATGAGCTTACAGTCTGGTCTTCCAAGGACACCATCGGTCACACTATTTAATCACCATACCTCCTTGAGCACCCCATCTCATTTGATTTTGAAAGCTAAGCAGGGTCAGGTCTCCTTAAGTGCTTAGATGGAAGAATATGAAAAAACATCAAAGATCTCCAAGTGGAGCCAGGAAAAAAATCTTACCTGAAACGCTGGGGAGGTCCTACAAATCAAGGCTGACAGTACTGAACTAAATGGACTAATGGTCTGACTTTCTACAAGACAGATTCCTATGTTCCTAAGTAGACAGTTCTATGGCAATCTGGCTGTTAAGGGTACTGAATTGCTGATAGTGAGTTGAGACCTCAGACTGTATCACAGACCAACATAAGGTGCATGTAGGGGCATAATAATTAGGAAATAATTAATCAATAGCTTAATAGCAAGCATATTGAATTAGGAAAAAGAGCAATGGAGCCAGGCAAAACGAGAAGAATGCTTATGCTTGCACCTGGATGCAGACAACAGGAAAATCAGCTTGTAAAACTTAGAATAACAAGAAGCTAAGTAGGGTAATGATAGATAGAAAAAAGAGATAACTAACTGAGTAGGCTCAACAGGTGTGAAAGAGAGGTAGACTCTGTGGGTTGCAGCATCCAGAGTAGGCCAAACCAGGCCAAGGGGAGGGGGAGTGACCACAAGAGATGAACTTTGGTGACCGAGAGCCTCATAAAGCTTCATTTTAATATTAAAAATCACACCCCTAGGGTGGGATCTGGTATTATAATTTGGGACCACCCATATGTACATGCGCAGTGCTTGTATGCTGACATAATAATGCATTCATGACATAGTTCCTATACGTATATATTTGGATTAGCCAATAATTAGCATTTCTTGCTTCTGTAATGGATGCTTAGCAGGGTATAAAGCTACCTGTGTGTAGCCATTTTCTTTGGAGTAGTATATTTTTAGTGCCTGATGCACAACTGCTCTCCTCTTGTACAAGGGAAAATCATTTAATAAATTCTTTACATTTTTTGCTGCTAAAACCCTGGTATGATTTTGAATTAATGCAGTGACATGCAGAACTGCTGAGTGTTAGGGTGGGGGAGTTAAGGTAAAAGAAATATTTTTTAAAAAAGAGGGATGACAAGAATGATACATTGAAATTAGACTGGGAGAAGAGAAAAGTACAAAAACAGGCCTATATATTTTTAAAAGCAAATCCCATTTAATAGATAGAGCTTATATTAAAAAGCAGAGGTTTCTGTCTTTGTAGATGAGCCTCTCTGTTATCGCCAGAGTCCAGGAAATATACTTGTTTGGACCACAGCTCTCAACAACTCCTAAATTCTGGGAACTGCAGTCTAAAAAGTAATGTTTCCAAGCTTTGGACAGCCAAGACCATAACTCTGAGAGAAGGAACTTGCTTGCTTTAACAGCCATACATTATTCTGAATTCCTGTCCAGAGTAACACTCTGTAGCTAAGAAAACATAACCCTGTGCCTGTCTTTGCATATGTTGATATTCAAGAGGTTTTGAAGGGGACTTTTCTTCCCCTATAATTCTAATAAATAAGCTGTCTGCAGATTTCCTAGCTGGACAGGGCTGCACCATAGTAGTACAAAGAGCTCGCTGCAGGTGCTAAAGCCAGATCTTTACAAGTTCAAAGGCCCAGGTTGCACCTTTCCCTTAGACATGCCTCCTCTCGGCTTAACACCTGATGACTGGGTTTAAGTTGTCTACCTGTTCTACTGTAGAATGAGCCTGTTAGCATCAACAGACCCTTGAGCTTTATGAAGACTCTCCCCAAAGAAAAATCCAAGGAGAAAGTGCCAAGATTGGGCCAGTTGTAGCTGATGTCTCCCTACATAATCCAGTAAGATAAAAAAATCTCTGCTCCCTAAAGAACATCCTGCTGGCCAGAAAAGGCTTGGAAGATGGCTTGCTGCCCTTCATTAAGCTCACTGACCCTGGAGTCAGCTTCACGGTGCTCTTCTGAGAGCAGCAAACAGACAGGATCCCCTGGATTGATCCAGAGTATGTCAGATGTAAACTACCTCAGCAAGCATTGATACCTCACTGCTTGCCATATGCTTTGATGTGGAACACCACTAAAAAAACTCATCTTTTTTGAAAAACGGCGTTTCTGTGAGGGAAAAAAGTGCTTTCCAGAGCCATCCCTCAAATAACTACCTACTGAATTCATTCAGTGTCTAAGGCCCCTTCCGCAGGATGCTGTTGTCCTGGCATGGGGATAGAAGAGGAATGGGACCGCGACAACACTTCTGCATGACATCATTGCGCTCCTGTCCTTTCCCTGCTGCTGTCAGGTGGCACAGTCGCAGATTAAATCATTGATGGGTTTTCCCCCCAATGACCCGCGATCATGCCACCATACCACACTAACCTGGCCTGCAGAAGCCCCTGGAAGCACAGTGGAGGTGCTTCCTGCTCCAGTGCAGCCTGGAAAAGTGCTTGGCTGCACTGCAGAAATAAGAGGCATGTCCATCATGCTTCCTTCAGCAGGGAGCTGGTCCGGTGCAGAGGGGAGCACTCCTGTTGTGCTCCCTTCCCAGCAGAGCTGCTGCGGGGATTGCCACTGGAGCACGACGAGACAAGGTAGGGTGCAGAAAGGGCCTAAGTTGTGCTCCTGGCCCACATTCCCTACCAACACTCAATGTAGATCCCACATGAGCTAGTCTCATTCCCAGGTCAACACAACTGACATGACAACACAATTACTCCAGGCAGGTCATACCAACTAAAATATTATATTCACAAACATCTGGCTGAAAATACATGTTGCTGAGGCACCTCATACACATTCACAAGTGCAATATAACAGCCAATGAAAAATACTGAGCCAGAAGAAGAATTCTCTTCTATGAGACAATTTACTTTATCAATGTTATATGATTGGTCCTAGCCATAAAAACAATAGACAGAGCCATCAAGACACCCTTGTTAGCTCTAACACAAGATGTGAACCAAATCTGAGAGGTCACTTTTCAAAAGAGAATGGCTCTGAATTACATATTAGCTTCAAAAGGAGGGGATGTCTGTATATTAATAGCATCTGAATTTAGATGTGTATAAATGACACCACACACACAACAGAGATCAATGTGGAGATAATAGGAAAAAAATAGTCCAGAAGGCCAAAGAGACTATTAGGAGATATCCTAAAGAAAATTGGTTTGACTGATTACCTGACTAGTGAGATCTGGTGGGTGGTACCATTAAAAACTGAATGAAATGGCTTATGATATGCTTAACTGTTAGAATAGTGCTATATGTGTATATTAATACTCCTTGGATGTTAAAAAAAGAAAACTAGGTATAAAAATACTGCTGGACAGTTAGCCGAAACATCTCTAGCAACAAGCTTTTGATAATAACTGAATTAGTTAACATAGAGGTAGACTAGATTTCAGTTCTTCAGATGGAGAATAGCTTTGCAGGTGCTAACCCCCAAAATGCTGGTGCTAGGGAAATTCTTCCATACAAACAAACAAACCCAAGCTAGCACTATGAAGTACACATAATGTATTTTCTTCTCTATGGCACCAAGAAACTGGGGAATGGATTATATAGCAAGGACTGAGGAATGGTTGTTTACCTTCCTGGAAGCAATACAGCTGACACCTGAAAAACAACACTTCTATTGAATTTGTTAGAATTTTCCTAGTACATGTGCTTTGAAAGAGTGACTTGGCAACCCTGGCAAATTATATTAGAGTGTAAGAGCTAGTGGTACAGGACTCCCATTTTTTCCAATTTATAGTCTGTCAGGGTGAGACGCAGAAGTACATTGTTTTCTCCTAAATAAAGTTGGATCCTTGATCCACTAGGTCTGGTCTTTTAATTTTTCACAGAGCTACAGGAGAAAGAGAGTCCCCTACACTTTATTGTACATAAGTTTTCCATAGCCGCACTGCATAGAGTGGCACAGTTATTAAAGAGATAATTCAGCTTGGTTTCCAGGAACAAGAGTCACTGCTGATACAAATCACAATCCTTTCACATTCTTTTGAAGACAGAGATACCAGCCCATTAACTTATGAGTACTGAGCTGGATAAGTGCCCTAAATATTACATTGCCCTTCTGCATCCCATCCAAAACAGGCTATTGATTCTTAGACGCTGGAAATCAATCACAAGGAGGAAATTTAAAACATTTTAGTTGTGTCCCTTTCAATTTTTTTGCCTCTGTGCTGAGTGCAATTCTCTTGCAAAACAGAATGCACTTACTACACATCTTCAATTTTGAATGGCATTTGTAGCAGTGACTGGTCCAAAAACTTCACCACTTGGAGAATCCAGAATAGTTAAGTCTCAGAGACACATTGTAAAGTAAGCCATCAAGACATAATGAAATTTCCTTGCTAGCTTTCCTTCCTTTACAACCCTATTCACTTAGGATCCCTAAAGATCACATGTAGGTTCAAAAAACTCCCTAATGTCTAATACTGTAATCTTACATCTCACATAAAAGCCAAACAGCAACTATTTCTAGATAGAAAATTATAGCTTGAAAGAGTTCAGTCAGATTGATAACTGCAGCCCTTCGAATAAAAAAGTTCTCTCCCTTGTTGACATCAATAGAACTTGGAAAAGTGATGGAGCTCACAGTCATAAGCAGAGCTGGACAACTCCACGGGAGTTAGGAGTCAACTGATTTTCAAGTAAAAATCGGGGGTTCAGGGAACTTTGGAGGAGTTGGGAGTTCAGAGGGTTGCAAAATGATTTTAAGGCATCCAATGGTTAAATATTTCAACATCTGTGGAGTTGGACCACAGCTTGGTAAAGTTACTTTTTTTGAGCTCTCTGAATCCTTCAGCCAGCATGACCAACATGGTATAGTGGTTAGACTGCGATTTGGAAAATTCAAGTTTTAGTTCTCACTGAGCCATGAAACTCACAGGATGACTGTGGGGGTTTACCACTTAATCCATCGGTTTTCTACCAGGTGAAAGGCTCTAGGCCCACAAATTGCACTGTTACCAACAGGAATGAAGGCTTTCCCTTGTCCCCAACTCTGCCACTCATATAGGGACCTCTTTTTGTCCTACTGCTGTGGCAACTCACTGTGGGCACCTCCTAAATGCCTTCAAGGTACCTGTGCGAGATTTTATGCAACTTATATCCCCACAGGACACCACCCCTCTTTACTCACTGTTGCCATCACAGACATGGTGTCTTGAGTCCAAGTTTTATAATATATAGCATTCCCAGGGACCAAACACATATAAATACAAAACAATACTTTATTAACAGAAGTCAAACATAAATTATTTCATACATTTAAAGCATATTTCATACCCTCTCACACCTTCTGCTCCTAGCTAATTCAGACTCTTTAAACACAATTCATTAATTTCTAAACCTGGCTATCTTAAACCTCATCCTCACTTCATTCACTCTTTTCTGACTATTCTGACACTGCATGGTGTAGTGGTTTGAGTATTGGACTACACCTCTGCTTGGCCATACCCTGGGTGACCCTGGGTGAGTCATACACTCTCAGCCCCAGAAAACCCTGTGATAGTGTTAGCAGTAAAAGAGAAAAGACAAAATGGACAGTATTTTCCATCTCTGTCCCTGGTCTACTCTGCAGGGCTGTTAGGAGATTCAGATTAACTGGACAGTTAAATTCACAGAGGGTATTGCCTGCTTAAATGTCTAAGCTAAAGAAACTCACTCTTTGTCTTTTTGTATTTGCTTAACTGAAGTCCTCCATTTTGAATTCTAGTTGACTTTAAAGGTTGTTCCTGTTGTTAGCCCTGTGTCCTACTTAAAATTATGCTGACATTACTTGACAAATTTGTAGGATCTCAGTGTTGGTTCCCAGCACACATTTTGTAACAATATTGCTTACACTTCATTGCTGAATGAATACACATGTGAATCAAGGTTCATTGTTCATTGCTAACCAGAAGTTACTGTATTATCAACCATGTATCAGAATTTTAGTCCTGGGAAAGCAAATATTCTTGCACATGTGCTGTACGATTGATGACATCACTGTCATCCCAAACCTATTTAACCCTTCTCTTCTTTCAATAAACTGTTTTTCCCTTTGCTCATGTAAGAAGTAGTTTGGACTGTTTTCTTGCTGAGGGAGGAGAGTTCCTTTGGCGAAAGTTGGGGCTCTTTCCAGGTTGATTCAGAGCTCACCCACAATCGTGTAGACTACCTGAGGCAGTCCATGCAGACCTATTACGTCTGGCCCTGTGTGTTTTTCTAACAGTTTCTAACAGTTTTCAGAGTTGGTGCCCTGACAGTTTTCCCTCATGGTTTTCAGGGTTGGTGCTCTGACTGTTTTTCTGGGTTGTTGCCCAAACAGTTCTCAGGGTTGGTGCCTTGATCATTTTCTGGGTTGTTGCCCAGTCTTCAGGGTTTGTCCCCTGACAGTGTTAAGGACTGGTGCACTAACATTCTTCCAGAGTTTACTGCCAACAATAGGTTCGCCTTAGGGTTGCCATAAGTCAGGAATGACTTGAAGCCACATAGCTATAACAACCCTGATTCTATCAACTGTCATCCCAACTGTCATTCAACAACCTTATTCAAATCCCCTCAGACATTCTAGCACTTACTCACATTTCAATCTCTTACCCCTTGCTGACAGCTCCTTACATTATTAGTTGTAATTCACCATGCATACATAAACAAGTTAATTTAATATACAGTGAATTAAACAACATTTTTACCAAAAGTCCAGGGCATCACAGTGACCTTAGCCAATCTCTCTCTAAGTGTGATCTACCTCATAGGGTCATTGTGATGAAGCAAGGACCAAGAGAGCCATGTATCCAGTCTCAAGCTCACTAGAAGAAAGAAAGATGGGGATATAAACGTAAATAGCAATAATAAAAGATAGTGAAAAATACTTCCATAGCCATGTGGAAGTAAAGATATGCCACAGAAATTTGCTTAAAGCAAGGGGCTTCAACAAATTCTATTGCTATTCCTTTAAGTGTGGAACATAAGAAGCTGCTTTATTGTTGTTGCTAACGGCTGTCATGTGTCCATCTACCTCAGCATTGTGTACACTAGTGGTGTGCAAGGCCATTTCCGCACTAGACTGTTATAGTGCTATTAGTCCATTTCAACATCCTATGGAATCCTGGGGTCTGCAGTTTAGGGAGGTGCCTCAGAGGTGCTATTATTCCACTTTCAACATCCTGTGGGATCCTGGGATTTGCAGCTTAGGGAAGGGCATTTAGAATTCTCAGCCACAGAGCTCTTTGGCCTCAGTAAACTACAAACCCCAGAATTCCATGGGATGCTGAAAGTGGATTAACAGCACTATATCACTGTAGTGCAGAAATGGTCTTAGAAGCAAGCCTCACTGATGAAATTTACACAGGAAGAAACACTGCCTTGACTAATTTCTATCTGAAAAAAAAGCCCACTCAACCATACATATGATCATCTTTAAGATACCACAAGACCTGTTTTTGCTCTAACAGCCTACACCTATTTTTCAACAATTAATTTCTATAGTTCTGGCTCCTATTAGGTTGCATTCCACTCCCACAACTGTGTAAATATGCTTCATATCTTAAAGCCTGGATATGACTCTGCACTGCTTCTGAGAAAGTGGGTTTATATCCACAAAAGTTCACCTAATATATAAAAGTCAAAGCTTTGTTTGCCTTTGTCAGGCGAAGACCTCATACCATTGGCTGCATAAGACAATTCTATGGAATCCTGAGATTTGCAGTTTAGGGAGGGGCCTTTAGAATTCTCAGCCAGAGAGCTCTTGGGCCTCAAGACAACTGTGTCTTGAATAGGCTGGTTGCTATGGAGATGAGGCCTAGCAGCAAAAAGGAGGGCAGTGTATTCCCTCAGGAACCCAACTGCATGTTAGTCACTCTGAATACAGATTGGATTGGGGAACATAAGGGAAAAGTTACAAGTACTGGACAAGACAGTTTGGGGAATTAGAGACACAGGATCTCAAATCTTTCTAACAAGTATCACCTATCAGAAAATAAAATCCCAGGGTATATATGCTAGTACTAAAATAAAAACCGGTTGCTCTTAAAGGTGCAGCTGCCACTTTCTTTTTTCTCCTCCCTTCCTCCTTTCTTACGCTCATTCCTAGGGTCACCAGAAGTCGAAGTCGAGAGCAATTAACAGCCACAACAAGCCCTAAACCTCCTTCGGCCTCGGTGACACCCACTGCTTGCTGCTCATCCCCGCCTGGCCAGAAGCCGCGAGTTTACAGACAAACGATAACCTCACAGAGTAGTTCCCAGTCACGGCTTCTTTAAGAAGCAAGGTGGCCCCGCCCACTCTTCTCGCAAATTGCGGCGGAGGCCGGTGCAAAGGACCAATCAGCGTCCTCGTTAGTGCGGGGTACTAGAAGCCGCGCAAAATGGGAGGGAGGCAAAATGGAGGCTGTTTCTGAGGCCGGTATGCCGGCGAACGGCGTAAGCGGCGGTTCCGTCCCCGCGATTCCCGAGAGACTCCAGCAGCGGGAAGCGGAGCGGCGGGAAGAAGCGGAGCGCCGGCGCCGGGAACGCGACGCGCAGGCGGTGCAGGAGGAGCAGAGCGACTTCTTCATCGCCGCCTTCGCCCGCGAGCGGGCCGCCGTCGAGGCTCTGCTGGGGCCGGAGTCCGGGCGAGGCGGCGAGGCCGAGGCGGTGGCCGAGGCGGCTCAGCGGCTGCAGGAGCTGCAGCGGCTGCTGACGGACTCGGTGCGCTTCCTGGCCCCTTACGAGGTGCGGCAGGCGCAGGCGGCGCTGAACCGGCTGCAGGGCGCGCTGGCCGAGCGGCGCCTCGAGCTGCAGCCCAAGAAGCGCTTCGCCTTCAAAAAGGCCCTCAGGAAGGAGCCCGCGCCGGCCCCGAAGCCCTCCGAGCAGCCGCCAGCCCGGGAGGACTCCCAGCCGGGCCCCGCGGAGGCGGCCCCGCCCTTGCCCGCGGAACCCGGGTGCGGCTTCAGCCACGCCGAGGGGCAAGAGCTGGAGCTGGGCCCGGCCGAGCTGCTCCAGCGGGACGCGGTGCTCTCCCAGCTGAGCCGCTGCCGGGTGCGGCTCCGCGGGAACCCCAACACTTTGCTGGTGCGCGACTGCCGGGACTGCACGGTCCTCTGCGGGCCCGTCTCCACCTCGGCGCGGGTGGACGGCTGCCGCGGGTGCGTCCTGGCCCTCGCCTGCCAGCAGCTCCGGACGAACCGCACGACCAACACGAGCTTCTACGTGCAGGTGACCTCTCGGGCCATGCTGGAGGAGTGCCGGGGCATCCGCTTCGCCCCCTACACCTGGCGATACGAGGGCATCGACGCCGATTTTGAGACTTCCAGGCTGGATAGAAGCCGGGATAACTGGAACCAGGTGGATGACTTCGACTGGCTTGCCAGGGATGAGGCCTCCCCGAACTGGAGCGTGATCCCCGAAAATGAAAGGGTTACGGATTGGAACTGAACCCACATCTCTGTTTCCCGCCGGTTAAGCAAAGTGCCTGGTGCCAGCTGTACTGTAGAGCAAATTCACCTGGGGGAATAGAAGGATCAGCTGCCATAAAACCAAAACTGAGCAATGCATTTTATTTCTGTTTAGGGTCTGTTCAAGAATATGTAATGACATTGTTTTGTTTTTGTTGTTTTTTTGGCAACCTTGCTTTGATTTCTCCTCTTGGTTCTCTTGTTAACTAACGAGGTGTTCTAGTGCTCACTCCAGTTTTATTTGCTCTTTATGTTCTCTTCTGTACCATTTACACCACTACTTTGCCAGCTGTGTTAAGCTGCTGTTTTCCACCCTTTGGCAAAGCTTTGAGTGAGATGCGAGATGCTCACTGCTGCTAAAGTACACAGTTGTTATCACCCCAGAGTATAAAAGTGAAATGCAGCACTTTGTGGGTTGCTTGACCTCTGTAATGTGTTTGAGCTAGTGCAGGTGGGGAAAAAAGTTGAACCTTTCTTAAAGCTGAGGCTGGGCATTCAAAACTGAAAATCTTTATTATCAGTGCATGTTAACCTTTTGGTATGATAAATAAGTTTATAAAGTAGCAAGCATAATCACTGTATAAACGTACAATGACAATATGTGTAATGGATAACTACTTGGCAGTTGTGCAGATCAGTTCAGTAGTGTTGGAAACCACATGCCTTCTGTTGATCATCTTTAAAACAATTCAGATTTATGCTTTGCTGATGGAGGAATTCTTATGTGGTAATCCAGTCCCTTTCCAATATTGTCAAGGTATCCACTTCTGCAAAATATCCTGAACAGAGTATACATGAGTATGGAGCGTCTGTATGCTTTAGCCTGCAAATATTACCAAGTCATAGAGCTTTCAAAACTATTCTAGTTCTAAACACACTCTATGTAATTGTTTCTTGTTTCTGTTATGTTGCACCTGGAGTGTTGTAAAGGTATGTAACTGTAAGGACAAACAAAAAGTGTGAAGATACATTGGGCACACTTCAGGGAAACTCACAATATACAGGTTTGAACATTTGAGTGAAGTTTTGAAGTACTGTCTCATTTGTTTTGCAAAAGTCAACTTGGGTAAAAATACTTTACTGTTCTTCAGAAATAAGGTCTTAGCTTCTTAGAGGCCACTAGTTTTGCTGGCCTGTCTAAGAATGCATTGCAGAAATTTATATTCTTAGTATTCATTGCATGCAAACTCACTGTGCCATTCCTTCTCTCACTCTCTGTGTGTGTTGTTTTAAGTATTTATTGTTGAATAAATACTTCAAAGCTTCTTGACTGAGTAAGCTCCTGATGAAATCTTACCCCTTATACAAAAATTTCAGGTTTGGTTTTTTTTACAAGTGTCTGTTCCATCATTGAGTTTAAGGATACCTAATTGCTAGCTTGGATCAAACTGGTCATAATTAATTTTTTTTCTGTGAAAGTTATTTTTTTTAAAGTGGTTCTCAAATATGTTGTGTCTTCCTTTTCCATATCTTTCTTGTAATACTGATTGGAACAGGACTGCCGAATTCACAGACACAGAGGGAGGAAGTGCTGGATGTTGATTACCCTGCTTCAGACAGCAATGTGAATCAAAATAATTCCTTGGAGGTTGCACAGAAGAGATAGTTTTGCCAAATGTAGCTTTTTCTACAATGGCAACACTACTGTAGGAAAAACAGATTTGAAATGATGCTCCACTTTATCTACGTTTTAGAGCTATCTACACAGCATAGGAGATAGTAGCTGGCCCCAATAGAATGCAGTGGAGCTGAATTTCTAAAACTGTTCAAAGGGGCTGGGAGGGTGGTTCTTGGATGTGGTTGTTCCTCTGTGGAGCATTGTAAATTGTAGTGATAGAAAGTAGTAGCAGTATCAAGTTGCTGAAATGTTCTAGACAGGGGTCTCATTTACATTTTGAGTTAGCTGAGCTTGACCCCAGCAGTTCACTGGTCATTTTTAGGTAAGACATTTTTAGTGTACAGCACAACTGCTATGAAAAGATGTTGTAAGTCATAAGGCAGGGAAAGTAATAATCACAGATTCCAATCACAAAATAATAAATGCATATCTATTTACTTGGCTTTATTACTGTAACAGATTTTGCCATAAACAGCATAATACAGTTAATGCTATCAGGTGGTGTTCTGGAGCCATTCTGTGGGGTAGATTAGAGTTTTGCCCACCAGACCAGTCTTTAAGATGGGCTGTTGTAGTGCAGGAAGACAAGGGGCTCCTTGCTTAAGGGTTTATTGGATGCTGCTTCACAAAATGTAAAAAGTACAACTATCATGGCGAGATGCCCCAATAGGATTCTCTCCTCAAATCAAAAGTCAGCATGAAAAGGACACTGAGTGATTTGTAACTTTACTGAACACCTTTACCTGCTGGTTTTGTTTTTCAGTAGGAACCCCCTGTTATCTGTTAATACATAAGAATGGCTTTCAAGAAAATTTCTCCTTTGCTCCCCTGTTAAAACCATAGCACTTCATACTGTTTGCCCTAGTTTTTAATTAATTAAAGGTTTTTAATTATTACATTCTACCTTTTCTTTCACTCACTATTTTTAAGTCTCTCACCATGCATGCCAGTATAGAATTGCATCAACTACCTTTGCCTCTGAATCTTGGACCAATACAAGGTTGTATTTCCTTAAGTCATTCTGCCCAGTTCTTTATGCCAAGTTTACTTCATATTCAGTGACCCCTTCCACTTACGTGGTACAGGACCCTTGTGAAAGCCAAAAAGCGAATAGCTTCACCCTCACCCAAACGGGCAAGCAAGGGAACACACATGCATGCCTTCCCTCCCTGTACTTCCCCTCCCATTCCCTTCCCTTTTATCCAGGCACAGGGAAGGAAGGCAGACGCATGCCTTCTCTCCCTGTGCTCCTCCCACATCCTTCTCATTTGCCCACATGTGGGGAGGGAATGCATGCACACACCTCACAAGTAATCAAATTCACGAAGGTCAAACTTGCAAATGTGAAAGGAAGGTTGTATTAGTCAGGAGATACGGGGGGGATGGAGTAGCTGTGTGTTATATAGACCATTTTAACTTGACCAGATTACCTGAAACACATTGACCATCTGAAGACCAAGGATAGTCTGGAGAGTCTGTTACTGTACTGGCCAACCTGCTGCCTATCAGACTCCCCAGCTGAACTCAGAGAACAGGTATCAAGAGTTGGTGTTGGACAACTTCAATATCACATTTGACATCAATCTGTCAGATGCAGCTTGAGTTCATGGCATCTGACAAACGGGGGTCCATCCCAACAGGACTTGGCGCCTATGCATTGAGCAGGTCTCACCCTTGATACTGTTTTCAGTTCTGAGCTGGTTGGTCTGTGGACAGAAATGATTAATGCATCTGCATTGTTATAGACAGATAATTTCCTGATCAGAGTCATTATTGTGGCTACTGTCTTCCTCTGCGGGACTGGCAGACCTGTTAAGATGGTCTGCCCTTGAAGATTCCAGAAAGGTGTGTAGGGTTTTCTGGCTGGTATAATTGACGATGCTGGTCAAGCCCTGATCAATTGATGGAATCAAGACCTGACTAAGACTATTGAGACCATCACTTATAAATGTCCTTTCCAGCCTACTACTAATTGGCATACAGAAGACTTCAGGGAGTCAAAACAGGAAAGATACTGACTTGCAGAAAACTCATATCTGATAAGATGTGATACAGAGAACATCTTTGTTCCTGTAATGTGGCAATATGAGGCAATATGTGCAGCAAAGAAAGCTGCCTTCTCTGTGTGTATTGTATCTGCAAATTCCCATCCACCCAAACTATTCAGGATTGTGAGGAGTCTAACTTAGACACATTCCCTTGTGAATCTGAACCTAGAGCCTTAAGCAGTTTGCTGTGATTCCTTTAATAATAATTTTACAAATAAAATTTCTAAGATAAGAGCTGACTTAGACATAATTATAGCAAAAGCTAACAATGGAGCTTCAGTAATTTCATGAGTGGGATTATACTATATCAGTTTCAGTTGGTGAATACCACAGATGTGGACAAGCTGCTAGGATGAGTATGGAGGATAATTTTGTCCTCTTGTCCATGGTTGTCCAGCAAGAAGATGCGGTTAAGCCTCATTTAGAATATACAATCAATGCAGCTCTTGGGGAGAGTTAAGTTTTCTATCTTGTTTAAAAGAAGCAGTGGTATTGTTACCAGGCTGTGCACTCAGACATTTTGATATGGATTAATTGGTGAAATATGATTCAATTGGTGGAATATATTAATTGACATAAATATAAAATATACCCTGCTATGGCTGAATGGCCATGCCAGATAACAGGAGAAGGCTGCCGAACACATGCTTTGTGAATTTGGTCAGAAGAGACTTCCAAGCGTAGCCAAGTCATAGGAAATCACCAGGAAACTCCAGCAATAACAGGCTTGCAGTTAGCCTTAACAACTCAACCTCTTAGGCAATAACATCTGGGAGACTCCTACAAGACAGCTGATTGTCTTAACTCCTCTCCCTCTGACCAAGCAAACCTCCCCTTTTGTCCTCACACCTGTCCGACAAGTACTGAGTTATGAGGACAGTTATTAACCCTTTGTCATCTAATGCTAAAGCTATTAGCCCATCCTGGACCTCATTGTCCACTCTGCAAATGCCATTGTTTACTCGGCTGGAAAACCTTTTAACACCCTAGCCTTCCAGGCAGAAATAGGATATTTAAACCCCCATTTATGGCCAGTCAACTTGCGGTACACCAATTACTGGTCACCATTCTGCTGCTCCAATTTCCATTTGTGTACTGTCTTTAGACTTGCACCTAAGCCACATTGCTGCCTCTTTGTCACTCTTCTGGATTGATAAATATTACCCACTTCACCCTGAAATCTCACTATCCAAAACTTTCCTCCCTTTTCCTTTACTTAGTTTTGTGTGATTGCATGGCTGCTTGGATCTTCTGTATGTGATTGCAATTCCCCCAATAAGACATATCAGGCTTACTTTTTGGATCTCCACTTGGTTCTTCCTTGTAGAAATACTGGTAAACATTGGTGTAAAAGATCTCATAAGGTTACCCTTCTCTTGCAGGTCTGTTTGAGTTAATATTCCCCAGTGTTTCATGGAGGTACAGGCATTGCAGGTGGAGTCGCCCACATTTTGGGGTAATAATATGACTACTTCTGTGTGTGTGTTCTAAAAAAAAAAAGCCCACCCTAGACTCCCTAGACTTTAACAATTATAGACCAGTATCAAATATTCCTTTTTGGCAGCAAGGTAATCAAAAGGGCAGATGCCTTTCAACTCAAAGCAGTCTTGGATGATACAGGTTTTCCAGACCATTTTAAACTGACTTCAGAGCAGAGTACGCATTTGAGACCACTTTGGTTGTCTCAGTGTATGATCTTCACCTGATTGGTGGGCGAGTGTATGATCTTCACCTGATTGGTGGGCGAGTGGATCACATACTGATGCTTTTGGATCTCAGAGTGATATTCAGTACCATTTTGACCATAATGTCCTTTTGGAACACCTGAGGTGTCTGGGAATTGAGGGCACTGTGTTTCAGTGATTCCAGTCCTATCTCTCAGATTCCATGGTGAAGCTTGGGGATAGCTGCTGCTCAGAAAAAGGAGTCGTTATTTGGCATGCTACAAGCTGCTGTTGTATCCCCAGTGCTGTTTAACATCAACATGAAATCATTAGTGGAGATCATCTAAAGGCATAGGGCTGAGTGCTATCAGTATGCTGATGACACCCAAATATACTTTTCCATGCTTTCAAAAATAGCATCAGCAAAGGATAGTGTGTCTCCTCTTAATGAATGCCTGAAGGAGGTAACGGGTTAGAGGAAAAACCAAACGGAAGCTTAATCTGGCCAAGAGGGAGGTGCTTATCATCTAGGCTCCTAACTTGGATTTAGAGGTGTATCCATCAGTCCTGGATGGGGTTACACTCCCCTTGAAAGATTATGTTTGCAGCTTTGAGGTGCTTCTGGATCTGTCACTTCAAATGACAGCCCAGACAAATGCAATACACAGGAGTGCTTACTATCAGCTTCGGCTGTTATACTAGCTGCACACCTTGCTAGAGCTGGAAGATCTAAACATGGAAATGTATGTGGTGGTAACTTCAGCTTCTGCAATGTGCTGTACATTGGACTACCTATGCACCAGGTTTGAAAACGTTGATTAGTTCAAAACATGGCAGCCAGATTGGCTGCTGGCACATCTAGAACTGATCATATTCCACCAATATTAAAATCACTCCACTGGCTGCTGATTGGTTTCTGGGCAATGTACAAAGTATTGGTTGTTACCTTTAAAGCCCTATGTGGTTTGGGTCCAGGTTACCTACGGGATCACATTCTCCCATATAGTCCATCCCCTATGCTCAGGTCTTCAGGAGTACATTAACTTCATCAGCCAAAACTCTGATAACTGTTATCCAGCAGACATTCTTTGGCCACCCAAGATTGTAGGATGACCTGCTAGAGGAGATTCATCGGCTGGATACACTGAGTTTAAAACAGTAGTAAAGATCAGTCTCTCCTGGCGGACCTTTTCAGATATTTGTTAAATTATGTGGTTTAATGCATGAATTGGTTGTTTTTAACATAGATTGGTTTTATATGCTTTTTAACCTGGTGTTATGTGGTTGTTTTTTTTAAACTGGTGGCATGTGCCTAATGTGTTGTATTTTTACAAATATCAGTCTATTATTGTTCTCCACCTCTCTATAGAGAAATATGATGGTGATGATGTCTTCCACCATGGAATCCTTCAGCCCATCAGCTGAAGTTCAGCTCTGTGTTCTAAATCTGTAGCAGTATTTCTTATTATCTTACTGGGGGCTTTAATCCTTAGCAGGTGGTTACATCATAGGAGAACAAAATAGCTGCTATGCTGAAGTAGGGGTAATAATTTAAACTAAGGTGCACCTTCATCTCATCCTCTTTCAACTCCTTAATACTGTCGTCAGAAGCTCTGCAAAAAAGAAGCCTACCACATGACAATCCTAATTTGCTGCTCATACCTAGTTCTATGAGAACAGAGTTGCCAGATTTTAATTTTGGCATGGTTTAATCCTTCAGGATATGCAGCAGGTTCTGTCACTATCTATGTGAGGCAGCAGAAGGCAAAGCATAATGACTGGTTCCATGCAGTGATTATTCCACAGAGTGATAATATTTGCACATTCATTTATCTTGGGTATCTATGAGTATCTCCTCCGTAACAGCAATCAGAGGTCAGTAGTCCAAGACTTGCCCATGCTGGCCTATGACCATAATAAATTATCGAAAATTGAAGACCTGCTTCTCAAATAACTGAAAATATAGATTGTACAGCTCATTCCAGTAACATGAAGAAAATCCCATCTAAACTAAGCCCTTTGCAAAATTGGCTTCAAGTTATTATTTTTTTTAAGCATACTATTTTAAATCAATCGCCAGCTTTGCTGAAATAGAGAATATGATATTGTTCTGTGCCTCTGCTCTTTTTTGTTTGTTTGTTTAAAATCAAATTTTATTACAATCAAAAATCCACAAGGTACAAATGAATACAAAATGCCATTCAATATCAGTCAAACCAGAATGTGATCATTAGAGCCATTTCCTTCTCATAGATCTTATGGCTATTACGTCTCATGGTTTTAGGCAAAGTTGTAGGATCTCCAGTAACATCTTCATTAAATGTTTAAATATAAAACATCTCTCCAGAAATCTTGGTGGTGTTCTGGTGGTCCTCTCAAGTGTGTGCCTGTATTTATAAAATTAATGAATGGGAGCCACATTTCAATTAAAAGAAGTCTTCATTTGTGTCTTGTCCTTCTTATATTATCTGATAGTTTCTCAAGCAACCAAATGTCCCATAGAATCATAGAAATGTAGAGTTGGAAGAGACCACAGGGGCCATCCAGTCCAACCCCCTGCCATGCAGGAACACCCTCAAAGCACGCCCGACAGATGGCCATCCAGCCTCTGCTTAAAAACCTCCAAAGAAGGAGACTCCACCACACTCCAAGGCAGCATATTCCACTGCCGGACAGCCCTGACTGTCAGGAAGTTCTTCCTGAGGTTCAGGTGGAATCTCCTTTCCTGCAGCTTGAATCCATTGCTCCTTGTCCTGGTCTCTGGAGCGGCAGAAAACAAGCCCTCTCCTTCCTCTACATGGCATCCCTTCAAATATTTAAACATGGCTATTTAAACATGTCCCATATGCACTTCCACCATTTCTCTGATGTTACATTGCCTGTGCGTCTGCTCTAGGGAATCTCTGAGCTTTGAAATAGGTAATAAGCAATTCTCAGTGTATAAACTAATTCTCTAAATTGGCAGAGATGGAGAGAAATTAACTGTGCCTCTGTTGGGCCCAAGGCCCTCTGGGTAGGCCCTGTGTTACTCACACATTTTAGTTCAGCCTGCTCTCACACTAACGAACATATTTAGGGGGTTAGCTCATGCTATTGCACTGCTAGGTCAGGCTGCCCTGTATGCTGCAGTCCTGTGAGAATAGCCAAGGAATGTTAACGACGGGTACTTCACTCTCCGTGCTGTCCCGTATGGGGAGGGGAGAGTGAAGCCTGATTAGAGACCGTCTGCTGCCGTTTCAGGCAAGTAATGAGATTTGGCTATGAGCCTATCATGCACCTGGCCCATGGATGCCTCGGTAATTGGCGTCCAAGGTGGGATAGCCCCCCCTTCCGCCCGTTTCGGCACGGTGGATTGATGGATTGGCAGCCTGTTTTGCCACTCGCGCACAAAAAGCCTATATAATCTGTTGGAACAAGGAGGCCCCTGCTCCGTTGCCTGCTTTGCCTTTCCAACGGAGTCAGAGTGTATGTATGCTCGTGTGCCTTTCGTTTTTCTTTTCGCTTCTTTGCTTAATAAACTGCATCCTCAAAGACCAGAACTGGCTTGGTTTTTGCCTCCCAGCATCTCGTACTTTGAACCTTGCACGGCCACCCAATCCAGGGAGGGTCGTGTGTGCTCACAGCAAACTGAAAACCGACACCTCTGCTTGTTCATTGAGTCTACAACATCCATTTTACATCTGGAGAGAAACAACAGACAAACCACCACACCAAGATACTGGAGGTCTTGTTTCTTCTCCATCCCTGAATTTTTGTACCATGTCGGAGTGTTCTAGGAAGTCCAAAAGCTTGTGTCACTTTGTAGTGATCCTAGTAAAGATATTAAGTTGATTTTTTCTGCTTTTAGCCCTGCAACAAAATGTTAGTCTTAATTGTATACATGTGCAGGAACTGTCAGCAGAGTCTCTGTGGCCTATGTGCATGAACCTTGCTTCAGCTTACCATTGTAATGATAGCACTTTTTAAAATGTGTAACTGGAAACCTACCAGGATGAGTTACTTTGTGACCAGATAAAACAATTTCTGACCCCAATTAATTACAGTTTTGGAGCTGACAGACTGCAGAGATGACAATAGCTGGGTAAACATTATAATCTGTCTCAGAAGCATTTTTTTTTCTTTAACATCCATGCAAACAGAAAGCAAGGGCCAATATGTAGCATTTGTAGCATTCATTTATCAAATAGACATTGCTGTCCCACTGACTTTGTGTTCCCTGCAGTGCCATTCTCAGCCACGAGGTGATGCAAAGAGATGCTCCTCTACAGCGTAAACGTTGGTTCACAATCTATCCATGGGAATGTGAGGTTAATCAGGAAGACTATTCCTCTTACAATAATTCATGTTATGGAAACTGGTGGGTTCTCTTTTCTACTAATTAAGGTGTTCAGATGTGTCTTAGGACCTGATGATTTTTTATAAGCATTTTCTGTAGAATGAGCAAAAGAAGCTGGATACACACAATGTGTGACATCTTCCCCCCCTTTTCTTAAAATCCTTGTTGTACATGGTACCTTTGAGAGAAGAACTTCTGTAGTAATGAGGCATGGTGGAAAGAAACAACATGATTAGTGCATTGTTTCATCTCCATCCCCATACTTACCCACAAAACCTGAGCATTGGCAAGTACTGCCATGCCGTACTCTGGGTTCTTTATCTACTCTCAGAACACCCTACTGAGATTCTCAAGGTCTACCAAAGACACTCTTCTGTCTTAAGAAATGACGTTGGAGTAGAAATTCCCTCCTTAATTGCTGGGACAATTACATCCTTGGTGCTGCATTGCATAAAAGGTTTTGTTTCTTAAAACCTCAGCAAGCTCTGTGCCACTATTGGCCAATTCTGATTAGCCGTAAGCTGCTCATGACTCAGATCGGTTTTGGAGACAAAAATGGTCATGGTTGCTTTATAGCTTCTTTGTTGCTATATAATACTTCCAGTTGTCAAAGTCAGAAGACTGGTATATTTTGTTTTCTGGGCTTCCTCAGACTTATGTTTTAGTTCATTTGAAACATGGCCTTAATTCCACCCTCAAAAACACATAAGCCAGAGGATGTCATTCAAGGTGAGTGACACAGAATAAGAAGCGATATGGTTTTACTGGTTTGGAGCAATTTGTAAAGTCACTGTATAACAATGTCTGATGCACTTTTTAACCAGCTTCTAATTTCCTATCAAAAAGAACCTAGGAGTGGGGCATGATTTTATGCCTTGGTTTTCATTTCTAATGCACTCTAATACATCATGTGAAGGCCCAAACCCGCTAAATAGTAAAATGAGGGATTATTTCCACTGCTCATCTGCTGGCAGAGATTTCTCTAAAGTGGATTACACTGATTAGTATTAGAATGACGTATTGTAGATCCAGCTTTAATCATTTGCAACTTTGAAGCTGTTATTCCTTTGCGTAGAAGGGACCACCAGAAATAGTTGCACATGCTATTTGCCAATAATATTTTCTTTCCGGTTGTGTGAAAGTTGTTAATTCTGCCCACGTAGCTTCAACTTCAAATTTGGCAAGATGGAAGCATCAAACAATGGCTCAACTAGAGCAACCCTATTTGGAAGCTTCAAGGCCTGAATGGTGGCAGATCTTCTTACGGTTGTTCCCTTTACCAAAAAAGGATTAATTTTTGTGGAGACCTGGTACATTCAGCATTGCTAAAATGGCGGTGATGAAAGTCAAGTTCAACCAGAAGAAAAGGGTAAAACTAGCACAAGGACTATGGCTCATGAACTGGTTTTCAGTGTTTGCAGGGATCATCGTTTTCTCAATGGGATTGTTCCTGAAAATTGAGCTCAGGAAGCGAAGTGAAGTGATGGACAATTCTGAAAGCCACTTTGTGCCCAATTCCTTGATATTGGTGGGTGTACTAGCCTGTGCGTTCAATGCACTTGCCGGCAAGATATGCTATGATTCCTTGGATCCTGCTAAATTTGCGAAGTGGAAGCCTCTTGTAAAGCTTTATCTGTTGTTGTCTGCATTTTTTAACATCTTCATCTTTTTTGTTGCTCTCGTTTGCTTTCTGATGAGGGGTTCTCTGGAGAGTACACTAGCACAGGGGCTAAAAAATGGAATGAAATTCTATCGTGATACAGATACTCCAGGAAGGTGCTTCATGAAGAAAACAATTGATTTGCTCCAGATGGAGTTCAAATGCTGTGGAAACAATGGTTTCAGAGACTGGTTTGAGATTCAGTGGATCAGCAACAGATATTTGGATTTTAGCTCCAAGGAAGTGAAAGAGTAAGTACTTTAGTGCAATGCAATTTCTACTCTCCTATGTTTGCAGTTGAATTTCTGGTGTTATCGTCCATCAGTATCATATACAGCACTATTGGTTAAATCTATTTTGTGTCGCTTATGTTTGCCATTGTTGTTAATTGCTGTCAAATCAACTTTGACTTATGGTGACCCTGTTATCAACAGCTCCTTTCAGGTCTTCCAAACTTAGGGCAACTGTGGCATCCTTGACTGCGTCTATCAGTCTTCCTCTTTTCCAATCCTGTATGAACAGAACTCTTAATTTTCTGAATATCTGAATACGTATCACCCCCACCCCCACCGCAGTTTGCAGAGTCTACAGCTGGTTCTCCATACTTGCAGGTTTAAGGTTCATGGATTTGATTATTTGTGAGTTTCTTCAACCCCTTCTTCCCCCACCTCAAAAACTTAAGCTCACCTCTCGTCCTCCTCCTCCTCCTCGCCAGCCACTGCCTGGCCAGCTAAAGATGGATTGCAGACCAATTTCTAAGCACCCTAAACCCTCTCCAAATGACTCATACACAACCAAGGAAGGATACAGGCAAGAGAGGAAGTATAGGTCTGCCATGCTCACCCCTTTCTTTCTCCTTTCCCTGACTTGGTATGGACGTTGGGTTCCCACTCTCCCTACCATGCTTCACCTCCTTCCCACAGACACACAAGCACATTTTGATAATTGTGGGTTTCTTCACTTTTGCAGAGGTCCTGTGCCCCTAACCCTAGTAAATGTGGAGAGCCAACTGTATTCATCTATCTATTTTTGTTTTCTCTAGGATCATTCGCACATTTAAAAAGTTACTTGGCAAGCAGAAATGAAACTAAATGTTATGAGGCTATGAAGAATAACATTTCAAGCTCTCAAAGAGATTAGTGTAATAATTGATTGAAAGTCCATAGCATTATTCTTATAGTAACTAATAACTTTCTTAAAAGTATTGCCTATGACTGCCACTTTCCTTTTGGTTCACTCATTTGGGTGTTCTGCTGTTGCTAACATAGCCATCCATACCTTCTTTCTCCCTAAACTGGAAAATCCAATAAGAACATAATCCCCCAGGAACCTGTCCAGCACAAAGCTCACAGGGCTAAATCCCATGTTAGTCTTACCTAGAGCAGATAAGCTGAAATTGATGAAAGTTCAAATTGTGACTAACAAGTTCCGCTCATCTCAATGGGCCTACTGCTAAAGTTGGAACTGGGTCCGTTAAAATGAAATTATCTTACACAGCTCCTGTTCATTCTAACAAAGGCTGTGCAGGAGAATGTCTTGCTCATTTGTGTCCTGACATTGATAGTGACCTCTGTTAAGCTACTCTGTAGTTATTCTTGGCTGGCTGGATAGACGGAATTAGAGGGCTCTGCAAAATGTACGTGCACTTGGTGAGATGCCACTTCTGGTTCAGTTTACCTCATGAGATCGGAATGCGCAACTTCTTCTAGCATTTTATTTCACAATTGTGAAAGTGTTCTTTTTGTTGGCCTTGCCATGCCACTCCATTTCAGCGTATTACAACCTGCTGGGATGCCTTTATGGTCTTTGCTCTTTGAGTATGTTTTGACCCCTAAGTAAATTATGAGAGGAAAGAGAATACAGCAGGCTGTGGTCTCCACTAGCGTTTGGTTCCAGGACTCCCCAGGGATACCAAAACTTGTGGATGCTAAAGTCCCCTTATGTAGAATGGTGTAGTTAAACAGCATCCCTGATTTAAAATGGCAAAATCAAAGTTTGCTTTTTGTTTTGTTTTTTAAATATTTTCCAGCTGTGGTTGATTGAATCCATGGATACAGAATCCGTGGATAAGATGGACTGACTGTACATCTGCTTCTCACTCTTTTCCAAAAGAGATAAATTGAATAAATATCTGGGTCTAGTAACAGCTATCTTTCTTTCTGACTCCTTATGCTGCCGTTCATTGCAATAAGTTAGAAGCAAAAAAAATACCCCTCTTAGCTTCTCAAGCGATTAGCATGGTCCCCACCTTGAACTGAGAAAATCTGGAAACAGAGAGATTAAGAGAGCTGTCAAAGGGTAAGTAGTGAATTAGCGGAAATTAAAGCTTTCCCAAGCATTCCAGCCCAAGAATGTAGCTCATTCCTCAAGATAACCTCAAGAAGGGGTTTGAAATTAAAGAAAGCATTTTTCAAGTTAGTTTTTCCCATTAAAGTCTCATTGAAAATAATGGGAGCAATGACTGTTGTGATTAGAGTTGATAATCCTTTGTTGTGTCAGCTATTTTTTTGTATAAATATGTCAAATTTGCTCTTCAAACTGAATTTTAATGTAATAATTAGTTATCAGTCTAATTTGTTGGTTAAAACAATCTTAAAATGATTGATCATAGCCCACCAGATATAATAGCACTGTGCATTTCAATGTAGTTTGAGAAGTAGCAGCTCTTTGGGGATTGTGTGTGGCAAGATTTCATGAACCACAGCTGCTAACACTCATACTTTTCCAGCCAAATGATGAAAATCCTTTCCGATCATTATACCATATTGTTTCTTAGAAACAGGACTGATGGTAAGGAAGTCACTGAAAGAGCACACTAATCTCAAATAGGAAAGTCAAACAAGTGGCTTTTAAACTGTTGAGTTTCCAGGATAGAGAGAAACAATAGCTAATGGACACAAATATGGTTATTAGTTCTTGGCACCCTGGGAAAAAATAATTGCCAGTTCCCCACATCAGATAATTTGGGAAGCACTGGTCTAGAATATGATAGCCGTTAATAATGCTAGGCTACAATTCTATGGCCACTTACCTAAGTGTTAGTCACACTGAAATCACCAGGAGAAATGCATTGCAACTAACTTAACTGTCATTAGTTTCAACAAAATTTTAGCATAATTGATTCTTTTTGGATTGGACTCTAAATATAAAGCCATGAGTTGCATTGCATAAGATGAAGACATATATTTTAACCATATTGATATTAGTTTTTTAAAAACAGCTATGCAGCTTCTTTTAGATAATAGTGTATTATAGATTTGAATGTAATTTTATATTGTATATCTTAAGGACCACATAATGTAAAATATTATATTCACGTTAGAAAAAAATAGTGACTATTTTGCACTAATTTATACATCACCTTCCATGTTTAAAAAAAACTTGAAATAATACTTTTGGTTGGCTTTTGACAATTTTATGTTTTTAAAACCGTTCTTTAGTTGTTGGTGGCTTCGGCTAAAATTTTACAACCTTGAATTAGCCAGTTATAATAAAGATAAGTGTATTTGTTTAATGATATTTGCAACCTGGTGTTATGCCAGGTGTTTATTTGTCAAAGGAGCTAAGTTTAAATTGAAGAACTACCATTTGATATAAATAACTATTTGAGAAAACTTAATGAGATGTTCACAATGTTAGAATTATCTGAAGATCTGTGAGCTTGATCTTAATCCAGCCAAGGCAGGGCAATGCATCAGAGGAAAAACAAGATTATGCTGTGCTTAAAAGTGTGGATGTATTATAAAATAGTGAATTAACACCCTGAATTACTTGTCTGATTTTGGAAGCTTACCAGGATCAGGCCTGGTTTGTAGTTAGATGGGAGGCCAACAGCAAATGCTTTTGGATCTCCAGGTAGGACTAGAAAAGAATTGTGCCTGGAAAGTGGTACTGCTAGAAGGTGGTACTGGGGGAGTGTTGTTCAGCCACAGGAATGTTATCCTGTGGGGTCCCTCAAGGTTCTGTTCTGTTCCACATGGTATTTAATAATTTCATTATAATTCTTGGGGCAGATTTTTGTGTGATAAAAATGAATATCCTACTGAGAATCTGAGAATGTTGTTTTTGTTCTAGACTATACTGATTTTGACCAATTATGTCCTATTTAAACACTGGCAGTCCGACTTATCTAAATGTATATGGCAAGGGAAGAATCCAAGAGTTAAATATAAAATTGTACAAAAGAAAACAAAGAGGGGGAGGGAGAGTGCAAGATTTGAAGCTGTATTTTTCTACATGTTCTTTGGTTTGACTGAAAGACTGAACTGTGTTGAAAAATAAGAGATTGTTGGATTTGGAAGGGTATGAATTAAAGTTTGGATGGCATTCTTATTTACGGTATGATAAAGCTACAGTGAATGTAGATTTTAATAATCATTTTGGGAGACATGCCTTGTTAAGAATATGGAGCAGCTATAAACCAAAATTATGCCCAAAGATGCTTTTATGGGTTTCACTTCAAGAAGCTCTTCATAAAAAGGAGACAACAGCAAAGAAAAAGTAGGCAAATTACTAAGATCTTCTGGAATTTGAGCAGCAGCTATATAGAATTACAGGAAGCCCCTACGTTTTGGTGCCCCATTATCTGATGACTTGCTGCTTTGCCACATCCAAATTAAGGACATGTTCTTCTTGCCTACAGAGGCTCACCTGGAACCATTCTCATGTGTGTGCTGCTTGCAAAATGAACTGGGGGGGGGGGGCTCTAAGCTGGTTGAGAGATTTTGCAAGCAGTGTACATGTGGTTGGTCCCAAGTGAGTCTCCATAAGTCCTTCATACTCCCTACAATACAGTACATGGGTTCTATTTCTCAACCAATTCCATTTTCTGACAGTGCACCAGTCCTTAACCTGTCAGATATGTGGAGAAAGCCTATTAGTCAAATGAAGAATTACTGTCAGAAGGTTATTGTTTTCAGTGGTTCTCTTATAGACAAATAATAGAAAGATTTTAAATGGATTTTAACATCCGTACAATTTTGAGTTGAGTAAATCAGAATTTGAGAAGCAGTTGTGTTCAGATGATGAACATTTGATTGATAAGATGTACAACTTTTGTTAAAAATATAGATGAGGAACAGGTCAAAGACTTCATGACAAAGAGGACACAAAATGTTTGGTATAATATACACCTGTAACAATGGGGAACATTTGTCGAAGGGAATGAAATTTACATTATGCTATGATCTTAAAGAGAACTTTTATAAGATGTTTGGTATTTCATATCAGAAAAATTGAACAAAATGCATAAGGAAGCTTCTAATGAGTGTTGGAAATATGAGAAATGGGTGGGATATTATATCACATGCAGTAGACTTGTGAAAAGGCCAAAAATCTGGAATCAAATACATTGTATGGTGCAAAAATTTTTGAAAGTTAATGTTCCCTGAAATCCAAATTATATTTGTTGGGACTAGTGGACGATCAGCTGGAGGAGAGATGTCTCAAGATATTGTGTTACATGACCACTGCAGTAAGATTATTATATGCAAAGACTACTAATAAAATTAATAAACTTAGCTGAAATGGATAAATTAATGATATTGGTAAAGAAAAGTCATTGGTGACTTTTTCAAAAGATCGTGAGCCTTTGATCAGCTTTTTGCAAGGAAAGTACAATATGTTAACTGTAAGATTTTACAATTAGTATATCTGGACAAATAGACAGTCAAAGTATTTGAATTATATTTGCAATTGGAGAAATTATTTTATATGGTGTTATTGTTGTTGTTGGCCTTCAAGTCATTTCCAACTTATGGTGACATGAAGGCAATCCCATCATTGGGTTTTCTGGGGCTGAGATTGTGTGATGTGCCCAAGGTCACCTGGTGGGTTTCCATCTCCTGCTGGATTGAAAATGCTTAATAAAAATTTATTTAAAAATTGAAATCACTGGGAGAGGCTGTTTGGAGTTTCTGGGTTTGGTGCCATCAGTATACAAGATGGAGGTGCTCCTGGTCAGTTAAAAGGCAGGGCAGGAATAGAGATTCAGCCTGTGCTAGATTTGGTTCCGCTCCCCCTGAAGACACAGGTTCTTGGTTTGAGTATGCTCCTGGATTCAACCTTGAGCCTGGAAGCTCAGGTTTCAACTGTGGCCAGAAGTGCATTTGGCTTGTGTGCCAGCTGTGCACATTCCTTGAGATGTCAGATCTGGCCAGAGTGACACATGCCTTAGTTGCATCCTAGAGGGATTACTGTAACATGTTCTATGATGGCTGCCTTTGAAGAATATTGGGAAACTTCCACTGGCCCAAAGAGCTGCTACCAGATTGCTAACTGGGGCTGTCCGCAAGGAGCAGACAATTCCCTTCTTGCAACAGCTTCAGTTGGCTGCCAGTCCCTTTCTGGGTACAATTCAAAGTGTTGGTTTTGATAAAGCCCTATATGACTCAAGTCCAGTTTATTTGAGGGATCATATTTTCCCTTAGAAACCTGCCTGTGTTCTGAGATCTAGTGGGGAAACCCTTCTCTCTCTCTCTCTCTCTTTCTATATATATATATATCCTCACAGGTACATCTAGTGGGAACACAGAAGAGAGCCTTCTCAGCGGTGTCTCCAGCCTCTGGATCTCCCTCCCCAAAGAGCTCAGGCTGGAACCCTCCCACTTCTCTCTCCCCAATCAAGGACATTTCCGCACTACAGTCTTATAGCGCGATTATTCCACTTTCAACATCCTATGGAATCCTGGGGTCTGCAAACCCCAGGATTCCATAGGATGTTGAGAGTGGAGTAATCGCGCTATAAGAGAGTAGTATGGAAATTGCCCAAGTTAAGAGGTTTTTGTTTCAGCAGCCCCTTGAAGATTGAGTGTACAGGGCCTGTCCACCCAACCAATGTGCTGGATTTTCTGTCTTTTAATTCTCTTCTCCTTTTTTTTAAAGAAATGGTTTATTCTTTTAACTGGTTTTAAAAAAATTTTTATAGTTTAATCATATTTTAACTTTGTATTTTGTGAATTTTTAACTACGTTTTTACATCTGTTGTAAGCTACCTCAAATCCCAAACTGGGGGAAAAGGCATTATGATGATGATAATGATGATGATTGCTGCTAGTCAGAGTTGGCAATACTGGGCTAAATGAGACAAGCTTCCAAAGTTCCTTTTGTTAGGCCCAGTTATTGTCTCCACAACTCCCATGAAGCTAAGAGTATTCAGTTCCTCAATGGACATTCCCTGGAAATTCCGTATAAAGCCATCTTAGTGTTAACAGCCAGAGCTGGACATATATATTATAAATAAAGGCATGGAGATCCAAATGTAAGTTTGTGAGTGAGTCCTTTGAAAATGTCTCTGCTATCTAGAAGGGTGAAAGATTGCCTAGTACAACCTGGTATACAGAAATCAAAATTGCACCAGTATTCATAATGATACAAAAGTACAGACTAGGGTATTTGTGTGTATTCTTTCAAGCCTGGCCTAGCTCATTACATGAAAATAAGTAAAAGACCTTCCATTTTTAGGAGTGAAGGCGAAGCTAGTCCTGCTTTCCCCAACTTTCCCCATACCCTCCAGCTGTAATGGATGACATGGCCAGCAGCCATGTGGGCTAGCAAGGATGGAAGCTGCTGCCTGACACATCTGGAGGGTACAGCTGGAAACAGCTGGGCTAGGTAATGTTTCAGGTACCGCTAATTGACTATGTTCAGCAATAATGAGGGTACATGTCAATCCACCCCAGCATTTTCCAGATAAAAGTAGAGAGAATCATATCTTTATGCCACATAAAAACTACCTTCTTCTTCTTCTTCTTCTTCTTCTTCTTCTTCATATTAGTACTACTACTTCTACTGGAGTCTCTCTCTCTCTCTCTCTACTTGATACAGTAGCTTCTTTATATTAAAATGAAGCAAGTGCTTGTTTAAATTAAAGATATCCTACGACAGCTTACACAAAAACTGTATGTTAAATTACACCATCCCAAACACCCTTTTCAAATATGATTAAAAAAACTTTCCAGGTATTTATATGAGATGCAGTAACAAACAGACAAAAACTTAAATTTATTTGTATGGTTAGGACATTTTTTTTTTAAAAAGTACACTCCTCAAGTTTAAATATTTCAAATTATATGCCACATTACTCTGTATGAAGGAAAAGAATAAGGCCTCCCAGCACCGTCAAAGTGGTTCCATGTATGCCACACAGCCTCTGTTTTAGGTCAGAGCATCCTAAACATATTTTCCATTAGGTGAAAATCCATCCAGTGTGATGCAGTAATAGACATTGCCTTCTTTCAGGGAGAGCTTCCCTGGACTTTGCATTTATTTGTAGTACTTGTATACTACTTGTATATTATCAAAGTACAGTCTAGTATTTATATACTTGTATACTGCCTGTTACCATAAAATCTCTGAGCAGTTTTATTACATGCCTGATGTAATATTTTAAGTCATTGCCTTCCCCAGGGACAGTTGCCTGTATTTATAGTACTTGTACACCACTTGTTACAGTAAAATCTCTGAGCAGTTTGCACTGCAGCTCAAATCTAATGTAATATTTTAAGTCATTGCTTTCCCCCAGGGACAGTTACCCTGAACATAGCATATATTTATAGTGCCTGTATATCATTTGTTACAGTAAAATCTCCGAGCAGTTTGCATTACAGTTCAAAAATAAAGTACTATTTTAAGTCATTGCCTCTCCCACCTGGGACGGTTACTCTGGACTTTGCATGTATATGCAGTACCTGTACACCACTTATTACAGTAAATCTTTGAGCAGATTGCATTATAGTACACATCCGATGCAATATTAAACAGTTTCCAAACATTTTTTTAACTTTGAAACACTCACCAGTAATTTGAAAACGTAACAGTCATCAGCTAATGCAATCACCCTCCCCCCGCCCGAAAAAAATAACCCTATGTAAGTATGTTTTCAGCAGCCATTTCATGGCGATCATGGTTTCTGCTTCTCAGGCTATGCTGGGCTGATTGCCATCACTTTACGTACTGTCGTACCGTAGGATTCCATGGTTTGCAGAACAACCAGTAAGGCCTCTACTGACCATCTTCTGGGGCAGGGTTCAATTGGGCACATGCAGGAAAAGAGAGCCTGCTACATATTCTGGCACTCTTTAGCACTACACAGTTATATCACTATGATTCCACTTTACCTGCCAAGGCTACGCCTTTTGGAACCCTGGGGTAGTTCAAGGAAGCACTAGAGCTCTCTGGCTGAGAATTCTAAATACCCCTCTGTAAACTACAAATCTTAGGAATCCATAAGTTGTTGCCATGGCAGTTAAAGTGGAATCATAGTGCTGGAATGATGTAACTTGAAAGAGCCTCTGTTTCGTATTGCTATGTATGTCAAGAACAAAGCTTTGATATGACTCTGTAGCTAACATACAGCCAGTTTTATGATCATCAAGATGGGTCTTTATCTTTCCTTTGCCATCATTGCAGACATGCTCGTAGGTAGTGCAAACTGAGAAACAATGTCAGAATGATGATTAAATCAGGTTAAATCAGGAATGGGGGATGTGTGGCCTTATAGAATATGTTGGACTACCATCATCCCTTATCACTGGTGGTGCTGCCTAGGCTTGCTGGGAGTTATAGTTTACCAGTGTTTGAAGAGGCTATTTATCCTTTGCAGTTAGATAAAATGTTGTGACCTCATTTAACAAAAATTATTCCTTCTTTAGCATGTTAACAAAGGATGCTTACAGGATGGGATTTACCCACTATGACTTACTGGTGAAGTAACCATCATTAAGTATGAAACCAGGTCTTTAGATTAATCCATACTAGGTAACAAAACACCCTCGCTTTCATACCCAGTGCCAGCAGAATAAAATTTTCTTCTGTCTCACATCCTATTTTCCTGGATGCTAAGGGCATACTTCAAAGGGTTTCTCAGCTTTCTAGGGCAAGTTTTTAGGGTTAAAAGAAGGTGGAGTGACGAGATGCACAGGAGGGTTCTGGCCGAAGCATTGGGATCCAGTCGAGGTACACTTTCAGTTTGTGGCTTTTTCACAGTTCAGGTGCAGGGCTGCTGTTACGAGACTGATTTAGACATGCAGTGAAAGGAAATGGGGAAACATTTTGAAATGTTGTGCTGGAGTATACCTATGTGAGGGGGAAGCAAAACGCGGGCATTGCCCTTCGAATAACACACCCTCCAACTGTCCAAATTGGCAGGGACAGTCCCAATGAATCCTCTGTCGGCTCATATTTGTAGCAGCTTTTAGAACATCCCAGTTTCTCTTTCCACCTCCTACCCCCCCTCCCCTATTCTCAGCTTCCTTCAATAGCTGCAAGCTTATTTCGATGCATAAAAGTAGTTAGCACTCATTTTACTCAGCAGGGAGAAGAAGAGAGGAGAGGACAGAATCTTGCCCTTCCCAGTAGGCCCAGGCAAAAGCAAACTATTGCAGCCCCACCTTATCTGTAAAAGTTTGGAGGGTATAAAATAAGAATTTTGCCCGCCTCTATGAAATTTTCCCACATACCCCAAATTTCTAGCATTGCAATAACTTAAAGTTCTGTTGAGCATTTGGAAATACAGTTTAGGCATCTGAAGAAAAGAAGCAGGCAAAGATACCCAGGGAATGCAAAAAAGGTAAGTGTAAGGGTTTTACTTTTACTTGTGAATTATTTTCAGTGCATCTCTGCAATGCTAGATATTTGAGGACTCCAGGAAAAATTCAGTGCAGGGAACATAACTCTGATTTGGGAGCAATGCCTTCATTTTGCTACATACCCTCCAACATTTCACAGTTGAAAACTGGAACACATGTGGCCAGGAAACATCAGAGTGTGGTCAAGATGGCAAAAATGAGGGGGATAAAATCAAGCTAAGAAAGGTGAGCCAGTGTGTAATCTGAGCATTGGACTACAACCCTGGAGACCAGGGGCCGATTCCTTGCTTGGCCATGGAAACCCACTGGGTGACCTTGGGGGCAACACACACTCTCAGCCCCAAAAAACCTTGTGCTAGGTTCTCCTTAGGGTTGCCATAAGTTGGAAACAACCTGAAGGCTCACAACAACAAGAGGCTGAAGCAGTATTCTTTTGCCTGAGTCTATGGGGAAGGACAAGACCCCACTCCTTCCTCTCCTTTCATGCTGCTGAATTAACTGAGGGCCTTTCGACACTACAATGTCGTAGTGCTATTATTCCACTTTCAACATCCTGTGGAATTCCAGGGTTTGTAGTTTACTGAGGCCAAAGAGCTCTCTGGTTGAAAATTCTAAATACTCCTCTCTCAACCGCATCCCCAGGATTCCATGGGATGTTCAAAGTGGAATAATAGCACTATAACGGTGTAGTGCAGAAAGGACACGAGTGCCACCTGCTCTTGAGCTTTGAAACTGATTTGTATCAGCTAAAGTAAGCTGAAGACAAAGAGGGAAAGTGGGAGGAGGACATTTGAAACCAGGTGAAAAAGTGGGATGCCAGAGAATTAATCAGGACTGCCCCTGCCAGCCTGGGATAGTCAAAGACCGTGTTGCTACACTCCAGCGTTATGGAAGCTTCTTGTTTTAATTGTTTTGTCCTGGTGGTGGTGGTGGATTGAACTTTTCAGTTATAGAAGCAGAATCTTGATGAAATTGTAACTGGCTGTGCTTTGCCTCCTCTCAGCCGCATCAAAAGCAACGTGGACGGCCGATACTTGGTGGACGGTGTCCCCTTCAGCTGCTGCAACCCAAGCTCCCCACGACCCTGCATCCAATATCAGGTCTCGAACAACTCGGCTCACTACAGCTATGACTATCAGACGGAAGAGCTCAATTTGTGGACCCGGGGCTGCCGGGAGGCTCTGCTGAAGTATTACAGTGGCATGATGAGCTCCATGGGGGTTTTCGTCCTCTTTGTCTGGATTTTTGAGGTAACACATTGTCAAGATGGTTTCTCTCCCTTTTTCTAGATCCTGCTATAAAAAGTGGCCTCTGCAAGCATAGGTAATTGTAACTAACTAAACTAAATTAAACTAACTAAAGGTAATTGTAACTAACTAACTAACTAATTGTAACTAACTAACTAACTAAAGGGGGGCTGCAACAAGAAGTTGCAGCATAGGCCCCTAACAGGGCTCCAGCATACTCTCCAACGTTGCACAGGAGAAAACCAGGACCATTTCCGCACTAGACCGTTGAAAGTGGAATAATCGCGCTATAAGAGTGTAGTGCAGAAATGGCCATGCTATAAACAACGTTGGAAAATGCATCCAGCTCGGCACCTCAACAGCTTGTGCTGTATAAAGGGTGTATAGAGGAGTTTTCTGGTGAGCAGGAAAGGGCAGGAGGTTTTTAATCCCCTGGTGCACATCCTATTAACCTTAATTACTGTTTCCAGGATGTTATGAATTGTTCAGCTCAGGAAGGCCTATTCTCTCTCTCTTTCCTTTTGCTACCTCTATTTTCCTTTTTTCATAGAATTATAGACTTCCAAGGGCCATCTGGTCCCCCTCCCAAAACTGATATCTCATTTTTGCATTTTAATTCTCCTCAGAGAAATCTCCTGTTTTCATTTGGTTCTGTAAACTCATAGGGTTCTGATGTTTTTCTTTTTCTTTTCTTTTTTTCTTTTTTTAAAATATTTTCCCTTTATTTTGTAAACACTTTTCTGGGGATTCCCTTTAGATGCTGATTACCTGCACTATCATTTTTGCTTCCAATCTGTTGAGGATGGACCCCGTCAGGTTTGGCACTGGAAGGTGAAACAGGAAAAACGGGGACCATCAGTATTCAATAAATACTGGCAGCTGACTTGAGCAATATGAAAACGGAGGTTTTAAAAAAATTATTTTAGTTTAGAAATTCAAGTAAGTACTGTTGGCCCTCCATGTTTGTGGGTTTCACTTTCACGGATTAGATTATTTGGAATTTTCTTCAACACCCACCCACCCTCGCCTCAGGCGCTTCTTTTCCGGGGGAACCTTCCCTTTCGAGGTTCTAAGGCCACACCGTCCTTTGAAAACCCACCTTTGGTCTTCTCCTCCATCAGCCCCTGCTTGGCCAGCTAAGGATGGCTTGCACCCTGATTTCTCAGAACCACAAACCCTCTCCTGATGTCCCAAGGCAGGAAACAGGTAAGAGAGAGAAGAAGTATAGGGCCACCATGCTGATCCTTTCCCTCTCCTTTTCCTGACCTGTTTTTGGGCCCTCACCCATCTCTTCCTGCAAACACACACAGCCCTTTTGATATTTGCAATTTTTCCACTTTTGCAGGGATTCTGTGCCCCTAACCCTAGCAAATGTGGAGGGCCAACTGTACAAGATACGATCTTATTTTGGTGTGATCCCATTTTATTTCCAAATGAATAGACATTCATCATCTGAGCTTACTCTTAGCGATAATGATAGTACTGAAAACAGTGAAGCGGCCATCCTACACTCTCTTAGCTGTATGTAAACTCCACTCAACATGGACCTTGCATCCAAGTTGACCTGTAGAGGACTGTGCCATACAGTTCTAAAAGCAGTGGTGTTATAGTGCAAGAAAAGTCCCAACATGGTTTCTATTAGGAATACAGGTAGCGTCCACCATGGCATGGCATTGCTGTTCCTGCCCTCTGCATTGCAGGTGGTTTGGAAATTATCATGGAGTCATCATGCATTCTTTTTTTTTTTCTAAAATACTCTTTATTACAAGTTTATCAAAGAAAAAATTAAAAGACATTACAAATACACAATAACAAAACTAAACTTTTACAACAAAACATGCAGACAAACAATATATATATGTTAATTGAAATTAACAAACCTACACTAAACAGAGTACAAATAAAAATACACATAAAGCAATCATACATAGACAAATAGCCTGGGAAGGTCACTTAAAAATAACAAACAGTTGACAATTGGACATACTGCAAATATCATTGCCCTGGTATTGTCAAAGAGCAACTTTTGGGCAACCTGCAAAATGTGGTGGGGATGTGACAGAGGTGGTAGCTCCCAGGCTGTGGAATTCCCTGTCAAAGAATGCTGAGTTGCTGCTCTCCATGTTGTCCTTCTGCCAGCAGGCAAAGACATTTTCATTCAGGTGGGCCTTTGGCAACTGGCTGGCTGAACAGGGAGTTTCTAAGGGAAGGAGAGAGCTGTAGTTCTATCTATACTGCTTTTTAATTCAGTAATGTTCTAATTTGTTTCATATTGTTTCATCATTATAACTTTGTGTTTTTATACCTGTTTTTAATGTTTTAAGATTACCTAAGTCCCAGTTTTGGAAGGAAGTGTTTAAATTGCGTGTGTGTGCCTGTGTGTGTGCACGCGCGCATGCAAAGGCATCCCTAAGGCAGTTGGTGTTTGCATTTTCAAAGACATAGTTCTGCCAGTGACTTCTCATATCTTCTCCTTTGGGTATTTTATGTCTCAAAAGCCCAAGCCTTCACCCTGTCCTCTTTTGAATGAATGCATAGAGGAACATCAGGTTTAAGAAAAATAGTTATTTATTTCTGATCTTAAAGCAGCAGCTGCAAAAGCAGAAAATAAAGGGACACTGAGGTATAGTTCTTAACCTATTGGGATTTATTTTGATTGCTAGTCTAAAAATCAGTATAATAATATTTGAGCAAAACCATGCATGCTCCTAGAACTGAAAGGAGGAATGGGCAAAGGGGAGACCTCTGGATGATGTCAGATTGTAACTCCCAGCATCCCTAACTGCCTCAAGTAGTGGTAAAGAATGCTGGGAATTCAATTGCAATCATATTTAGAGGGCCACTCTTTCCCCACTCGGTTTTCAAATGTGTCCAAAAGATGTGGCTTTACTTGCACTTTGCAGAATTAAAACTAGATAACCTAAATTCTCCTTCAGCTGGGATTTACTTAAGATATGTTTATGTGAGTTTTTTTGCCTGCTTACTCTGCACTGGTTACATGGGTTTTGTTTACTTGCTTATCCTGCTCTGTTTACTTTGTTCTTATAGTTGAAAGAGCAAAACTATTTATTGATATTGATTACTCTTGAAAATATAGGACTCACCAACATGATTTGAAGGGCCTTGTACCACATGAAACCTGTAATAGATACCACAGTAATAAAATTGTACTAAAAAGTCACAAAAAGGTATGGGCTGAAATGTTGATTCCCAAAATGCTCCAGGAAGGAAGGATGGAAGGAAGGAAGGAAGGAAGGAAATAGGCCTAAATTCAATACAAACTTGACTTACATCCCTTTCTTTAAAAATAGCGCCACTTTCTTGAAATTTAAGCAAATCGTTATAAACCCAACATCTTTGTATGTATGTTTGTATATGGAACATTCTTCATTATAATAAAAAACAAACTTGAGTGTACAGAACTATATACATTCTGACTTACCAAGTTCCCTTTAACTCAACAGGTCTGCTCTGTTTAGGGCTAGCCTTGAATTTAGGCCATAGTTTTTACTGTTTCCATATTACTACTTGTAACACCTTGATATTGAGGTAATGCTGGTCAGGAGATTTACCAAAATTTTGTGCAACCTAAGTACCTTCCAACTACAGGGTTTAGTTAATATGAGTACTCAAATGAATGCTGAGGGTTTCTTTTTTTTTTAAAGCTAATTTAGCTAGCATAATTTTGGTATTTTCCTTGACTTTTAATATGATCAGACAAAAGGGGAAAGTGGAAGGAGGAGAAAGAAAGTGGGACATTAAAAAAAAAAGTGGGACCTTTTAGGCCCCTCCCTAAACTGCAAACCCCAGGATTTCATAGGATTTTGAAAGTGGAATAATTGCGCTATAACAGTGTAGTGCGGAAATGGCCTATGGCATCCCCTTTTTTTTTCAATTATAAATGGCCAGTACTGACTGAGCAAGGCAAAATAGCACTATAGATATTCCACACTGGAAAACCGTGCAGCATAAGAAAAGTGGTGAGGAAGAAAGAGGCCTTTTCACACTATTATTCCGTAGGATGGAGCCATGACGGTTAAAGTGGTATCAAAATGTTCTAATTAGCTAGTGTAAAAACATCCCATGATACTGTTTGCCAGGAAAAGGTTGAACAGCTGCTGTTTGTGTAGCTCGGTGCAGAACAGCATATGCTATATGAACCAACAAAAAAAAAAAAAGAGCATTATAAGAAGATGACTTCCAAAATGGAGTTCATCTAGCAACTTGGAAAGAATTGCATATTATATCTTTTTAAAAAAAAAAATGCTGTTTGTCCTAACCATAAATAAAGAATAAGATCATTGGTCAGGATGAAATAACTAAACACAATAGATGTAATAAAATCCTTCGAAGTGAGTAAATGGAACAGAAGTAAGAACATAGCTTGGAATTTATTTTCATTTCATTTCATTTTGCTGGCATCCCTCTCCTAGAATACATCGATCAGCATTGCATTTGCTAACCTCTCTAGAAGCTGTGTATTTATTTATTTTTTATTTTATTTTATTTATTTTTCTCCACATTTCCAAGCCCTGGAACAGAAGAAGTAACTTATATTACTGACTTCTCAAATCACAGTCCTGGTGTCTGGAGGTGCTAGTAGCTAGATACAAAAGTTGAGAACACTGAATACCTAGTCCAGAGATGGCAATGGAGGCACTTCTATACACGGAAGCCTCAGGACCATGTTTTCATATTGTTTGCTGACAAAAGATGGAGAGAAGTCCTAAGCCTGCTCAAGTGAAAAAAAAAAAAGTGGGGAATGGCCCAGTATTTCCAGGCATGCAGACACTTCTGAAGATCTTTGAATATTTAGTGCTAACCTCAGGAATGAGGGATGCCAGTGCATTTCGTTGCTCCTGATTGAAAACCTGGGTCTTTGGTGGTGTAGTGGAACCAGGACTTGTGGAGTTGATGACCAAGGACTCTTTTGTTGGCAAATTATCGAAAACATCATCTGTCCATCCATCCCTTAGGCTCTCTTGTTCCCTCTGAGTTTAGCTTCAGTTCCCCACAGTAACTGGAGAAAAGGATTCTAAGCAAAGATGTCTTGTTATGCAATATCTTTATTGTAGTCCAAAGAATTTTCGGGTGGGTTAAAAAAAAAGACTTCCGTATAGAGATGAAAACTGCTAAATGTTGGTATAGACCAAAACAGCTACCCACACTTCTATATTTTCCATGGGGGTGTTGCTACAAAGGCTCACCTGATAAGAGCCTGCACTTCAAACCTACCAGTACACCACTGCCAACTTACCAGGCTCTTGATCAGCACATTTTGTAAATGTACTGAATGCACTTAGAACTCTGCTGGAAAATCTTGTATTTTGTACAGGGATGTTGGAACACTTTTGCCCTCGAGATATTTTTGACAACTACTATTCTTACTTGTTTGCTTATATGTTTTCTTCTCTCCTTTCTCTCTACACACACATACACTATACACACACTATACATATGTGTGTGTGTGTGAGAGAGAGAGAGAGAGAGGGAGAGGGAGGGCAGGCATTTCCGTCCTTTGTTATAGTACTATTATTCTACTTTCAATGTCCTGTGGAATCTAGGGATTTGCAGGTTAGGGAGGGGCGTTTAGAATTCTCAACCAGAGAGCTCTTGGGCCTCAGTAAACTACAAACGCCAGAATTCCACAGGATGTTGAAAATGGAATAATAGCACTATAACAGTGTAGGGTGGAAATGGCCAGAGAGATTGTTTAAAAAAGTTTTTAAAAACACACACAAACAGAAGGATATTTCAAAAGGAGGAGAAATTGCTTTAGCCATACCCTCTAACATTTCACAGATAAGTACTATGATCCATGTGGCAAAGCAACATCAGAGTGTGGTCAAGATGGCAAAAGTTATTAATGAGAAAGGATGCACAAGCTAAGAGAGGCTGCAGCAGGTTGCTTTTGGCTGAGGCAACTGGGAAGATTCTGTCCCCTTCTCTCCGCTTCATGCTGCTGAGTTAAATGAGTGCAAGCTACTTTTATGCATTGAAATCAGCTTGCAGCTATTGAAGGAAGCTGAGAATAAAGGGGGAAAGTGGGAGGAGGACGGAGAAACTGGGACATTTTTAAAGCTCCTGAAAAAGTGGGTTGAAAAAGGATTAATTTGAAATGTCCCTGCCAAATTGGGACACTTAAGTGCATTCTTTAGTACTCTGCAGGACCATGTACTTTCCTTGCCCCTACCCTCAATTCAGTTATAACATGCATGGGTATGTTTTTGGGGACCCTCTGAGTGCTGAATACTAGAACAGACTAGTTGGGCAGAAGTAAGAAACAAAAATATAACCTTGACTCTTTCTACCAAGAGGCCTCAACCTTGCTATGTTTCTGAAGGTACGTTTCTCTTTGGGAAGGCGGCAGCATTCGTATGCAGATCTCGCTTGTGTTTTAAATGAGAAGCTGGGAGTATTAGAGTGGATGATATAATTAGAGGAGGCAGATAGAGGCCAATCAGGCTCAGGACGTGTAACAGGGCTATGGTTCTCTCAGGCTTGCAGAGGAATCCAGCCAGCTCCGAACTTAAAATGGCTGTTCCTGAGCTGCAAGCAGCCATTTTAAATGTGTCACGCTTGCATCGTGCATTGTATTCCACTCGTGTTGCATGACATTTTTTTCTGTGGCCTAGATAGATCCAACAAGAATGCTGGTGGTGCATAAGTCCTTGCTAGGGCACTAATATTTCAGGGGATGGAGGTGGTTTTCTGGTCCCCCCCACCGCTTCCTCCATGGTGCGCAAGAACAGCCGGGGGGGCTCCCGCACACAGCTCTGTTCTCCCACTGGTCGAGTACAGGGTGGCAACATTACAGGTATGCCTTGATTTAGGCCATTTCCGCACTAGCCTGTTATAGCGCGATGATTCCACTTTCAACATCCTCTGGAATCCTGGGGTTTGCAGTTTCGGGAGGGGCCGGGCGGCCCCTCCCGAAACTGCAAACCCCAGGATTCCAGAGGATGTTGAAAGTGGAATCATCGCGCTATAACAGGCTAGTGTGGAAATGGCCTAACAAAATACATATCTCTCCAGGAGCTGCTTCTTTGATATCAAAGGCAGAAACAATATGGAAGGAATAGGGATAGGTTCTGACACCAAAAGAAAGAAGAGCAGTTTGACACATTTCAGCAAATGTTTCATTCATAGCTAACAATGTGCATGTATGAAACCAAACACCCAGATCAGATGAGCTTTGCATAAGTAAATAAAAACGTTTTGAACTTTCTAGGTTCCACTTGGAAGAGTCTTCCAAAAAGGGCATCCAGGACATTTTTTCCTTTTCCTAACATCTACTTTTCTTATCAGTTCCATTTTGGTGGCCAGCCTCATAGAATTATGCTTCTTAACATGCTGAAGATAGCAGGTGAGGCAGGCTTATCTGCTCTCCCCTTTTCTCTCTGTTTTGCTGTTCCAACAAACTTAAGTCATCATCATCAATAACATTCATTGTGCTAGCCGAAGGGCATGACAAAGAGCTTAAACGTATGCAAAACATCCAAGGTAAGAAATACAAAAGGCACTCACTAATTTTACATGCAGTAACCAAAGTTCTTACCAGGCTAGTATAAAGGGTAAACAGTTCAAATCATAGGTGAATTTCTGACTGTTCAAATCATAGGTGAATTTCTGTGCGCCTTATCACACAATGGAGATTTGCAGTGCATCTAGATAATAGTGCCTTTGTTTGGAGCTTCCCACATGATGCGATCACTCTTTAGTTGTTATCCTGTGGGGACTGTTTTAAGAATGATTCTTTTTACTAACACAAAAAAATCCTTTACTGACCTCCTTTCTCACCTCTATCATGCTCTGATTTCCTCTGCAAAAGTTCAGTTGTGCTGTTATGCCAATTTTGGGTCATCAGGTGGTGGTCAGGGAGCATGTACTTTGGGTAGGAGATCTAGCCGCTTTCTGGGGTGTCTGTTGCTACAACAGTATAATGGTACAATGCCATTACTCTTTCACACACACATACACTCACCCCCGTGCTGCTGTAGGATCAGGGTGCATAGGGGTGGAAGAGAATCACAAGAAAGAGAACAGGAATTCTTGGCTTTGACTTTCTGCTTGTCCCCTTCCACAATGCCATGACTGTAAAACGTGGGCAGGAAGGAGGGGAGGTAGGGAGACTACGCCAAGAAGATGGCTTTTTATTGACACTGTTCTCAGCTGGGAGTTTGCTTGCTTGTGCTTTCGACTCCCTCCCCAAAAGGAAACAACGACAAGGGGCTGGCATAATGCTGGAGGAGGTGGTGGGTAGGCAGTCTGTGTGTGATACAGCTTTGGTGCTAATAGGGTCTGTAATCACAGAATGGTTCCGAAAGTGCTCAAAGAAAGACAGCAATCACTGTTGCATAACATGTTTACAGACGATGCAAGAAAGGGGGCTTGTGTGATAAGGTTCTGAGTTGCCAACAAGAAAATCAAACTAATACTTTGAGACTCCATGATGATTTGTGGTACTTTTATCTAACTCTCTCTAATCTTTTTTGCAGCCAGCACAAAAAGGACCACTTTAAATGTTACATAGTCATTGGTATAACTCAAAAGAAATTGAACCAATTCTACAAGAGTGTTTTCACTTCCATTTGTCAGCAGGGGTTTCGGGAATCTCTCTCTTGGGTCTCTATACAGAGGACAAGTTAGCATGTAATGCACAATGTCGTCCACCTGATATTGGCTACTCATACATAGTCTGTTTTCAGATAGCACCTTATTAAAGAGCTCATCTAATACTGCAGTTGGGGTTATCTAAAATCACAGGTCAGTGAAGGTATTTTTAAGGAAGCTAGCTTGAGTCTGATCAAATATCTGACTCTAAAATGTTCAGTTTCAAAAAAAGAAAGAAAGAAAGACAAACCATGGAATTCATGGAGAGAATTTTGAGATCCTGATTAAATATAGATTCCTTCTTGAATTTATCCAAAGCCAGTGTCTTAATTGCCTCATTTTATACCCAAGGCAGGATTCAGCTCAGGGAAGTACTGACTATGTAGGAGATTTTGTAAGTTTGGTTTCCAGTGTTGATTGTTGCTCATTTCCATGTAACACATACTTGGCGAGTTATTCTGGAGGCAGCTGCTGTTTATCTTGCCTGTTGTAGGCAGGCACACTCGGCTACAGTAGGATTAATTTGTTGTAATTGGTTGATGGACTGAACCCATTGGTGCTCAGCAATGGCTGCTTTTCATCCTGGAGAGCAGTGACTAGTGGGGTGCACAGGGTTCTGTCCTGGGCTCAGTGCTATTCAATATCTTTATTAATGAATTGAATAAAGGAGTAGAGAGCATGCTGATCAAATTTGCAGATTATACCAAATTGACAGGGGTTGCTAATACTCCAGAGGAGAGGATCAAAATTCAAAAAGATCTTGAGAGATTAGAGAGCTGGGCCAAAGCTAACAAAATGAGTTTCAACGAGAGAAATGTAAGGTCCTACACCCAGACAGAAAAAATGGAATCACAAATATAGGATGGGGGTGGCATGTGACTGGATAACAGTACGTGTGAAAGGGATCTAGGGGTCTTGGTGCACCACAAGCTGAGCGTGAGTCAGCAGTGTGATGCAGCAGCCAAGAAAGCCAATGTGATTCTTGGTTGCATCAATAGGAGTATGGTGTCTAGATCAAGGGAGGTAAAGGTACCACTCTATTCTACTTTGGTTAGACCTCATCTAGAATACTGTGTCCAGTTTTGGGCACCTCAATTGAAGAAGGATATCGACAAGCTGGAGCATGTCCAGAGGAGGGTGACCAAAATGGTGAAGGGTCTGGATGCCATGCCCTATGAGGAGCAGCTTAGGGAGCTGGGGTTGTTTAGTCTGCAGAAGAGAAAGTTAGGAGGGGACATGATAGCCATATTTAAATATTTGAAGGGATGTCATATTGAGGAGGGAGCAGGCTTGTTTTCCGCTGGTCCAGAGACTAGGACAAAGAGCAAGGGATTCAAACTACAGGAAAAGAGATTCCACTTAAACCTCAGGAAGAACTTCCCAATGGTCAGAGCTATTCAGCAGTGGAATATGCTGCCCCGGAGTATTGTGGAGTTTCCTTCTTAGGAGGTTTTGAAGCAGAGGCTGGGTGGCCATTTGCTAGAGTGTGCTTTGGCTGTGTGCTCCTGCACGGCAGGGAGTTGGACTCGATGGCTGTTGTGGTGTCTTCCAACTCTATGATTCTATGATTCTGCAAGCCACATAGTAGCCTTGTCCCGGGTCCCAGGCAGGGGATGGCCAAATTTGTTTTATTTATTTATTTTATGGTTTTTCTGTATTGCCTCCTGACCCATAAGGGCTCCTGAGGTGATGAACAAATAAAAATAATACAAAGATACAAACATTTTAAAAACAGATTAAATACTCTGTAAAGACTCCTAAATGCAGTCTAAAAACAATATTAGAATCCAGTTTTAGAACAGTTAAAACAGTAGTTTTAGAAGGCAATGGTGGGTGTGGCAAGAGATTGCACCATCTCTGGAATCTGGGATGAAACATTTAGGACTGCTTTTCCGTATTTGGCTGCTGTAGTCTGGTAAGTGGTGAGGACCACAAAGCACTATCCACCTCAACTTCTGTCTCCGTCTACTGAATCTTGTAGTAACCAAGCTGATGGCAAAGCCCTCATGGGTTCCCTTGTCTCTGTGTGTGTTCGTTTGTGTGTGTATATGTGTGGAGGAGTTCCTTTCTATGCAGAAATACATCTTTCATATACCGTTGCTGTGTGAACCCCATCACTCTTACTATCTGGGACAAGTTAGCAAGAAAAGGCAATGGGCACAAAATCTCACTGATGTAAAAAGAGAGAAAAGTTGAGCTCCATCAAATATTTTGTTTCATTGCCACTAGACAGAGCCAGACTTGGAAGGCAGGAGATTTTCTCCCCCGTAAGACAGTCAACATGATTGGTTCCTGCTTGCTGAGGCCAGTTCTGCATTACACTGTTATAGTGCTATTATTCCACTTTCAACATTGTATGGAATGCTGGGATTTGCAGTTTAGGGAGGGGCGTTTAGAATTCTCAGCCAGAGAGCTCTTTGGCCTCAGTAAACATTATATAATGCATTCCTTGGGAATCATAGGAGTGCTATGGACATATTAGATAGTAATTGCTTTTAGCTTCTTTGAGGGTGAACTGTTGTTACACGTATATGTTTTGAAACAACTGCAGGATATGGTGGCCCAGCTGTTAACCAGCACGGTCAGGTATATGTATATTTTGTCTGGAAATGACAGCAGGGGCTGCTTGCCTGTTTCTAGTTGTTGTTGTTGTGTGCCTTCAAGTCATTTCCAACTTATAGCAACCTTAAGGTGACCCTATCACTGGATTTTCTGGGGGCTGAGAGTGTGTGACATGCCCAAGGTCACTCAGTGAGTTTCCATGGTTGAGCAGGGAACCAAACCCTGGTGTCCAGTGTCATAGTCCAACGCTGAAACCACTACGACGCAGGGGATCGGTTGAAAATGGTGGTTCTTACTCTTAAATTGCTAAATGTTTTGGGACCTGAAAGTCTCAGGGACTGTCTCCTTCCCATCCAGGCTTCTAGGCACTTTAATATCTTTTGATCAAGCCTACTTATAAGTTTTATTTCATTTTATGGAAAGATTAGGTTGGTCTTCCCCCTGGAGCAGGGCCTTCCCTGTTACAGTCCTAATAGTATGGAACTTTCTTCCACAGGAGGCTCTAGAGCTTTTAACAGGAAGAATGAAAATTAACCTATTGATGCTGAGTGTTAAGAGACAAAGAGATGAATTAATTGCTGTTAATGTTAATGGGTGAAACAGTTTCATTTATTGAATTACACTACATAACCCATTACTTAAATCTCTAGTTTTCTAAACAAACAGAGGGATTTAGAGAGAATGGAATGGAATTCTCTCTAAGGGTTGAAGGTTTGTCACCCCTTCAAAAGTGTTCTTTTTGTTATTTCAAATTTGCATGTCTCAACCCGGCACTTTTTCCCATCTAGACTACACATCTCTCTAAGTTTGGCTGTGAATGGTGGGACTCCAACTTGCCTAGAAACAGTCAGGCTGGGAAAGGCTGTAGCAAAGAATGAGATCTCATCTTATAGCTTATTCAGTTGCATTTTTCCTTTTCTTTCCACCCTGTTCTCCCACATGTACAACTATTCACTCAGCCTTCAAACACTTTGTTTTAATACAGAATGATGTGTTTATTTCAGTTGGAGGGGGCTGATCCATTGTAACTGCATCAATAATTGGTTGTTTACTAAGTTCAGACAGTGAATCAAGGAAGGGAGAATTCTCAGTTAGGAATATTTTGAGTGTCCCTGAGCATATGCAGAAGATTTTTCTGGACTACTGAATAACAGCATCCTCTCTGCTTTCCCACTCACAATCAAAAAACATGGTTTGCAAAAAATGAGGTAGAGCACGTGTTTGCATGCAAGAGCCAAGGATCACAAGTTTAATTTGTGACATCTCTAGTTTAAAAGATCAGTGATCTAACTATTCTCTGCACCCATCTGACCTTAAGACTTATTTATTTAAATCTCTTAATCTTACACTGTTAGGCTAATGAAATTATGTTTGCATGTGTTCATTTTGCTGTTTCATATGACACATGTGAAATGTTTCGAAACAAAGATTCAGAAGGGAATCGAAGCAACCAATGGACTGGTAAATACCTGTTCATTAAAGCCGCTCAAACATATACTCTGGCAATAAAACCCCTGATGGCCTCGTCTAAGAAAAACAGTGTCATTAGAAATGGTTGCAGTACTCCTGTACTTGTTTGTCGTGGGAGTAAATCTCATTGAACTCAGTGGGATTATTTCTGAATGGACATTAAAAAAAAAAGACATAGGTAGGGCAAGGTGTGAGTTTAGCTAGCAGTATCTTTTTGTTCCAAAATCACTCAATAATAGCTTGAGCCCAACACTTGAAAACATGATGTGAGGCGGGAGGGATGGATGGAGAGAGAGGAAGGAGGAAGAAGCCAAGAGAAAAGGAAGAAGTGGTTGAGCACAACTTTTCACTTGATGATCCAGGTGCTCAGCACTGTGTCAGCTGAAGACAACGGACTCCTTGCAGCTCACCCCACTTAATAATACAAATCTAGAAATTCAAATCAATAAAAAATGGAGGAGGAAAACAGGCCAGTATAGAGGACTGCATTGCTTACTGGCTGTACAAGCTAGTAAGAGGAGAAATCAACACTTAACCTTCAGTCCTAAAGGACCTGACATTCTGAAAGTCCATGGCTGCCTAATGGCCTTCTGCCAAACAAACAAATCATTTCCCCATACCCAGCATTCCATTCCAGGCTCAGGGGTGTGTGTATGTGTGTGTGTGTGTGTGTGTGTGTGTGACTTTTTATCTTTTCCATTCTCTTCCTTCTCATCCATGAGGCAGCAGGCAGATTAGAACATTAACTAGTATGGAGTCATGTGGTGCATTTTCTCCAATCCAGTTCTCCTTCTCTTGAAGCCTTTCTGTCATATGTATCTGGAAGAGATAGAGAGAGACATGCTGTAGTGTATTCTAGCAAGTTTTGTTGTTATTTGCCATCAAGCTGGCTTCAAATTATGGCGAACCTGTGAAAAGGAGACCTCTATGAAGTCTGGTCATCAACAGCTCTGCTCAGCAATTACAAATTTAGAGCCATGGTTTCGTTAACTCAATCAATTTAACTGTCATATTGTCTTACTTTTTTCATTTTGCCACACATTGTTATCTTTTCTGCTGTATCATGTCATCTCATGTTATGTCCGAAATATAGTATCTTCAGTTTAGTCATTTTGGCTTCTAGTGGAAGTTGAGAGTTAATTTTCTCTAGGACTCATTTATTTTTCTTTTTGATAGTCTATGATATATATATAAAACTCTCTTCCAGCACCACATTTCAAATGAGTTGATTTTCCTCAAGTCACGTTTTGTTATTCTCCAGCTTTCACAACTCTACATAGAAACTAGAAATATTGTGGAATGGTTAATTTTGATTTTGGTGTTTAATTACATATGTTTACCTTTGGAGATCTTACATTGTTCCTTCATAGCTGCCCTTCCAAGTCTTAGGCCCTTTCTGCATGGCTTCTGCCATGCGAAAGGGCGCCTGGAGCATCGCGCGATTGTGAGGAGCAATCTGCACGATGCACTCACAACCGCGTGATGCTCCAGAGGTCGGCAGGCGCCAATCATGCACCTTTTCATTTTCAACTGGAAGCTAAAAATGGTGCGTGATCGCGCATTGCTCCTGGGCCCCACGCGCACTTAGCTGGTGTGCGGAGCATCCGGAGCCACGCCAGTCGTGCTTCCTGCCTGAGCGCAGCCTGGGAAAGTCCCAGGCTGCGCTGCGGAAGGAAGAGGCGGGGCTCTCGCACGAGCAGGCTGCTTGTGCGGAGCTGAAGCAGCAGGGATGTGAGAGCCTCTCGCCGGAGGCTGCTCACATGATCCCCGCACCCCAGCACCGGAAAAAGGTAAGGTGCGGAAAGGGCCTCAGTCTTCTGGTTTCTGGACTACAGTCCCCATTTTGATTAATGACTGAACCAAGTTAAAGCTATCTTTAACTATGTCAGTGTTTTCATCATCCACTTTAAAGTCATGTAAATCTTCTGTGGATATTCCTTTTTTCTTGATATTCGCCTGTAATCCTGCCTTCAAACTTTCTCCCTTAACTTTCATCGGTCGTCGTTCCAAGTATCTGCTGTTTTCTGCTAAGTAATATGGCTCCATCTGCATAGCTTACATTATTGATGTTCCTTCCTCCAATTTTTACACCTCCTTCCCACTAGTCTAATCTAATCTTCCGTGCGATATGTTCTGCATTTAAATTAAACAGATGGGGTAACAGAATGCAGCCTTGTCTGACTCCCTTGGCAATAGGAAACCATTCATTTCTCCATACGCTGTCCTGACATTGGCATCTTGTCCAGAGTATAGTTTACATGTCAGAATAATCACATTTCTTTTAGAATGATCCATAGTTTGTTGGTAGTTACACAATCAAAGCTTTGCTATAATCTGCTATAATTTGCTATAACCTATACAGCACAGTTTGATTGTCTTCTGAAATTCTTTGGTGCACTCGATTAGCCAACATATGTTTATAATATGATCTCTCGTGCCTCTTCTTTTTCAGCTTGGATATCTGGCATTTCTTACTCCATATATAATAAACACACTGGTTGCAAAATCTTGAGCATATTTTTGCCTGCATGGACAATTACTTAGTTTAAATGTAGGAATCACTATAGAACTAATCAGGCAATCAGTGTTCAGACATGTTAGGGGCAAGGCTAGAATGAGTGGTTTCATGAAATAATTTAATTTCCCCATGCTCTAGGAAGTTCACATTGCCTATTCATGCTGACTTTTTGCAAGAAGGTAAATGCTGTTGGCCTTTAAAAACTGAAGTTGAATGTTGAATCCGGTGTGGCATAGCTATTTTGTTGTTGTTCTGTGCCATCAAGTTGACTTTGACTTATGACAACCCTATGGATATCTCAAAAAGATCTTGTTATTTATTAACAGCCTTGCTCAGGTCTTGCAGACCCGAGGCTGTGGATTAGTTTATTGAATCAATCCATCTGTGATATGATGTTCCTGTTTTCAGTTGCCTTCAACTTCTCCGAGCCTTATTATCTTTTCTGAGGAGATATATATTTGCTCCTGACTTGTTTAAAGTATGATAGATTCAACTTAGTCATCTTGGTTTCTAGTGAGAATTTAGGCTCGGTTTGCTCTAGGGCCTATTCTTTGTCTTTTTGAGAGTCCAAGGTATCTGTAGATCTCTTTTCCAGAACCACATTTCAAATGAGTTGATTCCTGCCCCCTCGTCAGCTTCCTTTATTGCCCAGCTTTCACATCTATACACAGATGTGGAAATACTCAGGCATGATGTTCAGCAATATATCTTTACAATTGAGGACCTTGTGACCAAGACACCTTGAGTCCCAACACCAGGGAAAAAGGTACAAATAAAGAGAAGAGAGTAGATAGAGAGATTTGTCTAATTCCCCAATAGCTGCCCATCCAAGTCTTCTTTTCATTCTGGATTACAATCTTGATTCTTAGTCTTCTTCCCATTTCTTGATTACAGCCACCACATTGATTGATGACTGATGCAAGGAATAGAAAATCTTTAATAATTACAGCGCCTTCATTATCACCTTTAAGTTATTTAAATTTTGTGAGATCAATATTTTTTTATCTTCTTGATATTCAGCTATTACCCTGCGTTTGCACTTTCTTCTATCAGTGGTAACTCCAAGTTTTTGCTATATTCTGCTAGTCTGTTTTGTTGTTTTATATTGTTGCACATAATGTGTGTAATCTGTAATGATATTTTTCTGAGCAGCGGTATTGAAATAATTTTTGAAGAAATACAAATGCAAAAACTAAATGTGCCATAGATTTTGAGGGTGAAGGTATCTTACATGTCAGTCTTTTGGGAGTGACTAATGCTAGTAAACAGTGGTTGAAATCTTACCAGTGTGTTACATTAGTATAACATCCTTTACACTAACATAGCAAACTTTTAACCTGATTTGTGTAGCACTACAAGGGGAGACAGCTTATCTGTGGTTTTCATCTGGAAAGGCACAAAAGTAGTTTGCACTCAACTAACCCAGCAGGGGAGGAGAAATGTAGAAGGAGCACAATCTTGCAGTTCCCGGTAGCTTTAGGCGAAAGCCAACTGCTCCACACTCTGCCATTGCTTACTTAGATACATGCATCCCAGTTTTCATCTATGAAGTGTTGGAGTGTACAAAGACTGTGCCTAGTCACATTGACCTATGCTCTATTTTTTGTCTTCCCTAGATGTCAGTCATGATAGGACTGAGGCTGTTGCATACCTCCCTGGAGAGCATCCCCAATCCAGAAGATCCAGAATGTGAGAGTGAAGGGTGGGTTCTGGAGAAGAGCCTGAAAGACACTTTCAAATCCACCCTGGAAAATTTGAAAAATATTGGTAAATTGAACCAAGTGGATGCAAGTGCGGAAGGCACAGAAGGTGAAGGAGCAAAAACCCAAGCAGTTGCAACTGTCAGTTGAGTATCTTGGCTAACAAGACTGTTACCAAAGACTGAGATGTGTGAATATTCACTTTTTAAAAGTCATAAGCCATCACAGCTATACATTTGTATACACCAAACAATTCACTTTTGTACATATGGCCAATACAGTATAGTTCAGATTGGGATATAGAGGCATCCTTACAGTACGTACTTGAGAGAGCCAGTATCTTCTACGGAAAATGGCTAAAACATAAGGTTTTTTGAAGCAGATAACCTCAAGTTGTTAGGCTTATTATGTTCCCATCTCAAATCAGATTTCATAAGAAATGCAATGTGGGAAACTGGCTGGCACTTTCTTGTATTTTTGTCTGCTGTCATTGGAAATTAAACGGGAAAGTTTAAAAGTTAACTATTTTTGTACTAAAATTTATGAATATATTTGGAGAATGTAATATCCTTTAAAATAGGTACCTTAGTAGGGCACAAAATATCTTAAGATGTCAAACACAAGGTACATAGAAAGGTATACACTTTGAAACCTCCATCTGGACAGAATCAAAGGTTTAAAGACGTTTATTGTAAGACAGTTTCCTGTCATGTTCAAATAATGTACAAGAAGAGTACAATTGTACTGAACTTTTATGCACTGAACACAAACTTGTGGTTTATAGCAGCAAGATTGCATTCATTCAGACACCAAGATAAGCTATAACCTAAGTGGCCAGCAGCTGCTCAGGTGCTTATACCCAATAATTCTGGTAGCTATTGCTGTATCTTATTTGCTAGAATTGCTAGATTAAATCAGAAGTGAAAACTAAGCTCTGTCTTGTAAATTAATCATGGCAACTAACTGTTAATGCTTGGTTGCCAGAAGAAAAACTGGTCTCAAAACATCATCTGGATTTTGGAATTCTTCCCAGATACTAATAAAGGCAAGCTACTCAATAATAAAAGGCCCATGCATTAATTCAGTGAATTGGTTACAATGCAGAAAATGCTGGATTTGATACTTTCTTCAGCTTACAGAAGGCATTGTTGACTTGATGCACTTTTGAACCCAGAACATACCCATCATAAATGTAAGTGATGATCATAGCAAATACCCTTTAATTTTATAAGCTGAGATAAAGCATGGGAAAATAACTTGTATGTAAAGAGATTTTTATCTTTATTCTTTATTAAGCTTCTATTTTGTATTTATTTATATGTACATAGTACATAACTATGTGTATTTGCCTGTTAAGCCTTTCCCAAGAGAAAGTAAAAGCCTCCTATTAAACACGTAGTTAGCTTTAGCAGAATCCCTGATGCTTTCGAAGAGTGCTTGTCAAAAAGACTTAACTTTTTATGGCAGCAGTGTGTCTGTGGTGGTTATGGAAATAAAAGGGCAAGCTAGAGATGTTCAAAGAAGGTGGCTGTGATACTAAGGAAGGACTTGCGAAAGGATGAAAAGAAAGGGAAAATGTTTGGAAGCATAGCTTGCATATGAAGATGCCTTATACTGAATTGGTGTATTAGTCCCTCTAAGGCTAGGGATGTATTTCATTTACAACAGCTCTTCAAGGCCTTTCCCAGCTTTGCTACTTGGGTTCCTTTTAGCAGGAGAAGGCAGGGACTAAAATGGAGACCTTCGATATGCACCTGTCATTGAGCTGTGGCATCATACATGCAAACAGGAAATAAAGGCAAACAAATAATTGCTTCTAGCTATGGAATCTAGATTTGTTATCTAGTTTCTAGATCTTCTAGATATGGAAGTATAATGGCAGCTGGAGAAGTGGAGAGTTTTGAAATAAAAGTTATGACACTAAAGCTGTCAAGAAATGAAACAGGAAACCGGGATAAAGGCTTAAGAAAAGACAGCTCATCATAGTTGATGGAGCTTTGCACACTAAAGAGAACAGACGGCACAGGCAGCTAGGGGAAAATGCAAACAAAGAGTGTATTACAGTTACCTCAATAAATGGAGGCTGAGGTACATCAACAAGGGTTTTAGCAGCACGTACAGGAAAGAGAAAGGCAAGTGTTGCAGATAAAATGTCAGGACTTCATGTCTGCTTGGACATCTAAAGGACAACCAAATGTTATCTTCAGCAAAGACTTTGGAAGCACTCCATTGGTTCTTGAGCTGTAAAGGGCTTTTTTCCTTTAATAAAAAGGGCATTTCTGTTAAAAGTGTTGTCTAACCAAGTTTCCATATCCTTCATAGATCCCTGTGTATAAAATGTTTACAATATTGGTACAAATCCTTGTGGGTCCTAAAAGAATCCAGCACTTCTGTGCTTCACAACAGAAAACAACTTTGAAAGGAGGTTTTAGAAAGGGAGGAGTGTATTTCTCCTGCCTGGTCGTAAGCAGCTGAGCAATTACAGGTATGTAAGGTCAGTAGACAAAGTGTTTCCATAGCCTTGACCTGTGAAGGAGGTAGTTTGGTTAACACAAGCCACATTTTCAAAGGACAAACAGTTGAGTGAGATTTTAATTCAAAAGATTTCCGAATCGCCATTTGGGGAGATTTCAGTGTGCAGTGCTCTGTGTGACGTATCTGTAGTCATGGAAAGTTCCACAAGTTAATCTATTACACCTACATTTATTGCAACCCTAGAATTGTGTGACTAAGACTCTTGCTTCACATAGGTGGTGGAATCAGTCCCTATTATCTATGGTTTTATTTTTTTTAAAAAAATATTCTTTTACTGCCATATCAAAATACTTTGGTTCACTAACAAAATCACATCTTCACAGCTGATCTCAAGGATACAATCATTAATGTTAGATATACAGAGACTGTCGAAACAGTTTCACTGGAACACAGGAATCAGAGCTATTTTCTGTGCAGGAAATGGGAGGAATTAGTTATTCTGGAGGAAATTTGTTTTCTTCTCCTTCTGAACATGGGGGGGGGGTCTTTACCACTGGATTGTGTTGCTTCCAATGGGATAAGGCAAGCAAAATATTGTAGCTGGTTCTCTTTTTATTTAACTAACCCAGCCTAACAGAGACATAAACTTGTGATGAAGGTTACCCACTGAGAGGGAGAGAAAAAGTGGTCATAGACAAAGCAACAAGAAAAATAATGGACTGTGGTGTAAGATAATGTGTTCCAGTTCATGAGGGTCTGTTGACATGTCTGCTTTGTACCACACTATTGGTCATATTTATTTATTCTATCAAACAGAGATTTTTGTGATACTGTAAATGCCATTTAATTATATTTGTAGGTGCTATTTTGCAAGTGTGAATGTAGATACTTACAAAAAGTGTAAAGGTACTTGTTAAAAGGAAATGTTAAAATATATTATGTTTAATACATTGTTTGCCTCCCCTCTTTATCTGTATTGTTGGGTCCTGACAGTTATTGTGCAACTTTACTCACTTCTAAATTGTTCTTAGACTGGAAGGATTTGTAGCTGACAGCCTTAATTCCATTTTTTAAAAACTTCTAGATGAAAGGTACATTCTGCATAGCTGGAAAGCTAGTGTTGGCCAGCTAGGATATACTTGAGAAAACTGCAGGAAGTTGGGAAGGCTGGCCAGTGGTCATGGTATCAAAATACCTGATGCAGAAACCTGAAGCCAACTAAGCTAGTCTAGGTTTAGTCAGTCACTGCTTGGGGGCCCTACAGCCACTGCCTTGAATTAGATGATGCAAGGAAGATTCTATACGGAAGAACACAATGAGTGGCACCCTGACATATGCAGTCATAAGTCCAGCTTATGCCTGCTTATCTTTTTTGATCGTTGTGGAGATTGAAATTCTCTTTCTCTCTCATGCAACCACCAAAACCCACTGACAACTCCCCTTCATCCTCCAGTCTTTCACCCACACTCCAAGCAGCCCGTGGGGAACAGGGGGGAAAAAGAAGTATCTGACTATACGGCCACAGCCAGAGACACAATCATAAAGGCACTTCCTGGGACCTACCAAGGGTTTTTCAAAGATCCCAGAAGATGACATAATTGTTGGATGTCTGGGTATATTCACATAGCCAGATGTGTCTCAGCTGTCCTCCACTCTCTACTACAGGGGCATAGGGGGAGAGATAGAGGAGAAAGGTGAGTTCTGTGGAAATAGAAGAGGGAAATGTTTTGCAGTTCTGCCATGGCAGAATTTTATAATACATCTCCCAATGCAAGAACTTGACTAATAATTGTGCCTGCAAACATGTGGCATTAACATTTATTTAATGAATATATACACTACTTTTTTGCAAAGGCACTCAAGGAATTTGCAGTTTAAAGGTATAAAAGCAAAGGGCTAATTCCAGTACTTCACTGGCGGCACTTTCTTCTTCTTTATGTCTTCCTGCTGCCCTCTGTACTTCCCAAGAACGAGCACTAGTGGATTTCCTACCATCAAGAGTTGATATTGGGAGCGGAAGGGAAATGCACGAGAGAAAGAGACGTCACTCCTTTCTGTTTTGCTAGCAGAGGTTCACTTTAGTCCCTGCCCAGATAAAAAATTATTAGGCTGTTGGTGAACACTTCACAAGCTGATATGGAGTGCCCTTACCTGGGCTGCTTCTGCCCTTTGCTCAACAAGCGTTTAAGTAACCTGCGGAAAGGTAAAGCAGATATTCTTGCAACCATTCCCTTATTGTGTCTTTAGGTCCTAAAGAGTTGAGGAGATTAATGAATGAGCTCTCTAGCTAAGGCAGCTCTTCTCTACATTTAGAAGGATTTCTTTAAAACACTACAGAGTGACATGTGATATGATGCTAAGCAAGTGATCAGAATTCCCTACCTGAACTACAAATGAATGTACAAATCTTGTACAGAGTCCTACATCTATCCAGATAGCCTATGCTCAAGAATGTCTGCATAGTTCAGCTCCAAATAAAAGTGCCTCTGAACAATGGCCACCCCAAAATAATAGGCTGGCAGCATGTTCAGTAATTATAATGTCGTAAGCATAACTTATCACCATTGTAATTATTGTAAGTCATGGTCACCGAATGATTGCAACTTACAGTGCCCCAAGTCTCACGGCTCCCCCACAGCTGTTTCTGAGGCACTTGAGAGCAGAGTGCTGAGTAACGTGTCCAGTCCTCTCCTGGCCATGTACTGAGACAGGCTCACTGCAATAGGATCCCAATAGGACCCCACAGGGTCTCCGCAGCTGTCTGTAAACAGGTGAGGGCAGGACAAATCATTACTCACCTTTCTGCTCTTCAGCAGCTCAGAAATGGTGGTGAAAGTGTTAGAAGAGCTGTGAGGCTTTAAAGGTACACTTTTGAAGGGTAGCATCAAGAGACATCACAGCTACGTCACCACATGTAGATCACGATCTTGGCCATGGTGCTCAGAAGTAACTTCTGAACTCGGTTGACCGCAGTACAAGCAAACCTTGCTTTTGCTGCATTGAAAACTACGCTGATTGGCAGGCATACCCTGCTGTTAGCCTCCCACCATTTCACAGATCCTCAGGCTCTCTCTGAACCTTGTTTGGGTTGTTCGCCATTTTATATAAGGGAAAACATTTTGTTATGCCACCATATATAACAGGACTTGAGCATCTATGGATTTTGATATCCACGTGTGTGTGTGTGTGTGTGTGTGTGTCCTGGAATCAAATCCCAGAGATAACAGAGGGCCCACTGTATTTATAATTAATTCTTAGGCTAATAAAACTATTGATTCATAACCAAATCACCTGGACACTGCTGGTCAAGCAGAAATTGAACAGAATGCCCAAACTTCAGAAATGCAGTTCCCACACATATGAGTTTGGAGCAAAAGTTGAGCTGCTGTTTTTGTGCCCAGGATTCTTATTGGGATGGATATACATTCCAAGTGTTTTTAAAAGACCTGGTTCAAGCAAGTGCTTTAGACATATACACCTTTGGACTGAAAACTGGCACCCCATATCCATAATCAGCCAGAATGGCAGCACTGTGATGAGTAAAGCAGTTGTGTATCTAAGGACACACCTAAGGCAACAGGACTTTTCAAAGGCACCTGCTCACATGTAATCATACAGTTCTCTTTATTTACATAAGGACAGCTGGGTTGAAGCCAAGGATCTCCCAGTTGGATCCTGTGTCTTCTATATATGCCAATGGGCCTCACTGAATTTACCCAGCTCTTTTGCAGAAATAGCAACCTGTTGCTTCTGCTTAAATTTAGGGAAATTGAATTTGTTACAAAGAAGTGAAAAACCCCTTATTCCTTCAAGGCATAGAATGCTTGGTGAAACATATGATGGGGAGGTGGGAAGTATACACAGTTGCCTCAAAGCTAATTATTCCTAAGTAACCTTAATACAATTTATAAGATTAACCTTCATGCATTGCTCTATCCTGGACACCTAATACCGGACAATGGTTGCTTCTCCATGCATATACTGCTTAACAGGGAAAGGCTATTTCAAGCGCTGCGTGCTATGAGCAACCTCCATTGAACTGGTAATTGGAAGAATTTACAGCAATGAAACAGAATTTTAAAAAGGAGTTCCATAAAAACTAAAATTTAATGAAGTTTATTGCTAACTTTCTTCGTATTAAAGCCAACGTTGACCTGAGAAGATCACATGAGATTTTTAAAATGCTCTTTAAAAGAAGAGCATTAGAGGTTAATTGATTAAGAGATAAGGCCAGAGAAATAGAACATCACATGCTAACAGCTCCCTACTGGGAGATAAATGCCTGGACCAGTTAGATTGGAGCTAACAAGGCAACAAGTTAGGAAATAAGGAGATCTATTTCCAAGCCTGGAGACAAGGTTGTCCAACCAGTTTTTACAATATTATAATTTGCTGTTACTATTTCAACAGATAGAAAAGTTGGATAAAAATCAATGTTTATAATTCACATACAATGAATATGCACACAATGAATTAAATTCAAAGTAATTCTGTAGCACTTACGTTACATCAGATTTAGTGGGAACCAAGTCATAACAAGTTGTTCACAGCATTTAAGGGAGAGTCAGGTGCAACTAAAATTTGAATCCAACCTAATGAATTGGTTCACACACACATACACACTGCTTGTAATTTTCAAACGAATGTATGAAACAATCAGCTCTGCAGAAAAGCATAGTCTCTCAGGTGACTTTGCAATATACAGAAGCCCTATTAATAACAGCTGGCTTGCTTATATATGCAAGTCTCCATTTGAGACTGCATTCAAGAGATGAACATTATTTACTTATTTAAAATATTTCTGTATTGACTCCCAGCCCACATGGGCTCCCTAGGTGATAAACAAATAAAAACAATTAAAACAGTACAAAGATTTTAAAAAATTAAAACTCATTAAAATACTGTCGAAAAACTTTTAAAACAAGCTAAAAACAAACCCTAAAATACAATTTTAAAACAATTAAAACAGACAGGGCCAGCCCAACTTCCTTGGATATGGAGTCCACAGTCAAGGCACTGCTCCAGAGAAAGCATTGCCGTGTGTACATAATAACTAAAATTCACGAGATGTTGGGACACACACAGGGCTTCCTCTGAAGATCTCAGATTTCTAGCAGGTTCATATGGGAACAGGTGGTCTTTCAGATATCCTAGACCCAAGCCATTGTGGGTGTCATAGGTCAAAACCAGCACCTTGAATTGAGTTCAGATGCAAATTGGAAGCCAATGAAGTTCTTGTAAGACTGGTGCTATATGTTCTCTAACAGGTGTGCCCAAAACCAGCCTGACTGCTCCATTTTGCAGTGTAGTTCCTGAACACTTTTCAGAGGCAGCCCCACATACAGCACATTACAGTAATCTAATCTAATCTCCTGGTAACTAAGGCATGAGCCGCTGCTGGCACATCTGTCTTCCCCAGGAAAGGCCACAGCTGGTGCACCAGCCAAAGTTGGGCAAAGTCCGTCCTCCTGATCATTTCAGCAACCTGGCCTTCCAGGAACAGCTCTACATCTTGGAGCACTCCCAACCTCTGAATCCATTCTTTTGGTGGTAGTGCAACTTCACAAAGAACAGGCTGTGATACCAATCTCATGTTGGATTTCCTACTGACCAACAGCACTTCTTTCTTATCTGGATTAAGCCTCATTTTATTTGCCTGCGTCCAGTCCCTCATTGCATCCAGATGACTCAGGACTTCCAGTCTCCTTGGCATCACTTGTAAAAGAACAGCAGAGCTGGATATCATCAAAACTTCAGATGACCTCTCCCAACAGCTTCATGTAGATGTTAAAAAGCATAGGGGACAGTATGGACTTCTGTGGAACCCCACAGGATAATTTCCAAAAGGCTGAACAATAGTCCCGCAGCATCATGCTCTGGTAACATTCAGCCAAGGAGGAATAGAAGCACTGCAAAGCAATGCCCCCAAGTCCCATATCAAACAAATGACCTTGAAGAATACCATGATCAGTGGTATCAAATGCCACTGAAAGATCCAAGAGGCTCAGCAGGAACACAATCCCCCACCAAAACCATCCCATAACCAGGGCTAAGGAATGGATCCTGGTAATCTGTTTCATCCAAGAAAACCTGAAGCAGTGTTGCTACCATTCACTTTAAGACCCTACTTAAAGTGGAGAAATTAGAGAGTGGCCAATAGTTATCTACAGAGGTGGGGTTTCAGGAAGGTTTCTTCAACCAAGGTCAAAGAGTTGTTTCTTTTAGAGAGTTGGATCATGGTCCACTTTCAAAGAAGCATTTACAATCCCAATCACTCAATTGGTTAGTCCTCCTCTGGCAGATTTAATTAGCCAAGATGGAGATGGGTCCCACAAACAGGAGGTTCATTTCTCCAATCAACTTGTCCACATCATCATGTTGAATGAGCAAACAATTTAAGAAACAGTAACTCATTAAGTGAGCTTATTAATTTAAGTTTTCAACTACATACATATTTTTTTCTCTGCACCTTTGCTTTGACAATGTGTAAAGCATCCTTCTATACTTTGCAATGTTATGTATTATACTTGTACACTTAGAAGACATCTATGCTTAGGTGGTTAAAATGTAAAAAATGTTTAGTTTGATAAATGGACACACTGCAGATAATTTCTCTTAAACAAAATTGCACACATGCCCCCCTCCAAAAAAAGTTCAGGCATTCAGCAGAATGTTTAAAAAGCAGGCAATTCAAGCATCAATTGAATGTCAACACCTAAGCATTTATTCTTATACTTTTTATACATATGATACATTTTAATTTTTTACAAGTTGTCCACAGATATGAAAGTTATAGCCAATTCGTTACAGGTATGAATTCCCTGATACTGAAAGCTCATTATATAAACATTTCTACAATGAACATAAATACATGCAAAAGAAAAAAAGTCAGAAGAAAATGGGTTGTTGAAGAAAGGGCAACCTTACAGAAAACCAGGATAAATTATATACTTTCCTATGTCTTATAGTCATAATTCCATCAACCCATTTGACTTCTATTTTGGATTACAGTTCCTGAGGGGGGAAATAACTTTATTCTCTCAATATATACTTTACACAGAAATCTGTCAGTTTAATGGTAACAGATTCTATCTTGCATTTTTTTTGTAATATCTATGCACCATGAAGAGGGAAGAAAACAGAATCTAATGTATTGTTACTATACCTCATAAAGTAAGTTTCTCAAAACCTGAAAGAAACAATGTTAGAGCTGAGCTAGTATATTAAGCGCAACATGCAGAGCAAATAGTCTTATCTACAACCTAACCAAAGAAGGGAAAATGAAGACTGTGTTTTCTTGCAAGTTACATGACATTCATAGCAAAGGAGAGGCTCAAGAACTACTATCACATATAGGAAGACTGATCAAACTGGCAAGTGTGCCTTGCCAAAGATTGCCCTAAGAAAAAGGAGCCAAACTGGTCTAAGGTTTGTATCTTATGTATATTAACTGTAGCTATTCTGAGCCTGTAGAAAACACTGTGAACACTAGCTAATGCATTTTTAAAAACTCAAAGTTACAGAAATTCCAAGTATACGGGATGCTAAAGGGATGGCTTCTCTGTGCTGAAGAGGAAATCCAAAAACAGAGATTTGTCTCAATCAGTTAAGTTTACAGATTAGTATAACCATAAAAAGCAGACACTTTTGTAAGTGATAATTCAAAAGAAAAGGATGATATCTGGAAGGAGACAGAAAGAATGAGAGATCTCCATCATGTATGACATGTTATTTTCTATTGTTTTCTTGGAGGGTCTATGTATACTTAAAAAATTCACTGCCCACAGGCACCCATGTGCAAAATCTGTGCACTTATAAAATATACTATAGACATCTTTACAGACCACCAACCAAGTGCAAATTCATGTAGCTGGTGATGCAAGGAAAGGAAATTAAGATACAAAAAATTTTGTAACTGGAAATCTGCAAACATGTGTGAGAGGGGAAGAGATGACAATGTATTTGTTGATGTTGGGGGGTTTTTTGGTTTATTTAAGAAGTGTAAAAAAGGAAGTGTACTCTGAAAACTGGAAGTAAACAAACATTTCTTTGTATCATTTTCTGCCTCTTCAAATTTGACATCAAAGCAAGGTTCAAATTATTTCTTCGATGGGTGATGTCACTTTCTTAACACCTTATTTAAAAAAAAAAGCCACCTTTTTCAACACTGAAGATTACCAATCACAGCATGGAAAGCAAATCCTTTTTGCCCACTATGTCATTAGCACAATCCACACAGTACTTATAAAGACTGCAAAACTTCAAAAAGATCTTTGTTAATTATCCTTATTAATTGTTCTCTCATACAGCAAGGAAAAAAAAATACAAAGGCAAAAAAGTCCTTAGAGGCTGCAGATTACAAAATCATTTTAGATACAAAGAGTGTTCTTATGCACCCATAGAGAGGAATCCCTTGCTACATTTTTTGCACGCTTATTTCAATTCCGTTCCATTTCTAAAGATAGAACAATTTTTAAGTACTAAAATGCAAAATGGCTCAGATTCACTACAAAAGGGCAAATATACTGCTTCAACATTGTGCTTGGTCTAGTCGCCATTTCAGCAGAGATTTTCCTCTTCTCTTAGTCGTCGAAAAAAGATTTCACCTAGACTCCAAGAGACTGCCATTTTTTTAAAATCAGAAATGTAAATTCACCATAGTTAAGTTTTAGAAATCAATAGGTTATGTATGAAGGAAGAACAGTGCAAATAATATTACTCATCAAATCTGCTACAAAGAAAAGTTCACATGGTTATGGAAACCGGGAAATGTACAAAACAAACATGGAAAAAAGTTAATAAAAGAACTAGAATCTTCTTATTTCAGTCCTTTGTTTTTTAGTCCTCCGCTTGTTTGACGAGTTTTGCTGGATTACAAAAGAATGATAATTAAGTTCCAGTCTTCATAAAATAAGTTATAAATGTTGCCAGTCAATGCCTACTAAAGTTTGATTCGCTTCCTGCGCATGTCCTATTTCCTCTGTAATGCTGTGCTGTTGCCAAAGTTTCTGAATCTTTTTAAATCGCTCTCTGCACAGATGTAAAGGATTCCCACGTCTGAGGGGGGGAGTCAACAAAATAACAGTTAAGCACATATAAGAAAACCGTGGAGTTCCAAATGTTAATATTTTCAAGCATGTACAATATAAATGATTGAAATTACTACTACAATAGATGTGTATGCTTAAGCAATGGTGCAGCACAGAGGCTAAAAACACAACTAGTAGGAATCTCTCAATTCAAAACGCATCTTATCAATCCATCCACTATTTTACTAGTCAATCCACTATTTCCTACTGTCATATACCATCTGCTCTACTGGGCACCTGTACAAGGTTGTTGTCTAAAGATTTTGGAACACCTTCCCCATAGAGACTGGAATGGCCCTGTCCTTGCTATCTTCCAATGGCAGGTTAAGACATTTCTGTGTCATCAAACTTTTATAGATTGACAGGGTTTGGGCTCTTGATGCTGTTCAAGTCTGTTTTGAGGTTGGTATAGTTTTTAAATGTATTTTAATGCATTTAATATTTTTAATAGATAATGTTTCAACTTTATAAATGGTTTGTTTTTTAAACAGTATGTTTGTACTTTCCCAGATGTTTTAATTTTTACTGTTTTAATGTTGTTAGCCATCTTGAGCTCCACTGTCAGGAGAAAGATAGGGTATAAACAAATTAATTAAATAAATAAAATTATGTAGATCAAAGATTTAAACAAATAGTCATCCAGATGTTTTTTGGACTAGAGATTCCGTCAGCTCTAGCCAACATAGGCCACTGTGAGAAACCATGAGAACTGCAATCCAACTGCATCTGGAGGGCCACTCTGAACATTTACACACACTCTCTCCCCCCCTCTCCCCACATGTATATCTATATGTCTATATATGTATCTATACATACATACAAATATATAGAAAGAGACTGAGAGTTAAGTAAGCCACCCAATATGCAACAAGCAGAGGTTTCTGCTTCTTTCCTCTTTCCAAACTGTTGCCCATTCTAACCCTAAAAGGGCAAGCCAAACATAAGAAGACATGCGAAGTTTAAAGTTTACATGAGAATGGCACCACGAGGCAAATGTTTAGGTTACATTCAATAAAATATCACAGAGACTAACCACCCTAGGGTCCCTGATGCTCGACTGGTAAGAGCTTCAGCATGTATACTGAACAGCCCCACTTGAGGCTACAGTCTGCAATCCATTCTACAGAGCCAAAGTAGGACTTATTTCATTAAAACAACGTGACTTATTTTTTTCAAAGGTCTAATGGCTTCCACCAACTGTACTACATTCGATCTGAAATTTATACGTGCATTTATTCTATATAAGCCATGACAACAGTGATGAACGTAACTGACTAATGCATCTTGGCCACAATCAAAAATTGAGTGCTAAAAATATACCTGAGTCCCTGATCTGTTTCTCCATAGTCATCAAGGTAGGGAGGAGCATAGAAACAGCCCTTTGTTTTCCCAGCTAGGAACAGCACTTGACACTCCCGTACTCTGAAAAAAATGTCACAAAGCAACATGCTGTAATTCATAATATCCTTCAATCAATAATTCTATTGCTTATTTTTGTGTGCCTGAAGTATATCTCACAGAACAGGTAGGACTGGGTAGTTTCACACCAACACAGCATGTGCCTTCCTGTGAATGGGATATTACAAGCAGAGAAAGACCATCTCTAAGGAGTAATTTCTTCTTAGAGTGTTGCTGTCTAATTAAATGCACCTATACACTCACCTGAGAAAAATTCCCACTCCAGAGCCACAGGTATATGTATGTGCAGTACATGCTCCTACATCTTCTCCTTCCAGTTCTGTTTGACAGCAATAACTCTGAGAACACAACATTGTCCCACACACTAGGCATAATGTTGGTGCTCTACTTTTATCACCACCTGACTTTGGACACCTTTGTAAGAAACAGAAAAACTGGTAAGTACATCGAAATATTTACTATCATGCTACACTAAACAGGAAATTTGACTGTACCTGGATCCATTCTTTTTCCAGTTACAACTCGTGGTCTAAAGAAGCATAGAAATCCCTAATTGCTCACACAGGGCTCCTCTCCATCCAAGTTTTTAAAAGACTGCCAAAGATTAACCCTCATCCAAATAATATATTAAAAAAAAAAAAGAAAACAAAAGAACACCAAGTGACTTCTGGGATATTTTCTGACCCTATGGGATCTCTAAAATGTTATTTCACGGGATAAAAAAGCCTCATGCAGGAGTGTTAATGAAAATAGAATAAGGGCATTCCACGATATCAAAGAGCCCTGAGCCAGAAAACACATGTTCTCATGAAGCAGAACATTCTGAGTAGCTGATGAGACCTCCTTTTCTGAAGAAAATAAAGGTAATCAATATAATTTCTATGTCCTAGAAATACTACCCTTATTATTTCCAATGGAAAAGAAAATAAACTTTATTGTGAACTCAAAAATTACAAAAAAGCAGACATAAACTCTTAAGACAAACAGCTGTTTTCATTTCTTTTCAGGAAGACCTAGCATTATTAGTTTAATTTTGCTGAGGGAAATGTTCTATGCTTTGTGTTAATTACTCTGTAGACAAGCAAAGCATGACACCTTGATGCTGTAATAACTCTCCACAAGCATATTTCTCAGATGTGGTGCAATATCTGTTGTTGTCCTATCCGCTAGGCTCCTGTGGATAAAGTGGATGTGTGACTTACGGCTTATTCTGTCAAATGGTGCCAATGTATGTGAGGTCTTCGCCAGTTCACAGCACAAAAAAATCCATCTCCCACCAAATTTTACCCAAGGTTGAATTATGGTTTGCCTAACTGAGTCATTATATTGTAATAAAATTGGGCTTCTTATGGTGTACCATGTTGCCTGTCCAGATAAATGTCACTCTCAAGAGGATAAGATGTCTTAGCTTCACAATACCACAACAATTTTGTGCTATATTCTTCTGATTTACTCGGCAGGAATGGGCCTTTAAAAGTGAATTCAAGCAATTGTTCATCAATGGTTAGATCTATTCTTGGCATGTACCACTTTCAAAGTTGCTCAAACAACATAGTTCCTGTCTCCTAAAAGGCAATCATCTTATCAGAGACTGTGTATATTGCTTGTTTCCATTAGCTGAACGTCAAGCACTTTTTGAGTGCCCCAAATCTCTTCAGGTTCAGCCTCAGATTAGATGCCACAATTTCTCCAAGGTTTGTCATCTATGATGGACAATCTCCAGGAGAAGAAGGCTAACATGTACTTTCAGCTCCATGGTATAGGTCTTCTACTTCCATGTCCTGAATACAAATTGAGTCTCTCTATTTGTTTCACAGTTCATGTGGTAAAGAATGCTTTCTGTGAGGAATAGTTCAAAGGTTTCTAGCACAGTTTTTTATTTGCAAACTTCTTTGGTCCTGGGCTTTCCAAAATACCTCTGGTTGTCTTTTGAAGAAATGCTTGTAGGTACCTGCACCAGATCCTCCCATCAGTATCCCTCAGGATCAAGAGAACATGCACTTGCTGGTGTCATTCCTTTGAACAGGAGAAGGGGTTGCTTCTTTTTTTGAACATTCACACCAGCTTCACTGCATTATGTTTTAACCATAAAATGGCATGTGATTTTTTTTAAAAATCTAACTAACTACATGGTGTGAGACAATAAAGTAATCTACTGGCAAAATGTAATAAGTGTTGCACTATGCAAAATAAAGTAGAAAGTGGTGGACTTTACTTCATTGGAAGTTGTTAAACACAAGTTGGATGTCTACTTGACAGGAATATTTTTGCTGCAGACTCCTGGGGATTGGATCCCCCCCCCCCCCAGCTCTATGATTTCTTGGGACACTTTTTGTCCTATCTGGTTTTGGTCTGATAAAAAAAATGTAGATTGCAACTGGCTGAACACTGGAGACATTATTTAAAATTCTTGATGTGACAGTGTTGTACAACACTCTTAAGATGACAAGATGTATAATGCAAGATGTATAATGCCTATATTACAGTGCTATTTTTGTGTGAACTGTATAACCAAGTATGGCTCCAAAATATGTTGTCTACTACAATGAGTGTTAAACACAAAGCTGGAGAGCCTGGTAAAGTTATTTTAGCATTACAGTCCCAAGAATCTCTCATGCTGGCCAGGCAAGCCAGGTAAATATAGTCCAAAAATTTCCAGCTTCTACAGATGCTTTACCCTGAGGCAGATTATTTGGTCCCTGTAACACATTATTATCTACTCTGGCAGCACCTTTCCATGACCCCTCACATGGGTCAAAGTCTTGCTACTGAAGACTACAAAGCTTACAAAGTGTGTACCCTATGACTGTGCTAGAACCTAATTTCAGAATTAAGCCAGTAAAATGCAAGGAGTCATCATGAATTCCATAAGACAACTTACGAAAAGTTAGATGCTTGATTGATGAGGCAGCTGTAATCATCAGGAAGGTCTATTAATTTATTAGATTCTCGTGGATAGCTAAAACGATACAGATATAAAACATTTCAAACCTGCATGTAAAGTGGCTCCAATAAACAGCTTAATTTGTAATAATAAACTGAATTGTTAGTTGTAATATTAATATTTTTATTTGACATTAAAATCTTTATTACAGCACAATATTATTACCTATAAGCTCAGTGAAACCAACTAAAATATTCTGGGAGGAGCATTTCTTATGATATCTGCAATTTCTACTGCAAATCTACATGTATTAGCAGAAAAACTTTGTTATCATGTGTATCCTCCTTTCATGTAGAGTTTCCAGTGGTGTCTCATACAGATCTCCATCCAGGCCTATACCTATTTAGTTTTAATAAAGCTGTTGCATCCCCAAACCCACAAACATCAGCAGTTGAGAAACATTACCTTATGGCTTGTCTCTGACCTTGCAGGTACCTTTTTACTTCATCATTATTACACCAGCTGCAGGAGGAGGAAGAAAAGCACTAGGTTTCATTTCTATAGTAATCAACCAAAAAGTATATGGTTCAGTGATTTGGATCCAGGGTTACCATTCACAGAAGGGCAATTTTGCATCCAATTCAAAGTAACGAAAATGCTGTCAATGCTAAGAAATTTCTCAAAAATGGGTAGTTCAACACTCATTTGGGGCATCTAATACACTGTAAAAATATAATGGAGGCCTGTCACCATTAGTGAAAAAAAAACACTCTAGAATGCTACACTGGAGATTATTCCCACTCTTTCTCTGTCAGAGACTGCAGTTATCAGTGATGCTAATCCCTAAGGCTGCGTGGCATAGTCTTCTCAGGTCAGCCTGTAACACTTGGCACAGCACCACAGAATGAGGCACTGTAGAGGTGCAACAATTATAGCCCACTATTCTAAAACACTTGTCTGACAGTACTGTGGTTCATAATGCTTAAGCATTAGGCTCTGTTGCTACAAATGCCTTGATTGCTAGTTTATTTGTTCATTCTCTATTTTCTGCACATCCTACCCACTCAACTCTGCAAGACTGGTTTTATTAGATTTTATATATTTTAAAATGGAATAATGCATTACTCTTACCTTTCTACTAATGTATTTACAATTTTGCTGTTCTCTTGAAAAAGGCAGATGAGGTTGCTTGGCAAGGAGAGATAGCTACATAGGGATTCAAACTGGTTCGCTCCATTCACTGCAAAGTTAAAAATGTATGAATTATTATTATGATTAGTGCATTGGCCCACATTTAAAAAATGAGCACACTTCTTTTACAATCTATAAACAAAAGGTGATAAAACATTATTCAAGATTTGTAAAGGAGAAACCCCTAAAAATGGCACACTGGGTCCTTCCTGAGAAGGTCCATTCTCATATGCAGAAGAAACAGACATCTTTGATTGGGTCAACGCCTGCTGCTGCTCAGACAAGGCAAAGATCATATAGTAAACAAAGATCCTTGCTCCCATAACACCCTCCAGTGCTGCCTATAGATGAGCAAAAAAAAAAGTTATCGGTAAGAACAATTCAAGCTGACACCAACACAAACTAGACAATAACTTAAATGTCTTTTTCTTCCAACTGCAAGAACAGATCTTTATGTAAGGACCAAATGTGCCAGCAAACACCCCTGCCTGGAATATGCCTAAGCTGGAGAAAATTGAGTGAAGCAATGGCAATTTATGGTGGAAGGATTTGCTGGACAATACCCCTGCGAAGGGAGCACTGGTATAGAAGGCAGCTGTGGAGAGGTTATCTGATGGAATGAGCCGAGATGGTCTTTGAAAGCCCCAGAGATTCACGCACTGTAAAAATACTGGCCTTTAACCACCCAGCTAAAGTAGCCAGGGAGACTGTTTATCTTAGGGAGATGGGCAGGAAGGAAATGAGTAAGGCCTCTGAGCACTGGAAAGACTTGGTTTGGTGTATTTAAATCTTTAAGGCTCTCCTAACAAATAGTGCCAAGTCTTTTCTGAAGGGCAGATGACTCGAGGGATGCTGTGAAACAGACTGAAACTATGAAACACCGAGTCCACTTTTGGGAATAATGTGGGATCCAAATTAGGTGACCAAGTTCCTCTCAAATTTGCACTTTACTAAACTGACAGAGCCCCAGTTTGGGCAATGTTCGAACAGAAGTGATAGCCACCAGGATAAGGAACTTGATGGAAATAATGTGGCATAAAATTACAGATTTTCTATGACACCAAGGTGTGAAATCCTTCCAGATTTTTCTTAGATAAGGATTGTGGAAGATCAGTGTGACACCAGCATGGTGTCAATCATCTTGGTTGAATCATCTAGGTTTAGGTATCAGATCTACTCAGCCTCCATGCAGCTAAGGGCAACAATCCCAAATATGGGTAATAGAAAAGATCCAGTGTTGGAAGAACCACAGAACTTTCAGAAAGAACTGAAGGATTTCTGAAATGCAAGGCCTGCAGGACCAATGAGGGATGATGAGCATCAAGTCTGTGGCTTTCCTACTGATCCTTCTGAGAAATCTGGAAATCAGAGGGCTGGGAAGAAAGGCATAATTGTGCCTATGGGACATTAGAGTGTGATGCATTTCCACCTGAGGAATGAGGAAGTGAGAAAAGAACCTTGGAAATTTGGTGTTACTGGGTAATGCCAGTAGATCTTTGAGGAGGAGACCAAATAAGTGACTTACCAGTTGAAACCCTGAAAGGTTGAGGTTCCACTCCTCTGGATCTAGAGTCTGTCAACTGAAATAGTCCAGCTCTACAATGAGGTTACCTTTAACGCGCTGAATTGTTAATGAGTGAGAGTGTCTCTCTACCCACTGGAGGAGTTGCCTCCTTGCATACAAAACAGAAACCCTGCCTCTTGGACATGGGCTTAGTCTACTATGCTGTCTTTGCAAACTAGGATGGGTTAGTGTTGGACAAAGAACTGAAAATGTGTGGTTGCTGGGTGGATTGCTGTCAGTCCTCACTACCTTATGCTGTGCAGGAGCTTCTGCTGTCATAGTCTGCTCGAACACAGCGGACTCTGGGAAGGTCCTCAAGGGAAATGCCCATGAAGACATGATAAAGGCTGAAACATCAACTCATTAGTCAAAATTGAACAGATGTTCTGGAAAAAAAAAACCTATTGTCATTAAACATGGGGACTTAAGACATACGATCAGGGTAAATCAATTAAGGGGTAAATGAGCGCATGAGAAGGCAAGAAGGAAGAGGAAAATAGTTACCAGGATGGAAGAGGGAGTTCACAGGAATGGATATGCAGAATGCCTTTTACAGGGGCTGCATTAGATGCCTGAGAAACTGAAACTTATGATGCTGGCTACAGTGATGTTACTTGTATAGGGGGAAGAGAAGGGGAGCAAGAAAAACAGCAGATACGGGCCACCCTCCACCCCTCCTCTGCATCTACATCTCCTTCATCATACCGACTTCTAGGAGTACAACCTGGTCTGTGTCTTAACCTTACACCCAAGTGCCCCTCAATGGGTTGATTCCTAGTTGTAGAGCCTCAGCTTTGTGAATGACAACAGATGAGCAGTAGAGGGTTCTGAAATTATGTCCTGCGGTAGCCACACTGGATCTGGCCAAATAGTTCTCACAGGAGACAACACAGTCCCTGCAGTTGTTCTTTAGGTAGCACACCTGGCACACAGGTAAATTTCTAGCCCTTGAAGGGGCTTCAACTTCCCCACTGTTTTCCCTACAGAAGTAACCTGGGCAGAGTGGAAGTGAACGGGGGCAACGGCCTCTTCCCACTTCTGCTGGATTCCTTTGTGGGGGAAAGAAGATCTACCTCTAACTCAACAGTACTTAGGATTCAAACAGACGTGGTTAGTAAATACCTTTCAGTTCTGGTGGTACTGGAACTCCATTTAAATAGTGGAAAAACATAGCAGAGCACCTCAGAAAAGGCATGATCCCAGTTTTTATACTTCTCCACAGATGCCATCCAGAGGAAATTTCTCTCAAGGCACTAAAAATAAGATCAGATTGCTTTTTTTACAATAGCAACTAAAAGGGAGAACTTCACTTTTATAAGATGCTCTAAATCTTTATTTTGGATTTCATTCTATCAGCAGGTAAAGAACTGAGGAGAGACCGTTGGCTTGGCGGGCTGAGCATGCTCAGTACGGGCATGGGGGAGGGGTTCCCACCAAGCTGCTAAGCTCTAGAATCTTCCGAACGTTACCGCGCATGCGCGAAAACTCCCAGTGTGTGAGGCACAGAGACCACGAAAAAGAATAGTGTTTTCATCTACTATATAAAAGTCAATGTTTGTCTGTGAGTTTGTGAGTTTGTCTGCTTCAGGCAGGTGAAGACTTCATATGATTGGCTGAGTGAGACAAGAAGACCTCATATGATTGGTTGGCTGTGAAGATTCCATGGAATCTTGGGATTGGTTTACGGAGAGGCCTTTAGAATTCTCAGCCAGAGCTCTTGGGCCTCAGGCCAGTTGCTATGGAGATGAGGCCTACCATCAATAAGGATGCCAGAAAACATTTGGGAGGCACACATGCGAAAAATTAAAGTGACATACACAACATAGTTACAAGGTCTTCTCGCCTCACACAGTAGATTGTATGGGTTCCATGCGTGAGGAATCTTAAAGTTGAAATTTAAAACAAAAAATGTTTCCAGAAAAATGTAAAGCCGTTGCACAAATTCAACAGAAAGCACAAAAAAAATCAAAAGCTAGTACATCAACGTTGCCAGAAAACACAGATTAGAGTGGGGACTGTGTGGAAAAATTACAGTTACTGGAAAAGGCCAGTTGCTATGGAGATGAGGCCTAGCAGCAAGGAGGACAGTGTATTCCCTCAAGAATCCAAACTGTGTATGTTAATAACCGAATACATATTGCATCGGAAAATATGGGGAAAAGTTATACGTATTGGAGAAGACAGTTTGGTGAGTTCTTAATTGGAAAATAAAATCCTGAGTAACACCAGGTAAATATGCTAGTTCCTTAATATAGATCCAAAGTCAAAGCACAAATTCTTTGTCTGCCTTTTCAATCCCAGGCCAAGAGAAAATTTAACACTTTAAGACTGCCACAGTATGATATATCCATCTTCAGATCAGCTGCTACAGATACACATCTTGGGAAAAGGAAGGAAAAGGGACAAACAGATTTAGTGGCAAAGCCAAAAGTTATCATTTTACCTTCCTGCGTACTGGCTAAGACATTTATGCAAAGCTAGGACTGCTTCTTCTTCATCAGCAGCAGGGGTTTCTTGATCCATGCCATTTTCTTCTGAAAAAACACAAGCAAAAAGAACTTTAAGCCTAGTTGTACTGGATTTGATTCTGGAGAATGAAACCTGGCAAATCTGCGCAACTTGATGGTTTACAAATGTTGAACACGGTTGTATCAACAAAAAATTCCACTGGAGCAACATCTTTTGTTTCCCAAAACATCTTATACAAGGGATATGCAACTTCCAGAGACACATGCCTTTCTCTAGAAGGCCACCCCCTTAGGTTGACCAACATTTCCATCAGATTTTTACTTGTACCCCCTAACCACGGATGGGGAGCTCCATTTTGCAATCCTTGAACATGCCACACCCTGTTCCTCCATCAAGTACATCCATATGACTTCTTTTCTCTTTGTTTCTTTTCCCCTTTGTTTCTCCTCCAATATGGTGGACTGTACTTTCCCTGTCCTAAAAGTGGGAATTTCACCACATTCACATCCCCTAACCAGTTACAGGCCCAGAAAGTATATTCTTCAGACCTGTAAGTGACTTCTATTCACTTTCAGTTTTGCACAGAGCATCCCTCAAGTGTGGGAGGAGAAAGAACACAAAGAGTGTGTCTACAACTCTAAACATTTCTGTTGAACAGTATATGTATTTTTGATATGAAAAACATTGTAATCTTAATTTTTTATAGGATATGGTTAATTTAGAGTTGTCCTGGTTTTTCTAATAATTGTAATACATTTTTGTGTTCTATTTTTAGCCCCTTTTCTCATACAGGCCACAACGCACCGGGATTTTTAAATGAATAAAGAGTTTACTATTGATTAGTACGTGCAGCTTGTCTTCTTGTTGTTTCCAGCATTTCTGGGAGACTACTCTAGGGGACCACATGAAGCCCAGGGGGTCACATTTAGTCTACCCATCTTACAGACATGTGCACTCAGGCTCTGCTTGAATACCAGTTGAATCATCTTTCCCCATGAGCACTGCTGCTGAGCAGCAAATTCCTGCAACTCCTTCCCAACTCAATTTCCTTCCTTCATACAAAAAGCTGTGCATGGAAGAAGGCTGCAAATACCAACAGCACATGTTGGGAACAGACTCAGTCATGCTTTTTATACAGGCCCAAGGGCAGAATTCCAGGAATCATATAGCATTTCCTTAGAATGCTGCAGCCAACATTACCTTTTGGTTTAATGCTCTTAACCAGTGATCTTAATTTTAAAAAATTTCAATATTTCAACACCACAATTTCTCTTACACTCTTAACAAATTTCCTGCCTATATTTATAAATCAACTCAATTTTAATAGAATGTATTACCTGTGGATGAAGTAAGTATTATTTGTACAATATGTGCCATAGTGACAAGATGAAAGATATGAAGATCTCCAGTACCAAGACTAACTCCTGAAAAATCCTGACAGTGTATAGCAGGGAAAGAGAGCACCAGGCATACCTGTTGATAAGAGAAAAATGTGTGAGAGAAAGAGCAAATTTTTGTTCATCAGTCCTGTTCCAATCTGTTTGGTCAAATATTGCAAGATTATTCTTCCCAGCAGGCTTTCAATAAATGGGACCATTCTCAAATAAATTACCTGCAACTTCATTCATCAACAAAAAGGGTTTTGTCACATTGATATTTCTGCACAGCTGCTCACTACAAACTTGTAATCTTCACTTTTTTTTTTTGCAAAACAAAAATAACTTGGTAAACTTATTTCTATCATGTTATATTTTCTTCCTTAAGCATGGCAGAGGCAACTGGAACAGCAGAATTCATAAAGTACTTACCAATAAATGAAACACGTCAATATCAAGAATGCATGTACGATTCTCACTTTTTTCACTAGGCACCAGTGCTGCGTACAAAACAAAACAATCATTATTGAGAACAAAAGGTTAATACTATATATTTAATGTTTGAATATACTCAGGAACTCATAAGGTTATAGATTTAAGTCTGTAAGATCTAAGCAACGTTGGGCACAATGTGGCCCCGGGTCCCATTTTTTGGCCCCTGAAAACCCAGACCCCCAATTTTTTTTTCTAGAAATGTTCACCATTTTTTTGGTCAAAACAGTCAAAATCAATTTTGTCCCCACAGCCCCTCAATTCTCATACCATGTTTAATTCCTCAAGAGTTGCAAACAGACTAAAAGGGAAAAAAAATGAAGTGACATGATGATGAAAAATGGCCCCAGCGCCCTTCTGCTTTAGAGCAGGGGTGGGCAAAATATGGGCTGTGGCCCACATACAGCCTCCAGGGCCTTTTCTTATGATCTCTCAGATTACTTTTGCTCCAGAAGGCCCTCAAATGCACTCCTGGAGTTGTGAAGGGCATTTCCACCACATTGCCCCCACCAGGGTCCAAAACAATTTTTGCAAAATTTTTCAAAAAAAACTTTTTTGCCCCTAAATGCTTCAAAACCCAAACTTTTTGCCCCCAAATGCTTCACCATCACATTTTGTGGGTCCCCTGTTCCAATTTAGCCTCAGAAGAGGCCTTTTTGGAAACCCAACACATAGTTAAAATGCCTCCATATCCCCTAGATGCTTTTCGTGGCTTTTTTTTGGAGGGGGTAGATGTGGCCCTCCAAGATCTCCTAGAAGACTAACGCAGCCCCTAACCTTCCACATTTGCCCACCCTTGCTTTAGAGAATGAAGATGTCTAAATGTGCAAGATATAATTACTATAAAGATCAGACTAGCTGAAAGCGCAAAGCTCCATAGTTTTGCATCAGGAAGTTTCCAGGTTCAGTCTCTTATTACCTCCACTTGGAAGGCTATTAGCTAGCATTGTTTAGAAATACCTTTTCCTAATCAGCAAAAGGCTTATTCTACTAATGAAAAATATTGGACACAGTCAACTTTGGCAGCCTCATTTCCCTTTAGCACAGGAGTGGGGAAAGTGCAGCACCTAACAGCTAATTCTCACATTATTGTAGGGTGGAACCCAAAAAAACCAAACCAAAACATTTTAGCTCCATAAGGTTCATAGTTAAGTAATCATGCCAAACCTCATAGAAGCATCAGCAACCTCATCCTTTCCGCTGACATTGTTATAAGAATACAGGCACTACCATGCTGTAGGAATAAGTTACAAATTGGTTCTAATTTTCTGAGGCAAATACAGTAACGACAATTAGCATTTACCACATGACCAACTAAGAAACACTGCTTAGGGCACATGTGTTCCCCACCAAAGCCCTACACCAGAGTCTAATGCGCACACTACTCCAAGTCATGTATTCCATTAAAACAGACAAGGACCCATGGAGTTCTGTGCACACAAGTGTTCCTGTGCCTACAACATTGGGGAAAAGGCTGAACGGATATTCAAAAAGTTGCTTAATAATTGATGCAGATCTCATCTCTCCCTCTTACTTCTGTAATCTCTATGATCCCAACTTACATGATAAAAGCATACAAAAGTGATCCTGAACTGCTGAAAGTGAAGAAACTGTCCAGTGTGCAGCTGCAAATCTAGTTAATGAAGTAAGGCAGTCATCCTGAAACAGAATATAATCCCAGTCACACAAAGAAATGAACCAAAGAACAAAACAAATCTAATTCTTTAGTAACATTTTTTAAAAAACCAAACTTTATTGAAATTTCTTTGCCATACTGAAATTCTGGAGATATAATACATGCTAATAGATAATGTCATGGGATTCTCACATTAGCACTTAGGAAACAGTGTCATAAATCACCATCATTACATGCTGTTCAACAGTCATAATAGTTCATTTCCAACATTATATGGTACCCAAAACAAGAGTTATAAGTTTGCCAAGTGTATCTATTCCTCAGTGATTCAAACAAGTTTCTTACACTGTACCTGTCTACAAGATAAGTGACCAAATAATGGCTTCTCTTCATCAGCCAAAATCCGCTCTGTGGAAGGAAAAATGTGATAGTTCAGTGGAGGTGTAAAAGCATTTAAGTTGGACACCTTTTGGTGAATGGCAACATTTTAATAAACAATATCTCACCTACTGTTTGTATTGTATATGCACAACTGCCCCAGCACATTATAGGTACACGTGGATCTTCTTCATTGGGATGAACTTTCAGGCCCACTTTATATGTTGCAGTGCCAAATGTTTTCAGCATTTCTTTAATGCTTTCAGAATACGGACTCCTTAGACAAGTGAACAGTAGATAACATTAGCTACGTGCTTTAAAACATGTTTTAGAAGCCAAACATTGGCAAGGAGCTATATAGTTAATAGGCCAGAACAGCCAACATCTAACAGTCAAAGAATTTGAATTGATGTAGCCTTTTATATGACATGTGGATAGTACTGTTAATAGATTTTTCAAATCCTCTCTCACTTTTGTAAATGAGTGCCTCAGAAATAAATAAACAGTAAGTAATCCATCGACTGACGATACTCAGAGAAGAAGAACAGTTATTTACATCACTGCTTAAAGTAATCTTGGTTAGGGTAGGCTTTTGGCAATGAAATACATTTGTACAATGATAATTTATTCATGTTAAATAAAACATCCCCACTACTATTTAAAAAAACCTTCTTGCTAGCTTATTTACATTGTCAATATTATGTCACTCAGTGGATCTAGATTTTTAACTATATATGATTTCTTTATATGTACAAAAATTCCAGGATACTGACAATTATGAATTTACATCAAATTCCCAAAATTTCTTATCACCACAATCTGACTTATCCAGCAGCAATATATCTACATGTGTATCCTTCTACACATATGGTAATCTGAGTTCATTATGATGATGATATTTATTTGTATCTTCCTTTTTTCCCAAAATTGGGACTCAAAGCCACTTGCAATTTGAAAAGAATACAAATTTTTAAAAAATGAACATTAATATAGAATTTTTTAAGAAATATTAAAAGGTTTTAAAAACTGTTCAGTTAAAACAATACAGCCCCCCCCCCAACCTATTCTTTAAAAACTTTCTGTTTTAAAAGCCTGTTGGAATATAAAGGTTTTACCTTGCCAACAGAAGGACAACAAGGAAGGGGCCATTCTAGCCTCCCTGGGAAGGGAGTTTCAGAGTCTAGGGGCAGCCACTGAGAAGGCCCTCTCTTGTGACCCCACCAATTGTACTTGTGATGGTGGTGGGACTGACAGAAGGGCCTCTTCTGATGATCTCATACAGGAAGATGCAGTCTGTCAGGTATGCTGGACCTGAGCTATATACGGCTTAATCAGCACTTTGAATTGTGACTGAAAATAAACTGGGAACCAGTGGAGCTGTTTTAATGGGACTAGTATGGTCTCTGTAACCTTCCGCAGTTAACAGTCTGGCTTCATGTTTTTTTGGACCAGAAGGCTGAGTATATTCAATTGGCTTCTGGGATGGCCAAGAATACCACATATAAATGATAACTCAGCTACACAAAATATTCTCATGATCTGACTGATAATTCATTTCTTATTTGACAGTGGGAAAACAAGCTGCCTTCATTAAATCAATGCACTAACTTCAATCTATTTCAATTAGTAACTACTACCATATTAATTAATAAAACTAATACATACTTTGGTTGGAACTCTGGTCTGAACCCTTCAGGTATGTGTAGCTCATCCATTCTTTCTGAATTACTGCAAGAGGGGTTACCTGAAAAATTAGCCAAAAATACATTATTTTAATTGAAAGCTGAAATTATTGTTCATGTTTGAAGTCTGCAAATATTTGTAAAACATCAAATCTTGCCTATCTACAGATATAACAGCTCTATCAATTTACATCAAACACTTCAAAGAAAAGCACCTTTATCTACACAAGAAGTAGTTTTTCACCATCCTTTCTGAGACATGTGAGAATAAAAAAAAGTGATTTCACACTTACGTGCGCTCTCCTGATCTCGAAGAATACAGAGTGCTTTGATTTGCTGTGATACTGTTCTGATCCACTGAGCTGGAGTCTGTTGACTTGAAAACTCTAATCTGCCAAGAACAAACGTATACATACATACATATACACACATATATATACAAAAGCAGTCATTTTACACCAACGATAAACAGTTCCACAAATGCTCTTGATAAATAATGTACTGCTGCAGTGATTAAAATACCTCTGGAAATAAGCCTGGAATAAACAGGCTACTCCAGTAAGCAGTATATTCCAATATGTCTATGTGAATCACAGGGAACAAAATACTTGAATAGGCTGTGTGAAAATGAACCACGTGTAGAAACTATGCTATAAGTTAATGCAAATATGTAAGAATTAAGCGCTTGGTTGAATTAGAATAACAGTCCATGAGAACTGACACTGGATACCATTAAAAATCAAGAAGCCTCTGATTCCAATCTTGATCACCTCTGGGATGAACTGAGGCAAGACATTCTGAGCTTCAGCATTCATCTATTTTTACAACATGGAGATAATAATGGTGTACTGTAAAGAGTTGCAAAGATTAAAACAAAATAATGTATGAAAAGTGCTTTGAATTCCTATTGGTTTGTTTAGCAAAATATTTCAGTCCCATCTTACATCCAAAGATATTGCAGTTTAAAAACTATTTTTAAACAGTTTGCAGAGTTTAAAACAATTCAACAAAATCAAAATCAAATCACAATTAAACCCAAACTAAGGTATGAATAAACAGCTCTGCACAAGCCCAAGTGAATGGCCAAGATCGAACATGGCATGAATTGAAGGCAACATCAGTGCCAGATTCTATCAACATTAACACCACCATCTAATACAACACTTGGTTTTCAATAGTAATGAGCCAGCTTTTCCCCAAGAAGCTCTCAAGCAAGAAATGAATTCCACCTGTTTGCTCCTATGGTAAGCAACCATGGCTACTGCTGATTCCCTTCCAATCACAATCATGGAGGGCAAATACATTCCAAAAAGTTACTAAGCAGGTATTTGGGTATTACTCTGTTCTTATGCAGCAATCTCTTTTGAGTCAAGATTTTGTCTCAGTTAAAGAACTAGCTTTTTTAAAAGAAAGAGGGAAGCAATGCACTTTGACATGTTGCTTATCTTCCATTCCTTTCCAAAGCCAGTTTTTGGACTCATTTTAATATTTATGCTTTTAAACAGCATAGTTTCAACCCAGCAAAGAGATGGAATGACGTCATTGCCATTAAAATGGAATCACAGTGCTGTAACAGTGTGGGGTGTTCATGACGGTATGGTCGTCCCTATAACATTTATATTCTCCCCCACACCATGTAGCAAAACACAGCTTTAAATTTTTTTGAATTTGAGCCTTGACATAGCAGAAACAACAGCATTACTACTGAAAACCTTATAGATCACATAAAGTGCTTTTAGTGGCTTAGTCTCAATTTCTGCAAACAGTATTGTCATTTCCTGTGGCCCCAATGTATAAGGCAGCATTCAACAGATAATCCTTTTGACACAGTTTGAGTGTGGCCGTTTCTACTCTAGCACAACAAATCTCTTAATGCAGCTCTCTGACCTGTTAAGCAGATGATTACTGATGTTTACCTATCAACGCTAACATCCTGCTATGTGTGATTCTAGCTTGCTAACCTTTTGCTGCTTTTTCTAGGGCAAATCAAACTTGGGTTAAAAACAGAAAATCCTTATAAAACAAGTGTCAATTATATTTTACAATCATTAGAAACGTACAGCTGATTTGAGACAAGATAAAAAAATAAAATATAGTATCTGTTATGTGAGAAACATAAACTGGAAGCAAGAGATGTTTGTATAAAGAAATGCATGAAGGATTGGTTCCAGTATTTCAGCCTGCTACCAGCTGGTGCTGGCTCACAACTGGTGGGAAATGGAGGGAGGCAAATTCCTTGCTAATTCCCCCGTCCTCCTCTGGCACCCTCCACCACAACATTCCATGCTGTTCTAGAAGCCTACCCCAACATCAAAATTAGGTTTTGGATGGGGCTGGGGAGATCAGCAAAAAATCATCTCCTTCCTCATTCCACTGATGCTCCATGGGATCAGAAATCTTCCACAGATGGAAAGGGCCCTTCTGGCTGTGGGAAGACAGCTCTGGATCCATCTCATAGATTAACAGATTGCCAATTGTATGAACAAGACTCCAGCATAGAACTAGTGAATTACAATTTGTTTCAACAAACTTCAATGTTTTCTCAGTCAAAATACCTTTTCCAAGAGAAAGCTAGACAGAAAGCTGCTTTGATGACACAGGAGCTATATTTTGACAATAAGAGTGACTGGCAGTCCACTAAATAACTGGCAGTCCTATAAGTACCCAGATGGTGCAATGCAATCAATTGTATACTCTACCCCCCAAGAAAAATCTGATGCCATCACACCTCAAACTCATATCCGTCTGTAAACTCTGGATAATGTTTAATGTACCTGACCAAGTAAACTGGCTCACAGAGGCTACAACTTATTATCGTATCTACCTCTGGGAACAGTAATTTGCAAGTGACAGAAATATTCCATATGAAGCAAGTTGCAAGTATTAAACACAGACAACACAAGTGGGGCATATACACATTGTGTATACACAAAATGCAGCTATAATGTGGCTCAGTATTTCACAGTCACATAAAGGGAACTGAGGCAAAGGCTCTGAGGTGTTGCTAGTCATATGGGGGCTGGGGGTAGGATGCTTTCCAAATCTGTGTTCAGCTCTACAATATTCAAGCCATGGCTCTGTACAGGTGCAAGGCTCATATGTCAGTCACAGCAATTACAAAGAACTAACAGCTATCAGCAATATTCCATGGCTTCAACTCTGTACAGACATACGTGATAGTAAATCCTATTAAACTAGATGGGGCTTACCTCTGACCTAAACTGCATAGGACTGAGATAAAAATACTAAAACACTGGGAAGTTTAAAAAAAAACTTCTAAAAAACTTAAAAAAGAAAGAAAGAAAAACTCTTCTTTTAAGATGCTTTAAACAAGATTGATGTTATTACAAATGTTTACCAGATTTTTAAGAAACCAGGAGTTACAGGCCTTCCAGTTCTGATCTTGAGAAAGCATTCATATTTTGTCTCTCTGTTTGGTTTGGTTTGGTTTGTCTATCTGTTTGGTTTTCTGAGTATCTATTTTGAAGGATAGAATCTTCTGTGTTGCGCTACCAGGATGGTACATACTCCAAAACAAAAAGCATCAGCTAATGAGCTAAACAGCATTTCATTCTGCTCTCAAATTCTCTTTTCTGCAAGTTCCACTGTTCCCACTCCTTTGCCTTGTGCAATACCTCATCTGCATGTTTGCTTTTCTTTTATGTTATTGTTAAATGATTCATTCCATGTGCAACACTTCTGTATTCTTATTTTCACTTTCTGTTTCCTTTGTACAACAGATTTGGTAATCTTCTGATTTTCTGCTCTCTCAGTTCCATTTCCTCTTCCCTTACTTTCATTTTCTTACCACTGCACTAAAGGGACAGTTATGTTAACACAGTCTGTTCAGTTTCACTAAGTGTGTTATACATTAACATAAACCTGAATATTTTTTAATTAATAAAAACCCAAAGACAATAGCAATATTTAGACTGCTCAGTTTTTCAGTGTATTGACTGAATACTGCAAGTATGATAAAGCAGAGGACTTAATTTGAAGTAGAGAAGACACTCAACCCTGCAACTCTTCATCAAAAGGCATAGTATTTTGATTTGCTTGGCTCTAACTACATACGTTAGGTCACTGAATTGCTCAAATAAGAAACTTCCTTTGTTATCAAGTCAACAGAGATGCTTACCAAGAGTAACTAACCTGTGATATAAACTCCTTGGAGGAGGAAGCAAAGGGATGACTGTGTTGCTTAAACATTCACACAAAGGGCAAAGAAATTCACCATTTTCTACATCATAACTTGTGTGCACTCGTAATCTTTGTTGTCGTCTTTGTTCTTTTGCTTGCACTGCATCAAAATACCTTTAGGGAGCAAAATAAGGTATTAAATTAATTTTGCAAAGTCCTTTCAACAAAATTCCATTGAATAGTATCTTCCTGCCTTCATCAAGACAATGCAAAACATCCATTCACTAACATATTTTGTTATTTACTAGGTTTTCAGCCTTAGTCAACCACTGCAGATACAGAACACTGTTTAGTGTATGTTGGGGGGAATGACAACATACAGAAATAAGACTAAAGAACCTTAAAGCAAACAAAAGCATTTTCACCCTAAGCTACTGTCACATTAAAAGTGTTTAAATATTTCCTTAGAACATGCTTTCTATAATAAATTCCATTTCATTTCTGACTTTTTCATCATTCTGTCTGCAGACAAACAGAAGATATGTCTGACAGGAGAGTATCAACCTATTGAAATTTGCTGAAACTCCTCTATTGTAAATAAGGCTGGTACAATATTGTCTTCAAGGGATTAACATAACCTCCCCCTAAAAAGAACTATATTTCATAATTTATGCTTTCTTTTTCTCTAAACCTGAAGAAAAATGTTTTCATGCATTCTCTTTCCACTGTCAAATCCTTTCGAAACAAAGCTTTGTCATCTGAAAGTTTTCTACGAAACGCAGAATTCTCTTTTCTTTAAACTCTTTTTCTAACACAAGTAGATAATTTGTTACCCAGAGTGACCTTAATCTCCACATGATCTCCTAACCAGTGTACAGATACACATTAAGAGGAGATGCCTGAGCCAAACCATGATCATACAAGTATATAGCCAAAAATTCTAAAAATTTGAGGGGAAGTAGTATAATCTTTCACGGAACGACTCATTAACATCATCAGTTACATGAATGGATTGAACATTACTGCCTGACTAAAGGTACCACATAATAGCAGGAGTATTTGTCACAGTTGTGTAGCTATCACATACACAGTATCTACTACTGTTAAAAAGGTCATTTACCTTTGCCAGCAGTGAGCGTGCATAATATGTCCACAGCTACCAGTGTGTGTACCACATGACAGGTCAGGATGCATAAACAGTGGATCGTGTTTTTCTGCATATAAAGACATAAACATATTTAAAACATATTTTGCCTTTTAATATATAAAGTGTTTAAAGAATGGGCGGGGGTGCTATACTGTTTTAATTTTAATTGTTTTTCAGAGCTTTTTATGTCTTTTAATTGCATTTTTATTCTTTGTTGAGTGTCTTAATTCTGTAAGCAGTTCAATTTAATTTTAATATCCACTATTTATTTGTTTTAAATGGTACTGTTTTAAATTGTGAGTTGCTCTGAGTCCTAATTTTGGGGAAAAGCAATACTGAGATGATAACAACAACGACGACAAAGCAGTGAGTATTCAGATACAGATTTTAATCACATTAATTATTCTGAAAGAACACGTCAAAAAGAAATGTTTTAGTCATATCAAAATAATACTTCAAAATTTATCTGCCATGGCTAGTTGTAGTTGTGGTGGTGGTGTGCCTTCAAGTTGTTTTTGACTTATGGCAACCCTAAGGCAAACCTATCACAACCTTTTCTGAGGCTGAAAGTGTGACGTACCAAAGGTCACCCAGTGGGTTTCCACGGGCTAGTAATCTATTGTCTATGCACTATCCTCAGGAACTGGTAAAATGCCAATGATTGAAGGCAGGGACACGCAAAGCATGGCCAGCAGGCCACAAGAAATCTCCAGTTCCAAATATTTTGGCCCCAAATGGCCAAAGATGCCCTCCTGGAGTTATAAGTGGCCACTTGCCTTATCTCTCTCCCCGCACTAACCAGTTTCCTGCTCCCCACCTGCAAAACCAAAGTGTCTGCCCAATTAGGTGTCCAGACATGTGTTCTTGCAGTAGAGGGCAGAAGGACAGCTATGGCTCTCCAAGCTTCTGGAGAGTGGAAGCAAACTACAGATGCCTGGAAGTGGTTCACCAATGATTTAAGGCCAGTACACTGAGCTAGCACAGATATTACTTGTAGGGCTAAAATAGAATTATAACATGAACAAAAACCTCTTAGTTACTATTTCAGGATAGAATCTTGTAGACTTGAAATCTAAGTGGCCAACTTGAAATTGCACACAAATACAAAGATGTATATTTAATACCATGATAGCTACTTACCAGGATCTGGGATCGCTTTATTTCGATTTTTAGACAAGACTGTTGATCTCTGCACAAATGCTGCTAGGACCATAGCTCGGTTGTCTGTTTTAACTTCCTGCTCCTCTTGGCATAAGATGCAGGTAACTACTTGCCTTTGCTCACTCACTTTTGTCTGTTCAGGACCCAAGGCTATAAGCTTGGTATCTGAAACTGAAGGACTAGAATCAAATGATATTAGTAAGAATTTCACTGAAATGCTTTCCAAAGTAAAGACAATAGTTTAGTTCACTATATTAACAGCTGTGAATTCAAACACCTTCACTGGACTAACAGTCAGCATGTGCCATGAATACAATCCTGGCTGAGTCCTACAGGAAAACTGAGAAGCTCTGTATTGTGCCACACAGTGGCCATGATTAAAATGATCAGTCTAGCAGGGTTTTAGAACAGCCAAAGGTTTGTAAATTTTTAAATAGTGATTACAGTATGGATCTTCAGTTCCCTTTCACCAGCAGCAGCATCTCATGAGTAGATTTCTAATTGTAGGAGGTTCCTGACAGCATATGCTGTGGGCGTGGGTGGGTAAATGTGACTTTTGACAATAAACCTTTTCCCCTACAGTTCCTAAAATCTGTTCCAGGAGGTTGAGCAGTGTGTGTGCATGAACACTGTATCCTGCTGTTCTGTGAGCAAGACCTTGACCTAGGTAGAAGTTCACAAGTGAACAGATGGGGGCCCTTCCATTTACTACAGCAGGGGCAAGAAACTTGTTAGCCCTTCAGATGTTGATGGTCTACAACTTGTGTCATCCCTCACCATTAACTGGGACTGACAATAGTTAAAAGTCTGCCAATATCTGAAAGGTCACACAATTTTCATCCCTGTACCAAAAAGTCACCTAAGATACAAGCCTAAGAAATTAAGAATACAGCAGCAAGAGACTTATCAGCTTTTTGTCACTTTCATCTTACCTATTATCATGCACTCTGGAGGTAGAAGTTTCAAGTTCATCTAAAGTTTGTTGGAAAAGCTCTTTGTTCTCATCAATGAAGTGTCGCTGCATCTCAGACATCTGCGCCATGATTTTCTCTCTTCGCAGCCTGGCAATCTCAGCTTTTCGCTTTCTCTCAGCCTTCTCTTTATCTCGGGTACTCTAAGTACACAAACACAATAATGTATTTGTCACTCTCCTTGCAGAGTCATGTCACTCAAAGTGGGACATGCTTTCACACCATGAAATAATTTAATATGAATTTTGGCTAACTGAAAAAAAAAATTACAAACAAAAGCCATCTACTAATGTTTCACTTAAAGAGCGAGTATGGTGTAGCTTTTGAGCCTTGGACTAGGACTCTGGGAGACCAGGGTTCAAAAACCCACACTTGGCTATGGAAACCTATTGGGTGTGCTTGGGCAAGTCACCCTCTATCAGCCTCACAGGAAGACAATGGGAAGTTCTTCTGAAGAAATCTTTCCAAGAAAACCCCATGATAGGTTCACCATAATTTGGAAATGACTGTAAGGCACACAACAACAGCAGCTTCACTTGAATAACCAAGCAAGAACAAAAAGGCTTTACTTGGTAAAGAACAACACCAAAATTTGTAGCTGAGTACCTTCTTTGCATACTTCATCAAATCATGATGTTAGCACATCATGCATGTTCCTCTTTCTATTCCATACTCTGGGTTGCTACAAACACAGACAACGAAATGAAAATGGTGACATCACTATACAGCCAAGTATGCCTACACTGACCTTACAGGAGAAAGAAGGAGAACCTGACACAGGGCTGCTGTCATGTTGAGCAAAATGTGCAGTGACACTGAGACACTTTCATGAGAACACTGATCATGACAAGAGAGGAAAACCAAAAATTACACAAAATTATTTACTGGAAAACCCTGATGTCGTTTGAAAACAAGGTTCATTGGGAGAATAACTTTAGTAACTCAACAGAGGAGTGGGCCCTTAATTTCCCAAATCATTGCCCTAAATGGCAAGTCTTGTCCACCAAGCACACTATGGTTTTTCATTAAATATTTCAAATCAGTCTGTATGTAGATGATGTGATATTCATACTTATAGTCATCCAAACAAAACACAACGGTCCCAGTTTGTTTTCTTAATTTGAAAATACTTTACATGAAAATATAAAAGGTTTTACATAAGCCCCTACTTTTGCATGCCCCATTATCTGACGACTTGGTCTTTTGACATTTCCAAATTAAGGACAAATTCCATTAATACGATTGGGATTTTGCTCTTTCATCAGGTTTTCTTGCCTATGGAGGCTCGCTTGGAACTGCTTGCATGCGCATGCTGCTTGCAAAGCAAGCTGAGAGTGGGAAAAAGGTGCTAAGCTGGCTGAGAGATTTTGCAAGCAGTGCATGCACAACTAGTCCGAAGTGAGCTTCCCTAAGTCCTTCATGCTCCTTATGATACAGTACATGGGTTCTGAGTTTCAATCAACTCCATTTTCTGATAGTGCTGTAGACCATAACCCATCAGATAAGTGGAGGAAGCCTGTCTACACCATATATATAAATATATTAATATAAAAATATTTATAAATATAAAAATATAATCAACAGGCACAGGTGATATTTATTATTTGCCTTTCCTCCTAAAATTTTTAAGGTCCAAACTGGAACACTCCTGAGTGTGTACATATAACATGCTTTCTATGTATTTCTCTCTACATAGGAACGTACTCTTGTATTTCTATATATAACGGAACGTATTTTTAATTTATGTACGCAGGATCATATATATTCTTATATAAAGTATTTATTTGCAAATTGGTGGTCATATTTTGTTTGGAGGGCATTTTTAAATATTTAGTTTCTTTCTCTCTTTCTGTTGCACTGGACATAATGAAAAGACCCTCTCACAACCATTCAAAAAATATTTGTTACAACCAAAAAGCTATAAACACTGTCAGAAAAAAAAAAAACAGAAAAAAAATAAAAACTAAAGAGTCTGATTAGGTCTGTTAGTCTTACATAAATCTTTGGGTTCCAAAGGCTTCTGAGCCACACAAAATAACATGTACATATGCATTTTCCTTCCATCTTACACATACTACCAGTAATCCAAATAAAGATCATTTTAACTCGTTGCTGTCAGGAAGAGAAGCAAAGAAATCTTCACAAAGATCACTGGGGTGGGGCTGATGAGCCTTTTGATGTCATTCTTATGTGCTGTCAAGTCAGCTTTGACTTATGGCAACTCAGTGCTAGCAGTTACGGAACCTGTCAGGGAGATGTCCAGGTGTAAAATTGCTCCAGTTCTTTGTGCTGCTCAGTTGCAGCTCCAACCATTCATCACAAGGCGATATGGCTACTGACTGGTCCGGAGGGGGATGCCAGAAAATGGCTCTTCAGATGCTGGAACAGCAGCCCATCGCTGGATATCTCCTCCATCCTCTTCCCCAACTCCAAGATACAGAGTAAGCACACAAGGGGAACATTTTGGTCTAAGAGTATTATACAGTCTCTTGGTCATAATCTCTACCATCATCTCCTTTCTCAGTTTAACATTTGAAACAAAGAACACGTTACCAGTCACAATCTGCCCCAAACTCTGTTCAGAAAAGTAAAAATTGAAAAGCACTTAAAAATTTACAGAAACAAAGCTCTGAAAGAAAAGGCATGTCTGTCACTTTATATTTGGAATCTCTGAGGTGAGGCGTTTTTGTTCTTTTTGACCTCTACTGTCTAATCCACAAATCATTTGTATTGTAATTTCCTTACTTTTACCTCTTCCATAACTGTTCCTTCCGTCTCCAATACAGGACTTGTAGAAGATCTCTCTCTGAGCTTCTTAACAGCATTAAAAGCCTGGTACAAGAATATAGACATACATTACTGTTTGCCATTTAAATACTACAAAATGTGCTATATTAGCCATACCAGATGTGAATATAATGCAACCCAATTTACCTTTAGAATCCATTTGATCATGTCTTTGTGCACTTCTAGATGGGGTGCATTCTGCAAAGTTTCTAGCATAGCTAATATGCTTGGAGAATTGCGGGGTGCATCACCAGGCCCTATTTCAAATATGGACAAAGGAAACAACTCAATATAGAGAACTAAGTGTATTTATTTGAATCCCTCTTCCTAGCTTACATTCTGTCTGGGAGAACAGTGATCCAAAAAGTGATTATTTTCATGACATTATTGATCTCCATAAAGACTACCCCAATTCTAATTTCTTTAAAAGTACTGCAAAAGGGATAAACTGCATCCATATAAACCATTTCAAACAATTACATCTTCTTTGTTCAAATTTCTTTCATGACTGAAAAAGTTATCAGTTTGAAACACTATGGAAGGTCAGGAACTAAGGACCAGTTCAAATGTTAGATGCAAGCAAATTTAACATCTGTCACAAGTATACATAAAAGATGTTCAATGTACATCTTAAGAACCCAACAATATACAGCTCTTAGGCAGCAAACAATAACAATACTGATTCACATAACACAATACTATAGTGTACTCTCTCTTTACACGGTCACCTCTAAATCGTCTTTGGTACCTAATCAGTAGGAAGTAAAAAATGCTAGCATATCAAAACAGCAATTAATGCTTCAGTCACACCAGAAACTTAGAATATTTTGGTTTGCTTTTTTCTAGTGAAGCATTAAGTTTCTCCTGTATTCGATTAATAGACTGACATATCAAATTTCCATCTTATATCATGTTTAACAAACAAGTTTTAAAAAATAGCCTCTTTCAGAAGACAAGTAAATAAAAAGGTTGGACAATCTTAATGAACTCTGTTAGAAAACAAAAAAGAAAAAAAAGAAATTGAAACAGGTGTAGAACTATCAACCTACTTGAGATCTTCTGACTGAAGGTAAATGTTACTACATTATCTTCATCAGCATTTTCAATGTGCTGTTTTTCTTCTTGCAGTGCCATTCCAATCAAGTGCAGAACCTAAGCAAAAATCAGCCTCAGAGTTTATATTTCTAAATACTATTCCCTACAATTGCTAGAATTCATTATCAATTCAACAAACTAAAGCTGAAGGCTTAAACTCACCCTTTGCAGCATGGACTCTGACCAAGCATAGCCATTATGCTCTACTGCCCACTGCAGAATTGTTCTCATAATGCACAACATGACATCACACTGCAGAATATTGATTAAGCTTTCAAACAGAGGGCAAAATGGAGGTAGAACAGGAGGTGGGAGAGCTGAAACAGAAAAGAGTATATGAAATGCTGTACAGCTGTGACTTAATAGCCTTCACAAAAAATAAGACATATTTAAGAACTTGTCCTGGGACTCTCCAACTGATAAATATAGATGAGTGTTATTTTGTTTGTTAAAAGCACCATCCTGTACATACTGATTCAGTCTGTTCCACTGAATTAAGAATATTTAATTTCAGATAAGTAGGTTTACACTTATAGCCTAAGCCCTGCTCTTAAGGAATCAAACTAGCACTCTCAAGGCAATACTTTCTGTGCTGTTCCAGTAACTACTGATGAACGAAATTATGTGGAGGAAAGAATACACAGAATGTTCCTATGTTATCCTCTCTACTTCAACAACTGATTGTTCAACAAACATGGGAACTTCATGTGATTTTCGTCACCAAAATAATATTACGAGAACAGCAAAAGATTCAGTTAGGTAGAAGTAAAAGTTCATTCAACATTCTGATCTACAGGTTTTTTCCTGCAAACTTTAAATAGCAACTTTTCCATGTTACATTTTTATGTATTTCAATACAAGCATGTACAAATTTGAAACTTTTTGACAAGAACACAGAAGTGATTGTAAAGACTGCTAACTGGACTGTGTTAAAAAAATGCAAACAATGACAACACAAGTTTCATTCATCTATAGCAGACAAACTGTGACTTTCCAAGCCAAACTCAGCTCAGAAGCCATATTTGGTAACATAACAGAGGATCTGTTGAGTCATAAGTTACACATGTCTGCCAGGGCCTGCAGAGATAGAAAGGAAGACAAATAGCTGTAAAGCCTGGTGGATAAACGCTGAGCTCTACACTGTTCTGTGAGTCACAAACTGGAAAGCCTGATTTAAAGACAAAGTGCTAAGCTGAGGTCTTTTCTATGGCTTTCGCAGCTGTGTCTCCAGCAACAAGTCAAGTTGTTGTTGAGTTTTGAAAGCAGATGCCATATCAGCTGTACGCAAGCAGTAATGTAAACAACAATGACAACTACTAAAGACAGGTTGCTCTTGCAGTTCTCCTGAGCATATATATACATCACTTTTATGTTGTCTCCCTAATCCTTTACTTGTGAATATTTTAACTAGTTCTAGGTTAACTGATTCTTGAAAACAAATACTTATTTTTATCAGGTGAAGAAAAAACTATGGGAACACACAGAGAAACTGGCAAGACTGGTACCTGTATCTTCTCGATTCTGTCGTCTTAGTTTTCTTTGTGCTTCCTCAGCCTTATTTTTTTAAAAAAAGAAGAGTTAGGATTCTAAATGCTAAAAGCAACAATATTATTTCTGCACAATTAATGGCCACTGGCATTTAACAGAATTTCTTGGAGGGCTCCCTTTTACAGAGTTGCCATAAATCAAAGCCAAATTGACAGCATATAACAAACCATTTACTTTCCTGTTCAGTATTTCTACATTACATATATGCTGCACTAATCTTACACCTACATCTTTCTTTAACACTGATTAGCGGGCTCTTTTTTTTTTTAAATTTAAATTTGTACCAGCCCTCAGTCTACAGCTGGTTTTTCAGATGTTCTTGCTTTGCATGCACAGCACTGCTATCAGGGTCAAGAGCTAGTGAGATACTTAATGCAAGCAGCTTTATCTTCTAGCTTTCCAAGTATTGTTTTCAATATCCTTCTAGTCACAGCAACGTGGCATAATCCAAAACCAAACTCCCAGTTGCAGTTTTAAGCATTGCTTAAACCAGTATGCAAAATTTATTTCCTTATCTCTGAACTCTACGTACAGCCCTTTTGATCTCATTCCCCCATTACCCTGCAACCAGCTAATCTATTCCTAAGTTCCTCTTCTTTTTCAGTTCTCTGTATATGAGGAACTTCTGTCTCCAACTTCTTGACACTATCCCATATCATTCTTCCTATTTCTACATCTTAGCTTACTTTCAAACTAGTTCTCTTTCTTTCACAGAAGCCATACTGAACTCATATTCATACAACATTCTGCTTTTGTACAAGTCAACCTGAACTTTGGATGCTAGTACATAAGCTTGGGCACACCTATTCACCTGTCCAAACAGAAAAGGCACTGATGCTATGAGGTCACTGTTAGCAATACTGCATTAAATTCTATATACATCAGAAGTATACAGACTTCACTACTTGCGGCCTAAAGACTAGAATTACACATCAGATATGTGGCTCACTGAATGCAAAAAAGCCTTGTAAGCAATTTTTAATAATATAATTATGAATAATTTCTTTATCTTCCATAATTACCTTAGACTGCTCAGCCCTTGAAAAATGATAAAAATATAAGTTGAAATCTTTAGCACATTCTGGTTTCAACTCATATAGCCCTCTGCCTGTTAATCCTGGTTTCCTGGAAAACAATTGAAAATATAGAATCCACACATTAATAACAGAATGTTGCTTCTACTTAAGCTACAAGAGTATAACAAATTACAGGAATATGAAACTGCAAGCCCTCTGAAATCTGGGGATGAGGTTGGTCTAGACATGGCCTTATTCTTTTAATTTCAGGGTGGGCAACTTTCACAACTCCTGGGACTGCTTTATGTCTCTAGGGCTCTCTGGAAAAGGTACACAAACAGCCAAAAATGGGGGGAAAACCTGGAAGTGGCTGGAAGTATACTTCTGGTTTTTACAAACTGTTAGAACAGGAAAGGAGACCCTCAGATGAACAGCTGCATCTGGCAGCTTCTGTGAAAAGGAACTGACCTTCCTTTCCCAGATAGAGGAGCACCCTAGTGAAATGGATAGGGCTAAGATGCTTTCAAAGTGTTCTGTTCTCATCGTTCAGATAGAAAAGGGAGCTGGGATGCCAAGGTTCTTCATTTAAGCCAAAGCAATTGAGGACCAGGGTGCATTTTAGGAGTGGGCAATGTGCAAACATCCAGATGTTGCTGAGCAGCAACTCTCACCAGCCCTAGCTAACATAGTCAATGGTAAGGAATATTGAGAGTTCAACCTCAACATCTGGAAGGCCTTATAATTCCCAGCACTGGTCTACAAATACAGCCTGTATCTGATTAAATGGTTTCCAATCCAGAAAAGTTTATCCCGTACTACATTTGTTGTAAAGGTATCCAGACTAACTGGGAAGAATAAATTTCTAGTATAAACTTTCACAGACTCAGTCCCCTTCATTAGATCCTGTTTAGGGATGGGCCAACTGAATCCTCAAATCCTTGGCAAGGATTCGAGAGCCATGAATCCGAATCCCTATGCTAAAACAGGCAAACCGAATCTTTTGAATCCACCAACCAAATAGTTTGCTGGAGACCAGAATGTCTGAAAACCAGGAGACTGGGACACTTGAAAATTTGGGAGACCACACACAGAAGGGGAGATGGCAAGTAGGTGTGTTTTCCCCTTGAAGTAATAATGGCTTTTGCTAACAATTTCAGAAATTACATCTGGGGTCGTATTCTAATATATTTAAATTGAACATTTAGTATTTAAGTTCAGCACTATCTTCCGTGTTGAAAATCAATGGTATGTATCAATGCTGGGGTCAGTGGGCTTGACGCTTATCACAAGTAATGGGGCAGAGGGCAAGGTCACACAGTCTCATCTAGTGATTGCCACATGTAGGCCAGTGTACCTCCTTCCACAAGACCAGCGCCTGGTTGTAAAGCTATAGCTAGAATAGGATAAGAAGAGAAATGTCTGTTATGGTTTCTCATGAGCCACATGACAAACCACATGTAGAAGAAAGGAAAAATTGTTTTTAAAAATTGGTGCCTCCAGGGCCCGCCAAAGGCTGATTGGCTGGAAGGTACAGTCCTCTTGAGATTCCAAGGACAGCTGAAAGATTCCTCTGCATAGCTCCCTTGCGAAGCTTTTTCATACACAATTCTGGGGTTTGTAGTTTTACAAGGTGTCACCGCCTTCTCTTTCCAAGTGTGCTGCTGCATGATCAAACTGCAAACCCCAGGATGCCATAAGGAGCTATGCAAAGAAAATCCAGTTTTGACGTGGATTATCTCTATACTGCAGTATGTGGCCCTGTTTACACAGGCAGGAAAATGTGGGATTAATCCACATTTTCCTGCCTGTGTAGAAAGGGTCTGCATGTCATTTTCAATCTGGGGAGATCCTGAGGCAAAACTATGACAATTGTCCTGGCCAGATTTCTTCAGAGGTAGGTTTGCCTTTGCCTAGGCTTTTGCTAAGGCTGAGAGAGTGTGTCTTGCCCAAGATTATCCTTCTTTCCTTTGCTTTTTAAACTCTTTTTAAAAAAAGGATTTGAAAGATTCAAAATCCGTAAGATTCGTGGATTCCCAGAATCTTCCAGGGATTCAGATCCGGATTTGGAAAATTCTGGATTCGTCCCACCCCTAATCCTGTTTGAATATTACTATAATCAATTTGTTACCCTTTAAAATACTACTATTATTTTTGACACAGTGTGCTAACACACCTGCCATCTGGAAATCCCTCTGCCATATAATGTCTTCCTTCACATATCTGCGCATACAACACTAATGAAGAGAGTCTGCTTTTCAGTTCTTAAATAAAAAAATACATATTTTTTGGTTAATATATTTGATGAATAGCATTCCCTCAGATAATGAGGACAGATATTTTCTATTCCCTGATTCTTATATATCTGTCAATGTTGTGAGTTTCATGTATGCTAGAGAAAAAGATAATTTATAGCATATAATATCTGAAGAATGCAGCTTTAAGAATAGCATCAAAGAGTATTAACTGAGCCACAAAATGTCCTCTATTTTATGCAATTATTTAACAAGATGATTGCAGGAAATACATTACTTGAAACTGGCCACAGCTTCAATCACAGTTTCCATTCCAGTTTCTTTGTTTTCCTAAAAATGTAGGAAGAAACAGAAAATCATGCATCACTACATAAATGTATGACCAGCCACCTCTTTCCTAATATATTTCCTAAAATTCTCATATCTATAGAATCAATGTAGCGTTATCTATCCAAAACTGATAAACATGTCTAAGTCTTTCTCACGAACTTGCCTTCTACCTTACTTTCGATTACAAGTATGGCAAGTAGTAGTGAGGCACTATAATAATCCCTGTCCTAGCTTGCTACTTTCCTCTAGAACAACACTTCACAGCAGTTATGGTATGTAGCTTGGCTCTATCTGTTCAGTTAAAGCATGACAATACAAGACGTAAACAAGCTATTTTCTCCATGTTTCTGAACACACACTACCATTCCCATACATTTCCTCATTGCTCATGACCAGAGCCTGGGTTCGAACACTAACAAATTTTAGTATTTAGTAAATTTAGGGAGTACAGTGTGGTGGGTAAGGACTCTAAGAATACCAAAAAAGCACACTGGCTCGATGACTGTCATGTATTAAAAGGATAACTTTTATTTACAGTTTGCCATCAAACACCTACCCACTCTAAACCAGCCTTCTACGTTGGTCACAAGCCTCCACAAAGGCCTTCCAGCAATATTTAAAATTATACTGAATTTATTTTTAATACGACTCACATCTTCCGGCAATGCTTTTACTAATTCACTGTGGGCCATCGGTCTGATGCTCAACTGATGGATAATTTCTCTCTTGATTTCATCTGTAGCACTGACTTGACCAACACCAGGAATAAATCTCTCACCTGTCAAACAAACCAATAGTTCCAGAAACCTTCATTCAATTTTATTAATCACTCATGTATTAAATTTCCAACTCAGAATAAACACACAAGGCTCACTTTCTGTTATTCCCCATTCTGTCTGCAATACACATTAATATACCTTCTGCATGAAATATTCATAGTGTTCACTACATTCATTTCACAGTATCCACATTTCACAATAGTGGTATGATTCCCCAAAATAATCTTGAAACATGTTATTAGGCTTTCCAAATAGCCTGATTATTGGATTTTAAATATGACAAACAAACAAAAAAGTGGCTCAAGACAGAAAAACAATCAAATAACATGGAATATATTGTTGTTAGGAAGCAAAGCAAAAGGGGGAAATTTAAAATAATTAACAGCCCATTGGGGTCAATGTCAGGAAAAAATGGGGGGAAAATGACGGTGGGGAACTATAACTGGCATCCAATAGAACATTTAAACTAAGAAGGAGAAGAAGGAAAAGGGATAGCATTACAGAAAACAAGAGAGAAAGATTGTAAGATAATAAGTGATTTATTTGATAATTTAGAAAATAAGACAGAGATAAATAAATTATCAGAGATGATTGGAAAACAGTATTGGCTCCAATTATGTGGGATGAATAAAACTTTACTGGAAATCACAGTCAAAAGAGAAAGCTAATATCTATTAGAGGTACTACTTCAGATAAGGCAACAAGGCAGTACAGGGATAGGTGGCAAAATGTATATAATTTTACTGGAAAATCAATTTAATTTGGTAGAAGGAATATTAGGAATATGGGAAAAGGATATAAATGTAAATGAAAAAGAAATTCAACAATGGATACAAGAGATAAAAAAAACAGGAAGAGAACAGCAGTTAAAAATAACAGAATGTTGGTACAGAACACCACATCAATTATCATATACAAATAAAAATTTTCCCAAGATTTTTGGCATGGTTGTGAAGAAGGAGGAACCTATATCCACATATGGTGGAAATGTTCTAAAATACAAAGATTTTAAAAGGAAATAAAGCAAGAAATAAACAGAATAATGGGAGAAAAACTGGAACTGAATAAAGAAAGGTGTTTAACTTTAAGCGTTAAAAAATTAGGATTAGATGAGGAGGAGGAATATTTAACAAAACAATTATTAAACTCTGTGCATGCAGTGATAGCTTATAGATAAAAGAAAGATGGGACTTTAGCAAATGGAAGTTTTGGGTATCGGAATATATGATGTTTGATTTTATAGTGGGGGAAAAAAAGGGATTTATTTGGGGTGAATGAAGGAAGAGGTTTTGGCTCAGGAACTGGAGAATGAACAAGAACATAAGAAAGGGAGAGGAGTATGAGAGAGTAAAAGATTCAATCAAAGAGATATTCCACATGAAAGGAAAAGGGAATTAATAATCAATAATGAAAGACTATTCCTGGGGGGGGGGGTAGCATTAAATTAATAAAAAGAGGATATACATATGCGCGCACACACACACACACACACACACATATATATGTGTGCGTGTGTGTTTATGGGGAAATTTATTAATGGACTATATAACAGAATGTATACTTGGATGTATAAAAATGTATTGCTTTGTATTAGAACAGTAGTAATTAGAAGAAATAAAACGTGTGTGTGTGTGTGTGTGTGTGTGTGTGTGTGTGTGGAAAGGAAAAGGAAGAACAAATCACTTGTGCTTCCTCTCCAGTTCAGTCCAAGCAGTGAACCACTACAGACATAAAGAAATAAAGCCACATAAGCTCTGCTGGTAAGAGGACTACCATCCCAATCAAATTTATAAACAATGCAAACTTACCAACAATTATTATGATTAGGTACAACATTTCTTCAATAAGTGTATTATTTTGCTGAACCACATCCTGAAAGGAAAATAAACAGATGCTTGAAGAAACACTCTACTTTTAATTACAATTATTCTAATTACAATGATTAGAAACCGAAACACTTAAATCTTAACATACTATATTTTAGAGTCCATCTGATGCATTTTAAAGATATGACATTGAATTCTTAAGAGATCAGAGCATACCTTATTGGAATTTTCGGAACTGAATCTTTTGCCATAATCTGGAGTACTAAATATCTGATAAAGTTCAAAGCGACTCAACACTATCATAAGAAAGTGGTTTGGATCCATCATGGATGCACCTGTCTAAAGAAAAAGGACATTCACTTATTTGTTTGTGTATTTTTATTTGTTTATATCCTACCTTACTATTGTACTGACAACAGAAAAATAAGTCATCTACTTGCTCTTTACAACAAAATCTATTATGTTTGTTTTATAAACACAGGATATGCTACATTGTTTGGCATGTTAATATTTAAATTGGAGTTTTAATGAAGACTTTTTCCCCAGCTTTGTCTTGAAAGCAACAAGAGACTTCACACCTAACCAGTTCTTGTTCTTCAGGATGACACCCATTTAAGAAACAAACAGTGAGCTAAACAAATGCTTTTTAAAGTCTTACAATTTTTTAAAACCATGGCATTGTTTAGTATTTTTTATTCATATGGTTTTTTCATAACACAAGTACAGGAGCTATCTTAGCAAGCTGACAAAATTCTGTTTCAGGACCGCTGCAAGCAACAAAAAACACGTGTTTGCATGACATATAATTAAATGGCGGTGACATGTACATGGATGTTTCAGCACATCCACATTCACGCCACTGGCATTTTATGTATACGACACAATGCTATTGCAGTTGCTGGAAAGAGCAAATTTGGAGGCTGCAGGAATAGAGAATCCACTGTAATGAGAAATTTTCCAAACTGTACAAGCTTTGTCTTAGATATGGACATATAGCAAGAGAAAGAGTCGTAGAAAACCAGATCCCTCTTGCATACAAATGAAAAGTTTTACTGCAGCATCTGATCTCATTTCTGGGAACTAGACAAGGGCAATATGCAAATAATTATAGAACAATAAAAGAATGGGGAACCTTCAGATGCCTGAACAGCCAAATCTTTTTTAAAAAAAGTCTCAAGAAATATGGAAAAAAGGGGAAATGTTTTTTAAAAATAAAGAAAAAAAAAGAAAAAGAAGACAATCACACCAGTGATGCTTTAGGGTACACAGCCATATTGAGCTCACAGGGAAAAAAACATAAATGTAAAAATAACCATAAATGGTACTAAACCATAAATGGTAATAATGTATTACCTGAAGCATTACTATGTCTTTATCGAACATTTCTCTTCTGCATTTCACATTATGATAGTAGTATATCTGTTCAAGGAGAAGTTTTTTGCAAGGTTATTCAACATGTCAAATAGCAAGCAGAACTTTTATCACATCCAAAGAAAGGTTATACTAATAGGAAGACCAGATCATAAAGTCTGACAAGCTGAAAAATACAGATGTACTGCTGTCAAGCTGAACTATAAGAATAAATGTATTAAGTTGCTGTAACAGATTAGCATATTAATTTATGCTATTGAGAATGTACATAAACCTTTATTTCAGGATTACTCTGAAAACAGAGACTGATCTAATGAAACAGTATACCTTGCTGCACTGACAACTCATTTGTCAGTAGCTGAGAGATTTCAGTACCCACATACTGGCCATTTTCTTTAAGCTTCCAAGTTATCTTTTAAAATAAAAATTGTTTATAATATACCAATTCATTCTATTTAAAAGATTTACATAATGCTCATTAGTGAAACTCCTACTGAATTTTACAAAGTGAGAGATTGTCACCCTTCCCGTTTACCGACATATTGACAACAATAATAAGCACTGCTAATTTAATGAGACATTTCCCCGTAAATATGTTTCAGGAAATGGAAAAAGAGAGTTCTTCAGTTATCTCGATTACCTACCCACCTACCTATCTATCTAGCACAATTAACTCAAGAAGGGTAAGTATTTCAAACTGCCTTGTGACCCTCAGCTTCACACAAGAAAGGGGTTAATACATTTTTGCACTTACTTGGTTAACAAGCGAAAACCCATTTCTCCTCCACATTCCAGCATGTACCTGGGCACACAGAACTAGACATCGCAAGGGATGTTCTATTAGCATAGGTGGACTAAGTTCACTCTGCATTAATTGAACACAAAATAGAAAAAAACACACATATTATGTATGTATTGTTAAGCACTTATAATGACATATGAAAGGGAGAAAATCCCACTGTACGTCTGAAAAAAGAAACAAGTGTTTCAAATAATTTGTTCTCCTTGTACAACCCATTTTCTACCATTCTTTGACTTCAGCACTCTTTGATTAGACATGAAAACATGTCTCAACCATTTGATTTCATTAAACACTGTTAAGTGTTACATATGAAATTCAAGTATATAAACAACATGTTGGCAACCCACATAAAACAACTGGCTGCTTAAGCTCTGGCCCATAGACTCCAGGTGCCATCCTCATTTTTTTTTTCCATCAGGGAAGTGGCAAGGGCAAAACCATGGTACCCATACCACTACTAGCAGTGAAGAAACAGCAATTTCATGAGAATCACTTGAGTTAAGGGAGAACTTTTAACTCTCATCCCATGTCACTGGCCACAGTGCCAATGCTGACCCCCATTCCAAAATGTGTGGACACTGCAGTCTAAACAATGTTATGGAACGGTTGTGTGTGTGTGTGTGTGTGTGTGTGTGTCTCCACATTGCCTGTCCACTGAATTTCATGGGGTTTTCTTAGGCAAGGAATATTCAGAGGTGGCTTTTCCAGTTCCTTCCTCTGAAATATAACCCACAGTGCCTGTTGTTCACTGACTGATCCTGCTTAGTTTACAAGACCAGGCAGGTTCTGCTGCCTTCAGAGTATTTAAGCCTATTAGAGTGTAAAACCACAGCTGAATTAGATCATGGTTAAGCATTACAGATACACCAAGCAAACCATAGTTAAGCACATTTCGCTTCTCTTCCATCCTCTCTGCCTGTAGGTAACTCACTGGCACCTCCGTATAAGCTGCTTCCTTAATATGAAGTAACATCATATGTTATTGACATAGTTTGCCATATAGTTCAGATCTTACCCAGGTTTAAGGCAACAAACCATGGCAAAACTTAATGTTTTATTGGATCTTAGCTACTGGCAGCTATACATCTTATAATAATATCCTTATGAGGCACTGAATACTGGTCTACTTCTAAGCCATGATAGCAGCTATGGTTTTGAAGCTGAATATTTAACGTATCGACTAAACAACTCCTATAACACAATGTTGTTTGAAAGATTATTGTAGTCCATTACTATTAGTATTACTATTACTATTCTTCTTCATACCCAAAGGAGTTTTACCAGAAAAGAGTAATCACATACACATATTAAGCTGAGTACTACCTACCATTGGCAGCTGTTCCGGAAATTTATATGCCACTTCAGTTTTACTCAGAAGCACATGCAAACCTATATAAATAAACAAAACATGTATGTTGCAATTACAGAGTACGTGCATTTATTACCTTATATACAAACATTTGGTTCTGGTATTCAAGGTTCTGAGTTCTAACCTCCCTCAGTACCTCACAGCTCAGCTATTATGGTACGCCCCATCCAGGAATTTAAGATCTACAAGCAAAGGATTACTATTTGTTCCATCAACATGTGTAGCTCTGTCAAAGTTGTAAGCTTTTCAAGATCTGGCTCTACATCTGCGAAACAGTTGTCCTTTGGACCTCCAGCTGGAGGGCGATCTCACCCATTTTTGTAAAGAGCTGAAGACTTTCCTCTTGGATTCACTATCTTAAGCCACTAAGTTGTGTTTAGGGAGCTGAGATTAGTAGGGGCGTGTGTGCGTGTGTGTGTGTTGGGGATCTCATTCCATGTGTTGTTAATTGTCTTTTGTCCCTGACCTTTGGTGAAAAGGGCATTATAAATAAACAGTATTACTATTATATGATGTAATCAATAGTGCAAAAATTTTTGAGATCACTAGGAAGTGTCATTCTCAGATCTGTAGTCTAGGAAGCATAACTCCCAGACTGTGAAGCCAGCAGAAACCATGCTTTACAAAACTAGATATGAGTCAAACATATCCTAGAAGAGAAAACCATATTAGTTACAAATAAAAATATATGCACTTTGCTAAAGATGTCATTGCAATGTTCTTATGAGCAGCAAGAAGCATTGCTTCTTTAGAAAAGGTGAACTGAACTTATTTTCATGAATTCCTCATCCGACTAAAGAGCAAGCAGCTACAACTACCAATGTAGACAGGACACAACAATGCACTTATCTGTGTATTTTAAAGCTTGTACCACTACTGGAGAAAATACCACTTTTTCTAGGCCCATCAGTCCCTCACCTCAGGATCAAATGTAGCACACAAGTCACATGTGCAATCTATCAGGTCTCAACAAACCATATTTTTACAGTTTGTCTGTGAATATAAAAAAAAGAGACTTTGCCATGGGCCTGTTAGGGCAAAACACATAACTGGCTTGTTCTGTATTGTACAAAAATTGATATCCTGGTTTCTTCTTAAGCTATTTTTCAAACAACAATCACTGCCCTCTAGCATAATAAATTGAAAAAGTCTGGTTCAATTCCAAGGAAAATATGCATCACAATCAAAAATATGTTTGTCAAAATATTCTTAAAATACACGATCTGTGAAAAAGTTCAGGCAACTTGTGCGAAAATCTTTGTAACGCTCTTTAAAAATATTCAGAACAGAGTTCAGCTGAGTATGGAACAAACACGATGACGTGAGTCATAAGACAAGTTTCTATATGCAAACAGTGAGAAAAATATGCACGTCTGGACCTTTGTGCTTGTTTGAACTGCTTAAAAAAAACCTCAGCATAACAACCAAGCAGTTTAGTCCTTACCTGCAAGTAAACGAGAAACAGGGAGATGAATGCTAACTTTTTCCTGAGAGACACAATATCGAATAGTCTCAAGTGAGTGTCCACACATGTTGAGATCAATAGGCTGTTCTTCATCAGTAAAACCACTGTGGCACTGCATCAGTGCAGTCAGACATTTCTTATATGCTTCAATTAGCACTTTTTCCTAAAAAAATTGAAAAGCACTTAAAAATTTATAGAAACAAAGCTCTGAAACACCATAATAAATTTAGAGCATATTTTTATTCAAAACATATGAACTGAGAAATCATTTCAAAATAAAACCTTCTCCCAACTTACTGGGTTTATACAAAAAAAGGGAACCAGAAGAAATTCACTTATTAATGCCATGCCATAAATGGCTACACAAATGCAAGTGGAAGATGGAGCAACAAAACATTTAAAGCAGCATCACACAGTATGTCACAGGGCTGAAGAGCTAAACACCCATACATTCTGCATTGCAAAACAAGTGAGCCAGAATGCTCTTGCATTCCCGGCTGCTTTAATTCCTCTTTGCCCAAGAACAAATTGTGTGGGTGTGGGTGTGCACATACACATCCAAACACACACACCAATAAGCAACCATCTGTATGCTTAACTATGAGAACTTACTTTGAAATGGGAAAGTGCATGCAGCCGAGCCACCAGCAGTTCCTTTGAACATATGTAAGGATTGAAACTAAAACAATTAAGGTAAGTAATATTTTTTACTAGGCTCTCACAATGCTGGTGGATTATTTTCCATGTCGTTACTACTGTGAGCCTCCTAGGAACTGGGAAGGGTGGGATTAATGGCTAGCAACTTCCAGAAGCTTATAGAGACAGAGAAATTAAAGATTTTATTAGCATTTAAAGATTTAACTAGCATCTGTGGTTCCACTGCATCTCTTCTTTGAAAATGATTTTGGGTCATTTGCAAGCTACTTGATCACCTAGCTATACCCTGTGAAAAATCTGACTCATAACATGAATCATAAACCATGAGATTCACCCAGATAAGCACTGTGTCAGACTTTTTTTTAAAAGGAAGCTGGATGAGGGCCAGTTTGGCAGGCCATATACACTGATTCTGAGAGACATTATCATTCGAAGGCTCAAACAGATGAAAAATTATATTCTAATGGGTAATAAGCAATTGTATCCTTCTGCTAGCAGAAAATTCTTCAATCCAGCAAAGGCTTCTGGTAGTGGAAACAAGGGAATTCCTTCTTTCTTTTTGCAATCCTAGGTGCTATGCTCTATGCTATTCCAAGAGCTCCCCCAACCCTCTACAGTACAAGGCAGCACCAGAAGAAAGAGTTAATAAATATTATCTCAACAAATCCCTCTCATGGATCACTGAACCTTCCATCAGCAGAGAGGAATCAAATGGACACAATCAAGTTGTTTTTGAGGTGCTCAAGCAAAAACAGAAACAAAGAATTCTTCTTCTGTTAAATGATCTCTTTACCTTTTGCACCTGTAATCATTCAAACCTCACACTGGTGTTGCATTATGAATTTTACGTATCAGTTTGCTCCATAGTTTCATGCATAAAATTTGAGATCTCATATTTAAACACATCAGCTTTATTGATACATGTACAAATGGTAAGAAAATGTAGCTATTCGATCAAAATTTGAATATATTTGAATGAGATTTAACTTACATCTAAAGCACACCAGTCCTGCATCATTGCAATTACATGTGTTAGCTTCATCTGCAATGTGAATGCTGCTTCCCATTCTGGTTCCATTTCAATATGCTGCCCTACTTGACGGGTTATTGGGTCCATACCCTAGAGAGAAACAGTTTACAGGAGAAAACATGACAACAGGGCAAGGCCAGCAAATTCTGTCCAGTAGTTGCCTCCTAAGGCTGCGGAACTGCAGGCTACAGTTATGGGCTATTTTATACAAGGATTCAAATACCAGTGAATCTTTAGCAATTCTGTAAACTCCATCTGCTATCAATTCTGGCTCAATTCACGAAATGTATTTCCAATCCCAGCCACCAGAAAGGATTGTAAAAAGAATTTGCTCTACTCAAACGGAGTTGAGGGAAGAAGAGGACTATAACTACATGTTATTTTGACTCTTCCACTCAAGATGTTACAATTAACAATAGAACTTAGCAAGAAATCAGAAATCTAATATAAATATGAACAGTAACTTACACTATGTCATTTATTTTACTACAAGAAATACAATATCTTTAAAAAAAAATAACCCACCTGCATACATTTCAGCAACTCCAAGAAGACATCAAAGCTATCCAGAAATTTTTCCCTCAAATCATCTGACCAATCAACTGGCTTGCTTATCAACACATACCTGAACAGAAGAGAAATAAGTTTGTAAAACAATTCATGTCTGCCTATGCATGAGTATTTTGACTGCTTGCTTTAAAACATACTTACTTTAAATCGAGAATCAAACTTTGGACACGCCGAAATTTGAAAGCCTGTAATGCAGTATACCGTTCAAACTGAAATCTGCCTTGAACATCCCGATGTCGTAAATGGTCCATAAATGTCGAAATGATAGTAGTCATAAGGTTCTCTTCTATTATTAACATTCGAGCCTATGTCAAAATATATTTAAAAGTTTGTTTCAACACTAACCAAAATAAGAGACACAAGCAACAGAGACAGATATAAGAAAATGACCTGTATGTGACTAATGCAATTTTATTTCTTCCCCAAAACATTACCATATGCCTCTAGAGCTCAAAATCAGCTGCCACAAAGGAGATACACTCCTGGCACTGAAGTAATGCCAACTGTGCAAATATTAAAAGAATCCCAATCTATTAATATTTTAGCTTGTCCACCTCATTTCTTCAGGTCACTGCTGAGAGTGCAAATCTTCTGGGGGCAGGCATTCAGCTATGAAGCATACCCCAGCTAAGATATAACAAAAGAAATGCAAGTTTTCTAATACAATACAGAAGCAATGTTAAGAATCTTCTTGCCCTCCCTCTAATGGATTATTCAATTGCTGATAATCTCCAGGGGGTGGGGATTTGTATTTTTTATGCAGGAAATTCTGTAAACTTCACACATTCTGATGCTTCTGTGGAAAACATTAAGAAATTATCTGCATGCGATTTCAACAGGATTCAAGAGCAAATAGAGGGGTTTGTTCAACATTTTAAGTACTTACAAGTGAAGGCACTGTGAATATCTGTACTGAGAGGTCAGCAATTGAGTACTCTCTGTCGTGGTCATCTTTCACATAATCATTCTGCAATCGCTCATAATTCTATTAAGAAGGAGGCAAAAAAGGCAAAGGGTGCCAGCTATCAGTTTTTTAAAAAAGGCAGCACTACTCACCAGAGTAGGTACAGTGAAGAGCTGAACAGAAAGAGCAGTCACCGACACTGGCCGCTCGTGATCGTCCTCCATAAAATCTCTCTGCAACTGCCGATAATTCTAAACAACAAGGGGAAATTCACCTCTAATCCGCACTGACCAGACTTTTGTCTAAATTTAATGTTTGTATGCTGTGCATGAACTGCATTAGTGCAGAAAGAGCGAAAAGCAAACTTGCAGTACAATTTTAATTTTAACAGGCCGATAATAAGGCTCAGTTAAAGTAGCAAAAACTATTTGGATCATAAAGAGAGGACACTAATTAGCAATGCTGAAAATATTGATGGTTACTGGAATAAGTTACTATTGACAGATCATTCTCGAGAAGCACTGCAAAGTAGCATTTTTACTTTGTTTTAAGTATATGGATGACCCTCTATTGTTATTAGAAAAAAACAAAATATGCTGGTTCTCACCCCACAAAAATAGTTTAGAGAAAAGGTTACCAAGTGGTAAACCACTGGAATTATAGCTATCCTAGAGGAGTAGGAAACCTGTGGACCTTCGTATATTGTTGGATTCCACTCATCAGCTTTAGACAGCATGGCCAATAATTGCATGTTCAACAACATTAAAAGGGCCAAAAGTTCTAATCCTTGATGCAGAAACAAAAAACAGAGTGAACTCCAATGCTGTTATTCTGCTGACAACTGCTTCTGTCAGTGGAACTGGGAGAGAGGATGGATTCCATCTCCTTCAGAAGTTCCAGTGTATCTTTCATACCTATTCTGGAGAGCTGGAAAACTTTCCAGAGCAGGTTTCAAAACAGTACAGAGAACTATAGAGGAGAGGGGAAGACATCCTGGTGCACTAGCAGATATCCACTTATGCAACATTGGATTCAAACTGTAATGTTCATTTGGACTGCCAAATGGATTCAGCAAAAGTGATCAAATTACACAGGAATCCATACTGCCACATTAAATTATATTCCAAAAACTCTGGAGTCTAATCTAAAACTCCTCCAATGTGCACAAAGGGCTGCAATGGAAAAAGGCATCCATACTGATGTGAATGTCAGGGCCAGCTGCATCTGCATATTATCTCCATCATACATGCAGATCTTTTACCACAGCATCAAGTCAACCAAGAAGTCATGGCCCATGCAGTAATATCATAAGAAGCTCTTGTATCAGTTCATTATTGTTCAATTTCACAACTGTTTCCCATTCAGAATGTCTGAATCTGCGTTCCACGACATGCTTCATTAGATGTAAAAAAACTACTCACTCTTGCGAACCGGATAGCAAATAGTTTCTTGTACTTCAAATCCATAAGTAGACTGCTCATGAATAATTGATGGTACATGCTTCTAGCACCTGTATTTTTTTTTCAAAAAAAATATGCATTAATGTCAACAGTAGTATGACAGCAACCTGTTACAGAAGAACACTTAAATAGCTTTAGAAAGTGTGTGAGTGGGTAACTCTGTCAGATTCATGGCTAATTTTGCCCCACACGGACCTATCACTGGTATCAAAAGGGTATTACACAGTGTTAGGTGCTGGCATAATCAAAAGGCTCTATATGCAACTGGTACAAACCTTATTTCCATAAGACACAATCCTGAAACTTGTCCAAAGCCTATGTATTCAGTAGCGTTTGTTCAGAAACAGGTCCTACTACTGGCAATGTGGTTTACAACCTAATAAATGTGTCTGCCTTGTTAGTCTTACAGCCGTTTTTCCGAAAACAGCAGCCCCTTCAGAGCTCATGACAAATTAAATCTTACCAATATCTTACAGAAGGAGATATCCAAAAGGGAAAAGCACTGCCGATTAGTTCAAAGGAAACACAGCTTCATGCAGTGCAAAACCAAACAACTTTGTCACTAGCAATTTAGGTGCTTGGTTTGTTAACAGCTGTGCTAGCCATATCTGAATGCCATGGAATTCCTTGCCTGGCTTCTTATAATCTCCTGAGAATCAAGTCTCTTTGCCCTCTTTCAAGTCTGCAGTAAAACAGAAGTAGACAAACCAAAATGGAAAGTGGGAATTGCCTATGGCAACTAAAACCTGTGTCTTCTCTCTTCCCAGCTGCTTTATTATCTTCTATTTATCCATGACTCTTCGGTAAGTGTGAAGGAGAAGGAGCTTCTAGCTCCAGAACGGTGCCCTAAGCAGTTATCCTTTTCTAAAGGGGAAAAAAAACATAAACAGAAAAAACTGACCTTTCCAAAGTTTGGAATCAGAGAGCATTAGTTTATCCACAAGAGAAGAATTTTCTCCTTCTGGTCCTTCCTGCAAGCCAACTTGACACAATATTCTTCGAAGACCATCTGATTACAAATAAGAGGCAACAAGAATGAAATGGAGGAACCAGTTCACTTCAATAAACAGTCTGTATGCATGTGCAGGACTCCTTTGTACCTTTAATTTTTAAACAGCAGTCCTAAGAAGGCCTCTCTCTGGTGGCTATTTTTTATTGCATTTGTTGTCTCCAGCTCAGGATAAGTGATTTTTTTTTAACCTTTAGGTGATCTTAATTAATGACATTTTTCTAATTTGCATAGTTTTTAATTAACATCCTAAGAAAGTAGCTTCCTTAATTTTGCTTTGCCTAATTAAATGAATGAGAGCCAACCTCATGTAGTGGTTTCAGGTTCGGACTATGGAGACTAGAGTTTGAATGCCAATTCAGCCATGGAAACCCATCAGGTGACCTTAGGCAAATCACAGCCTCACAGCCTCAAAGGAAGGCCATGGCATACTCCCTATGAACAAATCTTGCCAAGAAAACCCTGTGATAGGTTCATCTTAGGGTCACCATAAGTTGGAAATAACCTGAAGGCACACAAGAACAGCAAATTAAATGAATATGATCTTCCATAGCCGGCTGGCTTCAACACAATAATAGAATATAGAATAGAATAATAGAATATAGAAAGATTCCCTCAAGTTTCCATGAGTAAGAACCGTACAGTCTTTGAAGTTTTCTTTAACACTTATAGCAGGAAGAGAGCCTGTAACAAGATGATGTTGAACTACATCTCCCATCATCCTCAACCATACCGGCTGGGGCTGATGGGAACTTGATGTTTGCAAGAACAGACAAACAGAACAAGCAACAAAATGCTGCAGCATGCAACGCTTCTTCTATTCCTTCTATTTTTACGCAGGGAAGAATAAGAGGTCAAACTGAATATGAAGCAGGAGAACCATGACTGCCCCTTCCAAAATATTTTTTCTCTTACCAAATACTGCAGAGGTCCCTAGTTTAGACTGAAGCCACAAAAATATGAGACAAGAGAGTGAAGTAATCCTAATATTCCTCCTGTACTAGCCTGAGGCACACCATATACACACAAGCAACTACTATGTGGAGAAGAGGAAGCATGAGACATGATTGTGCTCATATGATTTCCTCTTCACAGATAATACCAACTTAAGGAGAGGGTCAATTTCAATGGGGAACTGGCACAAAAGAAATGAGTAATTCCCTCTGCCTCTTCTGCAACTCCAAACAAAACCAGGTATACTTGTAGCTGTTTTTAGGGGAGAACGTATGCTCAGAGAACCAATCACAGATCTCACTCACACAAATAAACTTAACCTTATATTTGGGTAAACATGATCCATAAAGGTCCTGAGTATATGTTTATGATATTGATATCTTGGTCCACAAGACTATGAATATTTTCGAACTATGGAAGGAAAAAGTGATGCTGTCCTAGACAATTTGCCATTCTGACCTTGGAACATGGTTTTCTACTTTCAATCATAGAAGTTTCCCTTCACGTTTATAGTATTTTTTAAATTACAGTACCTGAATATCCAATAATATTTCCCAGCCATGTCAGAAGCTTCAAACCAAAGCTTTGATGTGCAACAATAGATGAATGCATAACTTGAACCTTCAGAGGCTTAGTCTGGCGACTGGTATTTCTCTTAGGAAAAGGAGAACGAAGAGGGAAGCCATTAGTCAGTTTTGCCAAAACAGCCATTTTCATATAAGACTTCTACAATGAAGAAATAAAAGAAGTCCCAGAGAAATATAATTTCTAGATTTTTCAGAAGCAATTACATGATTTTTATAAGTATCCCTTATACATTTTCAAGCATCCACTGTAAGGTCTCATTTCTGTCAACACCAAGAGTTAATAACCTAAAGGATCATTTGATATAAGTCCAACATTACATCTAAGTTCAACTACTCTCTACCTTTTAGGCTTTGTTAGATACAGAGGTACATGAATGCAGCAACACACTATCAGAGTGTAGGTATACTGATTTATATGGAGAGAACTAACAGTGCATAATGGAGAAAAAGGTGCTGAATCCAAGGAGATGTCAGTCTTCGACTTCCTTCATGCAAGCAGCTGACACAGTAAAAGCTGACAGCACCAAGCATTTGTTTACCACTATGCATCATTTGAGGCCTAAATACCCTAAAGGCATCAAATCTAGTCTGATCTTGGAAGCTAAGCAGGGTCAGCCCTGGTTAATATTTGGATGGGAGACCACCACCAAATACCAGATGCTATAGGTTATATTTGAGAAGAAAAAACTGGAAAAACCATCTCTGAGTATTCCTTGTCTAAGATAACCCTATGAAATTCATGAGACTGCCACATGTTGACAGGCTACTTGAAGGCCCATATACACACAAACATGCATCGTTTGCAGGCTGTACATTCAGGGTTCAATAGTGCTGAATACAAACCCTGCCCTTCGAAGAGAGTTCCCCCAAACAGCTTATGAGAATCAATTAAATGTACATATATAAAAATGAAATGTTAAGATTAATAAATTAAATCAGCACCAATGAGAGCAAAGCTGCAAGAAGATCTGGGGAAATGAAAAAGGCACTAGAAAAGTTAACAAAACAGGCATGACACTGAAAGCATTTTCAGTTAGTGTACCGTCATTGAAAAAGTCATATTTTGCATCTCCACCATTCCTGCTTCAAGTAACAGGGACATCTGGGGAAGGGCTCCAAAATCTTTCACCTTAAGACAGGCTAATGTGGAGAAAGTAATCTTTCAAGTACTCCAGTCTGAGCACCATGGGGCTTTGAAAATAAGCCTGAACTGTCCCCAGAAACAGACAGGGAGCCAGCGAAGATCTTTTAAGTGCTGGCAAGCCATAACACCAATGTTCAACAATTGTGCTGTCTGTAGTTCTGTATCATCTTCAAAGGCAACCACACGTAGAATTGATTTGACAGGTTACCCCTTTGCACTGAACGTTATTAGAGAACAGAATGTATAACATTTTGGGGGCTTAAATGAATGGAAGAAATGTAATTCAAGAAGGAATCACAACACTTAAGAGCAATGGAATCATCTCTTAACAAATACAGTCATCAATTCCACATTTGTGTGTTTAACATTCAAAGATTTGATTATCTGTGAATACCTCCTACCCCTTCTTTTCAGCTGCTTCTTTTTCGTCTCAGCAGCTCCAGCCAAGCCACGCAGCCCTTCAAAAAGCCACCCTTGGTCCTCCTCTCCTCCACCACCACTGCTGCCACCACCACCACCACCACCACCACCACCACCAGCAACTGCCTGGCAAGTAAGTACAGCTTGCAGCCCAATTTCTCAGCACCACAAATCCTCTCCCAATGCCCACCGAAATCCAAGGAAAGAGACAAGTGACAGAGATGAATTATAGGGCCACCACAGCAACCTAGCCCTTTCCCTCTCCTTTCTCTGACCTTGTTTGGACCCTGAGTGCTTATTCTCCTCATCATGCCTCACCCCTCTTCCCACAGACAAACGCACACATTTTGATATTTACAATTTTTTCACTTTTGCAGGTGTCCTGCACTCCTAACCCTAGTGAATGTAGAGAGCAAAATGTACACTGCTACTTCAAATACCATTATAAAATATACAGATATGCTAGAATAGCAATGTATCACTGAGCTAAGTGAAATAAAGCAATGCCTACTTACCACTATCACTGATTTGGCTTGGTCACAGTACTGGAAATCTCCATAGCGAACTGACCTACGTCCCTGTTACACAATTATATCATTATTAACACAACTTAAAAATTCAAAACTTTAAAAGCTATATTTCAATGGCAAACTGAACAAAGAACTAAGTAACTACAATCTATGCATGTCTACCCAGAAATAAACCCCACTGAATTCAATGGGGCTTATACTCCCAGGTAAATATATACAGAATTGCAGGCTTAAATCACTTAAATTCTACTTCTTTCTAATTTATCTAGCAACAGTGACTTCTTCTAATAGCACATATTACAGTATTGCAGTGATATTAACACAGTGTGTGTTAAATACATATTCTTGTCTGAAACAGTTGATACCCAGTTCAACTATGCAGTGGAATTTTATACACAACAGATAACCAAGCTTTAAGTATATTTCATCCCTTAAGTTCTATGATTATAAATGCAGCAAGTATCATCTGTAGAAAAGGGAACTAAGAAACTCCTGAAGAATTTCAAAATATCCCTATCTTCACAAGAAGCTCATACGAACATGTCACTATGATGAAATCATATCATTTACTTCAGTAAGTATTACACCATAACCTAAGTTACTAAAGCTGACTAAGAATTGCAGCTGCCCTTCATCTTTTCTCACTCTTTGGTTCATTCTCTAGTATCTCCAAGTAACATCATGGTTAATGCTTTTGATCAGTAGATGTTAGTTCAGCAGACGGCATCAGAGACTTAGAAAAGAAGAAGCATTGTTGTTCTCCCCAACAAATGAAGAAATGAGGAAGCTTCAAAAAGATATACAAAAATCAGAATACTCATTGCTTCATTTAAGTCAAGAGAGTCTTTTTTTTTAAAAGATAATTCATACATTTTAAAAACAAGGACTTTTTAGCTAATTTCTAACAAAAGCTAATACAGACTTGTAAGATTTTTAGGCAATCCCACTAGTGAAAAAAGGAGGTTGAATAACCACTAAAAAAGAGTTTCCTGATGTGAATTAGATTGGTCTTCATTATCATGATACCACCGAATTATTCTGATTCCACTGCACTGTTTTTGTTTTCTGTTCCTCCTTGCCACTTTCAAATAAATTTCAGTAGTAGCAGCCACAGTTTTTCTGTAACATCATCTTTCAGAGGTGCCAAGTGATCACACTGCTTTTCATGTCAGTTGCTACAAAGCTAGTGAACTGATCCACTTTTGTTTTTCAATGCCCTTTTATCTATTACCAGATGCCAGCTAAAACCTGAGGAATACCATAAAAAAAGAGGGCAGTGTGCTTACATTTTTGAAGAAAAGAATGCTTTCCTAGAGACACAGAGATGGCTTATTAATCTACTGCTAAATAATCATAAGCCACAATTATCTGGAAAGCAGGGAAGAATAACAACAAAAATTGCATTTAACAAATAAATTTTTGAGGAAAAGGTAAAGAAGACTAATTATAGTAATAAAACATAAGGCAATGAACTATGATGCTGCGAAAATGCCTACCCTCCTTTATTTCTGATCAGTCAGTATGAAGGAAGAAAGCAATAATATAAGGGCTCAACCAACTTAAACCTCATCAGGCTTCTATCCACTATTTTAAGAGAAGTCTAAAGTTACTTACATCTCTGTCCACAGTAGTTGCAAAACCAATGGCCTCTTTCTGCGTACAGTTGACAGCTTTTTGAAGAGTGTAAATAACCTGTTCATATGTGTGAACTTCATCATTAAAAAGCATGCAGTAGTAAGTATCATTCTTTTTGCTGTGAAGGCAATATTACAAAAAATGTCATTTAAATCAATTAGGGTACTGTCAGTACTATTTTATTATGATTATAAGGCTCTTTGTATGCTGAATTGAGCAATGAAACATGAAAGAAACTTGACAGTAATTTTTACTAATATATATTTTAATTATTGGGTTTATTTTTAGTTTTTATCTGTCCAGGTCACTTAAAATTTTATTCTGAACAAACCATATCTTTCCTCTACAGGACCATGCCCAGTATGTTCCTTTGAGGTTTGAGACTTTTGTCTAACTAAGAGCTTCCAAATGATCTGCTGGATCATATTAAAGATCTACTTAGTCCAATTTCCTATTTCTAGTCAGTCAGGTACTACTGGGAAGCATGTAACCAAAGCTTGTGATGTTTCAAAACAGTGTAAATTAAGATGTCTGTAATCAGACCAGCCAAACAAGAGTATTGGTCTTCATCTGGTCTGCATCTGCCTTGAAATTACCATGTGGCCTTGACAAATCAACCTGGCTCAACTCTGCAGAGCTGCGGGGGCAGGGAGTGGTAGAGGTAAAAACTGGTCCCCATTGTTTGTGCAGTTGGTCATCCATCCAGAAGAAACTAATCATACTTGAAACTTACAGAAAGTCAGCATACAAATAAAGGCTTCCCACTTCTTATTTCAGTGAGGCTGTACACAACACCATGATGTGAATTAGAATGTAATTAGCAACTTAATGTAAGAACCCATGCCAATCTCAAAAGCCCCAAAACAGAATTTTACTTACACTGTCTCTAAACCTGGTGGCAGCTCATTTTCTTTTTCCCATGTTAATATATCTACAGCATACTGAAACATGATTGCAAAAATATTATAAACTCTTGCTATCATATCTTCTGACAAGTGCACAAGGGGATCCTAAAATAAGACAGAGGGAAAATATTAACAGTGAGGCCACACTATATGGTGTGTTTTCTATTGCAAAGAAAGGCCATTGTTAAATGTTACGCAAGTATAGCTGATGGTGAGACACAAGCTATTTTTAATATTTATTACCTGCCCCTCCTATTAAAGCACCTTGATTTTAAACTATTTGATTCTCTGAATTTTTATGCAACATTCACCTTACTTTCCCATCAGCCTCCTTTCATGAAACATCAGTTGAGATTAAACAGGACACAGTAAAGAAGTAAAAATGAAGACGTGCACAAATAATATTAAAAGAAAAAATAAACTTAAAAACAGGGGGGAAAAAGCCAAGATTAGAGAGATACGTTTCTTATTTTATTTTTCCTAAGGTGTTCTCACTGCTTAGTCCCCATTAATTTAAATCTGTCCACATCCGGATAACTCATGTCAAACTATTTAGAACACCTCTCCTTTTCCAACCAAGATTGCAATCTCATGGTTCCTGAAGAAGGTCCCTCAGGCAGCAAATCAGATCTCATCTCCAAGGGCAGAAAAAAGATCCCACCCTTGAGGCAGAGCTCTAACCTGCCATGAGCTGCTTCCACCCTACTGAAACAACAAACTTGATAAAATCCCTCTCACTCTGAAGCTTCAAAGTGTAAATTATATTCTGTGGTGACATGGTGTCAGGTCACTAAGCTTCCTTGTCATGGAAAATACTAACTTATTGAATATGTATTCTTTGCTAACTGCTACCATGTATGTAACCATTGCTAAAAAGGGGCTACTGTTTATGCAAATATTGCTAATTGCTGCTTGCTGTTACATCGTGTTTCATGTTAGGGAAGAGCAAGAACTAGATGGAAAAAGTAAAGTTACAACTGCTGGTGCTAGACGTTATGAGAATAGAGTGGTGTGAAGAGGGAGAGAGAAATATGCAGGAAGGTCACCTTAGTCAAGGACATGTGGGTTTGTGGAAGGCACCAGCCTGGGGAAAAAAGTGGAAGGGGGGGGGAGAGAGAGAGAGAGAGAGAGAGAGAGAGAGAGAGAGAGAGAGAGAGAGAGAGAGAGAGAGAGAGACATGAAGGGATTTGTGGCTTTAACCAATTAATGCTTTATGCGCCCAAACTTGTATTGATAACCTATCAAAGATGTATCCTGTATGTACCCTTCAGTTTCAGCAACTTCTGTGGAAGTGTGCTGTGATGCTCAAGCTTATCCATAAAAATAAACTGCTGCCTACCTCAGAGTAGGTTTTGTGGCGTGTGGGTTATCCACTGCATGACATGTGGGTAGGCCAAGACTTACTCTCTCTGTTTCTTCACTTCATACTGCTACCTCAGCACCAACAACATAGATTTTGAAAAGCTGTAGCTTGTTACCTCCTCTTCTTCAGTTTCTGAAGTGTTATGTTCATGCTTCTGACAGTAAGGACCTTCCTTCCATGCTTCCGTGTCACCACAATCACAGAAACCTCCACCACCAGACGTTGTCATCTAAAGTATAGTTTTAAAGTCATAAGAAAAGTCTGCTTACAAAGAGAAAATCCAAAGTGGAATGCTTTCTACACAAAGGTTGGAGAATTCTCTATGAAACAGTAAAAAAAAAAAATCAGAGTTCAGTTCAGAAGTTTCAGTGTGGAACGTCCAATACAGCACACACTGAAAGTTAGGTGACCAGTACAGAAGGTTTTTTGTTAATATTTCCGAACTCAAAGTTATTCTCAGTAGAAGAAAGGCTATAGGATGGAACTATAATTTGCTTATATATACTTACCATATCCAAAATAATACCTCAAAGCTGTGCCTTAGACTGCTCATTCCCAACCCTGACCTCTTGTAATGGCTAGCTGTTCTTGATAGCAAAGAAGCAGTAAGTAAGCTCAAAGTCTAAAATATTAAATAAATACTAAAAGCTGTACCAAGTAAATTTCTCCTTGTTTTTCATAATAGGCAGGATACTGAAGAAGAAGAAGAAGAAGTAGTAGCAGTAGTAGTAGTAGTGATGCAACAGAGCTATTTCAGTTCCAAGCCTCTACTTGTGTTATGACCCTACAGCAGAAGATAGAACAAGTCTTCTGTGGTACTGAAGTCAGACAGACAACAGAGTCAACGTGACCTAAAACAAGGTAGAGAATCTATGGTCCACAGGTCAGAACCGGCCTATGGGTTTTCTCTCCTTATGCAACAATTAGATTAAAAAATGCCTTCCACTGGTGCTAATACAAGGCTTTCAAAAGCCTAACTGTAGTAGGGGTGCTCCTGGGGAAGAAAGGATTAACACATTTCTCCCGCATATTTTCTAATCCTTCTATAGAAAATTCCTCCAACACCTTCAGCAATTCATGCCGGCTGCAAATAGGAAGGGTCTTCTCAAGGCTGATCTGTATGACTGGGAGGGATACCTTTACACACAGATCTTGAAGGTGTGTGAATGGGTTCAGTTACATGTATGTGTGAGCAACAGAGAATTAGCTGGTGTGCTTTTAGTATGTATGTGCATATGTACTACTATATACTGCTATAAACTCTTTACAGTCAGCCTTCCACTTTCATGGGGGTTGGGGGCAAAAGAACCCCACGAAAGTGGAAGAACCGCGAAGAAAAATAAAAATTGGGAACCCTATTTTTTAAAAAACCTAAGAACACTTCTCTAGGATTTTCTAGGTCCTCCAGTGCAGTTCTATGGTCAATTTCTGGTGGAAATGGACCATAGAGACATGGTGGGGGACCTAGCAATGCTTAGAGAGAACATATTTTTTTCTTGGCAGAGGCAAATACAGTAGTAATTTTTTAATAAATAAACAAAATAAAATAAAATAACCTGCAAATAATCAAATCACGAATGCTGAACCCACAAAAGTAGAGGGACAACTATACAGTAAATGCATTGTTGAAGGAAGGGGAGAACAAGAGAAAACAAAAGTTCAAGACAAAAGGAATGCCATAAAACATACTATAGTATTTCACCTAATCACAAGTGACATGCTAATTAAAATGCATAAAATCACTGGTTGTATTCTAACCCTGTATCGATGTTCTCTGTGAACACTCCCCAGAAAACATTCCATGCATAATACACACGTTGGATCGACTGCACAATCTCTGTGAAGAGAGAAGTAAACAGAACAGAAAAAGAATGAGGGCCCAAACTCTATCACCCAAATGGCACAAGCACTCTTAACACCAAGATTGACAAGATTTTTCTTGCACAGTTCACAGAATTTCACAGTTAGGTAGATAATGTATATTTAAGAAGCACACAGTTTGGGTGCTTTCTCAGAAGACTGAATTAATCCATGTATGTTTCTCTCTCTTAGCAATGTTAATTTCCTGATGCAGGTAGCAATAGCATGTGTATTTCTACACCGCTTATCAGCTAAATGCTCTCTAAGTGGTTTACAATGTGTTAGCTAATAGCCCCCAACAAGCTGGGTACTCATTTTACCGACCTGGAGAAGAATGGAAGGTTGAGTCAACCTGGAGCCCGGCAGGATTGAACTCACAATCTTGTGGTTGCAGTACTGGCATTTAACCACTGCGCCACCAGGTAAAAGAAAAGCATGCTTCTTAAATAAAAACCTGAGATCCCAGGGTATAAAAAGAGCTTCCTTTACAATTTATGATAGTCTTATCTTTAAATGAAGAGGGAAATGTAAAATTCAATCTTCCCTTTCAATTAGCCTTTGTTAATAGTTATTTTTTTTAGTAACAGAAAACTCCTTCTGCATTTACCAGTCATTTAGAACGTAAAATTCAATGTGTTACAGCAACTTTCTACATACAATATTGCTATTAATCTGACTCTAATTACACACAGCCCAAATTATTCCAACATTAATGCACCTGATAATTTAAAAATACTTTTGGGATTGTGGAGGCTATAACTCACTATAACTATTTTACTGAACTGGTTCTCTTAGAGTATATATCTTTAAAGGCAACCTAAAAATGTTTTTGAACGAATAAAAATCATCATGCAGCATGGTTACCTGCAAGAGTATGTCGGCTCACCAACTTTAAAAACTCGGCCACACAGATGTGATGGTTTGTTTGACTGCTCAAGTTTCTGAAAGCCAAATGCAGGATCTTCACCACACAGGTACCATTCCATTGGGCCCAGCAAAATATGTTGTGCCAGCATGTCTTCTCTTTGTGGGGCCGGATTAGGACCCCTGCAGTATATTTTCGGTACATAATAAGCTAGGTGTTTGTATATTTCTTTAGGAAGATCAGAAGTTTGCAGCCATTTCTTTAAGAAAAAAAGCAAAAAAAGACCCATGATTACATAATTAAAATATTTTACAACTATCCACGCACCCCTTTTTAAAGAACACAATAAAACAGTGGTTCTCAAACTGCAGGGTGGGGCCCCAAAGGGGGGGTATGATATTTACGCAAGGGAGGCACAAGAAAAGTCAGCCTTACGTACAGTAAATGTGAAAACGAGCCTCTGTGTGAGTGTGTGTCTATGCAGTTTTGAGGACTGATTGGTTTCCGCAAGAGCACTGCAAACTCAGACACAGCAAAAATCAGCTTCCCTTTTATGTGCTTTTCCCTCTCAGTTTCTCCAAAAATTCCATCATTGGTGCAGCAGGCAATTACCCCTAGTGACCGTAAGGCAGTTTCTTAGGTAGAGGGGAGAGAAGTGAAGACAGGAGGAAGAGAGTGCAAGAACTCAGCATTAAGACAGTGGTTGTGGGTTGTACAAGAGATCTGTTAGAGGGGGAGAGAGGCGTAGGACTGGACACGGCGGGGGGGGCAGGACATGGAGCAAGGGGTGCAATGTAAATAGATGTAAAGTGGGTCAAGGGTGAACAGTTTGAGAACCACTGCAATAAAATAGCAATGATTTCCTACACAGTTCAACATTTTAAAAATTACAATTGATTTTCATGTCTTACAATTAATCTTAAAATCAAAAGAAGCATTTTGAATATACTGAAGGGCTCAGGTATGCTCAGTGAGTTGCCAGTCACCCTGCCTTTTGATATCTCTGTTCCTTTCCTGCCCTGGACTTAGACGTAACATTGTATATTACCCAATCAGTGTAAGTCCAAAGCCCACCTGGATATATACAACTAGTTGCAGAATTATTTGAATCCTGGTTGTTACCTTCAAAATGAGTAATTGCAATAACTTAAAATTTCTGAAGGACATCCAAATAAATTCATAATTCTTTGTCAATGATTCATGCTGATAGTAAACAGTGCCTTAAATATTTTGATTACATTTGAAATATTTGATTACATTTTGAAAGACTCAGACTCAGGTCAATGACATTTCACTGCTCTGAAGCTTTCCTCCAATGAAATTCACTAAAACTGCTACTTTCAGGATTACAGAGGGGGGGGGCGCAGGGGAGAAGATGTTGTGGCGGAAGAGAACTATGTGATGTCAACTAGGGCGAAGGGATACCTTTAGAAAGGCAACTTGAAAGTCTGTTAAAACACTACTTTCTTTCCAAACTATAGTCATTAAACAATAAAGAATAAGCAAGCTGCTTTTCAAGGCTTGCCAGGAACACCAAGTGAATAAACTTAAGTAGACACGGCCCCAAATAACCCCAGCTGGGATGTCTGGCATTTATGTGGTGCCTGCACAACAACAGGAAAAAAATATTTGAATGGCACTGCACAACTGCATTTAACAAGAAACTGGAGGAAAAAGGAAGCTGGAGGCACCTATTTTTCAAAAAGCAAACAGAGAGAAAACAGTAACACGAACAATACAAGAAAATGTTTTTGAGAGTTCTTCTAACTTTGCTCAGGTACTTTTCAGAGATAAAGAATGGGAAAAAGAATTCATAAGCTTCTTGCAAAATGACAAAAAAGAGAATAACTGACATACTAGATCAAGATGAAGTCTATTTTTTTCTTCCCTAACATCATCCAACAAAACCATCACAACCTGGACACAAACGTGATGGCACTATTATGTTATCTGTATGGAACCTGTGAAGTGGTAGCTAACCACACAAGGTCTAGGGACCACACATACTTCACAATGGACTTTGAAGGTGTGCCCCATAAATGTTCCCCTTCCTCACCAAAAAAACAAGAGAATAAGAACTGCATCACCAGATCAAGACAAGAGAATCCCAAGGTTTTGTTTTGGGTTTTGTTCCCCCTTCCTAACATCAACACCCAACTACTTTGGAACATTATTAACTCAACACAAAAAGTTGCAGCAATATTCTATCATTTGTACCAAACTTCTCATGGGTTAGGCAACCACCTAAGGTCAAAAGTCACAATCACCTCATACTGGACATTGAAAGGCTATGCCCCTGGAGGAAAATATTTTTAAAACTTTTTTTAAACCTTTTTTGCTCCACTCAAAATGCCTTCTCCAGCCTCAAGTGGGGGTGGAAACCAAATTCACTATGTCCCCTTTCCAAGCTGTCTAATGCAAAAGGAAAATTTCTAAAGCAGGAAGTAAGCTGAGACTAGCAATTCCAAAGTTATATACAGGTTTGCAAAGAACCATGTAATTTCATAAACACCTGCACGTACATTTCATGGCTTTTTTTCATTCAATATTTCAAATGCTAAATGAGTAAATGAATTACCATCATCATCATCATCATCATCATCATCATCAAGCCTTTCATCCCAAACTGGGAGTTACGGCAATTTCCACATTAAAATGGATATAATATAACTAAAACATACAAAAGTTTAACATTACATGTAGTTAAAATTTTCAATAGCATTAAAAAAACAATTTAAAACATGTCTCTGAAAATAAAATAGCTGTTTTGCTTTTGCTCTGGTATTACCATAACAAAGCCTTCCAAATTATTCAGTGATGGCTACCCACTAGCTCCTGAAACTGACATATTTCCCTTCTTCTCCTTCTCCTGTTTTGCCCATACTAGTCATCAGAATACTATCTTGATACTATTCTAGACAGGTAAAGACAAGACTCTCAGTGTGAACCAGAATAGCAGAAGGGTAGTTCCTGTCTTTATGGCAAGAGGAAGAAAATATGTCCTGATATATGCAGCTTGAAAACTTTCACAAGGAAATTCCAATTGACAGTTTTGGCTTTCACTGAGCAAGACAGGATGATACTGCTAGGAAAATAAGAACACAGTTGTAATGTCCTTGTTCTCTGACTATATATGGAAGCACCTCAGAATTGACCTGGTTAAGTAGGACTCACCAAACAGCATTATTTCACTAGATCTAAGACATTCAGTCTGAAGTTTAGTTTGTATGCTTGTAGCAAGCATGCCATGGTTAAAGAATATGTTTTTTCCACAGCTTCTTCAATACATCAACTGTTTTGTGGCAGCCCCTTCAGGTTGGTAATCTATTCAGAATCAGTAAGATTCAATGTATGCAGTAAAACAAAATAAAACTATATAAAAAACCCAAAATTCATCTGAAAGATCATGGAAATCATACAGCACTTTCAAAGTATCACAAAGCAAAATGCACAGTGGCCACCTAGTTCATATATCTGCAGCAAAAGATATTACAGAGTAGCTTAATGCAGAACATCAACTGCTACAGTTGATTTTAGCCAGATACCACCTGCATAATTCTCAATTTTCTCATAAAGTTTTTCAATATCAAATTGCTAATCTCATCACTATAGTAATTTAGCTATTAGGACCACAATCTGTAATATGCCCCAATGGGACTTACAGTTCAGTTGAGTATAGGAATGTGTTGTCAATCTCACATTTATTTTTGGTCATCAAGAAACTGGGGATTACTTGATTTAGTTTTTATCCCAAGACAGAAGCCAGTGAAAATACAACTGTGATTTTACTGTTGAACTACATGTTATTCACAGAAGCTGAAAACACTATTTATTGCACTACTTTAATCTACTGACCTTCAACAATTTAATCTTTGGTGAAATTTAAAATATTTTCAAAAGCATCTTACTATATTTAAAAAGTTGAATGAAACAGAAATAAAAAACAATTTCACATAATGCCAGTAGGACAGATAAATATGACTGTCATTGTAATAACTGTCATAAACAGGAAACTGGGGACTGTTGATTTAGTTTACCTTAAATTTATCCTGAGATAGACACCAGTGAAAATACAATGATTTACTGTTAAACGAAATGTTACTAGCAGAATCTGGAAACACTACAAAGTCAGTAGAACAGATAAATATGATTGTCATTGTAATTACTGTCATAAACTGGGTCTCTTTTTTTAACCATCTGTTAACCACAGTTCAAACAAGCATGTTTTCGAGGCTGCCTGAAAATGTTGAGTGAAATGCCTATACTTTCCATGCAAGTAGTAAAGTATTTACATTTTTTTATCTATTAAAGTTGTCGCTATTTGTTCAAAAGAACCCCCACCACGAACCAGAGCGGTGAATGGCCAGCATTTGGGCACACTTTTTAACAGCTTCCATAGCTGCAGCCACCATTTCTGTAAACTACTTCTTATGACTTCTTAAGACTAAGATGTTTATGATATCTAAATGCACAGATATACATGACAAATTTGGACATTCATACCTACAGATTCATCCTTACAGATACAGAACTTTGTAACTCATATACAATCTCAAGCTAAAATTAAACTCTATTTTATAATTATAATCTTGCTAGATTTTAACTGTATGCACAACACACTGCCTGAACATTAAACCGTATTAAATCATAGCTAAATCCAATTTTAATCCCGACTAAAGCACACCTATTTAAATGAATAGGATCTCTTAATCAACACTAACCTAAGATCCATTGATTTCAATTGGCTTTAGATCCAATTTTAGTTCCAACTGAAGTAAACTCATTTATTTCAACAAGTCTACTTTAATTGGGACTAAAATTGGATCTAACTGCAAACAGAAGAGATATTTAGATAAAAATCATACATTTGCAACAAAATTTGTGCATCTAAAATTATTTGTTGTTGCTGTTCTATGCCTTCAAGTCATTTCTTTTCTTGGCAGAATTTGTTCGGGGGGGGGGAGTTGGCACCGCCTTCCTCCGAGGCTGAGAGAGTGTGATTTGTCCAAGGTCACCCAGAAGGTTTCCACGGCTGAGCAGACTGCAACCTGTTCTCCCAGTGTCCTAGTCCGACACTCAAATCACTATACCTCACTGGCTCTCCAAATGTATTTATTGCACTTAATTAGTATTAGGCATGTTTGGTGAATGCATACAAACGTAAATTACAAACTGATATTCTACCCTAGAATAGATAGTTTCATTTCCAATCTAAGCCAGAGAGGACACAAAATTAAAAGAAAAAACATAACTGTGTTTTATGTTCACTACAAGAAAAATGGTAACTAGAAGTTATCAAAATTTCCTGTAAGTGTTAAGTCTACCAGGTGAACAAAGTTAGCTTCACATATATAAATTAGATTCAACTGTATTTACACATACATACATTAATATACATAAAAATGTAACATGCTACACAGTCACTAGCTGGGCTATAAAATATTTCAGATCACTACACCCCACCTCAACTCTAAAAATAGCCTGACTTTTAAAAAAACTGTACACACATTAGAATCAAATGTCTGGTTCTCATTATATTTCTGAATTTATTGCAATCTAAAATTTTTAAATATTATCCTAATTGGTCACACTTTGAGAAAGTTGCTAGAAACAGTGTGCGAATAGTCTAATTTCTTTATTTATACATACATATTTTAAAAAACAGCTTTCAAAAAAACATCCATAACACCCCAAAGACAACCATATCAGTGTGTACACTATACACCTTGCAGAGGTTCATAACTTTATTAGATTGCTTATCCAGCTCTATGCCTGAGTGGTTGGCCTAGCAACTTGTTTGCCCAGAAGGAACAGTCTTTCCAGTCCCAGGAACATGGCTAATTACCAAGAGGATCTAGTCCAAATTACCATCAAATCTGCTTCTTACTTGTTGGTCACATGAACAAAGGTGGGTCAGATGATCAACTTTAGAACACAGAGTTCTGATTAAGAAGTGACTAGAAAAAAATATTCCCAGAAGGGGCAGATGCACTTGAGCAGTCCGCCAGTACCAAACAGCTGAAGCATGAACAATGCTCAGAAGCTGTGTTTATATAAAGATGCAGCTGTCAAAGGTGAAGAGATTTATATGAAAAAAAACTTCCCATTTTGAAGTTGACTTCAAAATTAGAAAAACATTTTAAACCGTCAAATATTCACTGTTCTAATGTTCTAATGTAAACCACAACAGTATGAAGGCTGTTAGCAGAACCCCTGGTGATACAGCAGTATTCAAACATAAATAAATTAAACATATGAAGTATAAACTTAATTTGGGAATCAATTTCTGTTAGACTTTAAGTACAAAACACCGTACACCTAGTAAGTACACTCGAACAACTGAAGTCTGGCCTGGTTAGATAGCAGGACAAACCCACTGTCTGCTTAACATGAAATCAATACTACTGACAAGGGATCTCTTGCCCTCCTTAAGACAACCTATCTGGAGTAATACTGTGTAGTTTTCTTAGCAGTTCCTGGCCCATTTTAGAACAGCTTCCCAGTAAGCCTGCTACATAACACCATGAAAACTAAAAGACTCAAGCATGCTTTCTCATTTCATGACTTCTTAGGACGCACATTCCACTTTATGACTATATTCATAGAATCACAGAGTTGGAAGAGACCACAGGGGGCCATCCAATCCAACCCCCTGCCATGCAGGAACACACATCAGAGCACTCCCAACAAATGGCCATCCAGCCTCTGCTTAAAAAATCTCCAAAGAAGGAGAAACCACCACACTCCATTGAGGCAGCATATTCCACTGCCGAACAGCTCTGACTGTCAGGAAGTTCTTCCTGAGGTTTAGGTGGAAGCTCTTTTTCCTGCAGTTTGAATCCATTGCTTCTTGCCCTAATCTCTGGAGCAGCAGAAAACAAGCCCGCTCCCTCCTCGACATGACATCCCTCCAAATATTTAAACATGGCTATCATGTCCCCTCTTAACCTTCTCTTCCGCAGACTAAACATACCCAGCTCCCTAAGCCGCTCTTCACAGAGCAAGGTTTCCAGACCCTTCACTATTTTGGTGGCCCTCCTCTGGACGCACTCCAGCTTGTCAATATCCTTCTTGAAACGAGGTGCCCAGAACTGGACACAGTATTCCAGATGAGATCTGATCATATTGAGGCAGCTATCTCTGGTTCAACCTCCTGCTGAACCAGGTAGATCACCTGGCGCTGCCTTACCTTGCAGAAGACACTGCACACCTTGCTCCCTAACAACAGGGGCAAGTCCCCCCTCCCCATGCAAATCCAACCCAACTCCTCCTGTCCTTTCTTTCCACTCCTTTTCCTCATCAAACTTTTGCCTCCTCAAATCTGCCCATACCTGAGCGCCTCGCCCCCACTCAGGTGTCCCCTCTTGTTCTCGAGATACAACCCTCCTGTTTACAGCCACTTGTCTTGAAATCCAGCACTCTTGCTTCTCTTCCCTTAGCTGTGGAGTCCCAGCCACGACAACTCCCTGGCACTCACCTTTGTTTTTTTCAACCCACACCATCCTTCCCTGCCCCAATTAACTCGTCCTAATCAACACCCTTCCTTCGGTTCCTTTCCTTCAAAACACGTCAATACACTCTCCCGTCTTCCCCTTCCCTCCGCCCGCCGCCGTCTATCCCCTCCCTCTCGTCTTTATCTTCCATTTGTCGTTCAGTTCTTCCCAGCCACCCACCCCCGAGGCTCCACTCCCCTCGCCGGCAATGGCACTACGGAGGCTGCCCCTGACGAGGCGACGGCGGGCCTCACCAGGGCGGTCTCCTCAGCAGAACATTCCAGCAAGCTCCCGTCGATAGCCTGGACCTCCACCTCCAAGTCCGACGCCATCTTCCCTCTGGTTATTCCTCCCCCCGCTCCTCCTCCTCCTCCTCCTCCCTCCCCCGTCGCCAAGTAAGTGACACCCGGAACCGGGCCCAGCCGGCCTCTCTGCCAGGAGAACCCGCTTCCGCTCAGCAGTCCTCCCGCTTCACAACCCCGCCTCTGTAACTCAGACGGCCCCCAGGCCTAGGCAATCGCCCTCGCTCTGCCTTTCACTCCCGGGCGGAAGGGATGCCATCTTAATTCTGCGCGAAGCACCCTGGGAACTGTAGTCGTTCTGGAGAGACGGAGGACTCTATGCCCTTCAGTGAGGTGACGTGTCCCTGCTTTGAACCGCCAAGGCTGCGGAAGGCAACCCAGATGCCAGGCTGGCTGGTAAAGGGAGAAAGCGACCTTGGCTTCGCTTGCTCAGCGCTCGCTTCAGAGAAGTTTCAAAGGCTTATTGCTAGAGCTCGTTGAAGGCTTCAGGCGAAGGAATATATTAAAATAAATTATAAATGGATGTAACTTCAAGCATGTACCAAGCGCATTTCAGAGGGAGCTCTTAATTAGCTTGCACATAAATCTAGCTGGCATTTGCGGTCAGAAGTAAAGAGGGCGTAGCTGGCCCCAACCATTTCTAGAATACTCCATTCCACTGCTCCTATGCCTGTAACATATTGGAGGTCTTTGGAGTCTCACCAGTCTCTTGCACCTCACCCAAGTTCCGTGTCTCAGCAAACTGAGGATATCTTGAGGATAAAGGCTATACAGTGGCCATTTCTGCCCTACACTGTTATAGTGCTATTATTCCACTTTCAACATCCTGTGGAATGCTGGGGTTTGTAGTTTACTGAGGCCAAAGAGATCTCTGGCTGAGAATTCTAAAGCCCCCTCTCTCAACTGCAAACCCTAGGATTCCACAGGATGTTGAAAGTGGAATAATAGCACTACAACAGGGTAGTGCGGAAATCGCCGGTATTGTTATGTCTCAGTTAATCAAGCTGATGTGTTCCTGGGCATTATTTGTTCAAAAAAAAATTGGTACCTGAGGCAGAATAAGGTGGATAGAATAGTGATAGGTTCCTACACACGTGCACACACTTCAACAGCATACCATAGGGAGCAGGAAGAGCCTACAGAGGCTCACCTGGGACAGACCACGCGTGTGCTGCTTGCAAAGTCTCTCAGCTGGCTTAGCATCTTTTCTTCCCCTCTCAACTCGCTTTGCAAGCAGCACACACATCCAAACAGTTGCCAGTGAGACTCCGTAGGCAAGAAGAATTGATGAAAAAGTGGAACCCTCATCAAATTAATGTAACCTGTCCTTAACTTGGAAGTGTCAAAAGGGTGAGTAGTCAGAAAACAGGGTGTCAAAAGATGAGGTCTTCCTGTAATAGATTTCAAAGGCAGCCTTACTTTTTCTATTGCAGGCCCCCACACACTTCTGCAGTAGAGTCCGCTAAAGTAGAATGTCGTTGTTTCTCAGCTCAAACTTTATTGCATTGTTTACTGCAGACACACTGTTGCAATCCAGCATTGGAAGTCAGTGCTGCTTCAGCCCTATTTCATCCTCCCAATGACACTGCTGCTAAAAAAACTTCCAGCCAGACAGAAGAAAAGGGGGGACTGGGCAGTCATAAAAAGACTCTCTAACAGCACCTTGTTTGTCAGAGAGTTTGTTAACTGAGGTATTGCTGTATAAGGATTGGCACTCGGAGGATTGGTTCAGAATTGTATTTATATCACTAAGACTTTGGTTTGGGAGTCCATCGGAAGAATAATGTTACAGCATGATACTGAACGATGGAAACCAAATGTTTTGGAAATTGCATATTTTTGCCTTATACAAAAGTGGTAGGCAAAATACAGCTCTAGCTGCCTATTTTGATGCCCTCCAAACACTTTTATATTTATATTTATAAAACAATGGTGCTGAATTTCAGTAGAACAATCAGCTGCTGAATATAGACAGCAAACTGCTAACTGCACTAACACAGTACAATTGATTAACACTATCTATTATCTTAACTCAAATAAAAAGTCTTTTATTTGAAACAGACATCAACAAATTGAGAATAAAGGGCAGAAGTTTGCTGTCAAAAGAAAAGAAATGCTGACTCAAATATTTACCTTAGGAAACAAATTTAACAAGCAAAATTTTTTTGCCTTGGGGTATGTGTACATTTCTTAATTTATTCCATTCCTTCAGTTCCTAGTTATATGATGCACTTCATTAAAGGCAAAGCCCTTGGGTGCATCCATCTACAGTTCTGTTGGTTTTAACAGGTGAAATAAGCGATCAAGTTTACACTTGCCTTTTAATTTTTAAATCTTATTATTGGCACAATTTTGTCCTGTAAATTTAATCTCTCTGGGAAGAGCCAGGCATGTTGTCTCTTGTACGGTGTCTTTTTTCATTGTTAATATTTTGTTGCAAAACTTCCAAACACAGGCTGACAAATCCAGTACACTGATGGTCCAGTAAGACTGTGCCATTTCAAAAGGCACAGAAACACATGACCTGATATTTGCCATTTAAACCACATTTAGAACATTTTGTCTCTCTTTTCATGTTTAGAATTCTTTGCCACATATTTATTTATTTATTTAATTTATATCCTGCCTTTCTCACAAAGTGAGACCCCAGATGGTCTACATATACATTAAAACAACATAACTAAAACAATATATAGCATAAAAGTTTAAAAAATCAATCCAATTAAAATGTTACTTTTAAAACATTAATTTAAAGCAAATAAAAACTTACAAAGCCTATTACCTGTTTTTAAAAAAGCACGCCTATTATACATCCTTCTATGCCAACCAGTTAAAGGCTGAATGCCTCTTTAAGTAGAACAGTTATTGCTTATTGATTAAAAGGGAGCAATCAATGGAGCTTCTTTCAGAAGAAAATTCCTTAACCTGATGGCAACTCCCAGGAAGGCTCTCTCCCATGTCTTCACCAGGCAAGCACGGGTAGATGGTGGGATGGAAAGTAAGCCCTCCCCGTAAAACTCATGTAGGGTCAAATGAGGCTCATATTTTCATTGATTCATTCTTGGCATTTACTATTATCGCCATCCCTCCACATTTGCAGGTTTCATTTTCACAGATTTGATTATTTGTGGGTTTCTCCAACCTCTGATCCCCTACCTCAGGTGCTTCTTTTCTGAGGGACCTTCCCTGTCTGATCAGGCTGTGCAGCCCTTTCAAAACCTGCCTTTGATCCTCCTCTTGTGCCACCAGCCACTGCCTGGACAGGTAACGATGGATTGTAGCCCAGTTTCTCAGCACCACAAACCTCCTCCGGATGCCCCCCATGCATGCAAGGAAGAAGAGGGGAAAGAGAGGAACACAGGGCCACCACGCCACCCCTCCTGCTTTCCCTCTCCTTTCTCTTACCTGGTTTGGACCCCGAATACCCACTCTCCCTACTGTGCATCAGCCCCCTTCCCACAGAAACATACACACATTTTGACATTTCTGTTTTCTCTACTTTGTGGGGCTCTGGTGAATGTTGAGGGCTGACTGGACTTCCAGTATATATCAGCTGGCACACTGACAACTATTTATATACTTCCAACCATATTATAGTACTTAACATTTCAATCATTTGTATGCTGATTAAGATGTTCTATGGAGTTCAATAGGACTTTGGGTAAGCGTATACAGAATTGCAGACTTAGATTTGTATCACATCCCTAAATTTACCCCAGAGCTCCTCTTTACCTCAAATTTGAATTTATCCTGGGACAGTATTTCTATTTTTTTCTGAGCAAATTTCTTTAAAATAAAATATTTCCTTAAATCATAAAAATTGTAAGAGGTGAATTTTATTTGACACTTTATCCTGTAGGGAGCAGCAGCGTACACATTTCTTACAGGCATCTAGTTTTATATAAGCACCACAGATTAAAAGTTATGCCCTCCTACATTATTTGCATATATACGAAAATATATATATTAATATATATATAAAATATATATATTTAAAAAAAGACACAAAGCAAATTAAACACATACTGCCAGAAAATTTCTGTCTCTTTTGCATATAGACAGAAATGTCAGACCTCTGGGAAAGTTTGTCTCTAAATATCTTTTCCCTTTCTAGAAAAATCTAACACTGAGTTTCAAAGCTTCAGTAGTTGCTGGAAGCAGTGGGGTGTATATTTATTGATTTATTAAAATATTCATATCCTGCCTTTACTTTAGATGGTCCTCCAGATAGCTAACCACATCCGTTAGTAAAACAATCATAATACAATAGTTGAAACAATAATAAATCATACTTGACTTTAGAACAAATATATAACAATATAACAAGAACACCATATTAATTCTGTGTCACAGATGCCTCCTTAAAAAGCCATTTTTGTTGAAATTAGCCATAATGTAGACAGGCAAGCCTCTGTAGGGACCCCACATAGTAGGGTGGTTTCTTAGTTGTTGGTTTAAAAAAAAGAGGACAAGAAAGGACACAGGTTCACATATAAAATTCATGTTTCAGTTTATATGTATTGGAGTGATTCCCATCCAGGAAGAATTACTATAAGATACACACAGAGACACACACACACACACACACACACACACAAATAAATAGATAAATAAACAATCATCTCATCATAGCGAGGGAGTTTGACCATGTTTATATAAACCACTGAACACATTTATTTGTTTATGTATAAAAGAACTAGAGAACCTTTGACCTTTCCAATATTTTGCCTTAAAACTCGCATGAATCCCACTCTGTGTGACCAACAATAAAGACTGGGGAAGCTGTAGCCTCCAGTATCTGGAAGGCCAAAGTTTCCTCACCCTTGATTTAATTTATTTATATACTTCCCTCCGACAAACACAGTCAAGGCAGTGTATAGCTCAAACAAAAACAATAATACATAAAAACAATGAAAACATATTTAGTTATTGAGATAATTTTAGAACCACGCAGAACCTCAAGTTAAAGACAAGTATGTTCGCTTCTATCTAAAAAGCCGAGATAGTGAAGAGCATCCGTTTCTCTGAAGAAAGTATTCAATATTTGGGGGGTGTAGAAAACCTTTCACGCATAATTGACAAACAGGCATATGTAAGCAAGACTGTCTTTAGAACAGGGCTTTCCAAACGGTGTGCTGTGACACATTAATTTGTCGCCTGAAATGTGTAGATGTGTCACCTACAATCTTGGAAATGTATGTTATTATTTATAGATCACATATTTTTAAAAATATATGAAAGGTTTTCATGAGATACGTTGTGTCCCCATACTTTTGTTATTACAGTTTATGCATGTGTCTGTATCTCTTATAAGGGGTTAGTTTAACCTCTGGCTTGCTAGTAAAACTGAATTACTGTGTTGCGAAATTATGCACGTCTAAAAAAGTGTATCACCAACATGAAAAGTATGAAAAGCTCTGCTTTGGAAGTTCTCCAACTGATTTTGACAGTTTCATAGTAAGATAAGTGGGCTGTTTGATAGCCAAGCCTCAAGCCATTTAAAGTTGTAAAGGTTAAGACCAACACAACTTGAATTGATCCTGAGAAATAATGTGCTACCACTGGCCCTTTTTCAACAGAAGGGTGATATAAGTTTGACCATTATGATATTATTGCACACTTGGATTGGTAGACTAGCTACTACCTATTGAACCAGTTATAGCTTGCAGCTACTTTTCAGGGGTGGATCTACACAATGCATGGGGCCACAGTGTAATAAAGTAGGACATTTGAATAAACATTCATAGGACATGATGTAAAACATAGAGCATGTTTTAAACCATTCCCAATAGCAAGAGACCACTGGGTCTGAGGTGGCAGGGCCGACTAGATATTACCATAGCTGGGAGAGCTTTAGCTGAGCAACTTATTCGAACTAGATTTGAAGCTCAGCTGGGAAACTTTACCCCTCTGGATCCAGACTACCCCTTCTGCATTCCACATACCTTCCAACTATCCTAATTTGGCAGGGACAGTCCCAATTAATCCTCTGCTGTCCCATGTTTTCAGCTGCATTTAAAACGTCTCAGTTTCTCTCTTCTCCTCTCACTTTCTCCCTTTGTCCTCAGCTTGCTTCAACTGCTGCAAACTGAATTCAAAGTGCAAAAGTACAGTTAGCCCTCCATATTTGTGGGTTTCACTTTTGTGGAATTGATTATTCACAGATTATTTGCTGTCACCTCTGCTGTTTCCTTGTGCCATTTTTACTAGGAACTGCAAGCCTTGTGAGATTGAGAAACTGAGAACGAGGCTCGAAAGTCCCTACTAAAAATAGCGTGAGGCAGCAGAGGAGGTGGCAGTAAGCCCCACCAGCCACCCACTTCTGCCTTGTGAAGGAACCCTGATACCTCAGAGGAATCCATGATGGGTTGAATATGGTGATCATATTTTTCTGTGTGTGTTAAATATGGTTTGGGAGGGCCTAGAGTTATTCACATTTTTTTTCACTTTCACGGGGGTCCTGTGCCCCTAACCCTAGCGAATGTGGAGGGATGACTGTAGTTTGTACTCAATTAACTGAGCAGTCCAGAGAGGACAGGAGGGGCCAGAGGCTTGCGCTTCCCAGTATATTCAGGCAAAAGCAAAATGCAGCAGTCTCTTCTACCTTGAATCTTCTTCATCAATAACTTTTTCCATCTTGATCACACTCTGGTGTTGCTTGGCTACACATTTCCCAGTTTTCATCTGTGAAAAGTTGGAAGGTATGCCCTGTCCCTGCCCACAAAATGAGAACTTTTCTAGGAGGAATGGGGATCATGTGGTCTTTGGGCTGCATATGGCTCCAGAACTTGTCTTGTGACCTCCCCTAGGCTCCTGATCAACAAAATTTTGGTGTTTGTGTGTGTCTGGAAAAAAAAATTGGTCAACTCCCACTGTTAGAGGTCCCCAGGAGCAGCAGATTAACTTTAAATTCCTCTAAGATGCCATCAGAAGACATTGTTATATTTGATAACTGTTGCAAGATTGACATATGCACAAGAAAGAAAAGAACCATGTTGATATAAAAGAATGGAAATTAAAAGTTCTGGATATGATAGAGATAGAAAAGTTAACATTTTCATTGAAAAATAAGTCTGTTTTGAAAGGGAATGGAGAGAAGTCTTACATTGGATAAACATATAGTAATAAGAAAAGGAAAAGAATAAAGCAAGATCGTATATAATACAAGGCAACAACGTAATAAGGCAATGTAACAAAGCACCAATGTAACAATGTAAGAGGTAACAATGTAAGACTACCTTTTGAAGAGAAACTATGTATGAATTGAATGGAAATAAGCAGACTCAACTGGAAAAAAAAAGAAAAAAGCTTGGAAGTGGGGAAGGGGGGGTTATTTTCACTTTAAACTTTAATAAAAATATTTCTAAAGAAAAAAAAAAACCTCAATCTCTCATCCAGAAACTGCAGCTGGAAAAGACTTCCATCTGCAGTTTTAGTCAAAATTGTGGAGTCATGCAGCAAAATTTGGCTCCCTCCACAGTTGCCCACTGCTCCTTTAAAGGGATAGGTTTTTGACTTGGAGTTAAGCATTCTTCTGTCTAAGATATTGCTGGGACACTCACTGCTATTGTGTGTCACACCAGTCCCATGGTCTGTAGAGGTCTTTGAAAAAGGGTATGTTGTCTCAGTATTTGAGCTAAGCTCAGGGACTGCCAATATAGATTCAGGTTCGGCAGCCTTGATTATCTTAAACGCAAGAGTCTCTAGTTCTCCAGTTAGCTTGGGCCTGGTATCTCTTCAGTTTGCATCACTGGCTGGTCAGCCTCTTACTTTGTAAGAAGGTTAAGAGGGGACATGATAGTCATGTTTAAATATATGAAGGGATGCCATGTAGAGGAGGGAGTGGGCTTGTTTTCTGCTGCTCCAGAGTCCAGGACAAGGAGCAATGGTTTCAAGCTGCAGGAAAGGAGATTCCACCTGAACCTCAAGAAGAACTTCCTGATGGTCAGGGCTGTCCGGCAGTGGAATATGCTGCCTCGGAGTGTGGTGGAGTCTCCTTCTTTGGAGGTTTTTAAGCAGAGGCTGGATGGCCGTCTGTCGGGAGTGCTTTGTGGGTGTTCCTGCATGGCAAGGGGTTGGACTGGATGGCCTCTGTGGTCTCTTCCAACTCTACATTTCTATGATTCTATGATTCTATCCAGTTTACTGTTGAATTCCTGGGTCAAGATAGCAAATTATGTAGCAAGTACTTCTCCATGCTTAATTGAAATAAATGTTTCCATCTTTACTGATACATTGAGTAAAGCTTTCATTATTCATACATTGTAATCCCATCCCCACACACTTAAAGTCTCTCTCCAGCACGATAACTATGCATCAGTAGAAGTGTATGATACCAAAATGTTGGAATCTTGATACCAGAGGCCAAGATCAGCCAAAACTTCCATTCCAATGGATGGATACCAAGAGTAAAGAGGAGGGCTGGCATCTCTCAACTTTCTTATGATTCATGCTCCCATATGATTCTTAAATTTATTGTAACAGTATTGTTATGTGCTCATTATAAGAGAAACCTGAAGACTTATACTGTACCTTTATAATGCTTGATTAGAAATATATAAACAGAGATTTTTGGAAGCAAACAGACCCAATAACTGGCAGCATGTATTCCACAAAAGCAAATTGTGCAAACCAAAGCTTCAGCCCTGTACCCTGCTGACAACAGTTAGGTAGTCCCTCTCCAACGGTAAACTGTTTCTTCTTTTTGCTTACAAACACACAGAGTAAGCTCTGGTCTCAGGCCCTTTCTGCATCCTACCTTTTCTCAGCACTGGGGTGTGGTGATCGCACGAGCAGCCTCTTGTGAGAGGCTCTCGCTTCCCTGCTTCTTCAGCTCTGCACAAGCTTCCTACTCGCGTGAGAGCCCCGCCTCTTCCTTTCACAGTGCAGCCTGGGACCTTCCGAGGCTGCACTGAGACAGGAAGCGCAACCAGCCTGGCTCCTGAGGCTCTGCACACCAGGTAAGTGCGCGCAGGGCCCAGGAGCAATCCGCGATTGTGCAGCATTTTTGGCTGAAAGCCGAAAATGCAAAGGTGCGCGATCGTTGCCTTCCAGCCCCTGGAGCCTTGCGCGATTGTGAGGGCATCATGCAGATTGCTCCTCACAATTGAGCAAGGCTCCAGGCCCTCTTTCGCACAGCAGATGCCGTGCGAAAAGGGCCTCAGACCCCACAGGCAGTTCACTAATTCAGGAGAACATTCACAGCTATTAAGGGAACATTCAGGTTCTTTTGTCAAATCACTCCTTCCCATCACGCAACACTTCAGGCAAATCCATCCTGACAGACTCATTCACAGTAATCAGACTGCTGAACAACACAATAACACTATATTGATTTGCTGTGGGTGCTTGTGTGCAGTGCTGATTTTCCTAGCCACCTTGACAAAGGCCGTTTCCGCACTAGAGTGTTATAGCGCTATGATTCCACTTTCAACATCCTATGGAATCCTGGGGTTTGCAGTTTTGGAAGAATTGGGGGACTCACAACCTTAGCATGTTTTCCTTCTGCTTCAGACTTAACACATAATCTTAAATATGTGTTTCCCTATGGCTAACAGTATAATCCTAACCTTGAGCTAACTCACACAATCTCACCCTTGGAGCCTTGGAAGGTAATGACAGACCTCTTCTGAACAAATTTTGCTCAGAAAACCCTAGAAGGGGTTGCCATAAATTGGAGTCATCTTTAAGGCACATAACAACAGTAACAACTAAGCCTGAAGATCAAATAGCTGGAAGGATTCAGTATAAGGCCATTTCCGCACTACACTGTAATAGTGCTATTATTCCACTTTCAACATCCTATGGAATCCTAGGGTTTGCACGGGAGGGGTATTTCGAATTCTCAGCCAGAGAGCTCTTTGGCCTCAGTAAACTTATAAACCCCAGAATTCCACAGGATGTTGAAAGTGGAATAATAGCAGTTTAACAGTATGGTGAAGAAATTGCCTAAGTGGAGATGTATTCCCTGCTGATTGAGATGAGCTCTACTACATTGGTGGGGCTAGTGGTGTATACATCTGCCTTATAGGCCCAGGTTATTCCTCTGGAAAGCTCAGTGGATGTAATTAAGTACTATTCACATTTGACCTTGCAGCCCAGCTTTATAAGTTTCAGCCCAGCTTTATAAATTATTGTTACTCCACTGGAAAACTCTGTCCCGGGGTCTACAATTTTGATATTAAAATATGATTCAATGTGCCTGAGAGGTCACCCAGATGGGCATGTAGGCAGCAATGGTCAAATGATCGAAAACCAGGTCAGGCCAGTAAAATCCCCAGTCATGTAGACCCAGGAGACCTCAAGCTGTGCAAACCCACAGTAGACAAAGGGTTCTCAGCCCCCGAGAAGCCGACTTGAGGGGATTAGCGTGTTTGCCCCAAGTTGAGCAAATATCCCATCAGGCGAGGACCATTTACATGAAGTCACACCACAACCAAATGCAGCCGAAGATCCTGAGACTTTGGCAACACCTTGTAATCTCATCACGCAAAGGAAGTTACCATTGTGGAGCTTCTTTCTTGTTGCAACACCCATTGTTCTCCCCGGGAAAGGATTAGCCCTCCAGGTACTTTTCCCCCTACAAATAGTCCCAGTTTTTGAGAGTTTCTTTGGATCACTCCCGGTCATCCCAGCAGACGGTTGCTCCATCCGTTGAGTAATCCCCTCAGCCCTCTCCATGCTGAGCCCCACTTCTCCACTGTTTTTCCCGGACCAAGGACTTCAGGACAAGGTGCAGTATTACCCCTGCTACACCCCCTTTCAATATTCCCCTATCCAGTTTCCTCTCTTTTGCTTCTTAATAGGTCTTGAGCGAGTGTGTGGGTGATTGTGCTGCTGTGTGAGATTTTCATTCAATAAAATCATTTATTGGACATTTTTGTTTGGTTTTTGGCTTGGCCTGACCCCATAAAAACTGGATAAAAAGACCCCGCTAGGTTACCCTGCCTCTTCCATTGCTATTGCTCGTGCTCTGGCTAGTCTCCATTCCCCATCACATGGAGCACATTGAGGTGTCCCCCAAGGGACCCCAGAAATCAGGGTAACATTATTGTGGAGTGAAATTCAACATGAACAACTGTAAAGTTCCTAGATGTATTGGAAGAGCCTGATAGAGGGAATTTGGGCTTTTGGGGACTTAGGTCTACTTCATCAGATGCATCTAATGAGGTGGACTTGGGTCTGTGATGTCTTGTGCTAACAACTTCTTTCTCTTAGTTGGTCTCAGGATGCTACAAGATCCCTTTGCATCCTGTAATCATGTTTGGGATTCTTCCACATGCAGTGAACACACAGATAGTGGCGATTGGTAATGAGCTCCACTGATCCAAATGTGCACCTGTAAAATCTATTTAAGAATGCAGAGGATTTCGAATACTCAGGGTTTCAGGCTAACAGAACCCTGAAATAACATGTTGCCTGTATATATTAAACTGATTATATAAGTAAAGTGTCCTAAAATATTACAAAGCTGCCTATTTATTCTCTCATATTAAATATCCTGGGATTCTAATTCTTAAGATTTGTTTTTCTTTTCTCACTTACCTAACTTGTTTTTTCATTCCACATTGGCATATTATTAGTATTTAATAACAGGTTTGCTGAAGCATTTGGATCTGTCCTTTTTGCATTGCAGAAACTTACCATTCCTCTTATTTCTATGTTATTTCTGCCTTCTGTTAAAGAAGTAATGCCTTATAACATACCCACTGTGTTAATAGAAGTATAGCTGTATACAACAGTGCTGAAGTTCTGAGAAGCCAAATCCTACTTCTGTTAGGGCTCTCTGGATGTTTGTTGGACTTCAGCTCACATTGTCTCTAGCTAGCACAGACAATGGTGATGTATGCTGAGAGCTGCAATGCAATAGAGGAGGACAACCCCATGCTAAAATAATAAATGTGTGCAGATCATATTACCACAAATCAATGTCAAGATGCCTAGAGCATATAAATGTCAAGATATCAAAAGGATTTTGAATTTTAAAGCAGTTTTAAACTGAACATGAATCCATTTAAGTCACTTTCAATTCCGTTTAAAACAGGAGTGGAAATCCTGTGGCCCACCAATGTTGTTGGACTGCAATTCTCAGCAGTCCTAGCCATTGGGTAATCCGGCTAGGGCTCCTGGGATTTGCAATCCAACAGCAGTTGGAAACCTGCATGATTCCCACTCTGATTTCAACTCATAGTTGACACAATTTCCTAACACAGCAATGGATCTGTGGAACTGATGGCTGTGTTTCAGAAGCCCTTTTCGCAAGGCATTTTTTAAGCGAAAGGGCCTCTTGAGCATCGCGTAAATGTGAGGAGCAGTCCACATGACGCACTCACATTTACGCGACGCTCAAGAGCCTAACGCGGACCTCGCACGCATTTTTTAATTTTCGGCTTAAAGCTGAAAATGCTGTGCGGTCGCGTACCACTCCGAGGCCCCGCGCGCACTTACCTGCCCTGTGGGGCCTCTGGAGCCAGGCTGGTCGTGCTTCCTGCCCCAGTGCAGCCTCCAGCTCCCAGGCTGCACTGCGGAAGGAAGGAAGGGGCGTTCACGCGACCGGCAAGCCAGCTGCGGCGACGAAGGAGCAGGAAAGTGAGCGCCTCGCGCAAGAGGCTGCTCGTGCGAGCGCCGCCCCCCCACCTCCGTGAACAGGTAAGGTGCGGAAAGGGCCAGAGTTGCCCTGTTGAGAATGTGCAGGCCCCTTTTATTTGTGCAGGGGCCTTTAACTGAATGAAGGTACCAAGTTGAATTTGCCTTTGCTTATTGTGCAGAAGAATTCCTCTTTGTGAGCTTTGACCTGAAATATTTTCTAAACCTACTCCATCATGGCCTCTGTCAATTCTTGCTATAAAGATTAAATGGTCAAAAATTTCAGGCCTGAGATAACATGGCTTTGTTTATCATTGCTAGAGTGGCTTGGCTTGCCTAGAAGGATCTTGTCTTCCCATCTGGGTTAATTAGTTGTACTTGCCTTATCAGTTGCCTTGTGTTTATTATCTGTCTCCAGACCAAATACTCAAGGTCGCAACTGTCTCATGTGAAATTATTTTAGCCATGAGCCCATTCTCATACATCTCTGCGTGCTTACACAAGTCTGGAATTTCTGAAGATGGAGGCACAAGGATTGGTTAAATCATTCTGGGGCAATTGTGAATATGAAATTCTATATGTCTCTGCCATCTTTGCTCCCTTGGCCATTTCCGCACTAGCCTGTTATAGTGCGATGATTCCACTTTCAACATCCTCTGGAATCCTGGGGGTGCCAAATCTCTACCCCACCAGTATTGTGTCAGAAGTGACCTATGATGAAAATTCCATTTTTGTTTCAGTAAGTAAGTTCAAGAGAAATCTACTTTTCCAGAGAGTGAGATTAGCACACTCCATCGAATAGAGGCTGCCCAAAGCCTAAGCAGAGAAATGATGCGCCTTACTTGGAAATGGAAAGGCTAGATCTTGTTACCACAAAAGTGGGGGACCTTGAGGTTCACCAGCAGTGCCAGTATCTCCTTAGAAGCTGGGGGAATTAAAGCTCAGAGGAGGCCTAAAAGAGGGGGGTAGTGGCAGGATCTTTTCACCTATGTATACCAGTTCTAACTGTAGGACTCCAGTTAAAGATTTAAACAGGGTGTTTTAATTAGAAATTAACAGACACACACACAAGAAATCAAGCAGTGTCACAAACCATACAAGGCTAGTGAAGGGAAAAGAGAGAAATGTTGTACAGAGAGAGATTTTGGGTGGAAAGGGTAATATTTACCAGTCCTGGAGCAGAAGATCAAAGAGGAGTGGCTCAAACAAGAGTTTGAGGGCAGCACGGAGGAATGGGAATCTAGGTTGCAGCGTGACAACCAAAGGACAGGATGTACAACCAGTGAGTACTGTAGTTCTTATTTTTAAGTATTACTTTAAATGATCTGTTTTTAATAACAGTTGAGCATTTAATATGATAACCTGATTAATTCTGTTTTAATAATATATCTCATTGTATATTTATGTGTGCTTTCAAAAAAATAGCTGTGAGGTGCCTTAGATGCAGGTTTGAAGAGAAAACTGGAATATAGATCAGTTTTTTTGAAAAATTGCATTGGGTCTTTGTTTTTCTGTTTTGGTACTATTCATACTGTCTTTATGGAGTGATTCAGTGTGTTGTGAGTTGGAACCACTGCATAATAGGGGTACCATTCCCTACTTTCAGGGTTACTATTAGAGACCCGTGTTAGATAACTTTTGCTCAGCATCATGGCAATTACACTGTACAGTCCCACAAAATTCTATTCCCCCCCCCCCATGCATCTGGCAGTATCTAGACAATGCCATCTGGGAATTTGAAGAACAAAGTCATCAAAATACAGGTAACACCCAGTTCTTCTCTATTCGTTTTCTCTATTCCTATCCCTTCTGTGTTTGACAGACCATATCTCCCTATATGAGCCTGTACATATCTTCTGGGAGGCCCTTCTCTCTCTCCCACGACATTCACAGACATACCTGGTAAGAACACAGGCCTTGTCAGTAGCTGCTCCTCAGCTCTGGTACTCCTTTCCCAGAGAGATTAGATTGGCACCCTTCTTATTCTCCTTCCATAGGTAATTAAAGACCTTTCTGTTTTGTCAGGCCTCTGAGGGCTGACTGGTCAAGAGAGAAAACGTTTCTCATATGCTGTGTTGTATTTATTTGCCTTTTTTTTAATGGCTTGCTTTTAACTGCTTTTAACTTAATTGATAATTTAGGCCATTTCCATGCCGGGCTTCTGAAACGGTGTAGAGCGACCTCTCACGGAGGTCGTCTACACTGTAGAGTGGACTGGCGTGGACTACTTTTTGTAGTTCCACACCAGAATCCACTCAGGAGCGGCCGGAACTAGCCGGGCTGCGTGTTTTTTAAAAATCTCTTTTTCGAGGTTTTTAAAAAGCACGGAGCGCGCAGCCCCGTGCCGCTCCGTCGCCCGGCTCTAAAGTGGATCTGAAGGCGCGCGCAAGTGCGTGCCTGCAGATCTGCCGGGGGCGGGCTTCCGACTGGCGAGCTTCTCCGGTTGGTGGAGAGCCTCCACCAACCGGAAGCTGCCATCTGGGACGCCGGAGGAGTGTGGAGCAGCGAGCTCGTGCTGCTCCACGTGGCGACGGACTTACCCAGCTGCGGGTAAGCTCCGTTTTAGCATGTTTTCGCCCGTTCCCCCCCCCCACATGTGAAAAGGGCCTTAGTTGTATTTTTAGCTTTAGTATGATACAAACTATGAAACTAGCTGTTTTGCCTCTTACAAGAAGTCTTGAGTTCCAGGCTGGGAGAAAAGTGGGATATCATTATCTACCTGATTCAGGCAAGGCTGTGCAAGTACTGGACTAGTGTCTGGTTGTCAGTGGTGGGCTAGATAAGGGTCAATAAACTGAAGTTAAATACTGATAAAGTATAGGCTCCTTGGATAGGTGGTTTCCAGGTCAAAGAACTGGGCACACCCCCTCTTTGGCAGGCAGCAGGCAGCAGCAGTGATGGTGGCAGCAATCGAGATAATTGGAGAGCATAGGTTCCTGCCTAGCTCAGAGGTGATGCTGGGGAAGTCCTGCAGCAATTGGGTTGGTACTGATAAACTTCATGGGAATGGCAGAGCTTCCTGAGAAGAACGTTTAAAGGAACATGAGGGGGGGACAAGAAGCAATGCAACTCTGTAGAGAAGGGAGCAAGAGGAGAGAAATAACTGTAGAGATGGAGCTGGAAGGATCTATAATTGCCTGTTGTGATGTATGTGCAACATTTATCTTCTTGCCAGAAAACAACTATACCTGCAGCAACTATACCTGCAACAACTATACCTGCAGCAAGTGCAAACTGGTAGCTCTCCTGGAAGAGAAGGTCAATGCACTACAGCTGTATGTTGTGTCTCTTCAAGTCAACAGAGAACAGGAGGACTTCTTGGATGGAACACAGGAAGAATTGTTAATACAAAACCAGCAGGAAGAAATTGCCAAGGTAAATGAAGAGGCCTGTAACAATGACGAAACACCCTGTAGGAAAGTCACCATCAGGAGCAGACCATTCAGAAGAGATTCAAAAATCTCTCCAACAAAGCAGTTGCTTCCTGCATTTTCAAGAGGCTAGCAGCAGTGAAGATGCTCAAACAGGAAACTAGCAACAAGGGATACTGCAAGCCAAGGAAGGAGTTAAGGTAACCACCAACCACAACAACAAGAAAAAAATGGTGGTTGGGGCATCATTGTGCAGCAGTAAAGAAGCAGTAAATTGATTAACTGACAGTAAATTAATAGGTGAGAACAAACAAAGCTTCATATGTCTATAATATAATGCACAGAGTTTGGGAAACAAGATGTGCTTGAAGTCCTGGTACAGGAAGGTAAATATGATTTTATAGGCATAATTGAAACCTGGTGGGATGACTTCCATGACTGAAATATTATAATTGAAGATTATAACCTATTAAAAAAGAAGAGATGTGGCAGAAAAGAAAGGCATAGCATTGTATGTCAAAGATAAAAATTCAAATGTACAGAAACCCACAAGAATGTAAAGGTGAATAAGTTGAAAGCATTTGGGCAAAAATAAAGAGACAAAGAAATAAAAGCAGCATTATGGTAGGAGTTTACCATAGGACATCAAACCAAAAAGAGGTAGTGGATGATGCTTTTCAGAAACAGATATCAGAAATCTCAAAGATTCAAGAATTAATAGTTACGGGGGACTTCAATTACCCTGGTATCTGCTGGGAGATTAACTTGGTTAACCACAGCCTCTCCAACTAATTCCCGATGTGCCTTGTATTTTATTTATTTCAAAAGGCAGAGGAAGGAACGAAAGGATTGGGACTTCTGGACTTGATGCTAAACAATAGGGAGGAGTTGGTCATTGGAATCAAAGTAGTCACTACTTTAGGAGGAAGTGATCATGTACTGCTAGAATTCGCAATTGTGGGACAGGCAAAGAATATAGTCAAACACAGACCTTGGATTTCAGGAAAACCAATTTTAATAAGTTCAGGGAATTACTGGTTGGAATCCTACGGCTAGATATGCTAAAGGAAAAAAGGCATCGAACAAGCATGGCGGTTTTTGAAAGAGTTGCAAAAAGCACAATCACAAACGATCCCATAGAAGAAGAAAAATGGTAAACTCTTGAAAAAGACAATGTGACTGCACAGCAGATTCAAGGAGGAAATAAAATAAAAGTACAGTCAGCTTCCACATTTGCAGGTTTCATTTTGCGGAGTTAATCATTCACAGATTATTTGCTGTCACCTCTGCTGCCCTTCCTATGCCATTTTTAATGGGGACTGCAAGCATCATGAAAATAAGAAACTGCAAATGAAGCTTGTAAGTCCCTATTAAAAATGCTGTGGGGCAGCAGTGGGGGCAGCAGCGGAGGCAGCAGTAAGCCCCACCAGCCACCCACTTCTGCCTTGTGAAGGAACCCTGATGCCTCAAAGGAATCCATGGTGGGTTTAATATGCCGATCATACTTTTGTGTGTGTTAAGTACGGTTTGGGAGGGCCTAGAGTTAGTCACAGTTTTTCCACTTTCACAGAGGCCCTGTGCCCCTAACCCTAGCAAATGTGGAAGGATGACTGTACATATATAGAATGGAAGGAAGGACAAATCACCAAGGAAGAGTACAGATGTGTAGCCCAAGCTTGTTGAAATAGTATAAGAAAAGCTAAAGCTCAAAATGAGCTGAGACTGGCTAGGCAAGCAAAAAGATTTTTTTAGATACATTTGAGGCAAGTGAATGATCAAGGAGACAGTGGGGCCACTGCTTATAAGGATGGCAAAATGCTAAGAGATTACAATGACAAGGCAGAACTACTCAATACCTACTTTTCTTCATTTTTTTTTCTCACAAAGAGAACTGTGTACTTCCATGTAGCAGCAGAGACCTTGGCAAGGGATCTAGATTGCAAATCAAGATTCACAAGGAGCTATTCAGGAATCACTTAAAATGAAATTAAATGGAGACAAATGCAGAATTCTACATTTAGGCCACAAAAAGCAAATTCTCAGTTATAGGATGGGGGATACATGACTCAGCAGTTCTACATGTGAAATGACCTTGGGATTACTGTTGATCTTAAGCAGAACATGAACCAGCAGTGTGATGCTGCAGCAAAGAAGGCAAATGTTATTTTAGCCTGCATTAATAGAAGTATAGTTTCCAAACTGAGGGAAAATAATAGTCCTGCTATATTCTGTACTTCTCAGGCCTCATTTGGAATAATGCATTCACTTATGGGTGCATCATTGTAAGAAGGATATATACAAGTTGGAGGAGCTTCAGAGAAGGGCAGCGAGGATGATAAAGAGGTATGGAGCATTAAAAATATGAGGAAAGGTTGAAGGAGCTGGGCTTGTTCATCCTAGTGAAGAGACGACTGAGGGGGTGACATGATTGCACTCTTGAAATCCCTCAAGGGCTGTCACAGGGAGGAAGAGGTAGGACTATTCTCTGCTGCCGCAGAAGATAGGATCAGGTCTAATGGTTCAAAGTTATAAGAGGATAGATTTCGACTGAACTTTAGAAGGAATTTCTTGACAGTGAGAGTGGTTTGGCAATGGAATCAATTGCCTAGAGAGGTCGTTGAGTCTCTTTCCCTGACTGTCATCAAAAAAAGAGTGGAAAGCTATTTGCTAGGGATGCTCTAGCTGGAGATGGTGCACTGAATGGAGAGTTGGACTAGATGTCCCATGAGGCTCCTACCAGTTCTATGATTCTATAGCTCTATGTTTAGCACTCCTCTGGCAGAGTTTGAGAGAGGCCTTGTAGCCCTAGTGGTCAGGACCACTCATGATCAGCTAAGGATGGTTCTCCAGCTATGTCTGTTCCTGGATCAGGAATATCTCGCCACAGTAGTCAATGCTCCCATAGGTTGTTGTGGGTTTTCCAGGTTGTGAGGCCATGTTCTATTAGCATTTTCTCCTAACATTTCGCCTGCATCTGTGGCTGGCATCTTCAGACAATATCCTCTGAAGATGCCAGCCACAGATGCAGGTGAAACGTCAGGAGAAAATACTAATAGAACATGGCCTCAAAACCCGGAAGACTCAAACAACCTATGTATTCTGGCCGTGAAAGCCTTCGACTTTACAATGCTCCCATACCTTCCTGACTGGATTATTGCACTGCATTTTGTCATGCCTGCCTTGATAACGGTCTGGACACTGCACTCATGAAGAAGGCTGCTGCCCAAGTGGTGATAGTAAGCAAGGGCTGAATGTATAACACCCGTCTGGAAGTCTTTCCATTGGCTGCCAGTGAACCACTGGGTCCTAAAGTTGTTCAGGGTGTTAGTATTAACAGACAAAACTCAGGTCCCAGGTACTTATAGGAAAATCTGATCCAGTATCAACCCACTAACAAAATCAGCTGTGGGAGCCTCACTGGTGGTACCGTAAAGCACTGTGGCATGCAAGCTTACTACATATGTCAGGACTTTCTGATGGTTGCACTCTAGTTATGGAACTCTCTTCTATTAGAGCGCTAGCTGTCCTTTACACTTTTTATCTTTCAGGTGCCAGTTAAAAACATATCTCCTTGTATAGTTCTGAGAAGAAATAATGCAACCGGTAAATGTGCTTTTGACTGCTGCTGTTTGTGTTGTCTTTATGGTACTTTCAGGAAATATTTTCGGTAACAGTGTTTTGACTGTACAATATTGGAAGTTCAGCCAGCCTGAACTCCTTTGAGAAAGGGCTGGCTATACATCAGATCAATCAATCAATCAATCAATATCCCCTTGATTCATTTTCTACAACATTTTGATCAGCTTCCCTCCTTATTATCTATTAAAAATTGTAATACGCCCCAGGTCTCAGCAAAGGAAGCATCTGATAAGGAATGCATTTCAGTTGTAAGTCAACTGGGACTGCTCTCAATCCATCCCATTAAAACAGTAGAGAGAAGTCAGGGAGGAAGTTTTGCCTCTGACTTGGCACAGTTCAAACTATTCAGCATTCTGATCTCATTAAAAATAGGTAGGACTTAACTTCAAAGTAGATGCTGATAGTATTCTGTCATAAAATGTTTTACTTCCACATACTTCCACTCTTGCATGATTTCTGTTCTGTGTTTCTAAGGCTCTGGAAATGGCATCTTTTTCATTCCTCACTGTTTTTGCTGAAATCACTTCTTAAACTAGAGCTGTGTTTTGTCGATCATCAGCTGAGCATCAGCTTTTGAGGCAAAGATTTCCAGGATCTTTGCCAGAGAACCTTATTAGTATGTCCTGTCAAAAGCCCACACATTCTTTGCCAAAATCTCATCACTAGAGATATAATTCTTCACTAAATTGCTTCTGAAGGGAAGCAACATGTGAGTTTAGCAATTGTCTTCCTGCTGCAAGAAAGTCTTTGAAAACCATGCCATTTTCAAAGCTTTTTTAAAATTTGAGACTTATGCTTCACAAAATTTGCATCCGGTAGTTTTGTTCAGAAAACAGCATTTTCTGCACAGAAAAATGATATTCTGCTTCTTCTTTGTTGTTGTTGCTGGTGTGCCTTCAAGTTTTTTTTTCCAACTTATGGTGACCCTAAAACAAATGTATCAAATGCTCCCAAGGTCACCCAATAGGCTTCCACGGCTGAGCAAGGAATTGAATCCTGGTCTCCAGGGTCATAGTCTAACACTCAAACCACTGCACAGTCCTGGCTCTTGCTTGATCTTTAGGAAGGTTTTAATGAGATCCAAGGGAAAGTATTTTTGAATTCCTCATTATTTTGACTTTCTCTGAATCCCTACAAACTGTAACTTCTTATTTGTTCCCTCTGTTGTGTGTGTGTGCATTTTCTGCACAGAAGAAATGATGCTTCTACATAGAAATATCACTTTCTGCACAGAAAATCATGTTTCCTAGGCAGATAATGCTGTTTACTGCACAAAACAACCAGGTGTGAATTTTGTACAGCATAACTCCCAAACTGTGAAGATTCTTATCAGTTCAGTATTCTTCGCATCAGAGTTTTGTAACACTCAAAACAGCAACAACAACATGTTTCTGACAATATTTTGAATATTTTTGAAGATTCTTTCTATCTCTACTTCTCACAGAAGTAACCAGATGCTCTCCAGTTCCTCTCTAGTAAGTAAGGTAGTAAGTTGCACATAATTAATTCAGCAGGAAGAGAAAAGGGGTCAGAATCTTTGCCTTCCCTATAGGTTCAGGCAAAGGCAAACTGATGCAGCTGCTCGTAGTCTGTATGTCCTTCCTCATTAATAACTTTTGCCATCTTAGAATAGAGTCCACTTTATGGTGAGCATGCTCTTTGAGTTAAACAGGTGAAGCCCAAATTGAGCAAAGTGTGATTTATGAAACTGTATTTTCTTCACTGAATTCTTGCCTCTCGTTGTGTAATATATGTATTGGGCTGTATGTATTGGGTTATTCCAGTTCCTTAATGCAAGTATTGTGTACATCTTGATCTTTCTGTGTTCAGTTTCCAAAAAAAATAGTTCTGTCAAGTCAGTTGGACCAGTCAATCCAGACCTATTGCTTCTACGGTTCAAATATCCCTTGTACGTTTGCATTCTGAAAATGTGTATATTCACATACAATATGGAGAGCACACCTGGTAACAATACACACAGTCACTGAATTATCTGTGAAATCCGCTGTCGGCAATTTCTCCCCTGGTCATTTTATACTCCTTTACTACAACTTGAACCATTTTATTACCTTTCCTTCTGCCCTCAAATCTCTTGCCCTTTCACTTGAATCTGTAGTAACTTTGTACCCCAAACTTATTTTTTCTTCTACTTAAATCAACTTTGAGTTCACTCATTTCCAACACTACCACCTTAAAAATTAATAAATAAATAAATAAAACATCCTAGTTTAAAAAACTTTGTCCATCTGCCTTTCCCCACCTTCTCCATCAAATATTCATCCAGTTACCATAACATTTCTTATAGATTTTGTGGAAGAGCATTCAAAAGCAACAACACAGCTAACATATGAATCTGAGGCTGTTTTAAAAAAAAAAAACCCACAAAGACAGCTGGTCTGCTCTATGAGAAGGAAAAAGACTCCAAAAGACACAGTGGGGTGATATGTTTATTAGGAAAAACAAATATACTTTAAATTGTCCAGAACTCTCCATCAGACTGGATGGAACAAAAATTAAGGTGTGGAAGAAGAAACAGGAAAGTATTAAAAAATGACCATACATTGTAGCCGTGAAGTCTGGAGTTCAATCCAGTCCTGAGATGGACAGTATAGTACAGACTGAATGTGTCACTCATAGATATGTAGTACCAGATTACATCCTGAGATGGAGAGGCAATGGTATGACTCCATTTCTGAAATCATAGGCCACCTGCAGTTCAGAAATCTCCTTTGGGAAAAGCACACAGGTTCGTAAGGAGTTACAGAACAGAAGTATAAATTAAGATGGTAGTCACAGAATGTAGAAAAATTACCTTTGGGGATTTTGCAAATTTCGCATTACTTTTTCCATGTTCTATATACATTTCTTAGATATGTATGACTGGAGATTAATAATTAGATAATTAGATAGTCTACTAAGTATAAAAATAAATTGAGACCAAATTGTATTACCTCCTGGTCATATTATTTCCTGGCTGGAGGAATGAAATGTCTTGTACACTTGTCTAATTTATTTTTATTCTTTAATTTGTGGCCAAAGGGGTTCAAAATTACTTACAAGAAACAAGCAGTATAATTAATCAATTGTCTGATGAGAAAATGTCAGCAACCAACTTTAAAGGAAACATTTCCATCATTATCTAAGGATCATACCAGTGCCTCTCCAGAAATGAGTTTGTATATTCTCTCCCTATCACAGATTGGTCCCTTTGTGGACCTAGATTTAATTTTTAAATTCTTTTTGTTAAAAAATAAAGTTTTTAACAATTATTTAAAAAAAAATCAAAGTTAATAGAAATATAATGCAAGAGATGATCAGAAGGTGAATATACACAAAGAAAAAAGAGGAAGGAAAACATAAAAAAGGAAAACATATAAAAAGAAATCTAAATAAGTACACACACACACACACACACACACAAATACCAAATATATATATCTTCCTATCAAATTAATGCAAAGTCAAATCAAACCAAACACAAACAAAAATTATTGTATTTTTGTAATCATTCATCTAATGAAGATGAGGGTGATACTTTATCTATTGTTTACCAACATACTAACTCTATATAAATAATAGAACTTTAGTTACCATGGACCTGGATTTATTAATTCTTAGTCTTATAAAACAATTTGTGAATTTGAAGCTTCAGAGTTGTTACCCAAGTATGCTGACATTAGCTTGAGAGGAGAGATGGAGTGACGGTGGTTTTCTAAGTAAATGCACAAACGATACAGAAACTCTAAGAAAGTACACCGAAATATACATCTGTACAGAAATACCATGCCCTATTTATGCAACCACTTCCCTTGTGGGATGAAACTGCAACAACTTACATCAGAACTGGTACATTTGCCCATTAGATGAAACTTGGAGCTTCTCACCTAATTTATTCTTCCTCCTTCATCCATCTCTGTTGTCTTAGTTCCCTTGCAAACAATAAAAAGAGATTGCCTTGGTCTTGTGCTGTCTCACTGTGTAAGAGCTTCAGGCAGAAAAAATTATCTCACTTTTTTCCCTAAGCTCTTAGGAAGAATGACTGTGCACTCTGGACCAAGGTGACACTGCGTTTTTAAGAAAGAAGGCTTTGCAATGTTTGATATAATGTATCTGGTAAACACTTTTATGATAGTAAAGCATCGAAAATGTGCATCTATGTTCCTCTGCAGGGTTTTATTATGTTCTGTTTCATTTACACACAGACCTTTTTATCAAGAATTTGAAAGTAAAACCAGATATTACAGATAGAGCTTAATATATTTAAAACAAAGTGTTAATATGATTGGGAAGTGCCATCTCTGCTGCCTTCAGCTCCTTGAGTAAAAAAGTAGAACAGCTGGAATAAAAAAGAACTGTTTCAGTGGGAAATGGGTTCTTTACTAATCAAATGGCTTTAGGCTGTTAATTGGACATCCCATACAGGCATTCAAGAGCAGGAGCAAAATTGCCCTTTTGTGAAGGCTTTTGTTTGGTATTATTTACTTTTTAGATGCTGACTTATACCTATGCAAAAAGCACTACAGTATTCCTGAATGATGATTTTAATTTAGCATTCAGGAACATTTCTGATTTCAGTACATAAAATATAAATGTGCATAAAATAAAATGGTGGTAGCAGTAAAGGCTGGGGGGGGGGCAGGGAAGGCAGGTGGTGAGCCTGCCACAATCTCAGACAGGGGCCTGGTTGGCACAGCTTGATTATTGGAATTCTGGACCAGCCTGACTGCCCACATATACAATCATCCTTTGTGTTTCATGTATGAATATTTGGTAACTATATTAAGCAGAGTGCAGCAGAGCTAGTGAAATATGAGCTTGAGGTAGAAAAAGGAATAATTATTCAGGATGCTCCTATCATGTAAAAAACAAACGCACACATATTTATTATCTCAAGAAATCCATCTTAGGATCGAAAGGAAGTAGGCAAAAGATGTTGACCTAAACATGGTTAGAAGAGCCTGTAAAAGCTGGCTCTCACGTGTGGGTATAAGCTGGTACGCATTATTGGTTTGGAGCCCCATGGATGCTCCCTCTCCAGAAAAAGGAAGCAAAGAGACTAACTTTTTGAAAGGGGAAGTGACTTCTGCAAGTGTGAAGGTAAAAAGAAAGCAAAAGACTTAAGTGCATAGATCAAAGAAAGAGGGATGAAAAAAGGGCAGGCATTATCTAGACCCCCCTCTCTCACTAAGCATCAGTGATGTATTTAAGTCTTTTACTCCAAGTCTCAAGTCTCTACCTTCACGTTTGCAGTCGAGTCTCAAGTCCTTGCCAGATACTTTCAAGTAAAGTCTCAAGCCACGTCTCAAGTCTGGGATCCAACTTTATACCCCAACCTGTATTCCAGAATTTCTGGACAGAGTCAGCCCTCCACTTTTGTGATTTTGCCATCTGCAGCTTCAGAACTGGGGAATAGGATCCTTCTTACTTCCCACTTGTAAAGCTTGCCTTCTGCTCTTAGGAAAAGTTTTAGAAAGATCCTCCTATACGAGGCAGGGACAGGCTGCTGAGCAGACCTCAACCCCACTTGCCTAACCCATTTGCTGTTCCCCTCTGAGAGATGCACCCACAGTTTGGGCTTGAGACAGATTGTCATGTGACCAGTAAGTTGTATGGTTTGTGGAGGAATGTGTCATGTTACTGAACCAAAGGCAGAAAGTCAGTCACTAAAAATATGCAAGTCTCAAGTCGAGTTGAGTCAGTGTGTAATTTTTACCAAGTCAAGTCCAAGTCAAGTCACTGAAGTGACTTAAGTCTGACTTGAGTCCGAGTCAATTGACTTGAGTCTACATCACTGCTAAGCATTGATGTCTCTTAGCTTCCAACTTCCCTCACCTCTGTAAATTCATAAGATCTCTGTGACTTCATAAGGTCTCACTCAAATGATATCAAAAGAGACCAACATAGAGCTTGCCCATTGGTCTCAAGTTTTGGCCCTGAAATCTTAGAGAATCAGATGCTATTGACCTGGAAACTCTAGCAGAAAAAATCATTGTTTTGCCACAAGCTACTTTTTTTTTTTTTCCTTTATTTAATTTATATCCTGCATTGAAAGAAAGGAGATGAAATCTGTCTAAGACATTACGGTGTGAAATATGAAGATGAAATGCAATCCTTTAGAAGAGTCTCCTGGAACTCTGTTGAAGTCTATACATTATTCCAGAGTAAGAAATCTGAAAGAATTTCACTCTGACTTCTGAAAATGTCCTTTCATGAGACTCTTACTTACTAGGCCCCAAAAACACAAAACCAGCACTACCTTTTCCATTCTCAGTATACAGAGCAACTAATTGTTCTGTCTGCAGCCTGTTAAAATACATGAAAACTGTCAGAAGGTTCAAATACACACTGCATTTTAATGTTACAGTCCTCCCTTCACATTAATGGGTTTGGCCTTCTTGAATGTGATTATTTGAAAGGTGCACACATGCCTCCCCCCTTCTCTTCCTCCAATTCCTTTGTGTTTTGCCAGCAGCAGAGAAAGAAGGATAAAAGGCAAGGAAATGGAGGAGGCGTGCGTGCACCTTCCTTTTCCCCTCCCAAGCTCGCCCTCCAGCCCTGGTACTGAGAACTCATGCTGAGGCAAAAGAGAATGGCAGGGGGAGGCTTGCAGGAGAACAAAAGGCAAGGAAACGGGGGGGGGGGGTCTGGAAGTGAATGGGAAGGGGATTGCAGGGGGAAGTTATTTGCCATTTTTCCACTTTCACAAGAGTTCTGCATCCTGAACCCTCACAACAGTGGAGGGGCCACTGTATTTATTTATTGCCTTTTTTGGGGAATTTAAGTCAGTGTGCAAAATGTTCTCAGGTAGTCTCCATTTGTGCACTGATCTAACACAGTTTTTCTTAGCTTCAACAAGGTAGCCTCACCTCCATCTTGGGCTGAGTATGTCTTCTGCTTTTCCACAAATTATTGATTTCCACCACTCATTCAGTTTTCTTTTGACCGTTTTCAAACATTTGACTATCTTATTTGAGAATGATGACGCCCCAAACTGAATTAAGTTGGGATTAATCACCAGTTTCAGTAAGGCTTAAATAGAACCTCAATGTTGGCACAAGCGTCACATCTTTGCACATCATTTCCTAGGAGTGGCAAGCACTCCAGTGTACAAGCACTGCCTGTTTTTTATTTCCTTGTTTGGGGTAACTGGAGGCTTGAAGAAAAGAAGACAGGCCATGTGAGATCAGGCCTGTTGACCAGTTGCCTATGGAAAGCTCAGCAGCAGGACCCGAGTGCATCTCCTTCTCAAATTCCATGGGAACTGATACACAGAGGCATACAACCTCTGGCACTTTCAAAACACATTAGGTGTTACAAGTGCTCAAGTTGAGCACGAGGAACTCTGTTTTGTAATTTTTCCTCCCAAACTCAAAACAGTACAGCCTTGTCCACAAGAACTATGCAGGCATTACTTACTTAATGTAGCCTAAACATGCAAGAAGATGATTCCCCCATCCCACCCCCAGAATTTTGGATCTCATGGAGAACCTCCACGGGCAGAGGCAGATCTCCTCTTCACAAAGCTACTGCCCTTGTTACAGAGGCAGGATTAGAGAAGATAGATATAGCATATTCCCCTTCCTTGTATGTTCAAGTTACACAAGTAAGGAAAAAATTAAGCTCACCACCTCTCCTTCATATCTAGTGTGCATGTGGTATGTGTGATTAACTCATATACACCCATCACCTATGACTTCTTGAGTCAACATAGCTCCCAGTGAAACAAATCACCTGAATATGTAGGGCTACCAACAGTCTTTTGTCAGGCCTTAAGAGATATTACCTCAGGGGAACTAACACTGGCAGCTCTACCAACACAGAAGTCTTACAAAGAGCTAAGACGCTGAAAGCAATCTTGAGAGGTCATCAAAACAAGGGCTGGGAAATCAGTTCGGGGCCCAAGATTCCTCCAACCCCTGTGTGGACTGGATGCTATCAAGAGGTAGGGCTGCACACCTGACACCACAGAGGTCCCTGCCTGAACCACAGCTAGTGCTTTGGCCTGGAATCTGCCCTCCCGTCCACTGCTCCCCACGCTTGCAGGAGCTGGCTGAGTGTATGGCTGAGTTTGCTCCTCCTATACCTCTACCTATGCTGGCTATGCATATGCTGGCTTTACAGGCTTTGGATTGACTCAGCTGGAATCCTGCTCCTCTTGCCCCACGTGATCATAAGGGGCAGGATCAAACTGTACTCAGACCGTGCTTACAAGTGCAGAAGTATAGGCAACTGGATCCCACAAGCACTGGTTATGTACTGATTTCATGTCCTACTTTGTTGTCCTAAGATGCCACTGTCATGTCTGATCAGAAGTTAATTTGCTGCTGAGTTTACATTTTATTGTCCTTTGTGTCAGTCCCATGTGGACAATTAGAGGAGTGGCTTCTGTAGGAATATTTGGTACCTATATCAAGCAGAGTGCAATCTGAGCTTGTGGTAGTAAACAGGAGAAAAATACTCAGGATGTTCTTGTAAGGTAAAATTTTTATAAAAATTACTTTTATTCATCTTGGAACGGGAAATGAGATAAACAAAAGAGTGTTGCCTACATTTCAGTAGAAGAGCCCCTAAAAGCTCTCTCTCAGGAGTAGAAGTCATCATGAAGGCAGAAGCTTCCTTGATGTTCCCTTCCCAGACAAAAGGACTAACTAACTTTTCCAAGACGGGGAAAGTGACCTTTGCAGGCAGGAAGGAAGCCAAAAGGCTTGTGTACACAGATCAAAGAAAGAAATAGTGAAGTAAAACAAAAAAGACAGCAATGATCTCTAGAACTCCTTCTCACTAATCACTTTATACAGTCATTGATGTCTCTTTGCTTCCAATAGCTTCTACCTGCATTGAAATCCCTCCAGTTCAACTGAACTACAACAAAAACAATATCTGATACAAAATGTAGGGCTGTGACTCTAACATTATCACTTTTCTTCTTCTTCTGTTTTAACATTTTTTGTCTGATGAAACCAGCCAGTGGAGTTTTGAAAGGCTGAATTTTGTATTTTGTGCATTTTAGTTGGCCAATAAAGGTACTGTTTTTTTCTGGATTTTGTATTTTGTTGTATTCTCCATGGGAGAAGGATGTAGGTGGTGGCAAGATATCTGGAGGCCAGACAGCAAAAATCCCCTGTCTCAGTAAAGGACTCAGACCAACTCTAAACCCAGAGCTTGAAAAAGTTTGCCTTCTTTGTATTCCAGTTCCAAATGCTCTTGTAGTGGAGATTCCGGAGGTTATAATCAAAGAGTAACTTTTTAAAAACTCTGCACAAATCTCATTATGGTATTATAAAACATCTGTAGCAACATCAAGTCATTACAGGGTGACAGAAGCCACATAATCTGGAGAAGTATCACTGAAGTGTCACTAAAGACTATGAGCAAGTATCCAACAGCAGTGACACTCATACCGCCAGTCCATGGCCATCAACTGCTGTTCCCTGGCAAATTTCCATTAAATAAAGAAACCATGTAGCCAATGGGCACCAATTGGTACTGGTACTTAGCAGGCTGCGGAAAAAATGCTGGTTCCCCATTTCAGGTAACTACAGAGCTGATTTAAGTTTTAGGTGTATTCCAGCAATCTAAACTAAAAGCAACAAATACTGTATTTAGCTAATGGCCTAAACATGAAGATTAAACATGTGTAGGAAACAGAGGCGTATGTAAGAAGCACTCTTCTTGTGTACCTTCAAGTCACTTCCTGCTTCGGTGACCCTATCACAGGGTTTTCTTGGTGAGATTTATTCAGAGGGGGTTTGCCTTTGCCTTCCTCTTAGACTGAGAGAATGTGACTTGGCCAAGGTCTCTCAGTGGGTTTTCATGGCCAAAGAGGGATTCCAATCCAGGTCTCCAGAATCATAAAGTGAAAAGCTCATACTACTACACCATGCTGGCTTCTAAGGAACACCTTTCTGCCCCCTTCATGGATTTTGTGCAAGGTCTCAAAAGGGCTTCTACATGTGGCCATCTTAGTTGACAGAATTGCATGCAAGTGAGTGAGCAGGCTGGTAGAGGAGGGGTTGAAGAGTTTTGTCCCTAATCTGCCACCATGACGAAACCAAGTAGGATAGCAGAGGAAGGAAGCTCTTTCTTCTGTCTGCAACACATAAATCAGAGTTACAGAACATGCATTTGCCCAAATGTCAGACTGCAACTCCCATCAAGCCCCACCATAACAGCCAATAAAGGACGAGAACTGCAATCCCACATCTGGAGGGCCACACATTTTAAGAGTTTAGTCACATTTTTAAACTTCAGTATGTCCTCATTTTTGATGTACGGTTAACTGTTGTAAGCTGCCCTGAGTCCTGAACTGGAAAAACAGTTAGATACAAATACAACAACAATATACCATATATTATTGTATTTATTTATATCAACTATTATTTATAAATTGTAACTGTTATTAAAGATTATTATATTCATAATTATATCATAAACAATATAATTGATATTGGTGCTATTATTGTGGTTTCGGTGCACTGGGCTGCCCTAGGAGGCAGAGTTTTCTGTCTTCTCTTTGGCTTGACTGCCAGAGGGTAGTAACTTTTGTACCCTTATGGATATTATTTCGATAAAGTAGGGCACTTGAACCAATGTCAAAGGATCCAGAAGTTCTACCTGTGATGAAAATTATTCAGTAAAACATACTCTTACTGGGATTGCATTCAGATCATTACTAGTTATGCGCAAACTCTACAGGGGGAGAAGCCACCCTGAGTAAAGCCATTTCTGCACATGGGGTTTGCAGTTTAGGGAGGGGCCTTTGGGCTCCTCCCTAAACTACAAACCCCAGGATTCCATGGGATGTTGAAAGTGGAATAATAGCGCTGTAACAGTCCAGTATAGAAATGGCCTAAGCCTGGAGTGGGAATCAGCAGCCTTATGGATCTTCTGAGACCACAAATCGGCAGCCGAAGCCAGTCTGTACACAGGCGAGGATCGCGAGGAACTGCAGCTCAGCGACGTCTGGAGAGGCTTATGAGTTGGCTTCAACCAGCAAAACACACAAAATGGTCGCCAACTTCCTCCATTCCATAGGGCTCCTCCGGCTTTCACAGCCAGTCCACTGCCTAGATCCAACAGAGACTGTGATAAGAAGCAAAAAAAGTTCACGCCCCTTAAAACTCTGCTTGTCATTCTGCGGTTTTAAAAAAAAAAAAAAAAGACAAGGCACAGGAGCCTTTTTCTCAGCGGGGGCCAAGGAAGGTGGCAACCTGGGCCCCCGCGGAGGCTGCACGCAGGCCTTCCAACTTCGCCCCCTCCCTTCTTCGGCAGAGGCGCAGCTCTCTTTCCACCTGCAGATGCCTCGGCGGGGTTAAACAGCGAGAGACGTTGGACTGCGACGAATAATACAAGTTTCTTTTCTGAGAAGGGGGGGGGGCGGAGAGCCAGAGCGGGCGGCCCCACCTCTGAGCGCAGCGCCAATCAAAAGCCAGTTGGGGAGCCCCTCCTCGGAGGAATCTCCCCCCACACTTCCCCTCCTTTCTCTCCCCACGTTTTGCAGTCATGGCGCGGGGGAAGGAAGGAAGGAAGGAGAAAAAAAAGCGTGCACGGCACGACAGGACGCACAATCCCGCAGCCTTCCCCAAAACCGCACCCTCACCCCTCCCTCCTTCCCTCCCTCCCTCCGGGGCTCGGGAATTGTCCCACCACGGAAGGAGAAAAAGAAGCAAAGTCCATGCCAAGAGCTCCTGTCCTCTCTGGCCATTTCCGCAGTCGACGGTTATAGCGCGATTATTCCACTTTCAACATCCTATGGAATCCTGGGGTTTGCAGTTCAGGGAGGGGCCCCTAGGCCCCTCCCTGAACTGCAAACCCCAGGATTCCATAGGATGTTGAAAGTGGAATAATCGCGCTATAACCGTCGACTGCGGAAATGGCCTCTTACACACCCGATCCTATGCACGCTTACTGGGTAGTCAAGTCCCGCTGCAGTCAAGGGGCTTGCTTTCAGGTCAAGGTGCCGCCTGAACGTTCCCGCACACCCATCTTTCGGGAATCCCCGGCTGGGTCGGGGGCAGACTTTTCAAGAGGTCACGTTAAACTCCTTTACCCGAGTTTAGCCCTGCGAAAGGCAGCGGGATTGTCTCCTCGAGTAAGATCGGGCCGCTTCCGCATGGCTCCTTCCGGATCTACTGGGAGACTTTTCCAGCGTAGGATCGGGCTGCGTGTCTCCTTCAGGAGATCCGCGCCCGCCCTTCCCTCGGTAGAAACGCAGCCCCGACGGCGCCTCCAGCCGCGCCCAACTCCTCCGATTCCCTTTTGGGAAATCGAGTCGGCAGCTTCCCGAAAGGGACCGGTCCTCTCCTTCGCGCGCCCCGCGCGGAGCACCGCCGGGGGAAGCGCCTGGCCCCGGAGCAACGCAACCCTGAATCTGCCTGCTTGGGGCCGTTGGCAGAGTCTACACCAGCGCGGGTGTGTTTCTGTGTGTGTGTGTGTGTTACGTGCATTGAATCTGCAGCCCATGGAGGGGGGGGGAAAAAGCGCGATGCAAACATCCCCCTAAAATCCCCCCTCCCACAGTTAGAGGTACCAACTCTTTTGCAAGAACTACACCTGCGGAGAGAACAGGACCTCCCCCCCCCGCAAGGCAGGCTTTGGGGCGCTGGGGGTGTGCCTCCCTCCGATACCCGACTTCCTGGTTTGCAAACTCAGGACCAGACCCATTTCGGCGGAGGGATCCCATTCTCTCCTCTAGCCTCCTCCCCTTTTTGCTTCTGCTTTTCGCCCCCCCCCTCCTCGTTTGCACGAAAAATAATTTGACAGCGTTTTGCTGACACGGGGATTTTGCAACCAGAGGTAGTGGCGGGAGGGGGGGTGCAGCACCCCCCCCTTGCAAGCAGCATGCCTGGCATTTCATGCACAAGGTAAGTCCAGCTACCTTGAACCTTTTTGTCAGCGTGGTTTTGGGGTTAGTTAAAGCCACCCCTCCCCTTGGTCCCCCCTCGATCCCCCCCCCCATACAGTCGTGGTGGAGGGAGGGTATGTTGCACCCAGGCAGAGGGAGGGAAAGAGGGAGAGAGACGGGAAAGAAAGGCAGCGGGGAAGGGGGTGCAGTGTAATTTCCTGGCGGAGCGATATTTGTTTACAGGATGAGCTCTACTGTATAAGCAAAGTAGGACCCGAGTCAATTGCGGCACAGTGTAATAAATTAAAATTGCAATCGCCCCGTTGGTGTCAAAACAGAAACACACACCAAAAAATAATCGCACCCACCCTGGACCCTGCATGCACTTGTTGCAGTCTTACACCAGGTAGGCAAAACGCTTAACAACTTGCATTAAGGTACAAGCTCAACTTTTTTTTTTTTGTTGTAAGTTTGCAGTTCACTCACTTTCGGTATGAAAGACTGAGTAGGCGAGGCCCTCCCTCCTGCTGCAAGAAAGCCCAAGAGTTAAAAAAACTGAAGCTCGCAGGTTTTTTTTTTTAATTTCTCTATGTATGTATTTAAAAATGTCCCTATGCGAATCTTTAAGCACAATCTAGGAGAACGTCTTAAGCTGCGGCACCAGAAACACGTACGGGCGAGGGGAGGAGGGGGCGATCGCTTTAAATCTAGGGTGCATGCGATGGAGCGAGTGACCGTATGCGTGGATCTGACACTTGGTCACCCGCTGCCATACCTGTTTGCAAGCGGTGGGAAATAAGAAAACGGGAGATTTGCATTTTAGCCACTCCCTAAGCCCGTCCACCCATGCTTTTCCCCCTATGGCGCCTGCTGCTTAGCATTCGGCAAAAAAGCAAAGAGACACTTAAAGTAAGATGGATGCACTTTAAAAAGAGAGTGAGAGGAAAGAAAGCAAGTAAAACCAAGAGATGAGTCAGACTGCTCTTGAAAAACGAGAAAATAATATGCGATTTCCCCCCCTTTTCACCAAATAACAACTGGAGAAGGGGGTGTCAAACGCTCAGGCTAAGATTGCATTCCTTGTTTCGAGAAAGACAGGCTCAGGATGATTTCACGTGTTCCAGGGGCGGAATTCATATGTGGGGTTTACATATTAAGAGTTAAGAAATGTAACTTTTTAAGGCCGCAACAATTTTCCCACTGATAATCCGTTACAGCCCTTTTGATCGCTGAAAAGGTTACCCCTAATTAAGTGGTGAGCAGTTTTTTTTCCCTTTAATAAGTTGATTATCTTAAAATATACAAATATTTAGAAGAAAATCTAGCAGCTTGGCTCCATGTTTGCACGGGTATTATTTGTTGTGTTCTGAAGGAAACCCTCACCTAGTGGAAAAAGCTGTGTTTTGTTGCCTTCAGAAACACTTTTGCTATTTATCTGCACATTGATTTGATTCCTTGATTGGTTCTTTAACACTTGCGTAATTGATCCACTAAAATTTATTTAATCAGATCACCGTTAAAGTAGCATCTTCAGGACCTGAAACATTTTTTGAGTCGATATGACTGGTGCAGCAGTTGCCTCCTGGAATACAAAAAATGGAAATTAGGAGTGCTGTAGACTTAGGGCCCATTCACACTATACAATTATAGTCCTATTATTATACCTTAACTGCCATGATACAGAACCTGTGGAATCCTGGGCCTGGCACTTCAGGGAGGAGCGTTTAGAAAATTCTCAGCCAGGGCCCTCTAGTGCTTCACCAGACTACAAACCTCAGAATTCTGTGGGATGGAACCATGACAGTTAAAATGGAATAATAGTGCTATAATTGTGTAACATGGATGGATCCCTAAAATGGAGATGAGATCATCTCCTTTTCAGTCTGCTCCTTCTGAATGTGTAACACAATACTTAACATAAAGGGTATTGAGAGCCAGTGGTGGTTGCAGGAGGTTAGGTGGAAATGTTACTCCATCAGTAGAGAAGAGCTCTGTGGTATCTGCTTTACATCCTAGGTTTATTGGTGATTTCAGCAGCAGGCTGTGATAGACAGGAGGAACAATCTGGGGACCTTCTGGTGAATGAAGGGTACTTGGATGCACAACTACCTCTGGCTACCATTTCAGGACTGACTGTGGGCAGAGTTTTTCATAGTCCTAGTGGGTCTGCCTGGGCAGATCTGTCTTTTACTGCTAGTGGATTTGGGAGCTGGATCTGTGTGTGCCTGCCCCTGAGAGCTTGCATTGGCCATGGACTCACAGCTTTAGTCAAGTTTCTCATACTACCTTAACCTGCCTGGTCTGTGGAGATAATAGTTATTCACCTACCTCTTAAAGAAGAGGGATAAGTATTGTTCACTGGTTGCACATGGAGCATTTGGTTCAGATCTGGGATGGACAGTTCTTAGTAGTGGTTGCCAGCGAGTTTGAAACACTGGGCAAGGCTGTGGCCTTTTTCTCCTGCTTGTTAGCTTCTCAGAGGCCACTTTTGGGCCACTGCGAGAAACAGGAGGCTGGTTTATTTCAGAGTTTGTAAAGATTGTAGAATCATGAAATTGTAGAGCCTTATCACACTGTGATGTTATACCGTTATAGTGATGCATTAGTCTTGCTTTTGCCTAAGCCTTATTGCATAACGTCCTTGCTCTTCAGGCTCAATTGCATTGTGTCACAGAGTTGTTGAAAATGAGTTTATTTATCGTAGTGGAAATAATCTGTTAATGACCCCCTCTCACACAACAATTTAGTAACCAGTTCGGGTGCGGCTGTCTCATTAAGATGACATTACAACGTTACAACACCTTACAGGATTACAGTGTCTTTCTTCTGTTGTAATGTCATGACATCATAACATTGTAGCACAATTACAGCTAGAGGAACCAATTGTAGAAGTGGGGGGCGGGGTATAGGAGTCTGTAATAATGCTTTAATGCAGAGGGACGAACTGTGTAAATGCCACTATTAAAGTGCAAATGTGGAAAGGGTGCGGTAGTGAGTGTCAACAATTAGCTACCCTTGTGAGAATGGCTGGAGTGGATTTCAAATAGAATAATGTGGCATAAAGGAGTGTTTGGCAGGGACCATGAGGACCAACCCACTGCCATGCAGGAATACGCAACTAAAATACTCTTGAAAGATGCTCATCAAATCTTTGTTTGAAGATGGGGAGTCGACCACCTTCCCAAAGCAGACTGTTCCGCTGTCAAACAGCTCTTGCAGTAAAAAAAAAACTCTTCCTATGTTCAGACTGAATCTCTTTTCTTGTAATTTGGATCCATTGGTTTGTGTTCTGGTTTCAGGAGCAGTTGAAAACAAGCTTTTTGGATTACAACTCCCAGTTGTAACAATTCCTAACCATCCTGGGCTGGTGGGGGGTCCTGGGACTTACAGTTTTAAAAAAGGAATATTTGTGCCTCTTCATGAATTTTAATGGAGTAACTGTCCTTACTTCTGAAATGCTATATATGTTTTAAGTATATCAGCAAGGCAGGTGGCCTAATGATGCGCATCTGAATACATTGACATACCTCAGTTAACAAAACCTCTGTCAAAGGAGCTCCTTTGTACAGTCTTTTTAATGCCCAACCAGCCACCCTTTTCCTCTTGTCTTGCTGGAAGTTTTTTTAGCAGCATCCATATTGGGAAGATGGTAAAGGAAGGCTAGAGAAAAGCAGAGGTTTTTTTGTCAAGTTGCAGTATGTGTCTGCAGCAAACAATGTGATAAAGCTTGACTTCGGAAAGAACTGGATTCTGTTTTATCTGACCCTACTTTAGCTGAGTTTTCCTGCCTGCAATGGTCAAGGTAAATAGGAATTGCCTCCAGAATCCCTTGCTGGGCATATGTGAACAGCAAAACAGAGAGAAATAATAAAAAAGTGGAGGCCAGTGAAGGAAAAAAATCATGCTTGGCTCTGTTTTGGAAGAAACTTTCAAATGGTCTCTAGAAGTTTGAAAAGGTTTTTGTTTAGTTACGCAGGGCTTCCTTGGCCTGTTTGTTTCATTTCACATACAGATATTCTTAGTTTGGGATAAAAAGTTTGTTGAAGTATGTTGAACTGTTTTTGTTTTTGTTTTTTTTGTTTTTTTGTGCTGTAAGAACCTGTGTTTGTTCTTTCTATGTTATTTCTGCATCTGGTACCATATTTTCAGTTAAAAATAGTAATGCCCAGGGACACTTCTGCTTTGTTAGCTGAGGTATACCTGTGCATCCTGAAGGATCTTAGAGTGAGTCCACATGTTACAGCCCCAACCTGGAGAACTTTTTTCAGTCAGTCCATATACAGGCTTCTCCTGCTTATTTGGCAGGTTAGAGACTGGATCACCATCAGAAAACAGAATTGGTTGAAAAATGGAACCCATGCACCGTAGTGTAGGGAGCATGAAGGACTTATGGAGGCTTGTTTGGTACTGGCTGTGTGTGTGCTGCTTGCAAAGTCTGTCATCTGGCTTAGCACCTTCCTCCCACCAGCTCACTTTGTAGTCAGGACGTGCATGGGAGCAGTTCCAGGTGTGCCTCTGTAGGCAAGAATTGATGAAAGAGTGACACTCCTGTCAAATTAATGGTACTTTTCTCAATTTGGAACTGTCAAAAGAGCATGTCCTCCGATAACGGGTTTTCAAAAGATGGGGGCTTCCTGTAGTGGCCTTCAAAAGTGATCAGGTAATTTCCTTACTCTGTTGAGAGAATTCTTTTGCTGCCTACTGCCTCAGTATCACCTCGTAGTACAGAGACACAGTCCAAACAGAATTTCAAAAGAGTTCCCTGTGATAGCTGTACTCATTCTTGGAAAGAATATGTACATAGAATCATAGAGTTGGAGGAGACCACAGGGGCCATCCACTCCAACCCCCTGCTATGCAGGAACACACGTCAAAGCATTCCCAACAGATGGCCATCCAGCCTCTGCTTGAAAAGCACCAAAGAAGGCGAGTCCACCACACTACCTGTAGCTAATCATACCTGTAGCTAATCAGGAAGACTAATGGACAAGAGTGCATGGTGAGCTGGTGGCTCCTGGCAGAACTTTAAAAAATTACCATTTTGGACTAGAACTGCCAGATTCCCTTTGCTATCCTGGTCAGTGGCCATATTATCTTGAGGGAACCTAGTAGGTGTAATCCTCAAAGTAATTGTTCCAAGCTCTAATTCCTGGATCTTATGTGAATTTTGTCTATGAATTCTTTTGAATAACATTAGGTATGTTGTTGTTTCTCTACTTCAGTACCTCATTTGAAGTATAGAAATAATAATATTTATAGTGTACATAAATAATAATACAGTAGGGTTGCTATGGGTTGGTTAAAAGTACATGGTACTCTAAAGCAGATATGAACAGATGTCAAACGTGTAGAATTTGGTTTGGTTTTTACCAGTACCTTAAGACCCACTGGATGCAAGAGTCTCTAAAAAAGAACTACTAAAAAATTCTGAGCCCAAGAATTTCTCTTTAAATAACAGAAAATGAACAGGGTTCATAGGATTTCTACATCTACTCCTGTTTATGCTAAGATTTTTTAGTTACAGTAGTATGATTTAGAATGTAGGAGAAAAAGGAATAATTTTGTTACTGCTGTTGTTAAACTGGTAGAATTGAGAAATCCTTGTCAATTTATTGCAGATAACTCAGGAGAACTACCAATGTATTTGGATCTGCCTTTCGCTCATCTCTGCTCAAATGTACAATGGACCTGGTATCTGCCAGGAATGGGTTCCAGAAGTGCACCCCACCGGGATACCAAAATCCATGCATGCTCAAGTCGCTTTATGTACAATGGCGTAGTAAAATGGCATCCTTTATATAAAATGGCAAAAACAAAGTTTGCTTTTTGGAATTTTTTAATTAATGTTTTCAATCCATGGTTGGTTGAATCCATGGATACAGAATCTGCAGATACAGAGGGCCAACTGTACTGGGATCTGCTTCTGCTGTCACCTGTTAGTATATGCAAGATGTAGTTTTGCATATAGCCTAACTTCACAGACCTGGGATTATGAGATAGGACATTTGGATAAAAGACACTTCTTTTTGGAGTTCTGTTGCACCTGTTCTTTTTGGAGTGTAACCACGGGAAGCCACAGTTGTTATCCTGTAACAGAACATCTTAGTGGATTAATCAAATGAGTTTTTTTAAAAGTTTAGGACTGTAACAGTAGTTTCAAATTAAAAGAAAAACATCAGTTTTTAAGGTCATGTACATGCGGGAACGGCAATTGTAGGAGGCTAGTGGACTATTTTAGCCTCAGGGAGACATACCCCTGCAATAAATAAATAATATTAAAGAACCCATTTTTCTCCAGCCATTTTAGGCCCAGGAGAGGCCTTTTTTGAACAAAAGGATGTGAGTTGAAGTAATTTCCTGTTCACTTCCTGTTTATAAAAAGGCTTCTTCAGGGCTTAAAATATGAGAAAAGTGTCCCAAGCCCCCTACCCTAAGGGCAATTGGGAGCAAATTTTGAATCCCTAAATGGTCCTGGGGCCCTGGCGGCTTCACTTCAATCCTCTCTTGATGGATAAGCACATCACGGGAGGCATAAACTTTGAAGAGATGTTCCTTCTTCGGTGTAGATCAAGAAGAAATGCTACTTTTATATTGTACCTGTACTTTTGATCAGTACTTTTAACAATTAAAGAAAGTCAAATTTAAACACTTGATTAAACAATACCACTGCTTAGCTTTACTAATGACAAAGTATTGTGCAGTTTACTGCAGAATGATATCCCATTAAATTCTATTCGGCTTAGTCCCTGTTAAGTGGGTATAGTATGGTTAAGCATGGATGTTTTTAACCAATTATGTTTAGCATTCCGGCTTATTTCTGAATAGACATAGATAAGATTGCAGTGCATAGGTTGTAGCTATATTGGAACCAAGCTGGAGCTATGTATGTCTTCTGATGGATTTTAGAATGTGTAGTAAGGGAAATAATGTGGGAGACACATGTAAGAAACATCTGAGACACAGATACCAGGCCATTTCATGTGGCCCTTGCACTTCTTCTGCAGCTGTGGCACTCCCCCTGCCTGGAGAGCCGGATCCCCCCATTGTGGGCCCCTGGATGCTGGCATTCTGAAGAGGGGCCCAGCAGCCAGCACTCACAATCTACTACTTCTGACTGTTCCTCTGTCTAAGTCTTGCTATCAGAGTGTTGCCACAGCTTACTGTGGCAACTCTCCATGCGGCTCGCAAAAGTTGGACAGAGGAGTAATCAGAAGTAGATCGCAAGTGTTGGCTGCTGGGCCCTTCTTCAGAATACCAGCAGCCAGGGGCTCGCAATGTGGGGATGGGGCTTGCCAGGTACATAGAGGGGCAAGGGGGCAGAAAGAAACACGGGGGGGGGCAGAAAGATGCACAGGGGAGTGGGGAGCAGAGAGAGGCACAGAGAGGCACAACTTCATGTGCCACAGATTGCACATTAGATCAGAGCACAATTATTTGTTTTGTCTGTCTCAGCTGGGACCAAGAAGTTAAACAAAGTTAATACAATAAACAGTGCTGTAATATTTGTCTGATGATTAAAAAAAAAACTTTCTGTTTTCAAAACTCATTTTTCAATGAAGTCTACAATAGTTGTACACTTGAATATCTGCTTGCCCTTATTATTCCTAGACTTCTAGTTTCAGAGCTAGTTATTCCTAAAACGAGTAATAATCGAATACAGAGGCAATTATTTAATATGATAAAAGAGTAGACATATTTATATAGTCTTACAGATACAGACTGAGGCCACCCATAACGCTGATGCGGCCCAAGATGAAATTGAGTTTGACACCCCTGAATTCTGAGACTTTGAAAGAGGCCCGAAGGATTGATACCATTCCTATAGAGGAGTAGATTACCAGCTGATTAATTGGTTTGAAATTTCACCTAGTAACAGTGGTTTGGAAAAAAAAAGTTTTCAGTAGTGCACTGAGCTTTATTTAGTCTCAGATCTTAGACTGTGTTAGCAGTGCCGGTTTTAATATTTTCATACATTTGTATAAACAAATTAGTGATGACCTCTCTCCTATCCTGTCCCATTTCTCAAGAAGGAAAGAGAGGCCCTACCCCACTCTCAGTAAGGAAATGGCTCCTTTATGTCCTTGGAGTCTTAACAATACTTGCATTGGGTGTAGCAGGTACTGTACACACAGCTCTAGATTATCTCCATTGTAGAATGATTTTCATATGGAAATTAGCAGCTTATTTACTTTAACACTTAAAATAGTTTTCTCATGTAGAATAGTTTCAATGCTAGTATACATCAAAGTTTTTTTAAAAAAAATCTTTCAACTTTGGTTCATATTAAGAAAAAAAATAATGAAATAATAATGTGAATTTGAAGGGAAGTTGACATGAATTCTGTTACATGCTTTTTCATTTAATATTAAAGTACTAATGTGGTTGTGGTGAGATAGCGTATGTTTAACAAAGCACATTGTGCGTGTTGCTCCTGTTGTGTATCTCTGCAGTTTGAATTCATACTGATTAACTAAAGTTGGGGAGGGGGGAATGCAGTTCTAGGACATGCTTTTTCTGCAGCAAAAATAAATTGTAAAGGCCTCACTTGGAGCTCTGTATCTAGTGCTAGACCCCAAGAAAGATGTGGGTGAAATGAGAACAGAATAGGATAACAGAGGTGAGCTGGGATATGGAAAATGGGTCCTTTTGTTAGTGTTTGTTGGAGGTGAGTGTGTTCAGCCTGGATGGACATGATAGCATCTGCCAAATTCCCTAAATATCATTAATTTAAAAAGGGAAAATTTGTTATCTGTTTTTCCGGGGGACGGGTGAATCGAAGTTACAGGATTTTCTTAAGTAGAAGTGGGGCAGAGGCTATGATGGAGCCTGTGAGTGTGGCTAACCTGAGTGGCAGGGCAGTCCTAGCAACAGGTTGCCATGTAACCAACGTGGCTCTGTAAGAGAGAAACACAGCCCATTTGTGAGAGGGAGGGGCTGAGATTGGAGAGGAGAAAATCTATATATAAGACACAGTGACTTGGATTTTAGAGATTCCTTCAGTGATATTCCCAGAGAGATTGCAAGAGAGCTGGGGGGTTGTCCTCTGAATAAGACTGGTTGTCTTTTCAGAGGTCCAGAGAGAGAGAGAGAGAGAGAGAGAGAGAGGAGAAACCAAATCATTTTTGAATTGGGTCAGAAAATGTGACCCTGATTTGGGAATTAAGTCTTTGAGCAGAAGGGAAGCCAAAGGCCTGTGTGTGTATGAAAGTTCTGTTATCTGTATATTGGCTTAAGCTAGAAGAAACTGGAGTAACACCTTTTTGAAGTTCAGTAATGCTTGGGTGTACTTACAACACCCAATACCTTTCCCTGTTTGTTATTTTAATAAAGATTACATTATATTTTTCTAAATTCTGACTTAGTAGAGAACTTTTCATTAATTCTAATCAATTAGTAACACACTACCACAGATCAGTAAATCATTCTAAATAATGATTGAGAGGTTTGCCCTTCATACACTAGGGTGGTGGTTTTAAAGGGGAAAGCAGGACTGTATAAGGTTGTAAAGTGCTTTAGCAGAGTGGGAGAAAAGGCCATTCCAGTCTGTAAGAAGGAAAACAGGCCTGGCTCCCACAGGGGCTCTCTATTATTCTTTGGCTTTCAAACGGAGGCTGGACAGTGGCTTTGGATGTCAGACATCAAACAGGTGGTTAGACTGGATAACTAGAAGCCTGTCTCCTATTTGTGGTTGTATTATTGTCACAGTTTATGCAGTATTGAGAATTGTTTCTCAGTGCTGTACAAAGTTCCTCATTTGTGCCTGATTCTGTATTTTTAAAAAAGTACTGGATTTGTGGTGTTTGCATTGGCACATATATCAAACATTTCCAAATACTTGATGTTTTTGCCTACTTCTTGGGAAATTTGCTTACCTTAATTGGGCCTGATTTCATGTTGAACAATATTGATGTCACATTCATTTTCTGTCTTCAAATACTTTAAGCTTTATTGAGACAAAAGGGTTGGCAAGACACCAGGTATAAAGCAGTTCTTGTAGGCTGGATGTGCATTGGCATTGGACTTCAGTTGGTTGATCCATCTTTAGACTGAGTATAGCTTAAGGGCTACTAAATAGACCCATGCCTCTAGGTGAAGAAAGATCTGTCAGAGTTCATTAGCATGTACATCTTAAATGCATGCAAATCTGAAATAATCTTACTGACCAGTGGGTCAGAATAGGGTACCCAACATAGAATGACTATTAGAGGCAAGGAAGAACCAAATGCCCTTGGGTATTTGCAGCGATGGTGCATATTCTTGAAATTTTCCAGCAAAATTATATTCCAGTACTAGTCTTTACAGTAGATCAATATATACTCTGTGTGTATTATAAAAGCAGCTTTTCTCAGTCTGGTACTCTTAAGATGTGTTGGACTACAACTACCAGCATCCCCAACTAGCAGAACCATTGGGGAATCATTGCAGAATGCTGTTCTGATGCATGGGGGTTGTATTATGAAAACATTCATGGGCCTTTACACTCTTCTACCCACTCGTAACCTCCTTTGATTTGCCATAGTTGTTGCTGAGTTTGAGTGGAATGGCAAATGTTGAAATTCAGGGAACACACAAGCCTGAAGCCCATTCATGTAACATCACAATCATAGTTTGGCATTACATCTGAACCAAGAAATAGGATATGCATGAATATTTAAAAGGTTTTTGTCTCAGAGTTGACTTGTACAAAATTATGTAGGATTACACGAGCTTGTTTAGCCTTTGGAAACATCTCTCCATTTGTTCATCTAAGAAGAGAAGATGTGAATTTTAAGAAGTCTTTGTGATTATGTTGACCCTTAGCCCTTCTCCTAACAGGCCAAAAGCCCCAGGTTTTTGTGGGTGTTATAGGTGTATTGGGTTCTTAAACATGCATCTAGCATTCTTCCTGTCTTTCTCTTTTTTTCTCATTAAATTTCAACTACATGCTGCAGCTATTTGTATCTACTGCATGGGGATAGGTATCTTTTTACTATACGGGAGTTTCTGATATACATCAGGATAAATGTTACATGTCTGTATCCATTGCCTCAGTTCCTCCTGATATATTTTTGGTGGTTCTACTGATGACATTTTGAATGGAGTGTCTCAGAGGTTTTCCTCTGACATTTGTTCCCTCATTATATTTCTGTTTGGCAGACCGAATGTTTTGCTCCCTCCTCCCTTTTTTAGAATTGTAGTGCTAATGTGCTAATACAGTTGGCCCTCCACATTGCAGGTTTGACTTTCATGGGTTTGATTATTTGTGAGTTTCCATTGCGCCCACCACAACAGGAGCTTCTTTTCTGGGGGAACCTTTCCTCTTAGTGACTCCGATGAGGCTGCGCAGCCCTTTCAAAACCCACCTCTGGTCTTCCTCTTCCTTCACCAACCACTACCTGGCCAGTTAAGGATGGCTTGCAGCCTGATTTCTTAGTACTGTAAACACTCTCCTGATGCCACCCCCAGCCAAGGAAGGAGGTGGTCAGGAAAGAGGAAGAAGAGAGAGGAAGTATAGGGCCACCGCGCTAGCCCACTCCTTTCCCTCTCCTTTCCCTGACCTGGTTTGGACCCTGGGTGCCTGTTCTCCCCACCATGCCTTAGCCCCACCAACACACACACACGCGTTTTGATATTTGTGATTTTTCCACTTTTGCGGGGATCTTGCACGCCTAACTCCAGCAGATATGGAGAGCTGACTGTAATGCTTTAGCATTTTGACTAAATAAAAAAAATAAAAAAAAATTGGAAAGTTAAAACCAGAAAATACTGTACCAGTAATGTGAGAGACAGGGAGCTTGGATACGCTCCAGGTGTAGACTGAAGCTTTCTCTTTTTTCTTTCTTTTTAGAGTTAGAGTGCTAAAGTGGTATAGCTTTTTATCACCTTTAGCATTATGAATATTTGTTGTTATGTGCCTTCAAGTCAGCTCTGACTTATGGCAACACTGTTGTAGGGTTTTCTTGGCAAGATTTATTCAGAGAACATATGCTGTTGCCTTCTACTGAATATAGCTGGCAGCAGCTGGTATCCCTGATAGGTCCCTTTCTAAGTACTAACTGGGCCTGATCCTGCTTAGCTTCCAAGATCAGACAGGATCTGATGCCTTCAGGGTATTTAGGCATATACTATACCAAAAATGTGAAACAATATAGAAAATTAGAAATAGAAAATACAGGCTTCCCTCATTAATTTGACAGGCTAGGGATCAGAGCACTGTCAGAAAACAGAATTGGTTGAAAAGCAGAAACTATACTTTAGGGAGCATGATGGACTTATGGAAGCTCACTTGTTACCAACTGTGCACACGCTGCTTGCAAGTCTCTCAGCTAGCTTAGTGCCTTTTCCCCCCTCGCAGTTTGCTTTGCAATCAGTGTGTGCATGTAAGTGGTCCCAAGCGAACCTCCATAAGCAAGAAGAACTGATGAAAGAGCAGAACCCCTGTTGAATTGAAAGAGCTTGTCTTTAATTTGGAAGTGACAAAAGAGCAGGTCGTCAGATAACAGGTCGTCAAAATATGGGGGGTTCCTGTAGAAATAACATGCAAGACTGGGAACATGGATACTGAGGGAGGACTGTACAGGAGGAAGGTGTTGGAGTTCATAGTGAGAACATAGAGAAACCATGCCCACAGCAGAACTGCATGTCAAGCGGGAGAAAAGAATTCTATACTGATTGGGAATAGTGCTAGAATCTGCTCAACCAGCAACAAACAATGACCAAAAATCTCGTATATTTAGGGCATGAATAAATGTAGGAGTGGAAACCGCTGTTGCAAAACATTACAAAGCAGAGTCCTCGAACATTTACCAGAACTATTGGGCAGTCTGGTCAAGCTCTGAGTCTGATGTAGTAGGAACAATTTGTATGTTCTTAACTGCTGTTTTTCAGTTTTCTGCCCTTCTTTCTCATCTACATGTAGCCAAACTGGAAAGGTTTGTGCTAGTACCTACATGTCCATAAAAATCACTTAATTTCTTATCAAAATGACTCATAATTTACTGTGTGCAGTGACCCAGTTGAAGTGCACTGCTTCTGAAGGTAATGCAAGGGGATTTGAAAATTCTGCCACTGACATTGAACTTTCTGATGTCTCAGGGCTCATTCAAATAGATAGCCAAAGGGAGTGATTCTGTTTTCAGGGAGAAACAGCAATCTGTACATGTTCAGTAGTAGTTTGTCTTTTGCCTGGAAGGCTTCAGAAAAACTGTTGTTTTTTTCAGAGAGAAAGCTACTTTGCTCATGTTCAAAGGCCAACCTGCCAGTTTAAGGAGTTCAGTGGTAACTTTTGGCGAATTGTGAGGCAGTGTGTGATAGAGACATTGAATCTCAAGAAGGTACTGTAGAAGTGAGTTGTGCATGGTCCAAAGGCTCCAATTTGAGATAGCATACAGAGTTTATGGTTCCCTTAGGCCATGAATTTTCAGATTTCTTACTCTCTTTTCTGTATTGCTTGCATACTGAGGAAACCTTTAAATACTTTGTTTCTCTTTTGTGCAAAACTGTTTTCACACTGCCGGTGCAATTATTGCACCTGCATGATCAGCTGTATGCACCCAGCTGCAAGATTAGTGCCAAAATGTAAATAATGTATGTCATGTACAACCTCTACTTCAGGAGGAGAGCTTGTCAGTGTTGCTTTTTTGGACTTAAAACGGCTAGAATCCTCCATTCATCTTGGCTTCTGATACGCGGACACAAGCTCTGCTTGGGAATGAACAGAAGGCATATCTGGCTTTAGTAGTAATTTAAGGTATGTCTTGCCATACAAGGATTTCTGACTTCCAGTTCGTAGCAGCAACAAAGTTTGCTGCCTAACTTATACTGTGGAAATGAAGATAGTGTGGGATACCCAAGAGTGGGTTTTATGTGTGTAAGGAATGTGAATTCAGTGTGGTTCTGGTACTCAAGAAAATTCTTGGCGTTTCAAAATCGTCTAGTTCTGATCTTTGCACCATACTCCATTTGGCTGGTCTGGGGTTCTAGTAATGAAACAAAGCAGATCTTGTTAAGTCTGAGTAATGGTTAGCCTTGCTTTACTTAAGTGTTATCGACCTGGTAGGGTATATTTCAGGCATTGTTTGAGGTCAGGTTGATGGGCACAGCTGAAATTCTGGCTTGAGAGAGTTTGTGAACCCACCTCCTGAGGACAGTTTTTGTCAGGCCTTTTATTTCTTGAATTCCAGAAGGATATGGTGAAGATTGGAACATTCTGGTGAACATCTGATGAATTGTTTTGAATGGGTAAACTGTAGCACAAATGATTTGCTTCTCATAGTTCTTATTCGCTGAGGAACTTTGGGTTGTTGTTACATGGTGGGTTTTTTTTAAACTGAGATATTTTTATTTGTTGAACAGTATGTACAGTATGAGCTAGGCTTTTGAGATGGAATAAGGGGGAACATGAAAATAAAATGTGTATGGAAAACACCACAAGTCTCCATTCTAGTGAACCAGAAGCTAGTTTTGTAGTGATCTCTCTCTATATCTAGTATGACTGCAAGTGGGAAATCTCACATAAATAGTTCTTTGACTTGTAGTATTCCATTTTTGGTTTATGTTTTACTGCAGTGGATCTCAAGCTGCTGAGGGAGAAGGTTGTGATGGGCACATAATTACTGTAAACATCGTTTTGGGAAGGATTTGGTGGGCATTAAGGTAGAGATGCTTACAAATTGGTTTTTTAATTGCTGGGTTTTGGGCATACTCCATACCACCTACAAGCCAAGAAGGCAAAAATTGAAATGAACGTTTGGCGGTTATTCTGTGTAGTTGAGGGTGCTCTGCTACCATTTACTGAGTTTCTAACCCTATCAAACTGATTAATGATTTGCTGTAATTCAAAACAGCTCATAAAAATATTTAATATCATAGCTTGGAAGTGAAAGAATTCCAAAGGTTATTTTCACGTAATGAGAAATTAACTCCTGGGCTTTTAATCGTGCTAGGCTTTGGCTTTGATGAAACAAGAACATTTTCTTAGCAACTCAGAATTAGAGTTGGGCAGCTGTTGGTTATAGAGAGGAAGACTGTTTTACTCATGAGAAACGATGCATGTTTTGCATGTTGCAAGAACAGGGTCGAAATATGATAAATGTATCAAGCTGTCTTATACTGATTAAGGCAGTTGACTTGTGTCGTTCAATATTTTCTGTTATTTTGACTGTTGTTCACTCTCTGAGGCCTCAGCTGTTTTTTCCTCCAGCTTGTTATCCAGGAACCCCTACTGTGTATATGCAGTTTATATGCTTTGCTGCTAAACTATGGCTTTCACCAACAACAACTCTGACAGGTCTATCACAGAGAGTCCAAGATAGGTAGTACCTCACCCATGCTACAGTGTGGGTAGAACTTGCTGGCGAAGGCAGGGTGTGTCTGAAGTATTTCATCAAATAACTGAGATAGCAATCTCCTCATCCAGTCTTTCTTATATGACACTCCAGTGCCCATATAGGTGATATTACTAGGATAGATTCCTGCTGCCCTTGGAATGGGTGTCACACAGTTTATTTTAAGGAGTGGTGCTAAGAGCCATGCAGGAAAATTTGTGTGTGTATGTGTGTGTGTGTGATTGAAATTAGGCTCTGAGGAAGTGTGTACTCGGAGGCTGTTGCTCAAGCTCATGATTCTTTTAAGTTGTGAGAAGACGCTTCCTCAGAGGCTATTCAGAGAGTGGGAAGAGTATTCCATCCTTCCCACTACATTGTTGTTTAAAGCACCCTCCACGTACCTTGAAGGATTGCGGGTGAATGATAAGGGTGATGGTGATGGTGGTATTTACTTATGCCTGCCTTTCCCTCAGTTTAACTTTAAAGGATGCACACCGTAAAATTTTTATCCTTGGAAGTAAAGTTTCCCTTCTCTTCACGTAGAGACAATTTTTGATTTGGGTGGAAGAGAAATCTGTGGGAGGCCATTCATTTTCCTTCACCCAAATTCTCAGGTGATGGTATTCTATCTACTTTTAGTAGAGACTCTTTCCTATCATGCCTGATACAGGTCACAGCCTGTACCTAGAAAGCCTAATCTATACGCTCAAGCTTTGCTTTACAAAGAGAGTTCAAGGCTCTGCCTACAGTATACTTCGTCATGCAATTTGAGTATGTAAAGCTTTCAGTAATACCTTTGAACTTCATGGCAACAATGTATTGTGCATTTAAACCTCATTGAGAAAATTGGGGCCTAAACAGCATTGTTTTCTACTGGACTGGTGTCACTATAATTATTAGGAACTGGGGTAGATCATGACATTTCACCATCTGGCTAGAAAAGAAATAACGTCTCTCTGTTCTTTCCCCATCAAGGTTTTTAGTACCTAAAGCTGGCTAAATTTATGTATGTGAGGGAAGGGATTATACCAAAGGCTGAAAATCCCTCACGTGTGTTCTCTGGGAGTAAAAAATGCAGTAATATGACATTAAATTACTAACAGTTTGTGGCCTTTTCATTAGTCCTCCCAAACTAGAAGTGTAAGGTGATCACCTTACTCTGCCTTACAGCAGGGCTTACCTTAATGCAATCAAAGCACTATGGTGCAGGGTTTTTTTTTTCTTTCACTGGTGTATCTTGTAACACATTTTCAGAAGTGGCAGTGCTGCTGGAGCCTAGGGAATTGAAATGCATATTCTAGTGGCACAGGGACTGGAGTTCAGTGGACTACTAGGGAGTATAACAGTAGGGTCAATGTGGAGGCAGACTTGGATTAAACCAGGGAGTGGAACTGGAAATAGGAGATCAGTAAAACTGTAGGCCAGGCAAATAGAGCAGTCAACAGAGGAGTGGATAAGCGGGACTACAACAGAAAAACAGTAATGTCAGGAACCGGGCTGGGAAACTGCATAAACAATGTTAGAGTATGACTGCTTTTCCTGCAAAGTGTTAGCTGTGATGTGAAAGCAGGGCCTAGGGCCCTTTCTCACTACACAGTTACAATGCTTTGATTCCACTTGAACTGCCTTGGCAACATCCTGTGGAATCTTGAGATCTGCCGTTTAGGGAAGGTTATTTGGAGTTCTCTGCCAGAGTGGTTCAGTACCTCACTAAACTACAAATTCCAGGATTCTGTAGGATGTTGCTGTGGCAGTTAAAGTGAAATCATAGTGCTATTACTATATAGTGTGAAAGGTCCCCAGGTAATGTTGAACCAGTGGACTGATACAGGTGGAGATAAAGCAATGCTGGGATCTAGGAAAACAATATTGTACCACTTCTTTTTTCCATCTGTGATTTCCAAGATTTCACTGAAAAGGAGTCTACTGCATGTTACTTCGTGGCTCTCTGTTTGAATTTGGCCAATCCTGACACTAAATTCTTGACTCTGGGACATCAAGATTCAAATCCTCACTCAGCCATGGGAACCAGGTGACAAGTCGTGCTCTGTCAGTCTAAGAGGCAGGCCGTGGTAAGTAGCAAAGTAACAATGTAAGATGTAATAATGTAAGACCATCTTCTCCTTTGAATAAGCTGTAACTATGTATGAATGGAATGAAAAGAAGCAGATCGAACTGGAAAATAAGCATGGAAGTGGAGATTTTTTTTTTATTTTTAATTACAAATTTCAATAAAAATATTTCTAAAAAAAAAAAAATAAGAGGAAGGCAGTGGTGAAGGTCTTCTGAATAAATCTTGCCAAGAAATTGCCATTACTGTATAGAGTCACTACAGTGGGCTCTACAGCTCTACAGGGCTCCAGCTCTGCAGGGGTTTGGATACAGACCCCTTGTGGAGGCCAAAAAATGCAAATGATCACATCCCATATTATTAAATGCTGCTGACTTGCATGTGGATGCTTTAGTGTGCTCATGCCACCACCATTTTATGTATAGGATGTAACAATCCTCAGTTGGTGGAAATTGCGGATCGGGAGCCCACATATCCAGAGGGTCACAGTGTAATGTGAAAGGAGGTATTATGTAATTTTTGTGTGAAAATACTTGGTTAAGAAGAACAGGGATGGATCATATGCAAAATACAGAGGCCAAACTCCTTTAGCATTTCTGTTGGAACTCTGATATATAAAGAGAAGATTATAATTAACTATGATCCTTAATATGATGGGTGTACTGTACAACGGCAAGTCTGTTTGGGTGTCTCAACAGTTCGTTTTCTCTATTTTTAACATGGCAGCATATTCAAATAATACAGCTTGTTTCTGACATCTGCTCTTGGTCTATTTGGCAGAAAAGAAAACTCTTAGACACACTCTGTATTAAGTTTTGTCACCTCTGAGGTGATGACTTGCTATGTTTCAGATGAATGCTAATGTATATGAGAGTAGGGAAGCAGTGGTCTCGCTTAATGTGGCTTTTTAAATGGTACAAGGTTTTGAAAAGGATTGGCTTGGTTTGCTTCAAACTCAGCATAGTATGTATGGAAAGCATATTCAATTACAGCAAAGTAATAAAAATATCGCTAGTACAAGGATTTATCTGCTTAATTAAACCTCTGAGTTCCCTTTTAACCAAGAAACTTCTCAAGGCAACCTGCAAAACATACAGAGTACAATAAATACTAATAGAGATACAAAAACAAATGGCATTATTTCTCTCAGTACCTTAATGTAACTAAATATGACTCAAGACTTAAAAACTGGCTTATGTAAAATCAGGTTGTAACTTGTACAGTTTTCACAGTTGGTGCTATTGAAATAATACAGAGAGAGTGTTGCTGATTACCAGCTTCCATCAAAGGCATTAGCTAATAGGTGACCAGAGCCTGGAAAGTTTCTTTTAAAAAGTAATTCTTTGGGTAATTTGCTACTTGTTACTTGTTAACTTGGGCAGTTTTGTAAACATTATCCCCTGCATTTCATGTTTGTTTGTTTGTTTTCCTTCAAAAGGAACTAAAAAGTATCTAAAAAGGAAGAAAAAAAATCCCAAACCTATTTTAAAAGACAAGAAAGTGATCTAATGATTGAAAAAGTGCCCTCACTATACCCACCAAAGGTCATGAAAAAATAATTATGAGCGCATGGTATTTTTCCCGTTAAAAATGATATTATCAGAATCACTTTGTTTTGGGAGAGGATTTTTTAATGTTTTTATTCGCCCCAAAGTGTTAAGTAGGATTGCCAGATTGAAAACTGGTGATTTTTCCTGTACCTGTAGTAGTTGTGTAGAAGAGGGAATTTCAGCAGGTATTGCTTGATCAGACAACCAGATAACAAGCAACATAGCTGAAAACCCCTCTTTCATATAGCCATTGAAGGTACAGGAATGCTCTCAGTTTTCAGTCTGGCGTTGCTATTTTCAAGTAACAATGCTGTATCATTATTTGTAATACAGTACATCCCTTCTAGGCTCTGTAGGTGACTCTCATGCTTGTGTAGTCATAATTGAGAAAAGTTTCAGAATTAGAATGTTAACTGGATGTGGATGTGGGACAAAATGCAATCTGAATGCCAAATGGAAAAATAGGGATACCTTTTTTTCCTCACAGAGGGAGTAGTTTCTTGAGTAACAATGCTGAGTTCATTTAACACATCATGGGGAGAGGCTTTAGGAGAGGACTTCTTAATGGCTTAAAGTTCCCACAAGGCAGTTGTGAAGGAATCATGCCCAAACCTGAGACTGAAAAAGATCCCCCTTTCTTTCTGTCTGGGGAGATTTACCCAGCTAGAAGACAAGAATGATCCTACACCGCCCACTTTCTGACATACTCCCCTTTTTTGCTTTCATCTTTCCATTTTATTGTGTATTCTGGGTCCCAGTAGGTGGTAAACACATGAGTTTTTTGACAGCTTAAATCTTCTGGAGGAATACTACCCTGCATTTGGGTCATGGTGGCTCACACAGCAAGCACGTAGAGCTATCTTATCCTATTGGAGAGATGCAGCTTTGAATTTCTCTCACTGGAGGGACTTGCCTTGCTCCATCATTATGTTGTTATGAAGAAGCAGCAAATATTTTTTCCCTTCTTGAAGGCTCTGGAAATTTTGCTGTCTAATTATTACTCTGAAGTTAAAGTCTATATTGTAAAGTTGCTATCTTGTTTTGTTGTGGTGGTTGTTTCATATGTTCTGAGTGTTCGCCGGGTAGCGTGCTGTGCACTTGACCAGATCAAAACCCTGTGTTGTGTTAATATTCTAAAAATAGGTAAAGCAAGTGAGGTCCTTCTCAAAATCTGTGAATTTTCTTTAATGTATTCTATATATTAGATCATCAGCAATCTGCTGATTATGGGTTTCATTTTCTAAGTATTATTTATAAACACATTATATTTCTTCCACTAATTAGCAACATAACTTTTAAAAAAAACTCTGTTATGTATCGTTATTCTTAGGTGTCTTTAAAAAATTCGTGTCAGTATTGTTAGTCTATTCATCTGTTCTTTTTCTGCCTATTTAAATCTATTTCTTATTAATATGCAATAGCTTATGTTTTTCATTTCTCTGAAAATATATCTTAATGTTAAACAAAATGAAAAGTTTGCGTGAGTATTACTAAATATCCTTTTAGTCTTCCATTAAAAAGACTTCCATTGTTTTGTGTCTAAAAGTTTAAGGTCTTCTAATACATCAGTTTTCAAAGGTCTGAATTAAAGCAATTTCAAATTGAATGCTACCTGTTTTTTAATTTTTTCAAGTACAAGTCATTGGCCTAACTTCTGAGGCTTTTTTTTTTTTAAAAAAGCTTAACTTCCTTAACTATTTGGCATATATTTGCAAATCTGTATACACAGCTGTACTTTCCAGGGTACTAGCAGTGGATTGTTTAAATGTATGCTATTGTTGTGTGTCTTCAAATCATTTCTGACTTATGGCAACACTAAGCTGAACCTATCATGGGTATTTTTTTTTTGGTTCAGAACTGGTTTTCCGTTGTCTTCCTCTGAGGCTGAGAAAGTGTGACTTCCCCAAGGTCGCCAGTAGGTTTCCGTGTCTGAGCGGGTATTCAAACCCTGGTCTCCCAGTGTCCTAGTCTGGCACTCAAACCACTATACTACACTGGGTCCCATTAGTGTATAGCATACTTGATGGCAAGTCAGCATTTGCAGGATAACATCCCATCTCATTTTTTGCATTTTATGATTAGTTTTCTATTTCAGAGACTGCTTGATTTAATTATTACACTGCTGATTGCTTTTGTATAGTTTAAATAGGAGAAACTCAGAGTGCCCAAAGCTTTTGGATTGGAAAGTGTAAATAAAATGTGGTGGATGAACATGTCGTCTGACAAACGGGTTGGAAAATGAAATTGGAAAGCTTTTGTAGCTCTGTTATACGTAAAACAGCTCTTACTTTGTTTTGGATTCACTACACAGCTGTAAGTTAGCAGGTTCATTTAAGGGTCCTTCCCTCTTCTTTTGTTTGTACTTTGGTATATGAAGTGGTTGAGCTTTGGACAATAGACCTAGAGACCAGTGTTTGATTCCCCGCTCAGCCATGGAAACCCACTGGTGGCATTATATACTCTCAGCCCCAGAAAGCCCCATGATAGGTTTGTTTGTTTGTGTGTTTGTTTATTATATTTGTATGCCGCCTTTCTCCCAGAATGGGGCACAAGGTGGCTTCCACCCAGCCTTAGGCCTCCGTAAATCGGAAGTGATATGAAGACATACAACAACAGCAAATATGACATTTGTTTCTGTAATAGTAAAACAGAATGTCTGCATGTCTGTCTCAGGCAGCCATAACTCTGGGACAACATACCAGATGCCTCAAAATTGTCAGAGTGTTTCTGGTAGTTATGCAAGTTACGCTGCTGTTTCAAGTCGAAATTCAAAATGGGGATCCTACTAGAAGCAAAAAGGGGCTTGCCAGAATTCGTCATTAAATTGACTAAATGCCTCAAAACTTGGACTGTATTTTTCATTGTCATCCAAGTTCTGGAGGCCAGTTTCAGCTCAAACAAGTGGGAGAGTGCTTCCTAGAAGTAAAAAATAGTTGGCCATAGCTTTCTGGGACATTATCACCAGTGATAAAATTTTACAGAGTGTTTGCTTGTTATCCAAGTTGGAGTGGCCACTTTGAATTTGAAATTCCAAATCGGGGACCTTCCTAGAAGCAAAAAAGGGTAGAGCCTGCCATAGCTTATCAGTAAATATTTGTAAAAGGTAGAAAACAGAAGATGGCTTTCTTAGGTATTGTCGCTAAGATTTTTGAAGCAGGAAAATTGTGGGAAAACTCTTGATTAGGGCATTTCTGCTAAGATTCTTGAGGGTTAAAAGAGTGGGAAATGGAAGAGGGCGAAGATATGATCCCTGAGGTTTAAAAAGCATAGATGAGAGTGGGTCCCTTTTGGTGGTATCAGGTACAGGCCAAGGCAGCATTGGGTGTACTTTAGCTAGTATGTAATAAACATATTGGAAAAGCAAAAGTATGTTTTCCATATGGAAAGTTTCCAAGTAGAGACTCTGTTAAACAATGTGTTTTGGGGTTCAGTTAGGGTTAAATGCAGATTTACAGCATCAGAGACATTGTTATAGAAATAGTTCAGAAATAGTTCTTAGATCGACAGGTTGACAGAAATTAATCTGAATATTTGCAAACACTTGCTTTTCTCTGAAATAAATACACTGACATTGGTTGCAGAAAATTAAGCAATGTCTGCCATCATGGTGTAGCAACTCCTTCTGTGATAACTTATTTTCACAGCACTTGAACTGCAATATTTTGTTGCTAGAAAAATATTTGTTAGTGTGTTACACATAGAAAGTCTAATGTGATACAGGTGTTGTATATACTAATTCTCAAGCGAAGACATTTGGTAACCAATCATACTGCTGTGAAATGGCTTGCAGTTTTTTTTAAAAAAGAATAGCATGTTCTCTTTGAGTGGTTAGTGCATTATTTCAGCCTTGTGCTTTTGGAACCTCAGTATTAATAGTTGAGCAAACGCCTTGTTTTCTCACGTGAGAGAGTGGGAGTTTGGTTGACAGCTGTCCAGGAAATTAATAGGAGCAAAAGCTACTGAGGATATATTAAAAAGCCAAATTCCCTACTGGATATATTTTGTGTGGCTGTGTCTCTACATAACATAGCAAGATATGTGATATAAGCAGTGCTTGACTTGTTATTTGTATTTGCAAAAGTAATATTTTACATTTTTTTTAAAAAAATGGCATTTCTTGTGAATACTGTTCCATATTTTCCAAGATGGAAAATATAGAATTTCAGAATTCTGTTCACTTGAATTGGTCACTGGGGAACAGTTTTAATTTCAGGGGGAGAATTTAGTTTGTTTGTTTAGCATCAGACTCTCCAATTCAATATATTAGACAAAAGCCAGATGGAAACCACTTACGCTGTCATGAATAGTATACCTGGCATAGTTGTGTTAGTACAGGTAGCATCTGAATTATCCAAGACAAGAATGTGATAACATTTCCTCTATTTCAAAGATACTGCTGCAGTACTAAATCAGTAGAGACAGCAGCATGGAAAGAAACTGCTATACGGACAGAAACTGAAGCAAGTTTCCCCAGTAATGATGTGTTTGGGTATGATTCTGACACATTGCCCATGCTGGCTGAGGATGATGGAAGGTATACTTAAGGATTTGTGAGAAATTTCTGTGGTTGACATTTCAGTACAAAATTAGCAAAATCTCTGTTCCAAAAATACAGACACTAACTGAAAAATGGTTATAGAATATTTCTATTTGCCCTTGACGTCTATACATTGCCACTTTGCAGTACAGTTTTTTAAAAAATAAATTGATAAAATATATGTTTGAAAAATGTTTTGAGAAGAAATTGTGGACATAATGCTTTATTCTTGGGAAAAGTTACTTTAGAAAAGTATGCAAAAATCCACATATATTTTAACATGCATGTGTACCTGCTGATTTTTTTACACACACAAATAGCTAAAAGTGACTCAAAAAGGTTTGTATACTTTCATGCAGAACTGAGAGAGAATAAACATATCACTGGAAAAATATAAACTTGAGCAAAACAAGGTGGACAAAATCTTCAGATCCTAGAGATGGTTCAGAACAGCTGGAAGGTACCAGGCTGAAGAGAGTTGGGCTTAATTGATTGCAGAACTGGCCTCATATTCTAGATGTACTGTTACATAAGAAAATTACAATTGTGGTTTCTTTATCTCAAGAAGAAATACACTTGCTTTATAATTATGCAGGCACAGACATTGTAATTTGCAAAGAACAGTTGTCAGCGGTAAGCCTCATGGCTTGCTTAACCGTAGTAGCTTTTGTTGCATGTCAAATTAAATTTCTATATTCTTTTGTGGATCCTTCCAGTTTTAATACTTTAAGTCTTTGAGAGGTGAAAAACCAAACAAAAGAACGCATGCAATTTATTTTAGGCACTGTGAAATTCAAATCTTTGTCTACATGCTTTAATGGTTTCTAACTTCTACAGAGTATTCCTATAAGCTGTTTTATGTCACCTGGTACTACTCAAAGTGGTGATCTGTGAACAGTGTTGGTCCATAAGCCATTGGCTACTGGTCAGTGGCACATTTTTAGGGGAGAAAGAAATAGTTATAGCCCGTGGACACTAATATGGCACATTAGATTAAAACACGTCACTGGTCTCCCAAATCAAATAGGCTGAATACCAGTGTAAACTAAAGCTTCTGTATTTTTGTACTAGAAGGTTCTTGATCAGTCTTATCTCTAAGCTGTTAACGCTATATGACAAATATAGCCTGTTCTTTCTTGAACAGCAGAAGTACTTGAGAGTAAAAACTTTGGATACAGTGGATAGATTGGGAGTAATTAAGGTTGTAACGTTGTTGGACCTAAATATGTGTGAACATAACCAGTTTCTGATAGGAGAACATGGGAGCTCCATGTGAGTGAGCCACTTGGAGCTTTCCAAGTGGGAGTGGGGTGTGAGGACTGTTTCCTACAAGATATAGCAGTGACCCTGCCTTTCCCATGAAGAATATACACAATGGGGAGTAACCACTTCTGGCGATCTAGTGAACAATGAACTGATACAAATGTGTACTAACACCTTTTTCTCACATTTATGTGCCTTAAAGAAAAGCATAACTGTATACCTAAAAGGCACATTTGTGAAGGAGTCACTTAGTACGGGAAAACAAAATACTAGACAAGAGTAGGCATGCTGTTTTTCAGCTGAACAAATGCTGTTTTATTTTATTTATTAGAAGTATTAGTGTTTTTCTGCCTACCAGAATGTCAGAGTGATGTATGGTAGAATGTATAAAAATCATTTAAGAACAGATCAACAGTTTTAAAAGCCAGTCTTAGAAACCAAAGATTAGACAGAATAATACATTTTTGGTACTAAGGTATTGGAAGACATCTTGACTTCCATTGACCAGAGGTTCTATAATCAAGGTGCTGCTACAGAGAAAGCCCTGTGTTGTGTACTCACCGGTCTAGCTTGTTAGAGTAGGCAGAAGGTATGGAAGAAACAACAAGTCTCTTCCAAAGATCTCAGATTCCAGGCAGGTTTACATAGGAGGAAGCAGTCTTTCAGATATCCTGGCCCAAAGTATAGTAACATTTTCCAGTAGAATGGATGTTTTCAAACAGAGCTTAGACACAGTTGTTTTGTGGGACAGCTCGCAGAATCTCTCAGCCAGCACAACGTGCTCTGTTCTTAAGTCTTCCTGAAAGCCTCTCCAATTTTAAATAAGGTTCTGATCCATTTTGCACTAAAAGTTCAGCTTTGCTTTTAATTGAAAAAGGCATGCATTGAAGAGTTAGTGGTCTTGATAGCATGCTAAACTTTTCATCTAAGTGTCTGGCCCATCGACAGTGTATATTATAAATACTGGTTGTGTCAGTTACTGTAAATCTTTACTTGGCAGGCGTACGGGTTGATTGAGCTCTGTGATTATGCACACTGGGAACTGATTTACTGTAAATGTTGTTTTCACAGTGAGTCAAAATTGGAAGTACTTTGAGACATGCAGACTTCTGAAGGAAAAAGTAGAAGAAAAGTTGCTGCTGTCTTGTAATGCTTCTGCTTATTTTAGCTTCTGATAAAGCAGTATAGAAATTAGGATTGGGGCTACTGTACTTGTTTATTTGTAACTAAATTGCTAGGGAAGAGAGGGAAGATGTGGCTGCGTGAATCTGAGTCATAAACTTTGAAAACAGTGTAGGGGATTCGTAAATAAAAACTTCCCAGTTGAGTTATATTTTGCCCTATTCTACTTAAACTGGCTCACCACTCATGTGATTTGGGTGGAACTCATAGTTCAAAAGAGGTGGAAGCAGTGATGCAGAAATAATTGTGTCCATTTTGGTACAAAAGTTCTGTTGACATTGTATATGTTCCCCATTTAACAGCTGGTAACCTACTGTGATGTTCATTTAATGTCCTTGTAAGCCTATAGTTTTGTTAAGCCATTGTCTCTGTAAATGCAGAGAAGCATTTATTAAGTGATGGGCCTTCATATGATGTACAGAATCTGTTTGTAAGCTGGGAAGCATATTCAGCAGTTAGGGGTGTTGGCCATGCAGCAAAATACAACAAAATCCAGAAAAGTGCAGTATGGCCAACTGAAATGCACAAAATGAAGAAATACTGTCACCTGCAGGAAGGGGAGTATCCTTTGCCTCAATTGAGATTCCTCCCGAACAACTGAACTACAACAGAAGCAACATCCAGTGCAAAATGTAGGCCTACAAAATGTATTGCTGTTTTGTGGATTTCGGATTTTGTTATGTTTGTAAGCTGGTCTCTTAGCATCTGCCATAGGCTGGAGATCAGCTGATAGTGATGGCCAGATGCAAAATGTATATGGCATATTCTAGTCCACTTTTTAGAAAAATTATGCTTCTGGAAGACTAGAAGTGTGATTCTCATTTAAAACAGGCCTCCTACCTGGCACTTTAAAACAAAAATATTTTTTGTTAAATTAAAAGTGGCCTCAAGTAATTTCTATGGCTGCATTTCAGCAGACAGCAGTGGTGGGCAAGGGGACAGATTGGCCCTGGAATCCCCAAAATTGCCTGTCTCTATTCTCCTTAAAGCCCCCTTCAAGAAACTTAGAAGGGTTTGTGTGGCAATTTCTCTCTTTTGTCTTCACAACGCTCCTGTGACATACTAAGAGATTGTGACTGGCAGTGAAGTTAGTGACTGAGTGGGGATTTGAATCTAGGTCTGTTCAGTCCAGTTTGAATTTCTGGGTCAACTATACCAGCGCTGCTCAAAATGGTCCCTAAGCCTTCAGCGGCCTGTTCCTGGAGACTTTGCAGGGGAGAAAGAAATTATCGTTGTCAGTTAGTGGCATGCAGGAAAAAAATGTAATTGCTGGTCCACCACGTTAGATAGCTTGAACTACACCACAGTGGCTACGCATATTTTGTAAACGATCTTCTATATTCATCTTGTGTAAAGTTGTCTAACTGATGAGGAGAACTTTACTATGCCCCTTCTTCCTGGGTGAAGAGAGGAGTGATAAAATCATCCTCTTCACTTGGCAAAACACTATAAATGGCCAGGAGTGAATCTGCACAGTTAAAACTAGTATGCTGGCTGCACCTATTCCTTGAGAAGTCAGATCTGGTTGTAGTAACACATGTCATGCCCAAAATGCTGCATTCAGGCTGTTGACTGGGGCTGGTTATGAGGATCATGTGACCATCCTGTTGAAACGACTTCGTTGGGTGCCAGTTTCTTTTCGGGCACAATTCGAAGTGCTGGTTTTGACCTTTAAAGTCCCATATGGTTTGGGTCCAGATTATCTGAGAGACTGTATCTCCCTATACGACCAAGTGTGATCTTCAGAGGTGGGCTTCCTCTTGGTCTCTTGGCACATTTGGTGAGGACATGGGAGACAGCCATCTCCGTGGCTGTTTGAAAGCAATGGGCCACCGTGCCACAGAAAGTCTAATTAGCAGAATTCAACTCCCCTAATAAGTGAATGATTGGAGAAGTTGATGGGTCAGCCAGCCTTTGATTATAAATGATGTGACAGTTGTATGGGTGAAGTGATATGCTGTATTTTATTTTATTTTTCATCTGTTAATTGTCATTATGCTTTAAATGTGTTTTAATTGATTTAATCATGGTTTAAATACATAGTTATTTAATTTTTTTTAACTGTTGTAAAATGAGATTTTAATTTAATCTTGTTTTCAAGTTCTGGAAGTAACCTGGGATCTCATCGCAGAGAAAAGGTAGGACATAAATCCAATAAGTAAACAAATAAAGGTTACCTTTTCTATGTAGCTAATTTGTAAATAATCAGGCTTTTTAAAAAAAACAAAAAATTATTCAGGGATTATGAATAAAAAAGGACTCTAGACTGAGAAAATAGGATTAAAATAACAAATAGTGTTCAAAGTAAGTATAAAGGAATGCAAGAGTTGTGTGTGATTGTGGGTTTGAGTGGCTGCAGTCTTGTGATGGTGGCAACAAATGTTACAGAACTGACGTGCACTGTTTCCTATTTTGACGTCTGTGCAATCCCATCTCTTACAGAGTGTGAAGTAAATTGAAAGGTGCAGAGGTACCAGTGTGCAGATTCTGCATTTACTAGATTTTTAAAATATTAGAAATTCCAAACCTGTGCTTATGAGTATGAGGATGCTTTCATATGTGGGAAATGAGTAAAGGCCAGTGAGATGAGGAACATAAAGTATAATGACAAGAGGGTGAATGTGGCCACAATCTGCGTCTTCATCTACAACTATCCAGATTTACATCAGCAAGCTGAAGGTGAAAGACTTTTTGTTTTACTCTCAATCCCAAGAAGTCATTTTGTTGTACATTGCTTCTCGAGGCCCACACTGAAGCTCTTACTCATCAGCTTGGCAGTTTGGTTTCTTTTTGACTACTATATGGTGATAAGTGCTCATTTAGTATACCGGCTGAAGTCTGGTTTCATTCTGACGCTTAAAAAAGATCAAGAACCCTAGACTTAATGGCTTGAATCCAGGAGCTGCCTCCTACTGGCAGAAGCCTTTGTTTATGGAAGGTTCCTTCCACTAGTTTGCTCTAACCACAGCTCACTCCCATTCATGAGGGTCCTTGATCCTTGTGTAATTTGGGGGAGTGGACGTACTGCCATGGAAAAGTCCTCTTCCCTTTGCCCAGTTGTATGTTCCTAATTCTGAATCCAGAGATGTATGACTAAAATGGTCTGTGTAACTCGGTCATCAATAACGCATTGGGAGTCTGTGGCCTTGGGCTACATGATACTGCCATCTAATATTGTCTGTGCTATACATAGGATCTTTGCAGGTTTCCTGTGCTTCAGTTTTTAATTTTAACACACCTTATGTTTTATTTAAAGCATGATGCAAGTGTGTGAATTATGCAGTCCTTGAATGAAACATTGCCTGGGCCATGAATTCACTAGGTACAAAAGTCATTGTTTTATCAGCTCTTTTCTCCCATCTGCAGTACAAGGATAATAATAAAACTGATTTTGTTGCCGGACTGTTGTGAGTACTTGTACGGTAATGCACCAAAAGTCTGGGAATAGTCCGATGAATTTTCCTTCATGCTTTTTAGACTTGGGATTCACCCTTAATCCCACTTTGAAAAATGAAATTTGTTTCATCTTTTTCATGTGTATGTATATAGATATGAATATAGGTATCGATATAGATAGCTTTTTGTATTTTTGTATCTCAGGTATTTTACTCTGTGTCATTTTCATTCTTTCTTCCCTCATTTTTCCCTGACCTAGTTTTTTTTAAAAAGAAAAAGAAAGTGGAACAGAATGGTGGTGGCACCAATGGTGCAATCTGTTTTAGATTGCAGAAGTGACCCACCTGTAGGTTGAAAGGCAACAGCAGAAAATTAGTTCTCTTAAGGGGTTAGAGCTGTATCTATTTGTATTAATGGCTGAATCTGTTAGCTAAAAATGTAAGTATCTCTCTGTTTTGATTTTGTTGTGTTTCTCTGAATCCCTCCTACGTTTTCTTCTCCTCCCTCTTTTGAATTGGGGTGAGAAAGTTTGGTGTCCTTTCATTCTTGGGCGTTTTCCCACACATTTCCCCCAATGTCTGCCTTTATTTATTCATTTCATGTCATGACCTTATTTAAAATTGACTGTACACTTGATGTGTACATTTTTAAAATTATGTGCATGTTTTGGTCACATGTGTTTAAGAAAGTTTTATAAATCCTGTAAAGTTTTGTGTTCACGTTATTCCTACAAAATACCCCATGGGTTTTGGAAATGTGCAGATTCTTGAGGTGAAATATGTTTCTTTTCACAGTGAATCTGAGAAGGTGCAAAAAATGCCACTTGCATAACAATGTTGAATTCAGTAAGCTTACGATTAGCCCTTCTAAAAAACATTGTTCAGGAATCAATCATATTTCAAGCCCCATCAATACTATAGGAACAGATTACACTGGATTTGGGGCAGTTGCGAAAATATATTTAAGGTCCAATAATGTATTCTTACCAGTCATTTACAGTTTACTAGTTTTGTTAAAAACTAAGCACAAAGTTAAAAATGATCGCCTTTGGCCATCATTTTTTCATTTTTTTTCTTCTTTTCTCCTTGTTTGTTTATCTAGTCATTTATACTTTTAGCCCATCTTTTAGCTGTGATTCTATGGCACTGTACAGGCAAAAACTTGAATCCAAGATAACTACAAAATGATGGTGATAAAGTGATACTTTTGACCATTGGCAGAAGTTAGCCTCCAAAGAAGTATGGTGAATAAGCTGAAATGGTCAACTCACATTGCTTGCTTATTCACTGTTCTGCTATGAGTGCATTCCCATGCATGTCTTTGAATTAAATCCCAATGAATTTGGTAGGCCTTACTCTTGGAAGCATGTACCAGATTATACCCTTAAACCTTGAAAAATGTTTCATGGGATCTCCTGATTTATAGTCCTGTAGCTGGGGTGGTGCCTCAAACTGAGAAGTAAAGAATAGAATGTTTGAGTCAGAGAGCTGCCTCCAGTATTTTCCTGAGGACAATTTTATGGAAAATAATGCCTGAGAAGTGCTGTCAGCTTCCACAGTCAAATACTTCTTTGTAAAACTGGAAATGAAATATGCATCCCTCTTACTCTCATACTCTGGAATTGATAGGGGAGAAAAAGCTGCAGAGACGGCTGATTTTGGCAGGATATGTAACAAGCATTGTATGGATCAGAGCTGGCCAAGGGCAGTTGCCTGAATGTTGTTGAATTCCCTTCAACCTGGGCCAGCTAATGGTGAGCAAATCTAGGAGCTGCAGTGTAGCAACATTTAGAAGGTTTCACTTGCCCATCCCAACTATAGCTCTCAACTTCCAATATTAAGAGAATCTAAACTGTGAAAAACGATGACAGTTTGTAAACGTGAGCCCTATAATCTGAGCAGCTGAAAACTGATATCTGCATTTTTGTGTGGACTAAGAAACAAAACACATGATCAAATCAATCATAAAATGCAGTTTTTGTTCAGCTGTTTGTTTTCATATTACAAGTAGGAGAATGTATGCTTTGGGGCTCCATTATATTCCCTGGACAATACGAAAGCATCATGTTGAACAGAAAGCTGAGACTCAGCTCTGCCAGGTATATACAAGCCATGGGAAATGCACAAATCTAATTGTGGTGGCCCACTTTGGCCATTTCCGCACGAGGTCTTACCCTCCTGTCTGCATGTTGAACCATTTTAGCTTCGTAGTTTTCCTCATGGTTCTGCACATTTTCAGCTCCTAGAACGGTTGATTCGCTGTGATTCACTGCGATGGGAAACCGCTGTATGTGAAAAACGGAAACTCCCGAACTAGTTCTGCTTCGGTTTTTGCCTACATGCAGAAGCATGGCATCGATTCACGTCACAGAAGTGGCTGGCTATGGGCCTTCCCAGGCTGTCCCTTCCATCGTTTCCGTCCCTGTCTCGCTCCGCCCATCAAAGGACAGGCTGCCGTCATTATTGTCTTCATGCGTTAAACAGACAGCAAGAAGAGAGTGGATCTGGTAATGGACTGTTAAGACATGTTTTTTTCCCATGTTATCAATGAACATACATGCCTATGCACAAATGTAGCAATGCAGGAATAAAAATGTGGTTTTTTTTTTTAAAAAAAACAGACCAATCAGCGATGGCAGGGCAGGTGAGGAAGGGGAACGGGAGTGACCAGGGACTTGCTGTTGCGGATGCAGCAACCACTGTTCTCTGCAGTAGTACGATGTAAATGGGGGTGGTGGTGGTGCAGACAGCACAGTTTCTGAATTTCTGTGATTTCGAGTATAAAAACACTGCTCTTGACACACAGTGAACCGCTCCTCCCCTCTCGTGCAGAAATGGCCTTTGTTTGGACTGCTGAGAGACCTTCTCCATTGGGCTATTTCTGCTTCAACAGGTCATTATAAGAATTACTGTGTAACTTTAAAGAGTTAGTGTTCATTCTGCTTATTTTCCTCTTCCCCCGTTGTCTTTTTTTCTTTTGTGCTGTGACTTAAGCCTGTGGACGGAAACTGTCCTGTTTTATTGCTCTAATATAAGCTGCTCTGCCAAAAGGGCCCAATGAAGGCCAGAGCAAAAATGCTTAAAATAGAAATACCCGTTCTCAGAATTCTTCTCCATACTTCCAGCATTCTGTGATTTTCTTAAAAGTACTAAATACATGTTTCAGATAACCATAAATGACGAAGTAGTTTCAGCCCCTCTCCCAGTGGTATCTCTTAATGTATGCATGTTATGTTTTCCGTAGAAATTATAATGCTTGCTGTTATGTTAGATGAGAAGTTAAATGCTGTGCTTAGGAACACTGTGGTGGTGAGGGCAAAAAATATGTGTTGTTTGGGAAAACTCTAGGGAGCATCCACAAACAATTCAAAACAATGAGAAGACACATCTCAAGATGCTGGAAGGAAGATACTTTATTTGAATGTGTTTCAGCCCAGTTTTATTTTGGAGGCCTTTTTTAATGGATGTAGAAACCAACAATACTTGCAATTAGTTTTTTTAAAAAAAATTAATGCAAATTGAATTAAACTGTTCTGTTTTATTTTACAGTTTGCCCCCCACATTTGACTTGCATGGATTTGATTATTTGCAAGTTTCTTTAACCCCTGTCACTCCACCCTGGGCGCTTGTTTTCCATGGGAACCTTCCCTCTGGCAGCTCCAGTTAGGCTGTGCAGCCCTTTAAGAACCTGCCTCTGGTGGCTGTCCTGCTCCTCCATCAGCCACCGCTTGGCCAGCTAAGGATGACTTGCAGTCTAATTTCTTAGCACCACAAACCCTCTCCTGATGCCACCCACTCAAGAAAAGAGATGCACGAGAGGGGAAGTATAGGGCCGGCATGCCGACCCGCACCCTTTCCCTCTCCTTTCCCTGACCTGGTTTGGATGCCGGGTGCCTCTTTTCCCCACCTTGCCTCGACCCCCTTCCCCCAGACACACACTCACATTTTGATCTTTGACATTTTCCCACTTTTGTGGAGGTCCGGCTCCCTTAACCTTAGTGAACGTGGGAGGCCAACTGTATTTACATTTTACACATGAAGTTAATTTTGTGTTTTTGTCTGTTTTTATAGCCTTATAGTAAAACAGGACTGAAATACATTAGGTTTATTTTAGAATTCCTTCAACCATTCTCTTTTGGTTTTGGGCAGTGAGGACAACAGCTGCCTTCCACCCCTAAAGCAGCCCATACTGAAGGGAAAGGGAATACGTTTTTGTGAGCAGATTGCATAGAAATGCCCTGCTCTCTCTTTCTCCCCACCTCTCCCAGTCTTTGCTGTATGCAAGCTCTTCCTCTGTCTCTATACACCACCCATCGTAACGACAGCCATCTTGCTACTTGCTAAGTACGAGCCAGCATATGATACAGAATTACCAGTCTAGAAAATCCAAGCCTTTCAGGAACAAAGCCAACTCCTACAGACATAATCCCTTTTCTTCATGTTTAGCCTGACGTAAAACAATAAACACAAGATGAATATTTCAAGAGACATATTTTTAAAATGAAAGCAAGATTTAGGCTGCTGAGTCAGCATTTGATTGGATTTTTAAAATGGAGTGAGCAAAAGGTTATTGTCTGTCTGTTTATGAATGGAAAGAAAACACGTAGGAGCTTCTCCTGTAGACATGACAGCACCTTGCAGAATAGGAGGATTAGAGCTCTATGCCCTAGCCTCCTTTTTAAATACTTCTAAAAGTTTAAAATAATCCCGACTAGTTCTCTTTGGCAGCAGAGTTGTTTAAAAGTGGTGGTTGCTTTATTTAGTTGTATTTTTTTGCAGATCAGAACCTCTTCCCCCAAAGCTGACTTACCTCAATAGTTTTTTTTTTTTTGTTTAAACAAGGTTTGGCTGTTTGTGGAAGAACCACTATGAGAATGTGTCGGCCGAAGAGAAGAGCATGAATATGCAAAACAAATATTAGTTATTTGTGTGTCTTGTCATACAGCATCGTGCAATAGAGGCTGGGCTGAATAAGGTTCTGATTTTGCTTCAGGCGCATCTTCCCAAAATCAGTACATTTGTCACTCTCTCCGCTCTTGGTATGGACGTAGTTTTCTGTTTCCCATAGAGCACAGTTCAGAATGTCCAGGAGCTACATTCCTATCCCCTAGCAAAAGACTGATTCTTAAGGAATTCCCATTGAGTTTTACAGGACAGATAAAACTTGGCTAGTATCTACGATATGGAAGCTATATTGTCAAACGGAGAATACTTTACCCACACCCCAAAATTATTGATGAGTGTTCTGCAACGCTGAGGCCCTTTCTAGTTCTTCCATTTCCCCTAGCCCAGCCTAATGATAAACATTTTGCTGATATTTACAGGGAGAAAAGAATTTGTGGTATTCTTACTGACCCATTTTAAAAACCAAATCGCCTAATTTACTTTGTGTCTAAATGTACAGCCTTCACATTTTTCATGTCCAAAATATGCATATTTCTAAAAATACAGATGGAAAATAGGCTTTAAGCCCGATGCCTATTTCTGATTACTTTTTTATTTTTATTTTTATACAGGGCCTGGTTAAATTTATGGCCTATTAAATTATTAGGCAGCTTGAGTGATGCGTAAAATGAGATTTATACTGCAATGAATAAATATTGCCATACCCTTATTTAGAAACCGGCAGCTCTAGATTCTTGTGGCTAAAATAAGAAGGGGGCACTTGGTCGTTTCAAAAGAAGTGGTGGAATTGTGTGCTTCACTTCCCCGCTTCTCTGATTCCTCTGAAAGTGTTGGTTTAAGTATGATGGTGACATATGAAACTGTTATTTAAATAAGTTCACTAGTAATGTTTGGCTAAAGCAAATGCCCATTGTTAGTATTTTATTTTAATACCACTGTAATTCAAGAGGGAAATGACAGATAAAGCCTGAAGTCCACTTTGCACATTATAAGATCTCAAAGATTGCATTTGCATGAATGCTTAACAGGGAGCTATGTCAAATCTCAGCTCTGTTGTGGATGTTTGTATAGTCTGTAATTTATTGCTGTGTTGTTGTGAGCCTTCTGATCATTTTTGACTTATGGCAACCCTACAGCAACCCTATCGTGGGGTTTTCTGGGGCTGAGAGTGTGTGACATACCCAAGGTCACACAGTGGGTGTCCATGGCCAAGCGAGGAATTGAACCTTGGTCTCTAGGGTCATAGTCCAATTCTCAAACCACTACACTGCATTGGCTCTCTTAAATATTAATGTGTAAAACGTGGTATGCCATGCTGGACTTCAGAAACTTAATATATTATACTAGAGTATGATCTGGGTAGAACTTAGAAAGGCTGCTTTTTGGACTGCAACTTCTCGAATCCCCCAGGTAGCATGGCTAGTGGCCATATAGGTTGAAGGAATCTGAGAGCTGTAGTCCAGAATGTAATACTTCCAGATTCTGGAACTGTGCTTCTACGTTCTGATCGATTTCTGGTGGCAGCTCTTTTTAAATCATGCTGACAGTTTGTCCTGTTGAAATCAATAGAACTTAGAAGTGCTGAACCTTGCCTTGAATATGCTCTAAATCAGTGCTTATCAATGGAGCAGACCAGCATTTTTCCCCAATGTGCTATGGGCTGGTACCATATTTGTACTGTATTATCATTGTATTTTCTTATTTTCCTGGCAGATCACTGCAGGCTAGCAGCTCATGGATTGTGGACCAATGCTGGGCTGCACACCACCCTTTGAGTGGTAGTGCTCTACCTTACAGCCATAGAAAAGAAGGAAAGTTATTTTCTTTTCCAACTTTTCTATGTAGGGCGAAGAAGGCTTTTCAGGCATGAAGAAGTCTTTGTTGTATAGCCAGTAAGGAAGCTTATTCTTTGACATGCCTAGTACAGAGTTATTGCCAGAGATAGTGTTTTTGTGAAGACATTAGCCTGTGTCTGCACAATTTGGGAATCACCAAGCTAACTTAACTTGGTTTACCAGCTATATGCCTATGACGACCCACAAGAAGGGAGGGATGGAGAAAAAGTGTTAATATGTAGATGTTTAGCAGAGTACCATGATTCCCCTAGAGTGTTTCTGTAGGGGTCTCATGTGGATGTAGGAGACAGGAAAAAATATTTTCTTGATTTAACCTATCAGAAGCTAAGCAGTTGGATATGAAACAGATTAAAGGTTATGTAGAGGCCTGCTGATTTATCCTTAAAAAAATATTTGTCATCATACCTACATGCTCCTCTGTAACCTCTTTGTCTTGTGTTCTAAAGTTGGTAAACTCTTGATTTCTTTTATTTTATATTCTCCAGCCTCTTTAATCCACATTGATTGCTTCTTTGTTTAAGCTGTCAGTTAGCTATATACCCGTATCCATTTTTCACAGATATTTGCTGCATAAAAGTTGTCTTTCTGGTGCTGTTTGCTGAACAACTAAACACTGTTGGACTACACATGCAAACAGTCTAAATACATGCAGTAAAATAACCACACGTATAGTACTTTTTATAGGACAAATGCAAATGAAGTGAATGTTATGCTAACTGTGTCTGATAGTATGCTGGTATTTCTGCATTTAAATTCTCTTCTCATTATGCATGCCAGTACCAGGAATAACAAGTAAGAATTCCTGTTAGTTCTTATACCACCAGTAGGTTTATTTTAGTGCTCTTAAGAAGTGACAATTTACAATTCCCCAGTGGTTTGTACTTCTTTCTGGCTGTAATGTCTTTCTTGTTTTAAAATTAATTTATTTTAATTGAATAAAATCACAAACTAATAAAAGCTAATATAGCAACATACAGCCCACCCACCACATGTACTATACAAAAAAGAACACATTAAAAAAAAAACTAACAAGACTAAGAAACTCATAACTCTACATAATTAAAAGGTGGTTCCTGCCGTGGTTAACAATGACCCATAATAATCTAGAAAATCACTAACATAAAAAGTAAAAAAACAAAAACAAAACACCATTACCTTTAACCTTTTGTTGTATAATCCTATTTCTATAATATAAACAATTAGTATGAATTTTATATAGATAGATGTATTTACTAATAATCCTTATAAAAGTTAAACAAATGAAGATGCTTATAATCTGATTATTACAATCATTCTAAATCTTAATTCAATACCTTTAAAATCTTAAATACCTAATTAAAAACTTGTAGTTTAGTATATAATAAATGTTTATATAAAAAATGTAGTATAGCAACAAAGTAAAATCATCTATCATTTGCATGTACAAGATCTCTCTCAGTTTTTCTCTTTCTGTCCAGTCAGGTGATAGCACAGGATGAAGTGTAAGGTTCATGGAAATCAGTGAGGTTAATTTCTTGGTAGACACATATTGAGTTGTCCCTCCAGAAGCAGTCAGAATGAGATGAAAGAAGAAAGAGACTCCTTCCTCATCTGTGGAATTATTTTTGCAGCGCCCCCCAAGGCAACTGAACTTCCCTTTCCTGCTTCTCCAAGCCAACTCCCACCAAGATTAAATTGCAGTCGTATAACAGTCACCATGGTGTAGTCGTTTGAGTGTGGGACTAGGACTTTGGGAGACCAGAGTTCAAATCCCCACTTCGCCATAGAAATGCACTATGTGGCCTTGTGTAAGACGCAATCTCTCAGCTTCAACAGATCTTGTGAAGAAAACTCCTTAGGGACACCTTAAATCGGAAATGATCTGAAGGCACACCACAACAACAGTGAAGATTAACCTGGGGCTAAATTTCATTGAAGTCAGTGGGGTTTTCTTCTGAGTAGGCACATAGTGGATTGCCCATCCAGAAGCATTCCTGATGTTGAGAAGAGGCTTTTTTTCTTGTCCCAAAATAGCAAAAAGTCATTTTGCAGTCTACTCCCTCCACCAGGAGACCGAACTTTCCTTCCCTGCCTTCTAGCCCCACCCTCTCCAACGTTAAATTTTGCTTTGGCTGCCATTGCAAACCTGTGGGCCTCAATCTGAGGGGAAATCCAACTGAAAGTTAGTGAGGTGTGCTTCCAAGTACGAACACCCCCAAGATTAAGGCTGAAATTGCTACTCTGTATGCCTCAGTCTGGGGGTAATCCCCACTGAAATTGATGTGGTTTACTTTTGAGCAGACCTGTATAGCATTGTACTGTATAAAGTTTCAAAGGCAAAGGAGTCATTGAAAAATAAGTATTTAAAGTCAAACGGAGGAAACGAGGGCTTTATTCCAAGTAGGAGGATTTCATCAGGCTAGTTAAGCCTCGTACAACTTAGACATCATGGTAAACTGGAGCGATGGAGAAGACGACAAGGATCATCACAAAGGTTTATTCTTACCTTTAACCACTTTCACCTTGAGATAACCAATAAAAACTGAGTGAGCATGTGAAAGACTAGGGGCCAGAATAAGCAACTTTTCTGAAAAGGAATGTGAAAACCCACATTGATTTAACATGACACAAAGGAATAAAAAAAAGTTTCTGAAGCATTTGCAGCTGTAGGAAGTATGTATCTTCCTGTAAATTAAACTTAAACTTCAAGCAGTGTTTATTATCAGAGAGCTACTGACAGTGGGACTCAAGGCAGCTAACATAAAAACAGTGCAATCTACAACATACATAAAGGTATAAATATAAAATTTAAAAAACAATTAAACAATTTATAGAGTTAAAAATGTTAAACGTTGGAAACATTAAATACATTTAAGATACATTAAAAAACAGTACCAACCTTAAAAACAGAGCTGTACAATACAGAATTCCCCTACCAGTGTAATCAGTGCCTGATTATTGCTGTAATACTGTAAGCTTTATGCAGAATTGTGGTTGACTTTCCACATTTATTGAGTGGAAAGGGGATTTCAAGTGTGTGAGAGTGTGTCCTGTTGTCTCCACCCTTATTAGATATGATGCAGCCATTTGAATGGGTAGGGCATCTCACCTTGAGGGTACCATTTAAATTGTTTTCCCCTCATAATTTTAACTGAGTTTTTAAATTGTATTGGAATTCTTTTTATTTAAGGAGAATTCTGTAATTCTAATACATATTTTTAAAGGTTGGCTAAAAAACGTTGCTAAATGGGTCTGCCAGTATGTGATGTTGATTGTTCATAAATTCAAATTTTTGCCAAATTTCGCATTTTCGTATATGAATTCTTCATCTCTGTGAACATGTTAAGGCTAAAAGGTACTATAATGCGCATCATCATCATCATCATCATCATCACCAGCACCACCTTTATCATTATCACTGCCACCATCACACTGATTAAAATGATACCAGCTGGAAATATAGTAGGGAAGATGTGTCAATAATGCAGTAGACAGATGCTTGGCAATAACCATCCAGTGTACATGTCAAAAACATACCGCTTAAAGAAGACAGATAGTACTAAGGAGGTACCTGCAAATTTTCACTGGCCCTGTTGGCCAAGCTGCCCCTTCCCAGTTAGTTTCTGGCCCATTCCAGAACTCAAAGATACATCTGGTGGGAACATGGGAGAGGACTTTCTCAGTGGCTGTCTCCACGCTTTGGAACTCCTTTCCCAGAGAAGTTAGACTGGGAACCCTTCCTGATATCTTTTTGCAGACAAGTAAAGACTTTTCTGTTTCAACAGGCATTTGGTGATTGATAGTGTAAGGCCCATCCCACCTAAACAATGTGCTGGATTTTCCTAATTGCGCTGGTAGGCATGTAGGTATTTAATGATTTATTTTTTAACTGGTTTTAATGGTAATTTAATTTCTTTTTAACTTTTGTACTTTGTGAATTTTAAAGTCAACAGATTAAAATAATTCAACAAATTAAAATAATAATAGTAATAGCAGCAGTAGTAACTGGTCTTTTTATCCTATTTTCTCTGCATCCGTTTTCCAAAGTGCTCATTCTAGCAAGCCAGGTTTGAATCTGGAGATTCTGTGGTGCAATTATTTCCTTGTATTTTTCTGAGTTTTCTTGCATTTTGTTTTCTTGGGCAGAAATGGAGTGAGGTGAGGCAAACTTATTACTGGGCCGTTGTCTCAGTATTCAGATCTTATGCCAGTAAACACAGAGATCAGCTGTGATCAACAACAGCGACCTAGTTCATGTATGTGTCAAACACAAGGCTTGCGGGCTGAATCTGGCCTGCTGGGCCATTTCATGTGGCCCTAGCACTGATCCTGCAGTTGTGACACTCCCCCCACCTGGCGAGTACGATCTCCACATTGCAGGCCCCCAAATGCCAATATTCTGAAGAGAGGCTCAGCAGTCAGCACTCGCAATATACTTCTACTTCTGCTCCTCTGTCCAAGTCTTGCCATCAGAGCATTGCTGCGGGTTACCATGGCAATGCTCCATGCGGCTCACAAGAATTGGACAGAGGAGCAGTCAGAAGTAGAAGTAGTTCACAAGTGCTGGCTGCTGGGCCCTTCTTCAGAATAGCAGCAGCTGGGGACCCTCAATGTGGAGATTGGGCTCACCAGCTACAGAGAAAGGCAGGGGGGCAGAAAGAGGCACAGAGAGGGGCTGGAAAGCAGAAGGTGGCACAGAGAGTAGCTGGGGAGCAGAAAGTGGCACACTTTGGATATACTGACTAATTCTGTGTCACTTTACAGAGGTATAGGGGCCATAAACTACAATAGCCCCAAAATGTCCAAAAAGAGAAAAGTTGATGCAGAGGGAAGGCAGTTTAAAAACCAGTAATAATTGAATGCAGAGGCAATTATTTAATATGATAAAAGCGTAGATACATTTATGTAGTCTTACAGATACAGCTGGCCCTTTGAGGGCAACCATAATGCTGATGTGGCCAAAGATGAAGTTGAGTTTGACATCGCTGATGTATAAAACCCTGGTCCAGGAAACTGCTATTTAATGGACATGGACTGAGCCATATGCTCAGATGCTCTAATGTCACTCCTCTCTGCTCCTCACCTCGTATGTCTAGCATTAGTGAAGATTTCTGTGTTTCTTAAAACACTGTTTCCTATACTGTCCAAACCAGGAAATTGTGGCTTAAGTGCTTCTTCTGAGCAAGGATGTGCAAACACTATTAGTTACCTTTAAGAGCATTTTGAGCAGAATTTACAAAAATTTCTGGAAAAGCACTGAACAACTTAACAAGTAATAGAACAAGATACTTTAACAGAAAAGAGAACAGGCAACAGTAACAAATTACTTCTTTGGATTTGCATTAAGTTACCCAGCGAATTACTTTTAAAAATGAACTTTCCAAGCTTTAGCAGGACAATTATCTGTGACTGTGTTGTTTCACACGTACAAGTTAATATAGTCCCTTTATTAACACTGTATGTACTCAGGGATACACATTAGAGAGAAGTTGTTGCTGTGCAACAGGAGTAGGCACTGTGTGGCTCTGGGGCTGCGTGAGGCCTCTTGATGCTACTTTTGTGGCCCTCAACCACCCATTATTTGGATTCCTAAAAAAGATTAATTGCCTTTCTTGAAAGCTTCCAGGTTTGGCAGTTCACCTTTTTACTCACCTGCAGGACCCTCTGCATGGTTTATTACCTGTTTGTTAAACTAGAAGCGAACCTCTGGCCACTTCCTCCTCTCCCATTTTTGACAGTCTGTGCTGCCCTCAGAGGCTGCCAAAGGTGGAAAATTGGTCCCAGATCTGAACTGTCAGCTAGACAGAGGAAAAGGAGGAGGGGCTGGGTGGACAGAAAAAGACTTTGTAAAAAGGATGTTCTTTGTCAGAGGCTTTGTTAACTGACATATGCCTGTGTATGACCTTCTGTGTATTGTACATGTAGCTTGTTGTGATCACTTATTTGTGAGAACAGTTCTGTCATTTATGTCCGTTTAATGACAAGAGTACACATGAAGTCATAAAACTCTGCACTTTGACCATCCTTTGATTGCTTACCAGGAAATAGTTCTGTGTTGTAACAAATCCTACAGTACATGTTCTTACAGCTTTAAAATCAAGATTCTTTATGTGTTTCTAGCCATTCACTGGGCTTGATTTCCTGGAAGTGTAATCTATTTTGAGATTCTTTGGGAGTTTGCAGAATTAATATGAAAGTTTTCTAATTTACGAGGTGTGTGTTTCTAAAGCTAATTTCTTTTCAGGAGTGATATATTTAATTCTTTTACTCAAGTCTTTACCTTCAAGTCTCAAGTTCTTGAAGATACTTTCAAGTAAAGTCCCAAGTCAAGTCTTAAGTCTGGAAGTCAACTTTATAACCCAACCAAAATTCCAGAATTATTGGAGAGTTAAATAAAGTCAGTTTTAACAATTTAAATAGAATTGGGCCTCCACGTTTGCGATTTTGCCATCTGCAGCTTCAAAAGTGGGGAATAGGATCCTTCTTACTCCCCATGACTGAACCTTCAAAAGCTTTAGAAGGGAGGATCCTTCCTTCTCAAGCCTGCTGCCTAACACATTTGCTATTCACCTCTGAGAAATGCACCCTGCACTCTGGGGGTGAATTTTGTCTTCTGCTCTTAGGTAAAGTTTTAGAAGGCTCCTCCAATATGCAACAAGGACAGATTGCTCAGCAGACCTCAAGCCTGCCCGAGCCCATTGCCTAACTCATTTGCTGTTCTCCTCTGAGAAATGCACCCACACTTTAGGCTTGAGACAGATTGCCATGCAATCAGGAGGCAAAAAGAGATGGAGGTGTTGTTCAAAGTCATAAGTTTCTTGATGAATGTGTTGTTACTGAACCAAGGGCAGCAAGTCAGTAATTAAAAATATACAAGTCTCAAGTCGAATCGAGTCAGTGCATCATTTATTGCCAAGTCGAGTCCGAGTTGAGTCACTGAAGTGACTGAAGTCCGACTTCAGTCTGAGTCTGTAGACTCGAATCTACATCACTGGTTTTCAGAGATAAAAAGGGTTACTTCAGTGGGGTTTTTTTGCTCACTTACAGATTAGGATAGTTAACTGTGTGCCAAAATGTTATATAATACTTCATTTATCTATGCGTTTGCATAAATGGACTGAGTCGAGATTTAGTAATACTTCATGTTGACCCATTGTAATCAGTGAGACTTAAGTAAAAGTTGGGGCTAATTTATGACCCGCTGTTTTCAATGGGTCTCTTATAAATATGATTAAGTTTGAATCAAACTTGAAGTAACATTTTGATCTGGCCTTTCACTCGCCTACCTATCAGCATATTTTAATGACATTTGAAATAAATCATTCTTGTTGTTTGTTGTTGTATGCCTTCAAGTTGTTTCTGACTCATGAAGACCCCAAGGTGAACTTGTCATGGAGTTTGCTTGGCAAGATTTGCTCAGAGATTTTGTTTTTTGTTTTTTAGTCTTTGCCTTCCTCTGAAACAGAGAATGTGACTTGCTCAAGATCATCCAGTGGGTTTCCGTGGCCCAGTAGGGATTCAAACCCTGGTCTCCGGAGTTGTAGTCAGCTACACCATGCTGGCTTGAGATTTATTCAGAGCAGGATTGTCACTGATGTCCTTTCAGTCTGAGCAACTGTGACTTGCCGAAGGTCACCCAGTGAGTTTCCATGGCTGAACAGGGATTCAACTGCTGTTCTTCAGAGTCATAGTCCAATGCTCAAACCACCACAACATGCTGGCTCCCTAAGCCATTCTAGCAGTAACCGAAAGTAGGCATTGAAAATCAAATTAAGCACATTCAGATCTGGATGAAAAGCTGGAGCAGCAAAAAATAAATCAGACCAGGTAAAAAGCTGAAACAAGAATGTGTTTCTCATGTGACATCTAACAAACCAAAAGCACAAGAGTGAACTCTTTTGGAGGAATATTCAGATTTCAACATGTAACGTGGTATAATATTTATAGATAAGAGCCCACTTTGTCTTATGATTAAATGGAACCCTTAGGGAAGAATTAACGTACCACTTCAAACCAAATATGTGGAATGACAATTTCTGTGTTTGAAAAGTCTGTTGCAGAATACAGAACAGTCACTACAGGAGTGAGCTGTCTTTGGACCTTTCTCCCTGATGTGTGTTTTCTTTTTCCGTTTCTTTCTTTGGCTTGTAGGAAGATTTTGTTTCATTATGTTTTGTTTTATGTGAGCAGCATTGAAAATGGGCACCTCTCCCTGTAGACTTTAATGGTACAATCTGTTCTTATCACTTTACCATGTAATCATCCAATTCTCTTAAACCTGTGGACCATACTTGGCAGATTCCATGATAGAAACTGGACCTTATTCCCTCTGTTTATGTTCACTCTGCTACAGTATGCTTAATATTCCACACTTATGGAAGCTCTCCATAGCAGTCGGCTGATGTGAAGCTGTTTGTCATGGTGGCTGCTTTTCATGAACCCCTGTGAGAAAAGCTGCGTATAAGTCCTTTCATTTGCAGTGCCTTTTTCTGTGGTTATGATTTTGGTCATGACATTTCAGCCTTCCTTTTTTCAGGGCTTAAGGTGTGAAAACCCCATAATGATCTCATAATCTATAAATGGAATAAGATTCAAGATGTTGTTATGATTGCCATGGTGCTGGTAAACAGTAGGCAAGGTTTCTTCCTTGAATGTATAGCATTTAAACCTCAATAAATAGCATTTAAACTTCAATAATGTTATGTAGTCAGTTCAGTATAATATCTCTACTTATTCTGTAGAACAGCAACAGATCATGATTCAGACTGGGTCCTTACCGGAAGGTGGGAAACCTGTTTTTGCTAGGAATCTCAGAAACCTAATTTGGAGGGATTTAAACTGAGTTATAGGGGAGGAGGAAGATAGTATTCTTGAAGGCAAGAGTTCATCAAGTGCTGGAGATAATAGGGTGGATCTTATAGGGAGAACGGGCAAACAGTACAGGAACCCAACAGTGAGAAGAAAAGAAACTTAAGCAGCTGGGGGAGTGACCCATGGTCTCAGATGCCTCTACGGAAGGTAGGAAATAAACACTTGAACTGGTAGCATAGCAAAGTAAATATGAACTAATAAGGCTCACTGAAACCTGATGGATTACTCTCATGAATGGAATGTAGCAATAGAGGGGTATAGCCTATTTCAGGGAAATAGACCAAACAGGAAAGGGGAGGGGAACAGTTGTTTTATTTCTGGCCCTAACCAACAGTGATGACCTGGTTAATGGGGTGGAAGTGGTGGGATCCTTAGGTAAATGTGATCATGTTCTCTTGGAGTTTATTATACAGTGGAAAGGGGAAGGCAAGCAGAGTCAGACATGCATCCAAGACCTTAAGAAAGCTGATTTCAATAAACTTAGGGAAATACTGGGAGTGATCCCATGGTCAGGAATACCAAAAAAGAAGGGAGTTCATGATGGATTGGAGCTTCTTAAAAGTGAGATACTGAACGCAAAATTTCTAACAATTCCAGTGAGGAGGGAAAATGGGAGGAGTATAAGGAACTTTCAGTGGAGCTAAGATTTAAAAGGGATGTGTACAAGCAATGGAAAAAGGGAGAAATCACCAAAGAGGAATTCAAACAAGTAGCCAAGAAGTGTAGGGAGAAGGTCAGAAAAGCTAAAATGCAGAACCAGCTCAGGTTTGCTAGAGAGGTTAAGAACAATAAGAAGGGCGTTTTTGATTATGTCCATAGCAAAAGGAAGAACAATGAAATGGTGGGGTTTCAGCTTGGAGAGGATGGTGAGATGCTAACAGAGGAAAGAGAAAAGACAGAACTACTGAACGTCTCCTTTGCCTCAGTCTTCTCCCAAAAGGAGCCTAATGCTCTACTTGCAGAAAATAGAGATGGTAGAGGAGATGCACCACAACATCAGGAAAGAGGTAGTACAGGAATATCTGGCTACTCTAAATCAAGTGTCCAGGACCAGATGAACTACATCCAAGTGTATTAAAAGAACTGGCAGAAATAGTCTCAGAACCCTGGCAATAATCTTTTCAGAATGTCTGGAGAACGAGAGTAAGCCCCAGCAGACTGGAGAAGGGCAAATATTGTCCTCATCTTCAAAAAGGGAAAAAATACTGGTAAAGATTCCAGAGCAGATTGTTAAACAGACAGTCTATAAGCACTTAGAAAGGAATGCCATGATCACTAAAAGTCAACATGGGTTTCTCAAAAGCAAATCATGCCAGACTAATCTTACTTCCTTCTTTGATAGAGTTACTAGCTAGGTAGATAAAGGCAATGCTGCAGACATAGCATATCTTGACTTCAGTAAGGCCTTTGACAAGGTCCGCCATGATATTCTTGCAAACAAGCTAGTAAAATGTGGGCTAGACAATGCTACTGTTAGGTGGATTTGTAATTGGTCAATTGATCGAATCCACCAGTGGTTTCTCTTCTTCCTGGAGAGCAGTGACTAGTGGGGTGCCACAGGGTTCTGTCCTGGGCCTAGTGCTATTCAACATCTTTATCAATGGTTTGGATGAGGAAATAGTGGGCATTCTTATCAAATTTGCCAGTGACACCAAACTAGGAGGGGTAGCTAACACCCCAGAGGACAGGATCAGAATTCAAAATGATCTTGATGGATTAGAGAGCTTAGCCAAAACAAATAGAATGAATTTCAGCAGGGAGAAGTGTATAAGGTTGAGGAGAAAAAATGAAATGCTTGGATATAAGATGGGTGACATCTGGCTTGACTACAGGGCATGTGAAAAGGATCTAAGAGTCTTAGTAGACCACAAGCTGAACGTGAGTCAGCAGTGTGATGCAGATGCTTAAAAAGCCAATTTGATTCTGGGCTGCATCAATAGGAGTGTAGGTAAAGGGAAGTGATGATGCCACCCAGGGAGCTGGTTGTGTTTAGCCAGGAGAAGAGAAAGTTAAGAGGTGACATGACAGCTATGTTTAAATATTTGAAGGGCTGTCATGTAGAGGATGGAGCAAGCCTGTTTTCTCTTGCTTGAAAGACTAGGACATGGAACAGTGGCTTCAAACTTTAGGGAAAGAGGTTCCATCTAAACATTAGGAAGACCTTTCTGATGGTAAGTGTAGTTTGACATTGCCTAAGAGTATGGTGGAATCTCCTTTTTTGGAGGTTTTTAAACAGAGGCTGGATGTCCCTCTCTTGGGAATGCTTTGATGGTGTATTGCTGAATGTTGGTGGGATTTGATGGCCCTTGTGGTCCCTTCCAGCTCTAGAGTTCCATGATTCTGTTGTAGGAGAAGTGAGGTAGACCAGGCCTGCACAGTTTGTGACTTGCCAAGCCAAAGAGCCTGGAAGCCATTTGGGACAGCTGGCTAGGGAAGCTGTTTTAGCAGCCTTTGGCAGGGAACATGTTCTACAAACTGGGTTTGGATTGATGAGGTTATATATTGGATGTAGTTTAGAAGAGATGCAGATTTTTGAAAAAAAAAATTTTTTTTCAGTAGGACTTTCCCCAGAATCCCCCCAGAAACATGGTCTCTAGGAATTGTAACCGTAACCCTCATCATGGAGGTGAGTTGCATAAATGACTTGATTGAGAAGTGGAGAAGATAAAATGTAAAAGAAGCTCTTTGAGGTACCATACAGTGTGAAAACTTGTACAGGCCTGTCCATTCACTTGTGAATAAAGACTGATGGAATCTACAAAACCTAAATCTAGTAGGAGAAGTTTGTTGTGTTATCCACTGTTGACTTTGAAGAAGCAGTTTTTGCAAAGTTTCCCTGTCTAGTCATCTAGACATAATTCCTATCCACCAGAAATGAGTAGTTAAGTGGCAGTTTATAAACCTGCCTTTAGTCCATGGACTAGAGTCCTGAATACAGCAACACATAATGGATGGTGTATTACGGTGGACTATTTCTGCAGATTCCTATTCAGCATCATTGTTTTTCAGTCACACTTTCTTACTTCTAAATTGGGAATTATAATTATCCATTTGATAAGATTGTTCATGAAAATAATAAAAAGACAAAGCATTTAGGAGCACTGTGAATTTTTCATGGTTAACAAATGTTTTACTGGGTTAACAGTTACTTTTTAAAAACATTGGGGAGATTTTACGATGATAAAAGGAAATAGACTGCTTACCAATATAGGCTACTGCCTCAAGTGAGGAAGCTGCCATCAAACTTTTTTTTTAAATTTTTTAAGAAACAACCCTAGCTAGCTAGGAAATGCTGTAATCATTTTCTAAAATAGGAAATCAGAAAAACCACAGGGAACAATGTCACGGCAGTGCTGGCACCGGTTTGAAATTCATCTACAGAATTATTAAGACCATAGTTTACAATGCTTAGAATTGGGTTAAACAAATCCATGGAAGACAGAATTTACAAAAGTTATTTCTTCTAATTACAGTTCCTAAAAATGTCCATCCAGTATGGCTACATGCTAGTTGGCTAGTCCAAAAAAGGTAACTTTTCCAGTCTTTCTGTTGACATCATAGTATGACGTAGCATCCAGTAAGTAACCCAAACCCAACCCACAATACAAATTGTCTATACTGTCTGGGGGATTCTGAATGCTGTAGCCTCAGCAAGTTACTCTTTAAAGTTGTGAGGACCTGCCAGCTAGCAGCTGTTATCCATGATAAATAAATGGAACACCCGTCTTCATAGTTAGCATCTCACTAAGTACTCAGTAGTAACATCCAGAAGAAGACAACAGGGTTGGTAGATAATAAACTAATGAAGATATTTATTGTAGAATATGAAATGGCTACTTTGCTGCTCTTCTGGTGTGAAAGTGGTTATGGCAGATCCACACAAAATAGATGTCCTGTCCAGCTGTGTGCAACTCACCCAGCTATGTATTATGGTTTATGAGATGCTCATCAGCCCTCTTGTTTTTTGCTATCCCAACTAAAACAGAAAGCGGGTTAAGGAACTGGTACATTGCTTTCAGTTTGGTAGGCTGCAAGTTGAGAGATTAGACACCAAGATTCAGTGGGATGCTTCTGCTGATGTCACTGAAATTGTCAATGGAAGCAGGAAAGATGCAACCCTTCGTGAAGCTCCATATCTCAAACCAGCTCTGAAGGTGTAGGAAACCCATCACAGCTAGTTTGCGGGTGGCATGGTATGCTGCAGAAGGAAGGGGGAAATGTTCCATTGTGACAGCAGGCATCTGCTACCCCAGCATTTGGTGATGATCAGGTGGTAGGTTTACATACTGAAGGTCAAGCTTCAGATGGCTACTGTGCTAGAAGATTATTGGTGGCCTTGAGTATTAGTCTCTCAGACCTAACCACCGCAAATGCTTTTTGAGGAGAAAGTCTGTGGGGTGGAACAACAAAATTAACAATGTCATGGAGAAATAAAATGAACCTTCCAATAGCAACTGTAGGTTCATGTAGATTGCATTTGGAACAGAATCAGTGATTTCTTATTTTTTTCTATTGGAAAATGATGGTGAATTAAATGGAATTGCATCCTCTGTTTAGCTGCTGAGAAGTTATTTATATACTTTCAGTCTTTCCCTTTCCTCATTAAATGCCAGGGGCAGCTAACAACATGTGATCTTTTATTACAGCCTAGAACCAGATATCAAAAATATTTTTAAATGTTAAAACAAGAGTGATAAAACCAGAAAGAGCAAATCAAGAACCACAACAGTCCAAAAACTTTTTTTAAAAAATAAGGCAGTACACAAAATGTGCCTTTAATCCAAAGACTGATTTAAACAGACAACCTAACTGAAGGTTGATGAAGGGGGCAAGGAAACGTTACTTGTTTCTTTCAGACCTTGGGCACATTACTCTTTTGGAAGGCAACTCCCAGGATTCCCTGGCTAGCATGGCTCCTGCCTGGGCACAGCTAAAATTATCTTTGCTCATGTCTCTACAAAATGTTCCTCAGCTGATGGTAAAAGATAGAATAGGGCCTGTCACGAACTTTTTAAATGCTGTTTACAGTATTGAGTAGATGATGGAAAAATGCACATACCACATGTACAAGTATGTTTATGCCTCCTTTCCCAGAAAATATTTATAATTGCTTGGCTTTATCTATGCACTGTGTACCAGATAGTTATTTTTAAGTGTCCTTCTCCCCTTATGTGCCAGGATGCTTGCAGATATGACAGTGAAACTGCCTCAGTGACAGATGCAGTTGAAGAATTTCAGAAACTGAGATGTAGGTAGAAATGGACTTAGTCCGCCTATTCTCTCTTTTAATATGGCAACATTCACACGCAGCTAGAAACCATGCTTTTGAAAGTATTACAGTTTTATTTGCCACAGTATTTATAATAGGCCTAGTCTGAACCAATCCAGTAGTTAAAATACTTTCCATCAATACGACTATTCTTGTGGAAAAGTGCTACCTTAATACTGAGTAATAATAGTATAGCTAACTTGGGTAGTTTATATTTTCCTCTGGATTACAGCAAGCCTTTTGGCTTAGTTCCTTTGTGGCTTGGTGTTTGCATCATCATCAGAGCTTTGTCTGTCAGTATTCTTCCATGCAAAGTAAGGCTAGTCCCTTTTTGGGTTTGATTCCTTTGCTTTCTCTCTGTTTTTCAGTTCTTTAGTCCTTTCTTTCTCTGTTTTTGGATTTGTTTTATCTGGTCACCATAGCATTATCAGCCAATTTTCTCCCTATATTTTCTGCAATAGAAATTAATAACTTTTATTCATATCCATTTTGGATGCTGAACTGTGTGTGGGAAGAGGAAGCAGAAATGACCTATATTAGTGCTTGCTTTTTAAAATGAAGGCAGTATGTGCCCTCTCCAGCTCTTTTTGCAGCTCTTAAGCCCTCCAGAGTCCCCAAGTCACCTTTTTAATGTCTGAAAAATTGTGAATTGCCTCTCTTGCAGGCTTCCAGCAGATGCCATTTACCATTTGAACAAGTGAATCCCCTTCCTCTGTTCAACATAAAAATAGTCGTGTTTCAAAAACAGAAGACGATTCACAGCCACTTTTGGTTTTGTCTTTCCCTCTTTGGGGAGATTCTTGCCCATCAGTGCAGGCCCCAGACACGATCAAACACAATAAACTCAGATTGGAAAATTGGCTCCCAGATGTGTCCAAGTTGCCCTCGCCCAGTTTACAAGAGAAAGAGTTAGCATTTATATTTTCTTTCCAGATATTTTGAAGCAGTAGGCAACCAGTTTCCCTTTACAGACTTTGAATTGAAGCTGCTGTAATCATTGCTTGTTGACCATACTGGCTGGGGCTGATGGAAGATGTAATTCAGAATATCTGGCAGGCACCAGTTTGCCTACTCTGCCAAAGTATCCTAAAGGTGCCAGCTCCTGTCTGGTCTTGGAAGCTAGGTAGTGTCAGGCTGGGTTAGTACTTGGATGGGAGACTGCCAATGGATACCAGGAGCTGTAAGTAATACTTCAGAGGAAGGAACTGGCAAAACCACCACCGAATATTCCTTGCCCAAAAAAACCCTATAAAATTCATGGGCACACCATAGGTTGACAGTAACTTGAAAGCACATACACACAAACTCAGCAATAACAAAGACACAACACTACAATATTTGTACTACTAAAGTGATGATTAGAAGATTTGACATCTGGGCTTCTTTGCATGAACTGAGTTTGCAGCAGATGCAACAAAATAAAGGCAGTACTCTCTTCTTGATTTAATATTTGTTATCCGTGGTTTGAAGTGACATTAAATGTGGGAAAACTCTGGTAGGCCCTAGCAGGTAATAGGGTGCTGCTCATGGCTCCTTTTTCAGCCTCCCAACTTGGTCTGTGATCACTAGGCAGTCTAATTGGAGATCTTCATTGTTTGCTACATGTTGGATGAGATATGTGTGAGGTTTTGTTGCATAGCTCCAGAAACAAGGGCCAGGCAGTTGTGACAGCTCTATGGGTCATCTTTCTGCTCTTGAGAGTCTTTGAGAGTTGTATGGACTGACAAACAAACCCTTAGAAGTCTGATTCTGGTTTTGGAAAGTAGGTAAATTTGATGTTTGAAATAGTGACGTTTGGTTGTGCAGTCTCTATAAAATTAAAGTTCTTGGAAGCTGCCAGAAGAGACAATTCACACTTCCCTTTTTTGCCAGAAAAGGTTCTCCCATATGGCTTAAGTTCAAGGCTGCATTTCTCCATATGAACCTGCCTAAGTCTTGCAATCTTCCAGGGAGGGTTTTCTCTCCATCCCACCTCTAAGGCTTGATTGGTGGGGACATAGGAGAGAGTCATCTTGGTGTCTGATCGTAGGCATTGGAACTCCCTCCTGGAGAAGGTTCAGTGTGCCTGCTTCTCTGTTTTCTTTTTGCAGGCAGGCAAAGACCTTCTTGTTTAAACAGGTCTTTAGCCTTGGCTGTCCAGGGTGGAGTGATGTGTAACTTGGTGTGCTATTTTAGTTTACATTGTGTATTTTAAGTGTTTTAATTGTTTGTTTGTTTTTTGATGTTACAAAAATAGTGTTTTAATGGAATGACCTATTTCATGCTGTTTTAACTTTTGTACATCTGGTTTTGACTGCTCTGTTTTAATTTATATTGTAAGCCACACTGAGTTGCATTTGGGAGAAAAGCAGGATATAAAACAAACAAGCAAATCAGGGCCAGTCAGTGCTACCCTCTTTGGCAAACTGGAGTTTAAGGCGAAACAGACTTTTGTGGACTGGAGGTCTGGCATCTGAAACATTAGGTGACATGCCTTCACTTCCCCCCAAGAGAAAAAAAGATTTTTTGCGAAACATCTCTCTCCCTTTTGTCTTCCTATGAGTTACGCTGTTGGAGAGTGCAATCTATGAGAGATGGCACAATGGTTCAAAATATAACAGTGTGTGCTTGTATTTCCTTATATGTAAACTGATTGGGGCAGGCTGTAGGGAACATATAACGCGCTTGCTGAAACAGGTACCGTGGCTGGTAATCTATTTCCAGGAATATTTCAAAGCATTGGTTATGAATTTTAAAGCCCCGTATGATCTGAGTCCAGATTATCTGAAAGACCGTGTCTCCCTATATGAGCCTGCCCTAGGTGTAAGATCTGGAGGTGGGAGGCTTTGAACATCACAGGACGTTTGGTGAGGATATGAGAGAGAGATTTTTGGTGGCTGCTTCCAAGCTGTTGAGCTCCCTTCCTTGAAAGATCCAGTTGGCTCCCTCCCTGCTGTCCTTCTGCCAGCAGGTAAAGACCTTTTTATTTAGGAACGCATTTGGTTTTTTAATAAGTTGCAAAAGAAGGAATTTTTAACAGAGTGATGCTTCTATTTTATTATACTATTAATGTGTTTTTAAAAATTGTTTTAATTTGCATTTTTAAATTGCAATCTGATTGTGTTTTAACTTCTGTATTATTAGTTTTTTTTTTTAGTTGTCCTGTGCTATTAAATACTTGGAAGCAGCCTTGAATCCCTTGCTGGGAGAAAGTTGGGGTGTATATTTCAGGTTAAATAAATAAATAAATGAGGAGTTTGTTTCTATTTTTTGAGGCCTGAATCAACATAGTAGTAACCTTTCTTATTGCAAATGTTCATTTAACATTACAAAGCAAAGATGGTTGTGTTGCCATCTGTTAGTGTTGCCCTGAATTGTTGCTGGACTTCTTTCATTTCACACCAGTTTAGCTTCACTGCTTACAATCTTTATAAGTGTGAAATATCGGAATGAAATTCGATATTGAAAAATCTGATGATATTTCATGTTCCTAATAAATTGAACTCAAGTCCATGTTTTCAGGAGATCTTCCAGTGGGGTGCCACAGGACATGGGCTCTGTTTAGATCACAGGTGTCAGACACAAGGCCCGCGGGCCAAATCTGGCCCACCAGGCCATTTCATGTGGCCCTTGCACCTTTGCTGCAGCAGTGGCACTCCCCCCGCCTGGCGAGCCTGGGGGCAGAAAGAGGCACACTTTGGATATACTGACCAGTTCTGTGTTACTTTACAGAGGTACAGGGACCATAAACTACGATGAAATAGTCCCCAAGTGTCCAAGACAAATAAAGTTCATGCAGAGGGAAGACAGTTTAAAAACCAGTAATAATCGAATGCAGAGGCAATTATTTAATATGATAAAAGAGTAGATACGTTTATATAGTCTTACAGATACGACTGGCCCTTTGAGGGCAGCCATAATGCTGATGCGTCCCAAGATGAAATTGAGTTTGACATCCCTGGTTTAGATGATTTCCTGTGATGAGAATGATCTGTAACATGCCTTGGGTTTACATGCTTCTGCTTCCCCTCTCCTGTTCTTTCACTACAAGGGAGAAATCAAAATGTTAAACCTACCACTCTTCCCTATGACATCTGAACTCAGGGAACTGTGGTGGTTTTTTATTAGTTGTTAAACCTTGCCTACAGGAACAAAGCAGGTCAAATCATGACAGCCCAGGGGTGGGCAAAATGTGGTCCACTGACCTCACTGTGTTTCAGAGGGCCATTTTTATGGCCCTCAGGACTCCCCAGGGGTTTTTTTTTCACCTTTTTTTTTTTGTCCCCTTAATGCAACTTGGCATGGAGGCATTTTCCCATTATTATTTTTTTTGTTTGCGTGGTCTTGACCCATGCTAGGCTCAGGCAAGGCTTTTTTTTTTCTGGGCCTACAAAGACACAGTGGGTCTAAAAATATGACAGAAATGCCCAATAGGGCATTTGGGGGTAAACCTAGATTTTTTTGTGTGTGGTGAGAGTGCAGCCTAATGTGGCCACTAGCCTTCCTCAGATGCCCACCCCTCCCTGAGGTCCTGATTTGTTCTCCAACCATAGTTCAAACACAACACAGTTAACTCATTTTGAACTGTAGTTAGTTTAAAATCAGAAGAATAAAAGCCTAAGAGTTCCCAAAGCTTGTGCATCTAGTAGCAAACTTTTGTCTCCTGACACATCTGAACCTTTGGTTTTGGTGTGTGTCTGTGTGCACATTTGAGCATACATGAGACTCTACTGGAAAAAATATAAGTTCCTCATAGGACTAATGTGAATTGGGAGAGTTGAATGTTGTCCAGTTCTGGGCATCAAGAAAGATATTGACAAGCTGGAAAAGGACAACTGCAATGGTCAAAGGTCTGGAAACCAAGCTTTCTGAGGAATGAAATAGGGAGCTGGGTATGTTTAGCCAGGTGAAGAGAAGACATGACATCTGAATATTGGAAGGAGTGCCATGTAGAAGATGGAGTATGCTTATTTTCTGTTGCCTCTGAGACTAGAACCAGTGAGTTCAAATTACAACTAAAGAGATTCTCCCTAAAGATTCACTTTTTTGCGCTAAGAGCTGTTTGATAGTGCAATAGACTCTGGAGGTTTTAAAATAAAACTGGGATGGGTATCTTTCAGAAGTGTGGTAATTTTTTATTTCTGCATGATGCGGGTAGGACTAGATGGCCCTTGTAACTCCTTTCAGTTCTACCATTCTGTGACCTCTCGCTCTTGCTGTCTAAACTGTAGTTATTATCATAATTAGCTTTCGCAACAGGTTCTTCCCATGAGAGTTTGTACTTGGATTCTGATACTGAAACTCAAAGTACATACGCAGTTCATCTGTATTTGCCCGTGAAGAAAACTGTATATGGAATAGGATGATTGATCCATTTATGCCACTTTTGTCTGTACAAGGGTTAGGAAACTTTAGGCTCTCTAGATGTTTTGGACTACAACTCCTGCAGCCCTTTGCCATTGGCCATGATGGCAGAGGCTTCTGGGAACTGAAGTCCAAAACATCTAGAGATTCACTTTTTCCCCACCTCTGGTTTTTAGTCTTATCTAGAAGATATTTGGAGTTTCTTGCAGAGATCTTTACCAACTCTAAAATGTAACAACTAAACCGTAGAACTAAATTCCATCTTCTACAGTTAAACTTTGTAACCTGTCTGTAAGTTGTACTCCTTCTCTCCTTATTTATCTTGATCTTGACAAGGAGCCAGTTGTTTCCCAAATACGTGGATTTGGAATGGTCCAGTGGTAGTTAACATGTAAACATTGGATTGTGTTATTTTATAAAAATTGGAATAGTGGGATCTTTTTAGGCTGCTTCACCTAATAAGCAGCCTAAGTGTTCAATGAAGTGAGAAGCTGGTAGTTTAGCAGAAACACTGGTGAGGATGAAATGGTGGAAGGTGATAGTATGGGCATCAAGGAGGAGATGGGATTAGGGGGTATACATTAAGGAGAATGAAAGGATATAGCAGTGGAACGTTTGTTCAGACTATTCAACGTCTAGGATGGCATTTGCTAAGGAAAGTACAGTGGTCACTTAGTGTCTGCTGAGCTTTAGTTTCAGGATATCAAAGTCTTTGGATGCTCAATTCCCATTATCTACAGTGGCATCGTAAAATGGCACCCCTTATATAAAATGGTGAGCAACTCAAATGAGTGGCAGAGAGAATCTGAGAATGTGTGAAATGCAAGAGGCTACAGCAGGGTATATCTGCACATCAGTATACTGCTTGATGCATGGCAAAGTTGTTGTTTTTTTCAAATGTTTTTGCACTCTGGTTGGTTGAAACTGTTGGTGGAGATCCTGTGGATACAGGAGGACAATTGTGTTTTAGTTGAAGGGAGGGTCTTTTTCTTTTTGAGATTAGAACAGGTACACTACATTTTTGATAAACTTCAAAAGGGCAAGATAGATCTGGAAAGTGTAGAGGACTAGGAGAAACAAGTCCCAAGAAAAGAAGGAGAGAACTAGAAATGCAAGGATGTGGAAAATCCAAAGTGACCAAGGTTTAAAAATATTGATTTGTGTAGTTCTACTGCCAAAATGCTTATAAAATCAAAACAGCACAGGGAACTTCTGTGAAAGGAAGAGAGAATCAATTTCTTGTGGATCTGGGTCACTGCAGTTTCAGAATGATAAGCTGAAGATGAAGATCTTTATCATCTAGAATCATATTCAGCCAAGAGGAATTAAATGGCACTTTAGCTCTGAAAGAAGAATTATTAGTAACCACATTCTTGGCCATATATTACCATTTGTCACTAATGTGTTAGACTGTGAGCATTCTTTTCCCTTAACTGAGAATCTAATTCTAAAAATAATTGCCTTAGATATTATTGTTTTAAAATATTATTCATTTTGTGCATTTTGATAGGAAAGCAGCATAAAGATAAATATCTTAAGGCGTTTATAAAAATTTGAAAATTCCATACTGTGGTTAAATGCCAAAGGTTTACAGAAGGGTTTACATGGGTTTTTTTTTGATGTGATAAATAAGAACTTTCTGTCAATCCAAGAGACATTAAATTGTTTAAAGTAACATTAGCTTGTGTTTGTGATATAGCAAATGTTTCTTAATGATGTTTAAACTAGTCGAGACATCTATATTAAACAAAGCAAGGTTTTGTTTTGTGTTTCCCCATCTACCAAGGTCAGTTTCTTGATTGTACAGAGAATCCTTGCTTTGCTGAGTTTTGAACCACCATCTTTGACAATGCTGAAATACCAGTTTTGGGTGAGAGAGAGAAAGAGAGGAAGAGGATTTTTATAATGAAAAAGGAAGGGGGGAAAAAGGGACGGGCTACATAGGATACAAACATGGACTTTGCATATTCAGGCATACCTCTGTTAACAAAGCCTCTGAGAAAGAAGCTCTTTTTTACAAAGTTGTTTTTTAATGTTTTACTAGTTCCCTCCTTCCTCCTGGTCCTCTAGCTGGAAGTTTTTAGCAGCATCAACATTGAGAGGAGGATGAAGGAGGGAGGGCTGGACAGATGGACTTTTCAGTATCAGGTTGCAGTAGTGTGCCTGCAGTTATCGGTGCAATGAAGCTTGAGGTGAGAATAATGGGATTCTGCTCTAACCAGCTAATCTACCATAGCTGTGTGGGTGTAATAAACATGGCGGCTTTGTTTCATATATGCATATTGTTAGTTTCAAATGAAAAGTCTGCTGAGATGTGTTGACCTGTTCTTTTTTGTGGTACAAGAAAATATCCATATTCCATGTTGTTATTTTTTTCTTCTTCCAAAGGGGGGTGTTTGCTTTTTCCTACATCTCCCTCCCAGTGGCTCTTGCCTTGTGTGTGCAGGATGCAGGATCTGACCGCTGAATGATCAGTAGTGAGTGTTTGTTATTCCAGCTCTGGAATACGAGTCTTTCAGCTACTGTGAGAGCCCGTAATATCCAGCCATTAAGTTCCAAGATGTAGTAACATTTGCAGAGGCACCTATCAGTATTGAAGATTTGTCTTATTATAAAATCAATACATAGCAATACAGTGGCCCCTTAACTTTCATGAGGGCTTGGGATGCAAAACCTTCATGAAAGTAAAAAAAATCATGAATAACTCTCCTCGCCCAAGTAACTGCTCCCCCTCTCATTCGCTTCCAGGGTTCTCCCCACGATTTGCTTGTGCTTCACCTGGGCGCACTGCCTTCCAGGCACCCAAGTGATAGGCAGGCAAATGGAAGAGGGCATCTGTGTGGCTGGAGAAGGCACGCCACATGCCTCCGCCCCATTCACTTGCGTTTTGTCTGGACATGATGCCTTCCTCATCTCCAGGAATGGTTTCTCAGAATAGGTATAATTTCACTGCTTCATTTTTTAAAGTTGATTTGTGATTAAAGCATGTCACATTGAAGGAAACTAGTAAGCAATGTTGATTTCAGCTTTATGGTTACATGAAGAGAACTGTAGTCTTCTAAAACATCTGGTGGGCACCAAGAGGGTAAAGACTGCCGTTTGCATGTGAGAAGCTATCATTTTCATTTTATAAGCCATGCTGGCTGGGGATGATGAAAGCTGTGTTCAGAACATTTGTGGAAAGCTAGGTTAGGGCACATCCCACAAACAATTTAGTGAAAATAAATGGAGTTCTCTGCTAGTTTGTACGGCTCGTGGGACCAACGTGGAAGACGCAGCTATCACTGCAGCAAAATAGCAATATTAGCTCTAAACCTCCCCAGGCAAAGTATTTCTTTGTTGTCAAGTGTTTCGTGGTTGCAAAACTGGGAACAGGTACTTCTTGGGGCTAAAACTCCCAGAATCCCCAGCTAGTTTGGCAAGTCTGGCGCATTGATTCTGTAGTCCAAAAACAACTTTTCCAAAGTGTCTCTGCTTGGATGGTCCTATCTTTGACTGAAGTAGTATTTAGTTGTGCCATTAATTTCAGAGAAAGGTAAGATTACAAACAGCTTGACCTTGAAAAATTCCAGATCCCCTAATTGTCTGGCTTTCCAGTTTTGATACTAACACCAGGGAAAGGTAATATATTCTCAAGTTGGTAGAAGACTGCTTCCCAGACATTTAATATTGAGTCATAGGAGTGTTGTTTTTGACTGCTGTCTTCCCAGCAAAATAAATAAACCAGAGTCTGTTAAAAATGTTTCAAGGAAGATACAACCATAGTAATCTGGATTATATTCCTTTTCCACAGTTTGGGATTGTCTCTTAGCATTTTAATCTAGATCTCCAGCTATGCTCTAGATACTATATTAAAAAAGGGTGACTAATTATAGATACAGTCAAAAATAGAGGTTGAGGCAGGCAGTTCTTCACCAGTGTCCTCAATTCAGTGTTATCACAAAACAGAACAATTCTGTGCTGTGGTGTTCATGTATTTTCATCAGAATAAAGAAAGTATGTGTTAGTGACTATATTTGGAAATTAGATCAGCTGGCATCAGTTGGACTTATTTATAAGCAGATGCGTTTAGGAATTACTTATAACAGAAAAATGACAGCTTCTCATATTTCAGCAAACTTTTTATTCAGAACTAGCAATATGCACATGTGAAATGAAATAACTAGGTGAACAAAAACTTGTTGAACTTTTAAGCAGGGTGCTGCTGAAAGTGCTTCCGTGCAGCTCTATTGCTTCTTTCCACCCAATGCCAAGGAAGCTGTTTTTGCGCTAAACTGGTGTCTGATGTCTGACTAGGTGAAGCAAATTGAAATTATTCCAGACAAGACAGAGCTGCTCCTGTCCAGTTGAAAAACAGAGGCCAAGGTAGTTAGCCTATACTGGATAGACTTACATTCCCCTTGAAGATGTAAGGTTTCAGCTTGAGTGTACTTTGGGATTCAACCCTGAGCTTGGAAGTATAGGTTTCAGCTGTGGACAGGGGAGCAGTTGCATGGTTCAGACTTGCTCCTTCCTAAAGGAATTGGATCTGGTGACAGGGAAACATCCCTTTGTTGCCTGCTGTTCAGATTACTGTTACATTCTGTGCATGGGACTGCCTTTCAAGAGTGTAGAGAAATTTCAGCTGGTCCAAAGCACTGTAGCAGACTGTGCTGGCTCTAGGAGACACACAGTTCCCATGTTGTAACAATTCCACTGGCTTCTAGTCTGCTCTCAGGCATAATTCAGAGTTCAGATTATGACCTACAAAGCACTGTACAGTTTGGTGGATGTTACATGAAGGACCATATTCTCCCATATGAACCAGGCTCTGTTGGGAGATCTTCTGGGGAGATCTTTCTCTCTGTCCCGCCGCTTTCACAGCTACATCTGGTGGAAACAGGAAAAGGGCTGTCTTGGTGACTGTTCCAGTACTCTAGAAATTTTTTTCCTAAAGAAGTTAGATTGATGCCCATCTCACTGTCCCTTCGTAGGCAGGTGAAGACATTTTTGCAATTTGGCTGGGATTCCAAAGTCCAGTTTTGCTGGGAAAGGAGCATTTCCTTCCTAGGAATACAGGCATGCTACTGAATATGTCAGACTCATTTTGATTTTTTAATTCTTCATAATTTCAAGTATGTACAGCCAAACCAGTTATAACATTAGATGCATCTTTCCATTAATGTGAGTGCTCTTGAAAATCCAAATGCAACCAAGTAGATGTATTCTTGGGCATTAATTCTTTAACAGAAACTTTGGTACTAGAGGGAGGAATAACATGGAAAGAATAGGGATATGTTCCTGTACCACAAAAAAGAAGAGCATGTTTCAGCACACTTATTTTTCAGAATTAATAATATGCACGTGTGAAATGAAACAGCAAGTTCAGGTCAACTTTCTGAACTTTCTAGAGACCACTTGAAAGCATCCATTTGCAACCTCTGCTTTCCTTATGATTTCCATCTTGATGGCCAAACTTACCAAGCTATGCTTTTCTAAAAAAATATTTTTATTCTAATCTTTAACAACATTTTAAAAAAAGCCCACAGAAGTAAAAACAAACAAACAAACCTAAAATTAATAATATAACATTCAACTTAATCACAAGATCTGTGCATCAACTAAGTATCAGCAGGTTGAAATACACTAATTATACATCTGTTTTCTTAGTTATACGTGGTTAAAACAGGTAGATGGAAGCAAATTTGTCTCCTCTCAGTTTGTACTTTTGAAGCTTTTGTCTTGATTATGTTAGTTTTTCCACAAGAGCAAAGCAAAAGAGATTCTGTTGTAAGTTTCAAGTGCTTAGCAATTTCTGGGAGTTGGTGGTGAGGCAGGCTTTTCTGCGCTCCCCTTTTCTGTGTGTTAGTTGTTCATGCATGTTCAGTAAGGGATTCTGGAGACAGCTGCTGCTTACCTTGCCTGTAGTAGGCTCATCAAAAATAGAATCCCACTTTCCCTAAGCGAAGCTTTATTGCATTGTTTATTGCAGAAACTGTGCTGTGGAACAACACTGAAAGTCTGTGTTTCTCCAGTCCTTTTCATCGTCCTCCCACTTCTGATTCCACTAAAAAATGTGTAATTGGACAGAGGACAAGGAGGACAGAGGACAAGGATCAACATAAAAAGACATTGTGAAAAGGGACTTTGTCAGAGGTGTTGTTAACTGAGATGTGCCTGTACGGATATACTTCACTTAAAATGTAAATGTGTTCCTGGCATTACTTCTTTAATAGAAAATTTGGTGTCAGAGGCGGAAATAACAAATGCTAGGAATATGATGCTGCGCCACAAAAAAGAAGAGCAGTTCAACATGTTTCAGCAAAAATTTTACCCAGAAGGAACAATGTGTGTATGTGAAATGAAACTACAAGGTTGAGTAAGACTATAAGGAAAACAAAAACATTTTGTGCCTTCTGGAAACCGCCTGAACTTCTAAAATGCGTCCAGAATTATTTTTCGTACTTGTAGTCCACTTGTTTAATTCCAGGCAGAATTTCAAAAAACAGGACGTTATTATTTCTGGTCATAGTTTTTTTTTAAAAGACAACCAAAGCTTTTTTTTTCTTCTTGTAAGTCAGATGGTGCTATTTTCTGACCATTTGTGGTTGTCCACTACTGTACATTTTCCAGTTCTACAATATCCTCCTTGATATGGATGGATCTCTTATGAAGCAATATTGATATTTCAGCCTTGAGTCCTTTTGCTAAATTCCTAAACCGTTTTTGAATTAGATCAGCATTTTGAAGTAGTGCCCCAGATTTATCTCTCTGAATGCATTACTCCCAGCAACAAGAATTATTTGAAGTCTCTTGGAAAAAAAATTAATAAAGCTAGAAGATAAGAGACATTTGCAGAAGAGAATCACTTGATTTCTTTTGGAATAATTATGGCTGCAAGAAGGTATCTCTTTTCCACTAAATTGAATAAATGCAATTAGTTAGAAATTAATATACCCCTCCTACTATATAATAATGGTGGTGTTTATTTTAAAAAAAAGCCCTGACACTCAGTACTTAATTATAGTGATGGTTGTGCATTAGTTACCCTATTTAAAATTTTCCCCTTATTTTAGTTTTTGTAATGGTTCTCTTGAGATGATAAGTAATGTTTTCCTCCAAATTTTAATAAGTGGAGAAGATAATTAAAAGTGTTCCTTTGAGGGCACCCTTTCTCAGACCACCAGCATAATACACCGTTATTGTTGTAACTGTTTTTAATCAACTGTTCTCAAGCTTCTCTCAGTGAAGCTTCCTTAGGCAAGAAGATATTTGTTTGAACCTGTAGTTTCGTGGGGTGAGACAATTTAATTCAGTACTTCACTGCTCACTTTGGAATCAATACGTTGAATAAAACACAAGTATACTTAAAAATTCATACTACTTTGAATTTTGTGATCTAATTTGCTAGTAGCTAAGAGGGGAACCAAAATAAGTCAGTGAAAAGTTTAGAATACTGAAAAAAATTGAGATTACTGAAAGCGTTGCACAAATTCTCCCAATTCTAAATAAATAAATAAATAAAACATTATACTGGGTGAAACTGCTTGCAAAAACATGCATATTCAGTAGAAATACACAGAACTTTTTTTTTAAAAAACCTCAAATTGATGAGGAACTGGAGTGAATGACGCTGAACAACTCACCGTTCAGCGCCTTTGCGGGTCGGCGGCTCCATCGACGGCCTCTCCCAGGCCGCCCGGACTGGTGGCAGCCATTTTTGGCCTTGCACGTACTGCGCATGCCCAAGGTTTCCCCTTTGGTTCTCACGGCAGCCAGTGAATTCAAAGTGCCTCGTTTTTAATTCATTGGCTGAGGGAGCGGGCCTGAGTGGAGGCTTGCGGACTTCACTCAGGTCCGTGCACTGAGTTTATAGCTGGGGCCGGCCCTGACTTCTCATCCGTCTTCTTTCAGCAGCATCTCATCCCACCCACCCTCTTGTTCTAATTTTGTTTACTGCACATTCACTGTTCCTTTTGTCACAACTTCATATTTGGTTGCATGGCCATTGGATCTGGGACACCGGCTACCTTTGTGGCATGCTAGGGGATGGTCGGGTTCCCCGTTGGGGTCGGGGGGCGCAGTGAGTGGAAAACTTGCCCAGCTCAGGAGGGCGTGCAACATGCACCTCCTGGTGGCAGTAGGACCTCGTCCGGTGGCAAGCCATCCGGCTACGGGCCGGACGATCGGGTTCATTGGTCAACAGGTGGGTTGATCGATGCCCGGATCCATACCCATGCATATGCCAACCTTATTCTGCTTGTAGCCAATAAACTTGTGGCCTTTCTTTCCCCAGTTTGCTGGGTCTGTGTGTTTTTTCCTTTGAAGCAGTCGCCCTTGATCACACAACTGAATGTAAGACTGGAAAAACTAGAAAATGGAGAGACCGAAATAACAGTTTCTTCTGTCCCTGCTGTTAGCATGCCACCTTGACTAGAGTGACCACACTGGCGGGGGGATCCTGGAACTGGAGTCCAAAAGGCAGTGATGTAGATTCAAATCATTTCACTCAGACTCAAGTCAGACTTAAGTCACTTCAGGGACTCGACTTGAACTCAGTAGTAAAGAGTGCGCTGACTCGACTCGAGACTTGTATATTTTTAGTGACTTAACTTGCTGCCCTTGCTTCAGTAATATAATACATTCATCTAAGAATCTTACAACTTTGAACAATGCTTGCATTCCTTTCTGCCAGTGGACATGTGACAATTTGTCTGAAGCCCAAAGTGTGGGTGAATTTCTTGGAGGGGAACTGCAAATGTGCTAGGCAACAGGCTTGAGGCAGGGTGGAGGTCTGCTCAGCAGCCTGTCCCCACTGCATATCGGAGGAGCCTTCTAAAACCTTTCCTAAGAGTGGAAGGCAAGACTCACCCCCAGAGCACAGAGCATATTTCTCAGAGGGGAACAGCAAATGTGTTAGGCAGTGGGCTTGAGGAGGAAGGATCCTTCCTTCTAAAGCCTTTTAAGCTTCAGTAATGGAGGGTAAGAAGGATCCTGTTCCCCACTTTTGAAAAAGCATCCAGCTTCGGAAATAGAAAGTAGGAAGGTTCCTATTCCCCATTTCCGAAGTTGCAGACTCTTATGCCCATTGACACAAGAGCTTCCAGCTTGGGGAAGGAGAATAAGAAAGATTTTATTCCCCGTTTCTGAAGATGCAGATGGCAAAATCGCAAATGTGGGGGGCCGACTCAACTTGTTAAAATTGACTTTATTTGACTCTGTCCAGAAATTCTGGAATATAGGTTGGCGTATAAAGCTCGCTCCGAGACTTGACTTGAAAGTGTCTTGCAAGCATTTGAGACTCGACTTGAGACTTGAAGGTAGGGACTTGAGACTTGACTTGAGACTTGGTATAAAAGACTTAAATACATCATTGCCAAAAGATTACTTTACCAAATCGAGATTTGGATTAGGCTATAGCCCCTAAAAGTAAATAAAATAAATATGTCTGCCATTAAATCCCCACTCACTTTTCTCTCAGAAAGAAACTTCATGACAGCAGGTGGGCATTGAGGTGTGGTGAGTAAGTTTTGTGATGGTGGATGATATTAAGGACAAAGGAGTGAGGGAGATGCGATCGGAAAGACTTCAGCAGATAACCTGCATTGGCTGAGGCCCCACAAGCATATACCTTGCAAATGGAGACAGAGAAAGTGCAAGAGTGAATTGATGGGGTACAACTGGATCAGACTATAGAAAAGTTACTTTTTTGACTCTCATTCATAGAATTCCCCAACCAGCATGGCCAGTAGATTCTGGATGTTGTAGTCCAAAATAGTGACTTTTCCACACAGCTAGGAATAAACTTTGTAATTAACTTGTTAAATTTGTTATTTATTAGACCTTTTTTGTGGTTTACCCAACACCCTGGGCTCCCCAGTTAACACTGAAGTGAAGTAACTTGTTAGAATTTTTGTGAGGGGAGGGGGTTCTGTCACATTCACAAAAAAAGGAAGACCTGCTGCCTCAAGAGAACAGAAAGAAATCTATCACATGGCTCTGCTGTTAGACAGGCCAATCTGTGTTAGGCTATTTAGACCTGAATGACAGGCGTCCCCCTCATATGAGCTTATATGGAAGGAAGGTGTTTGGAGTCTTGTGATTCTCTTCAGTAACTTCTCCGCCTCTATTGATTTATTATCTACTGTTTTCTGTAACATATTCTATGACACATGATCTTGTATAATATTATTTGGGGTCAACTATGCTGAATCCCACTGCAGTCTTGCTCACATAGTGCTGTGCATTTGGCTGATAAAATGATTTTTTTTTCCTCCATAAAACCCATCCCTCATTTCCCTCTTGGCTGCTTTTTCTCTGTCTGTCTCCTTCCCATGCTTCTTTATCCCATTCTTCTTTTTAGCCACTCTCTTTAACTGTGCAGCTAAGGTAAGGTGGCTCCAGAGAAGAGTGGGCTTGTTAGCTACCTGATCATGAAAACTGAAGATTTCACAGACTGAATTTGGGTTCTTGGCTCTGGCATGCAAAACGTGGTTGGCCACTGACCTTTGCAGACTGTACTTGTGGATTGAGAGTGGCAAAGGGTGCAGTGATTCAATTGTGAGAAAAATATTCTGCATATGCTCAGAAACCTCAAGTTTCAGATTAAGAACTCTTGGCTCTTGATTCACTGACTGATTTTTTTTAAACTATTCACTTACTGCTGTACTTGCAATGGATCAGTGTCCTCTAACTGAAATAAACCACTCTTTGTTAACCTTTAACAAACAGACATTTGAAGGGTGAAATAGACATGTTGATGGGGATGGGAAAGAAGGAGAGATGCGTATGAGTGACAGGCTTAATTGAAGAAGTTGTAAGATGAAATTCTGTGCATTGGAACAGCCCTTTCCAACCTGATTGTTTCTGACGTGTTGGAATTCCACCATTCACAGGCAACATTCCTACTAAAGGTTTTCTCCTCCATGTGAGGAAAGTACTAGGTGGGAGACCAACAACAACTTTTTTAAAAAGAAAAAAAACCTGTTTTAATAGTAATAATATTTAATAATCTAATTGAAATTAAAATTAAATTAATTAAAATTTAATAATAAGATATGTTGCCTTAAAATCAACTGTGGCAGCCTCCATGCTATTCTCTTTTAATCCTATGGTCTGCCCCAGGACTAACATTTTAAACAACAAGTTAATTAACAACACTACCACTAATAAAATGGTTATCAATCAGTAGTATTTATGATAGTGATTTAATTTTCTAGTCTCTAATGTTTAACATTAGGAAATTAATTTTCAAACCTAATGTTCCAGTCTTCGCTTTTCCAAACTCTGAGTTGGACACAGAGACATTATCTGCTTGTAGAGTACATGACTTATGCATATTCAAAAGTACATAGTATGATAAGTTATTGAGAATTATGAACAGCAAATATGCATTTGAAATCATGTGTAGTGATGAGGTAGAGCATTTGGAAGTTAAACCATTGTCCATTGAGCCCCATACAGTCTACATGAACTGGCAGCATGTCTCCTGAGTTTCAGGTGAGATTGTTTACCTAGTCCTGCCAGGAGATCCTGGGATTGAACTTGTGATCTTGGGTATACAAAGTCTGTGCTCTTTCACAGAGCTGTGGTATTGTTGGGAGACTCAGAAGGCCACCTGCGATACTAGTGCCTCCATGAAACAGTGGGGAATTGTTAGCTCAAAAGAGAGGCGTGCAAGAGAGGGGTAATCTTACAGGGTCTTTTATATCTATGTATGCCAGTACTAATGCAGGGACACCAGTTGGAGATTAAAATTATGTTTTATTGGGGAATGTCATAATCACACGCAGAATCCAAGCAGTGTTACAACCACACAAGGCTAAATGAAGGAAAGGAGGGAAAAATTGGATAGTGAAAAGTTAAGGTGAAGTGGGTTATATTTACCTATCCTGCAGAGAAGAGATGAAGCTATGTGGCTCAGACTAAGGGTTTGAGCATTGTACAAGAAAGAGAATTGGAGCAGCAGAGTGACGGCGAGAGTACTATGAGTGAACTAGCTCAGAGCCAGGGTTTAAATACCCTGTTTTTGTCCTGAGGGGGATGGTGTTAATGGCTCTCTCACAGAGCAGACAAAGGGGTCTGGAATAGGCTAATGGCTTTAGCATTAGGTGGCAAAGCATTTATGGGATTTGTGATAGCTCCTTAATGGCTGGGCAGGTGAGGAGACAAAGGAAAGTTTCAGTAGGAAGAGGAAGCAGGTTGAAGACAATCAGTTGCTCTGTGGAGGTAGTTTTGGGTGCTATTGTTTCTGAAGGTTGAGTTGTCGAGGGGCATTTTTGAGCTCATTAATACCAGAGCTTCCTTGACTATGACCTGGCCATGCCCAGAGGTCCCATCTGACCTACTTTCACACATGTTCAGCCAGTCTTTTCAGCCATAACAGTGTATGATTTATATTTCATGCCAATTAAATGATATTTTCCAATTATATCATATGGAGTGGGGGTGTATGGCATAGTAACAATGACTATTCTATTAAGACCTCGTGCCTATTGAGGATAGGATTATGTATAAATTATATATATGTATATGTATATGGGGCAGAGGTGAAACTGGGAAACCAGTGGCTTGCTTTGGAGTATTGTAATGGGGTGTATCTGAGGCTGCCCTCAAGGCTGACTTGAAAGTAGCAGCTGGGGTGTCAAGTGGAAAGCCTTGCTGCGCTTATGTCACAGCTGAGCTGAAAAAAAATGCTGCGTATGGGAAATGGCAAACATATGACATGTTTTATTTACTTACTTACTTACTTATTTATTTATTTATTCATGATTTCTTTAGGAACTTTGCTGCTGTCTTTCCAAACATAAAGTTTTTTTTTTCCAATATGGCTTTACTAGAAACATGAACACATTTCATAAATATTGTTGATATCTTAAATCATGAAAAGCTAGACGAGCAGCAGAAAGGTTATCAGGCCATGACAGTATCAGACATTGCAAGACAATTTCAAATTTAAAACAGAAGATGGTTTAGTTAAAATGCAAACCAGGATCTGGAACTCCTTTCTAAGGAATTTCTCCTGCCCGCCTCCTTATTGACCTTCCACTGACAGGCAAACACCTTTTTATTCAGGCAGGGTTTTGGCAGCTGCCCAACTGGCAAAGGCTTTCTGCTGCCTAGATGATTTAATTTTTCGTATTGATATATTTTTCGTTGTGTTGTTACGCGTTTTAAGTGATGCTTCTAACCTAATTTTGTTTTAATATTCAAAGTTGTCTTTGTTTTCATTATATTTTGTTAACTGTTGTGAGCTGCCTTCAGTCCCAGTTTTTGGAGAAAGGTGGGTATGTAAATTCAGTTTAAAAAAATAGGCTAACTGACTTTCTTACCCGAGGGCAGATTGAAAAAAAGAAAAAAGAAAGTTTGGGGCCCATATAAGGGCAAACAGGAAGGAAAGCAAAACAGAGAAGGAAGTTTCAAAGATACAGTGCGGCCCATCACTGAGCAGACTCTTTCTCTTTTGTCCTCCGGGCTGTTTCAACCTCTGGGCCTCTGTCTTACCTCAAAGTCCGGGCAGATTCATATTGGGACAGACAGTCTTTCATGCAGATGAGGGTTGGGCAAAGTGTGGGCTGCATCTGGCCCTCAGATCTATTTATGCAAATCCCAAAAGTTTCATGCCCAAAATTCATAAATGAGACCTTTTTTTGGTTTCCAAATGATTAGTAACACCTCCCAAACCACAGAGCAGTTGTGTAGCTTGGTGCGAGTCGGGTAGAAGCCGGGGCGGTGTGGAGGCGGGGCTACGGCACACAGGGGTGGGGCTACAGCATGTGGGGGCGGTGCTATGGCACACGGGTGCGGCTACGGCGTGTGGGGCGGGGGGACAGCACACAGGGGAGGGCTGACAGTGTGCGGGGGGCAGGCAAGGAGTGATGTCGCCCCCAAAAAAGTGCTGCCCAGGGCGCACCGTTTCCTTGCCCCCCCCCGTCCTATCCTACTGCCACAGAGGTCAGTGTTCTTGGCCTTTTGGCATGCTTTTATCCCCTTACCTTTTTAAAAGCCTGTGGAGGCCCCCCTCCAATTATAAGTAATTTATTACAAACAGGAAGTCAAGTCACTTCGTGTTTTGAAAAAAGGCCTGTATAGGCCTAAAAAGGATGATTTTTTCCCCCTCTAAACATTAAAAAAAATAGCTAAATGACTAGTAGCCACCCCTTCCTTGAGTCTTGGACTACTTTATTGACCATTTCAGGCAAAATAAATTATCCAACCCAAATGGGTGGAGGTATCAGTGACAGTGGGGGTGTTTGGACCTTCGAGGTTCTGTAGGGAGTCAGTGCAGGCCCCTAACCTCCGACTGTTGCCCACCCCTGATGTAATGCCCATATCGTTCAGAGACTAAAAGGTCAGCATTAGCAGATGACCTTTTAATTAATTAATTACACCCCCACCTGCATGTTTCCATGGTAAATTCCTTCTGCCTCATTTTTTTGGTTGTTTTTTTTTTTTTTTGAAGACATGCAGGGATTATTACATGTGTTAGTATGTAACTTGTAATTATTTCTGATAGCCAGTGGTCTATATGCAACAATGCCACTGTGGTAGCACGTGGTCAGTTGTGCTAGTGGATACATGTTGCCAGAGTTGCAACATGTATCCAGTGCACTTTCCATTGTGCAGCCACTGCTGATAGACGGCATATTGTAGGTTTACTTGCACAGCATCGTTCAGTACAACTGCACTAGTAGGGATTTCACTCCACTAGTGTCATATTGTTTATCATCATCATCATCATTTATACCCCACTTTTTTTTCCAGACAAAGACTCAGAGAGGCTTACAGTAATTTTTTTTTAAAGTTAAAAATCATGAAATACAAAAAAAATCAAATTAAACAATCAAACAGGAGTGAAAACAAAGTTAAAAATACATAATTAAAACTCAAACATTAAAATATTCTGCATAGTTAACAATAGCTAGCACCATTACCATACATTCAATCCCTGTTGGAATAAAAATGCCTTTACTTGATTATGAAAGGACTGTAGGGAGGGTGCTGGTCTGACTTCTCTCGGAAGGGAGTTCCAGAGCCTGGGAGCAGCCACTGAGAAGACCTTCTCCTGTGTTCCCACCCGATACATCTATGAAGGTGATGGGACAATGAGAAGGGCCTCTCCCCCAGATCTCAGAGCCCAGGCTGGTTCAGAAAGGAGAATACAGTTCAAATAACCTGGACCCAAACCATGTAGGGCTTTGAAGGTCATCACCAGCACTTTGAATTGTGCCTGGAAACATGAAAACAGATTAGCAGCCAGTGGAGCTGTTGCAATGGGGGTCGCGGTGGTTGTGTGATCCATGTTAACAGTCTCACTGGGACTCTTTGGACCAATTGAAGTTTAGTTTAACAACAACAGATTTAACAGTCCAAGGTAATTCCAGTCCTAAAAAAAGGAAAAATGACTTCCACTGATTTGCATATCCACTTTTAAAATATTTCATGTGAAAAATACAAACTTTAAAAAAAATATCGCTGTGTGTGAAAATATGTCCATGGGAGATACATTCCCAAATGTACTGCGAATAACAAAAAAACACGGATAATGAAAAATGCCTTTTTCCCCCCCCAATGAACTGAATGACATAGATATTGAGATGAGTATGCAGTTTGGAAAAGAGGCACTGAAACTTGACAAAACTTTAGAATCTAAGAGAAAGAAGGCTTTGTAGCCGTTATTTGCAGTCCAAAGCCAATGCACAACTAATAAAATTATAGAAATCAACAACATGTGGTCCAAAAAGAGATGGGAACAACATACTTTTGGACTGCATTTTAGTGTGGATAAGTGAAACAGTGGACACTGGTCACATGGGTAGAGGGGAGCTATAGTGTATAAAAATACATTATTGTAACTTACATCAGACTGAAACGTTCTGTATTTTATATGTTTATGTAAAACACTTTTTTGAAGGTTTTAAAATATATTTTCATATATAGATAAATATTTTATATATGTTGTTTATTTATATGTATGAAATAGATTTTTGCATGAAATCTTATATTTTATGTAAAATATTTTAAACCAGATTCACAAATCTTTTAATTTAAGATTAAGTGTTGCTTCACTGTATTTTCTAACAGAATTATGTTTGCTACAGCAAATCCATCAAGAGTTTACAAATACTCAGTAGTTTTGTTTTTTTTTTAAAGACCTGCTAAGAACATCCTCATCCAAAGCAAGCTGATAAGGGTATGGGCGTATAAATAAATAAGTAAGTAAGTATTATAACATTTATCTTTTCCTTCTTAGGTGCCTGGAAGATGCCATGCCTGTTACCTTGTTTGAATTTAAAGACTTTTATGAAGCATTCTCAGACTGAAAGTAGAATGACCATTCAGGAGGAATTTAGTTCTGTGGTTCAAGCAGATCTGGAAAAACATTAGTGTCACACCATTTGGATTCTGCATACTGAAGATCTCTGAGGAATTACAGTTCTTGGCTTGTTTGTTTAAATGGTTCTTGATGAGACAAAATGGGGGATCAGCAAATGTACAAAACAAACCATGTGGTTAACAACAGTGAAAACTTTTATTACCAGCAGCAACAACACCTGAATTCCCTCACACCTTTAAACCACAGCTATGGAACACCAGCCATGGATTCATCTCAGGATTCTCCCCTTTCCCCCTCATTCCCTCATGATACTAGGGAAAACATAGCTTTGAATGTTGGGTCTAAGTCCCTTGGGCTGATGGATTCTCCTAGGCAGGCCAGCTGGACCCATTTGGGTTCTGGGAACCACATCCCACTAAAGAACAATCAGAATGTCATGTGGAGCCCACCAGAACAGAACGAACCCACAGATGGATATGAACATCTGTGCTCTCAAGCCAACGAAGTCAGGTCACAGAAAATAACTGGTGGGGTTTTGCATAAATTAGACTCCTTTGCCCAGGTGTTTGATAACCAGAACTTAAGAATCCAAGTCAACAATGTGTCTCAGATCATATCTCAGCCTTCAGGGATGGAGAACACCAGTGACAGTGCACTTCGGCAACTGCTGTCTCAGAAGCCAGCTGTTGAGATGCAGCCAGTGCAGAGATACCAGCAGGTGCCACAGCAAATCCATCAAGGGTTTGCAAGCAACCAACAAAAGCAGCAGATGCTTTTAATGCAGCACCAGCAGCCTCTCTATTACGACAACCAGCAACATTTATCCCACTTACAGATGCACCCTGTGATGCACCAAGGCCAGGCCCACTTGCAGCAAGTGCATTCTCAGCACCCCCTGCCCCAGCAGCTCCATCAGGATCAGTACTATCTGCAGCAGCATTCCCCTCACCAAGGACAGCACAGGCTCTTGATACACGAGATGCAGCAGCAGCAGCAGAGACAGTGCCCAATGCAAACAGCTCAGTATTATCCAGCACAGCATATGATGCAACAGTTACAACAACAGCAGCAGCAGCAGCAGATGCAAATGCAATTTCCTCCCTGTCACAGAGATCCTGACCAGAAACTTCTGCATGAGACTCACCATTACTCCCAAGACCGGGGACATGCTGTGCAGCTTATCCAGCTGGGAGCAGTTCCTCAGTGCTTCTCCCAGGATCTGCAACAATCATTCAGACATTTGTATCCACAAAATTTATTGCAGCAGCAGCCGCCACCAGTAGGGGATACCAATCAGCCAAACCACTTCCAGAGTGACCACAAGGCTCAGACATTGATGGATTCACATCTTGGACTTCCTGGGGCAGAAGGGGCCGAGCATTCACCCCACCCAAGCATCAATTCTATTGGTAGCAGCATCCCTCATCAGCCTTTTATATCTGCATCAAATACCAACATGAGTAACAAAGGGCCGCAGCCGTTGTCTCCCAATACAGTGTGGCCTCAGGTATGTAAATGCATTCCCTGCACCCTTCTTCCTGCCTGGCCATAAGCAGCGTAGACAGAACAGTATGGAAAGGACCTGTGACCCAGGTTTTCCAGGCTGTTATGGAGATTCTGAAATGGATGAATTCCGTGAAGGAGGAGGCAAACCTTTCATTGGCTTGACATTCTACTAGGTTTTACTGGTAGTTTGGAAAGTTTACTATTTGGGACTGTAATGCCCAGAAATCTCCATCTAGCATTGTTCGTGGCCATGTGGCTGACAAACTCTGGAAGTAGTAGTTCTCTAAGTACTGATGTTACTTCTTCAGTTATTGCTGTTTACCTTCTGCTGAATGCATCTTTTGGTTTGTTTTAATGGGCATGTCTAAACAAGCGAATGGGGTAAGATCTTACATTACAGTAGTCCATTGTCTTCCTTCCAGTTTACCTATAGTGTTTATTGATTTGAACCATTTTATTGACAGTCCAATTTATCCATTGAAGTGAGATTCTTTTAGGCTGATGAGGGCAATTGATGTTTCTGTTGGCATAGGAGTTTTGTGAATCAATAACGATCAGGCCTTCCAAGGAATGCACATCTACTCCTATCCCAGTGGGATAAATCAGCAAAATGCCCATAGTTACGAAGGGTGGCACATGTACAGTTCACCTTTTTCTGGTGCAACCTCTGCCTGCATGAATGTGAGGTCACACAAAGCACTGCGTCTAATTATAGTCAGTGGATGCCACAGGTGTGTACACGTTGTGTCTGTTGACTACAGTAGGATGCAGTGCTTGCATTTTTTGTTTTACATGGGAGTTCCTGGAAAGGCATTCCCACATATATGAGAGGTGCACTGTTTTGGTAAGGGGCTGTATAATATATTGCAGCAATAGCAGGAGCATGTTTCGGAATGGCTCTGTGTTTTCTGCATTGAGAGATTCATTACCTCTAACTGATCTCTGATGTTGAGTTCCCATTGTAAGGTTTCTCCATTCTAGTCCCGGCAAATTCAAAATGTGGGTTGGGAGGCCAGTTTTGCTTGCTTACCACAGATTGGAACCTGTTTTGGTCTAACTATCCAGACAGAAAGATGAATAGCAGAGTTATGGAAATATAGAATGAGCTGTGCCACTTGAGGGTGAAAGTGGATGGTCACATTTTTTAGTGCTGCCCTGTGTAGGTTACCTGCAAGTAGAAACCCAGCAGAGGAAAAAGCAAGTTAGTAGAGAACATTTTGTCTTGACTTGTGGAGATTTTTTTTCACATGACCAACTATTTGGAAATGGCATTGTTACCCAGAGTCTGTAGTGGTACAGGCTACTCTTTTACCTCTGCTACAGCTATAGATTTGACCTGGCTTTCTTCCCATAGAATTCAACAAGTGGGACCTGCTATGAAACATTGCAATGTGAAGTGATCCTGTCCAGTATCTTCTTCTAACATAGTCCATTAAATAGTTCTCACCAACTTCGTTTTCAGTCTCCCTTTCCCACCTCATCCCACCATGGTGTGTGGCCGCTAAGGACACTTCCACATTACACTGTTATATGCTGTTATTCCATTTTCAACATCCTGTGGAATCCTGGGATTTGCAGTTTAGGGAAGGACATTTAGAATTCTCATCCAGAGAGCTCTTTGGTCTCAGTAAACTACAAAGCCCAGAATTCCACAGGATGTTGAAAGTGGAATAATAGCGGTATAATAGTATAGTGCAGAAATGTCCTAAGTCTTTAACAGATTGTTGTGTGATCCCTTCCATAACTTTTTCCTCCCTAAAGATTTTGTCTTCTTTTTCCAAATGTGGAGCTTCCCTAAACCTGTCTGGATATCATTCTTTTGTGCATGAGTAGTATAATATTCACTTAGGCACATCAAGGCTAAGTTTGATGTTGGCAGGGATAGGCAAAATTTGTCTGTGGAGCTACATATTGTCCCCCTGCAGGATATTTTTGTGATCCTTGATGTCTCTGGAATCCATAGGCCATTTTCTTTCTAGCCAAAAAAAGAGGGTGAATTACTCTTCCTGTAATGTTCAAGATGCAACAATTTACCTTTTAAATAGGTTGCAAGTTCTCCCCGTACTGTTTTAACATTTAAAATACTGATAATTTCGAGAATCAGCAGTGGATTTTTTTCAGTAATCCATGTGGTCCCAGGGCATAAACACGGCCCCAGACCTGCCTCTTATATATTGGATAAGGCAAACTAATGGGGATAAGACAGAGTGGTCCCTTGGATGGTTGTCCAGGACGGGCTAGAATGAAAGTGGATTGGGGTAGAGTGGAGGTTCTCTGCACTAGATAACTTAGTTATGCTTTTGGAAGACACTGTGACAGTAAATCTACTAGGAGCTATAGACACAATAGGCCATAGAATGGGACAGCCAGGAGGCCTGCGCTCATGCCAACTTTGAACTGGCACAATTGAAAGGAAGTGGGTAGGTTTAAAATAAAGGTAGTACAAAACAAAGTAACCCCCCCCCCATTTCCTACCCTGGATGGTTTATAACAGCAGGTTTTGGGAATTGGGATCCTCATATATGCCACATTGAGGATTATGCTGAAAGCTGTCTGCTTAGCCTCAGTCTTTCATCTGCATATCTGTGCTTTATTTCTGGTTATTCAGATGGATGTTCCCCACTGAGGGGGGAACAGGGTTACACTGCAAATCCTGCCATCAATGCATGTGCCACCCCTACCCTCTACCATCTTGATTTTGTTAGTCAGATAAAGAACTGTATACATAAACAGGCATCCTCTGCATGAAGGCAGTTCCTCAAGAACTTGGTACATGTACATCCACATACGGATATAGACCTTTCACATTGCTACCAAATGTTTGATTGATAGGACGATTTTCTGTTGTGGGCATCAGTGTGGAGGGAGCTTGGCCAGAAAATGGTCAACCTGTGGGCCTCATACAACTTTGTCACTCCCAGAGATCAAATTTTATTGATTGATTGATTGATTGATTGATTGATTGATTGTTCCAAATGCCATCAAATGCCTTCTAGTAGGTGTGGGGGCATTTTTTTTTTTTTGCCACGTTTTTGTTCCTTCTGGGCTCTTTCAGATTCAGGAGAGGTCTTTTTTTAAAAACAGGAAGTAAACAGGAAGTGACTAGACTGTAATTAAAAAAAGTCCTCTCTTCAGTCTAAAACTTGAGGAATATGTCCCCATATCTTTAGAGTGTGTTTGGGAGCAAGCAGGGGTTTTCTGTGGGAGAGGTGTTTTTGACTTGGAGGTACAGGGGGAGGGTACAGTCCCCCAAGGTCTCCTGGGAGGCTAATATGGTCCCTGTCCTCCCACAGTTGTCCCCTTCATCCTAATGAGAATTATTTGAACTAGTATGCTTATGTATTTTCTCTTTCTTTAACGACAGATCCAGCTATCTGATAGCAGACACCAGTCGGTTTCTCCTGAACAAAGGTATTTGTCCACTGTCAAAACAGTACCCTCTTTGAAGTTCCATCTTGCACATGTAACACCCATACAGCAGATATTTTGGAGTAGTGTGCGCTTTTTATACCTGCTCTGATTTTATACCTTGACCGATTGTTTTTGCTGGCAGTGGCAGTGGGGGTGTTTGAATCTTCAGGGTCCTATAGGGAGCCATTGTAGTCCCCTAACCTCAGGCAGTTGCCCATCCCTGATGTAATGCCTCCATATTGTTCAGAGACTACAAGGTCAGCACTAGCCGATCAAATATTAATTAATTACACCTCCTCCTGCATGTTTCCGAGATAAGTTCCTTTTGCCTCATTTTTTTGTTTTTCAAAGAGGTCACACAGGGATTATTACATGTGTTAGTATGTAACATATAATTATTTCTAATAGCCATATCACAATACTGCTACTGTGGTAGTACATGGCCAGTTGTGCTAGTGAATACATGTTGCCAGAGTTGTTGCAACATGTATCCAGGGTACTTTCCATTGAGCAGCCACTGCTGATACATAGATGATATAGGTTTTCTTGCACAGCATAGTCCAGTGCAACTGTACTAGTAGAAATTTCCACTCCACTAGTGGCATGTTGTTTATTCCTATCATCATCATGAATTTTGATGCCATGAAGAAAGTGTGGATGAAGTAATCTTGCAGAATATGTTCACATAAATGAGCTTCGGGTTAATTAGTCTTTATGTCCTTTTATATAGGACTGTGCAAAGATCATTAAAGAAAATACAGAATTCCATGTACCTGCAAATGTTGTCACATCGTTTATTCATTGCAAAGGCTTCAAGCAGAGTTTCTTTTTAAAAGCTTTCCCCTAAATGTAATGGGGCGCATAGAATCATAGAGTTGGATGGGGCCACATGGGCCATCAAGTCCAATCCCCTGCTTAGTGGAGGATGTCAGATAAAGCATCCCCAACAGGTGGCTGGCAAGCCTTTTTTTGAAGACATCCAAAGAAGGAGACCCCACCGCATTTGTAGGTGATTGATTCCATTACTGAATCACTCTCACTGTTAAGAAGTTCCATCCAAGGTACAATCAAAATCTATCCTCCTGTAACTTCAAGCCAATAGACCTGGTCCTACCCTCTGGAGCAGCAGAGAACAGGGCTGCACCTTCGTCTCTATAACAGTTCCTGAGGTATTTAAAGAGTGCAGTCATGTTACCCCTCAGTGTTCTCTTCACCAAGCTGAACATGCCCAGCTCTTTCAATCTTTCCTCATATGTTTTGTTCTCTGTACATCTTATCATTCCTACTGCCTTCTATGAATCCTGCTGCAATTTGTTTATGTCTTCCTTAAAATGAGACACTCAGAGCTGAGTGCATTACTCCAGATGAGACCTGACCAGTGGAAAATATAGTGGGACTATTCCTTCCATCAACTTGGAAATTATGCTTCTTTTGATGCAGGCTAAAATAGAATTTGCCTTCTTTGCTGGAGCTTCACACTGTCAACTTATGATCAAGAATTATCCTTTTCAGATGTAGTACTGCTGAGCCATGTATCCCCCATCCTATAACTGTGCATTTGGTTTTTGTGGCCTAAATTTAGAATTTTGCCTTTCTCTCTATTGAATTCCATTTTATGAATTTCTGCCCAGTTATCCAGCTCATCAAGGTCCTTCTGTTCCTGTTTTCCAATGTGTTAGCTGATTGATCTTCTTCCATAAGTGGAATTGGTCAGGGGGAAATCTCTCTTTCATACTGAAGCTACTGTGTACCCCCAAAGCCTATTCCAGATGTCTGGAGAATCTTTTGATTGTGTGTGTGTGTGTGTGTGTGTTTGTATTTGGTAGAGTACTGGCAGGAGGGGAATTCAGTGAGGAGGTGAGAAAAAAGAAATTTCTGTTGCTCTGATACTGTTGCCCAAAACAAATAGTAGATTTGTTTTTATATGTCCACATAGATATATAAAAAGAAGCAACGGAAAAATCTCACATTGAAAAACCGTACACAGTCAATTAGTCACACTTATTTGTAATTTAATATTCTCAATTTTCTCAAACAATAAACTGCAGCTCTTTACAGACGAAATTTAGTAATTTAAAAATATCCAAAAGGTAAATTGTGTTTATTTTGCAATGAACAGCTTTTACCAGTCGCTTCCAAGATCTTACTGAATTAACTTACCCTTCTGTGATATATAGTAGCTATGAATTTCAAGCTACTCACCAGATCTTATTTTCTCATTGATTTGTTGGTGGAATCTCCTTTCTGAAACATACACACATTGAATAAATAAGGTCTTATCAGCTAGTAAAAACTTTTATGTCAACTTTTTTTCAAAAATGTGTTTGTATCATAGGGGAAGAATCAAGACAGCTGACAAAATAATTGTAAGACAGATATTAAAAACTATGCAATTGTGAAGGTCACATAACTATAATATTTAATAACTCATCTCTCTTCTGAATTCTTTCATGTGACCCAACACTAAAATGATTAGCTGTATTGTCACTGTTATAGTCATCCCTCTTTTTTGTTAAATGGCTGCTTTCAGGAAATTTCAGATCTAAACACTGAAACCATATATACATAGTATTTGCTTTAATTTTTCCATAACATAAGCATACCAGTGACATGTTCTTACGTATTATTCAGCCTCCAGATAATTTGTGCAAAGATTATCTCATTACTTTTTCCAAATATGATTTCCAGTATAATGACTAGGTTTCAGAAGTTGTCACATCTCAGGACTATCTAGATGCAACCATAACCCCCAACATTTCTGCTCCCTGTGAAGCAAAGTATTATTTGAGGAGGAAGAGAGAGTGTTTACTGCCAGTATCAGGGGGATGATACTGCTTCTTGGATGTCTGTGATGGTATGGATACCTTGACTATCAAAGCCTACATGTTAGCAGCTATTCACTTGAAAGTTTCCATAGAAGTGGGATTACTGCATCACTGTTCATGTGCAGGCTTTGACAGGGCAAACATCTATATTCAAATGGCCTGAATACAACATCACACTGGTGCAGAGGTGGACAACTGTTCTGGGAACTAGAGAGGGTGATGGTTATGTAGAAGAGGGGATTTTAGCAGGTGTTGTTTGTCATGCAATCAGGTAAAAAGCTTGGACCAAGGCCATATAGGGCATTATAGGTCGTCATCAGCACTTTAAATGATGCCTGGAGATATACCAGCAGCTAGTGAAGTTGTTGCAACAAGTTATATGCTCCCTGTAGCAGTCCTGGTTAGCAGTCTCGCTGCAGCTCTTTGGACCAATTGAAATTTCTGAGCAGGGAATCGTAGAGTTGGAAGAGACCACACGTACCATTCAGTCTAACCCCCTGACATTACAGGCATACACAGCCAAAACACTCCTGAGAGATGGCCTTCCAGCCTCTGTTTAGAATCTTCCAAAGAAAACACCGCCTTTCTCTGAGATGGCATATTCAGTTGCTGAACAGCTCTTCCCATCAGGAAGTTCTTCTTAATGTTTAGATGGAATCTCTTTTCCTATAGTTTGAAGCCATTGTTCCATGTTCTAGTCTCTGGAGCAGCAGAAAACAAGGATATTCCATCTTCCGTATGATATCCTTTCAAATATTTAAACATGGATATCATGTCATCTCTTAATTTTCTCTACTCCAGGCTATACAGCCCCAGCTGTCTAAGTCTCCCTCCTCTGGAAAGTTTCAGCTTGTCAGTATCCTTTTTGAATTGTAGTGCCCAGAATTGGACACAGTATTTCAGATGTGTTCTGACCAAAGTGGAATGGAGTGGTACTTTTACTTCCCTTGACCCAGACACTATACTCCTCCTGGTGCAGCCTAGAATAACATTGGCTTTTTTAGAGGCTACATCAAACTGTTGACTCACGTTCAGCTAATGGTCTACTAAGACTCTTAAATCCCTTTCAGATATACTGTTGTCAACCCAGGTAGCAGCCATCCTGTATCTGTGCATTTCTTTTTTTCTGCCTAACTGTAGTACCTTACATTTCTCCCTGTTGAAATTCATTTTGTTAGTTTTGGCCCAGCTTTCTAACCTGTTAAAGTCATTTTGAATTCTGATCCTGTCCTCTGGGGTATTAGTTTTCCCTCCTAATTTGGTAAGAATTAGGATAAGATTTTTGATAAGAATGCCCTCTATTCCATCATCCAAGTCATTGATAAAGATGTTGAATAGCACCGGGCCCAGGACAGCACCTTGTGGCACCCCACTAGTCGCTTCTCTCCAGGGTGAAGAGGAGCCATTTGTGAGCACCCTTTGGATTTGGTCAATCAACCATTTACAAATCCACTTAAGAATAGCATTGTCTAGCCCACATTTTATTAGCTTATTTGCAAGGATATCATGGGGGACCTTGCCTTACTGAAGTCAAGATATGCCTTGTCCACAGCATTGTCTTCATCTACCAAGCTAGTGACTCTATCAAAAACGAGAGACAAGATTAGTCTATCATGACTTGTTTGTGGGCTAGACAATTTTTCCCCTCCTCTAGTCTGCTTGGACCTCTATCAAAAGAAGAAATAAGATTAGTCTGACATGGTTTGTTTTTGAGAAACCCATGTTGATCTTTAGTGGTTATTGCATTCCTTTCTAAGTGCTTACAGTTTTTGTGTGCTCTTGTGTTGTTTCCAGTTTATGGTTAACCTAAGGCAAACCTATCAGTGGGGTTTTCTGGGGATGAGAGTATGTGATGCTCCCAAGATTACCCAGTGGGTTTCCATGGCAAAGCAGGGAATCAAACTCCGGTCTTCAGGGTTGTAGTTCAACACTGAAACCACTACACCAGGCTGGCTCTCCGACTGCCTATTGAATGATCTGCTCTAGAATCTTTCCTGGTATTGATGTTAGGCTGAGTGGGCAGTAATTGTGTGAGTACTCTTCTTTTCCATTTATGAAGATGGGGACATTTGTCATCCTCAAGCCTGCTAAGACTTTCTTGTTTTCCAGAAATTCTCAAGAGATTAGTGCCAGTGGTTCTGAGATTCTCTCTGCTCTCAAAAATACTGTCTCTCTCCCCAACATAACTCAGTTTAAAGCCCTCCTGATTAAGTTTCTGAAATTCTTAGCAAGTGCTTTGAGGTGCAACCTATCACTTGCCAGAAGTCCATCTTCGTGAAACTGCAGAGCATGATCCAAGAAACCAAACTATTTCCAGTGGCACCATCTGCAGAACTATTCTTCTCTCCCTTCTTGGGCTGTGTCTTTCAGCTGGGAGGAGAGATGAAATGACAACCTGTGCACCGAGGTCCTTCAGCTTCCTATCCAGAACCTCATAATCCCTTGTAATATCCTGAAGATTATGCCTTGCTGTGTCATAGGTTCCCATGTAGACCAAAAGGAAAGGATAGCTGTCAGTGGGTTTGATGAGTCTTATCAGCCTTTCTGTAACATCACAAATTTTTGCCCCCAGGAGGTGACCACCTCTCGAGACATCCTGTTGGGCCCACAAACCACTGCTTCTGTTCTTCTCAGCAGGGAGTCCCCTACCACCACCACATGTCTCCTCTACAGATTAGCAAGGGACATTCCATGTGCTGAATCTTCCAAGGTCTCTTGCATATTCTCTCAGGATTGACGCTGTCGCTTTTGCTCCTGTTCCATGTCATCACTGAAAATTGGGTCTGTAGCTCCAAACTCAGAGAATGATCCCTAGTCTTTCTAATTCTACGTGTCATACATTTCTACTTCTGTGTGGTACCTTTTCAGTCCTTCCATACATTGGAAAAGATTATTTTAATGCAGTGTGTGATCAGTAAGCACAGGAGAGAAGGGAATAATCTAAAATTTCTTTTGGACTGGATCACATACATACTATAAACATGTAAACTGGTGCTGAGTCTAGAAACTAGTAAAAGTACTTACATATGGTTGAATTATAATGTATTTGGCAAATATCCTGTCAGAATGATAGCTTTAATGTTGGGCAAAAAGCAGGATATAACTGATGATGATGATGATTTCTGTCTCTGTCTCTTGTTTGTGTCTCTTTCTCACACTAACAGTGGTCATGATAAAGAAAGTTATATTGAGAGACCTGAATCAAAGAGCAAGCTAATGTGCTCTGTATGCTCAAAGGAGTTTAAGAGTTTACCAGCCCTCAATGGTCACATGAGGTCGCATGGAGGGATGCGTGCATCTCCTATTTTCAGACAGGTAACTGTGTATTCCCCCTTTTTTGACATTTGATCTTCTCCTTTTCTTGCTAAAGTTTGACGCTTGCTTGCCTGCTTGCTTTTCTTTTTCAAATTGCAGCAGTTCTTGAAATGATCTTACTGTTGTCCTAAAATATGTCTTTCTTCAGCTTTTCTTTCGTAGTATGTTGATTCTCCAGTGTGTTCCCCTACAGAAGTAGTTGGAAATTTTTGTCAGATTTAGAACATCCTGCAGGGTGGCGGCAGCAGAGTTGTGCATGTGTCACCATGGCACATGGAAATGGGCATTGCATGGGGGCACACATTGAAGCTGTGCATTTGGGTTGCACATTTGGTGTCTTGGTTCAGTCATACAGTGTTGCCTTTCAGCATAAGGGGTTGGATGCACCATTAATGCTTAACTCTGTAAATATAGATTGTTACTGGTAGGAAGTTAGGTCTTATATCCACAAATGCCACAATTAGTTTGGTAACCTTTGAAAACACCACAGAAGTTCTTGTTGTTGATTCTGCCTTTGGCATTCTGGTTGAGAACTGTGTGCGAGTTGAGGCTGAAAGCCTTTGGTTGTCTGTACAGGAGGAAGGCAAGAACCTGCCAGAACAGCAGCAACAGCAGCAGCAGCAGCAGCAGCAGCAACAGCAGCTGCCCTCCGAAGCCGAGAGCTTCATGTCCATCGTCATGCCTGTTTCTGTCCCTGTAAAACTTCCGTCACCTGAACCCAGCAAGCAGGCTGCTGAAGGCAGTGCCACACTCAAAGATAAGCCTGTCTCAGACGATGAGATGCCTGTACTTGTGAGGATGACTTCCTCTCCACCACACTCCCCTAAAGTGGTCAGCCCCTGCACGTCTTCTGTGAGTGTTCTCTCCCTGCTAACCATGCCATGGATGCCTAATAAATCCTTTTGTGTTTTTCACTGTGTTAAACATTCTTCTTCAGAGGTACACAGTAATCCCCAGGTCCCATCCAGTATTCCCTGAGAAACATAAAGGGATTTATTGCCTGTCAGTGTTCTGTGTGCCTCTTCGTTTTAGCATTGCTGCAGTTTGTTTGTTTTTGAGAAGGTGTGGGTGGGCCTTTTGTTTTTTTCCTGGAGATAAAAAGATTAGTTGGACTGGGTTTGATTGGTCCCTGAAAACTACTTGTTGCGTTTCTTTGCATACAACAACTTTTCTCTGTTGAGTACAGACATCTGGTAGATGTCTTAATGATACTGGCTGGTATCCTGATAGTGGCATATGCCTTTTGTGATCATTGCAGAGGTTGGTATTCTCTTCCATCCATAACAATCAAAGCCCCCCCCCCCACTTAACATTGAGCTGCTCCAGCCCCACCATCACCACTTACCATTGAGCCCTGGCCATTGCGTGTGTGGTGGAGAGATGAAGGATTGGAGAATGGTCTCACTGTGTTCCCATAGCCATATGCAGAATGGTTATATCATCTGCTAAGATGTTATCAGAATACCTCCAGAGGACAGTGGTGGAATTGCAGTGACTCAACAGTGACTGTAACATATGTTGAATAGATAGATGTACCATGGGGCCACATGTACAGGATCTTGACTGTAGTTCTGTGTAATCTACAATGCAAGTCCAACATCTGTTATCTTCTGGCATCTACTGTGGCCTGAGGGTTCTGACACAGGAAACCCATGGTGCTACTTTCTCTAGACACTCCTGCCAAGTTGCAGACAGTTATGAACCACCACTCATTTAAATTTACCGCAGACCTCTATAGCATTATGGAAAGTGTGTAATGGTAGCTAGAGGGCCAGTGTAATGCAGTGGTTTGAGCATTGGACTAGGACTTTAGAGATGAGGATTGAATCCCTGCTCAGCCGTAAGAACTGACTGGGTGACCTTGGACACTCTCTCAGCCTCAGAGGAAGACAGAAGTCAAACCCCCTCTGGACAAATCTTCCTAAGAAAAGCTTGTTATAGGTTTGCCATAGGGTCGCCATAGGTCAGAAACAACTCAAAGGGACACACCAGCAAGCTACCAGTTGCTGACACCGAGAGGCACTTTGCCAAGAGCGCTTTCATGCCTGGAGCTGGCCTTATTAATATAGAAAAGCAGAACTAGGACTATTACTTTCTGAAAGTCATTTCTTCCTGTTGGTCTGTTATGCTTTCGTGAAAAATACTGCAACTCATTAGAAATCTGTTACTGACATGTCATTTTTTCACTGCATTTTTTAAAAGGAGCAGAAATACAAAAATGGATAAAAATCTCCCTCCCAATAACGTTTCAGGAATAACAAGAAAATGTTACTCATTATACTGATAATAAAATTCTGATACTACTCATTATGTTGCCCTTTAAAAGTGAGAGTGTTCCCTCCTACCACATGAGCAGTACATTAGAGGTAACGGCGTTATTTCTAACACACTACTTCCAAGAACTGACAAAGGGTAGAAGGAATTGCAGTTTTTACCTAACTGCATTAGTTGCTGAAAAGTGGAAAAACCGACTTTATTGCTTTGTTGTTGTTTGCCTTCAGGTTTTTTCTGACTTACAGTGACCCTGTCACTAGAAGATTTGTTCACAGAGAGTTTGCCTTTGCCTTCCTCTGAGGCCGAGAGAGTGTGACTTGCCCAAGGTCACCTTGTGCTTTATTGTTGTCAAAATATATCAAAATGTAGTCTCATTAGTTGATTCATATTTGTGTATTGGTTTGAGGACCCAGTGTTGGATAATAGGCATATAATTAATTCAGCCACATTGTAGCTAAAATACCTAAATATTATATATTCTGTTCAGGAACTCAACAAAAAACACCACGAGAGCACCACCAACTCTGAAGGCTTCAGATCTTTGCAAGACAAGAAAAAATACCGCCACAGGCCTGAACCACTTTTCATACCACCTCCTTCCTTGAATCTCAGTGTGTGCCACTCAGGTGCAACACTCTACCAAAGCCAGCTTCGCTCTCCGCGGGTCTTAGGAGACCATCTGCTTGACAGAATTCATGATCCTCTTCCTTACACCCCTCCTCCTATGATCAGCCCTGTACGTCAAGGATCCGGCCTCTTCAGCAGCATTATCACATCCTCTCATGGTACATCTCACCCCCAGCTACCACTCACTCCTCTGACACCCACTCCTCGGGTACTGCTCTGTCGATCCAGTAAGTACTTTATATTATGTTATAAATCCAGTACGTGTTCATACTGATAATTTGCCTCTCTACTCTATCGATTGGTTCAGCTTGCTTAAGGAACATTGGAATTTGACTTCCACTTCTCACATTGAGCTGGTTTGGTTGACACAATAAGTCAGTGATGTGTGGGGATCCTGGCTTATTACTTATGGACGTTGTCCTGGTCTGTGCTGCCCAATTAATCAGAATTAAAGTGGGAGCAGTAAAAACAACCATTTGTTTAACATGCCATCCAAATGTGGGTACATTACCATCCCTGATTTGTTTATCTTTCAAACCTTTACTGGAGGAAACCTTTTCTGCTTTGTTGGGGAGAAAGAAATTACATTAGGAGATGTAGTTGTAGTTTATGAGGCGTTGGTGCTCTCTGGCTGAATATTCTAAATAGCCCTCTCTAAATATGCATATCCCAGGATTCCATAGGACAGAATCATGGTTGTTAAAGTGGAATAGTAGCAGTTCTATAACTCTGTACTGTAAATGGGCCCTCAGTTTCAATTTGGTTTTTTTTCCTGAAATGAATCAAACATAGCTGGGAAAAGGAAGCATGCCAAAGATATTCTAGTGAGAAGTGTGCCACCCCTACATGAAAAGCTACAGTCTTGCTTTTCTTTCAGATAGTGTTGATGGAAGCAGTGTCCCGGTGACCCCAGGACCTGGAGAACAGACCATTGACATAGAACCGTAAGAACAATTCTTATCTGTATACATATTATTTCATATCCAGTCTGGTCAATATGAGTTTTTAAATTTTATTTTTATTAATATTTAAAGTCTTTAAAGCAGGGCTTTCCAAACGGTGTGCCGTGACATGTTAGTGTGTCACCTGAAGTGTGTAGATGTGTCGCCTACAATCTTGGAAATGTATGTTATTATTTATAAATCATACATTTTTAAAAATAGCTGAAAGGTTTTCATGAGATATGTTGTGTCCCCATACGTTTTGTTATTACAATTTATGTATGAGCCTGTATCTTTTATAAGGGGTTAGTTTAACCTTCGGTTTGCTAGTAAAACTGAATTACTGTGTTGCAAAATGATGCATGTCTAAAAAGTGTGTCACCAACATGAAAAGTTTGGAAAGCTCTGCTTTAAAGCATCAAATGAAAGATTTAAAAACATCTTGCAAGTTAGCACAGTTAACAGGAAACAGAGCAGCCGACAACCGCAAGTACAAATGTAACAGGGAAATTAACCGGCATTTACATGATTTAAATTTACAGTCATGTAAGGCCTGTATCATATTATTCTGTTCAGCCTATGATATTGTTTGTAAAGATCCATATCAAGCCAGAGGAATACATACACACACATACACGTGTGTGTGTGTCCATCATCATTTACATTTATAAGAATAAGAGATCATGTTTGCATGTTAGTAACAACCTTAACCCATTGACATAGACACCTCAAAACTCTTGACAGGGCATTATGATTGTTGTCCAAAGTGCAGTGTCATATTTTAACTTGGGATACCATTTGGGGAATTGCAAAAATGGGATGCCAGCCATGACTCACTAGGGTATGATAGTAGATGCCTCAACATTTGATGAAGTAGTTTTGGTTGTTATCCAAGTTTGCAGTATCAAGTTTCACGTTAGAAAAAAAATCAAAATTCCGGTAGGAGGGGAGTTGGCTTCCTAGAAGGAAAAAAAATCAAAAAACAAAAATGGGAGGGGCAGCCATAAGTCACTGAGAAATCACAAATTTGACAGCTTTCTTGGCTGTTGCATTGGCCAGTTCCAAGATAAAAAGTCCAAATAGGGGAAACAAATATGTGCCAGGCCATCTGATTCTGGGAAATATTTTTTTTTAAAGAGCCAGAAAGCATTGGAGAGCTTTCTGAGGCATTCCTGCTAAGATTTTTGAAGGAGTGGGAAAAATAGGAGAGGGGTCTCTGAGGTAGCACATGTGAGATTCCTGGGATTAAAAACATGGGAGCAAGAAAACAAGAAGCCCCTTTTGGGATTACTAGGTATGTGCCAGGGCAGGGCCAGGTATACCTTAACTGCTGTGCAATAAAAAAGTACCAGGTTTCATAGCAGATATTATGGCTTTGAGCATTTGTTGTCAGTCCAGGTTTTTGAATTTGATTTGAGATCCAGAAGTGAATGAAGCTCATAGTAAAATCATCTGCAGATTACCCCCTAGATTCCCTCATTTCTACAGTGTAATTTTGGGCAGGAGCTGATACATTTTGTTGCTGTTATAGTTAAACAATCAGGAATTGGAAATCTGTGACCATCTACTGCAAGTCACCATTGAGCTCTTCCAGTTGATACAGATCCAGATATACTTTCTGTTGTTCCCTGATTTAAATTTCTCAAAAGAAAGAAACATTTCCAGCCTTCAGACCTTACCTTACCACTTTGTTGGAACACATGTAATAACAACAACAGAACTCTCTTTCCAGTTCTTAAACATTACACCAATTGAGTGCTAATTTTTTTTCAGTATTCCCCAGTGTGTCTTCCAAGTATGTTTGATTACAACTCCTATCATCCCCAGCCATCTTGGCCCCAGATGGAGGAAGTCTGAATGAATACAATTTCAAAAGCTCAGAATTCCTTTTTTAAAGAGTTTTTCCCCAGCATGGTATTTGAATGGAGTTCAGAAGTTACGTACATATTTCATACGGTTATTAAGCAGTTATTACCTGATATATGAAGTCCTTCCTGCTTCATGTTGCAGTTAAATTTCACTGTTTTCTTTAATTAAGAATCCAGGGAGGTGTCATTAGCAGACAAAACCTTCCTGCATTCTGTTAATTTTGTTTTGTGCTGAATAATATCACATTGGCTGCTCAGTTTTCTTGCTTTCCTAAGAAACAGTTCATTTTAAAGTACAGTTCTCGCCCCACATTCATGGGTTTGACTCTCACGGGTTTGATTATTCGTGGTTCCTGGCTGCCTTCCATCCCTCACACAAGATTGTGTGAAGACTTCCCCCCTTAACTCTCCCCCTGGTCACTTGAGTCCCAGCAGCAGCTGGCAGGAGAGTGCAGGGAGAAGATCTTTTCCCCTGCACTCTCTTGTCTGTGGCCACGCCTGCGTGGGCAGGGGTCGAGAGTATGAAGGGGAGGAAAGATCTCCCCTCCATGCTATCCCACTTGCCGTGCCTGCACAATCGCTCAGCATTGGATGAGAGAGTGATGGGGAGGAAAGATCTTTCCCTCCCATGCTCTCCTGCCCGCTGCCACCCGCGCAGTTGCCCGGGTGGGGTGGCGAGAGAGTGGAGGGGGGAAGATCCTTTTCCCTGCGTCCTCCCCTGTGCAGGGGAAAAGATCTTCTCTCCCTCTGCACTCTCCTGCCTACTGCCCCCGTGGTCAGGAGAGTGCAGGGAAGGTTATTCCGTGCTTTTCCCACTTTCGCGGGGGTGCTGTATTCTCTAAACCTCGCAAATGTGAAGTGCCTACTGTATAGATAAAGGCATTGGTTTATCTCTACTGCCCTCTAACTTGACCCTTCCTTTCCTGTGTAAACTCTTTGTTTTCTTCCAGCCTCTATTCTTAAGACTGCAGTTGGTTACACAGGTTGCAAATAACACATTAGGTTTTCATCTTTTAATGCTTTCTGTTTCTTTAACTCATTCCAGGCGTATCAATATTGGATCAAGATTTCAGGCTGATATCCCAGAGCTTAAAGACCTAGGATCTGTGGGGAAAGAAAAGCACAGAGCTACCTTAGTTTGGAAACCATGGCCGGAACTGGAAGATAAAGCTTTCCAGCAAAGGGGTACAATAGTGTTTCTATTTTTAAGTCGCATGCGACAATGTTCTTCCTTTTATATTACCACTCTGCTCTTTATTTTCTGGTTGTCTTAGAGACCTAGCTGGAGTTCAGGTTAGATTGAATTCAAATTATTCTAGTGCAGTTTTTCAGACAATAGCTTTTATTGCCATTGCATTCCAGAAAGATAAGGAGGGATTGAGATGTTTGCTCAGTGGAGTTCCCTTGTTGCTAGAGTAATGGATCTTCAGGAATTTTCTTTGATTACCTCCAGCTTGAGAGAGTCTTCACAACAGTGGTATAGGAGCTCCCAAGGGCTGCAGAAGGAAAGAGAATCATTTCCCCTTTGCATTCTTCCAGCAGGAAGTCTCTACTGGATCCTGGTTCCTCCGGTGAATGGAACAAGTTCTTCCTTTAGCAGAGGGCCACAGGCTCGAATCTAAGACACTCCCTCCCTCCAGTATGGTACATTGAACCCCAAAACACTTTGGTGTACCTAAAAAGTGAGAGCCAGCATGGTGTAGTGGTTTGAGCTTGTGGAAACATACTGGGTGACCCTGGCACTTGGCTGTGGAAAGCCACTGGGTGACCCTGGGTACGTCACACACCCTCAGTCCCAGAAAACTCCATGATATGCTTGCCTTAGAGTCATCATAAGTCAGAAATGACTTGAAGGCACACAACAACAGCAGCAAAAAAGATTTTATTTTCCTCCAAAGAACATTACCAATAATAAACCAGTGTTGCAGATTTGTGCCTTTATGTCCAAATAGTACTAACTTGGAACTGAATTAAATCCTGAGATAAAATTTTAGCACTTTGGTTTGGTGGATCCCTGAAGTATTTTGTAACAGCTTTGCTTATATACATATAGCAATTACAGGAAAATACAGTTACAAAAGGAGAAAAAATAATTCAAGTGCTCTTGGAGTGATAAAGCCACAAAAGATTGCTTTCTTGATATAGGCAAAAGTAGAGTTGTATTGCTTACCATATCTTAAGAATTTGTAGAGGGCAGAATAGGCTCCAGTTAGCTTAGGCATTTGGTATTTTCACTTTCTCTTCAATTCAATGGGGAATAGACAGATTTCTGATATCTTAGTAAGTTGTTGTTTTTAACAGAAAGTAGCTGGGGAGAGTCCCACTATTGGGTTAAGACAGCTAACCCAGTAATTAAGTACAAGTTCTGGTTTGCTAAGAAAATGTTTTACAGTTATTTCATATAGCTGCTGGGTTCTCATTAGACTAACTGGTTTAAGAGGAGTAAGTTCGTCTACCTGCATCAGCTTGTTTGGGAGCATGATTTGGATGTATCTCACAAAGCTTGTGTAACACACATCTCCATTATTATTGCATGAAAGTAGTTGCTGTGTTAAGTCAATAGTGATCTTTATGTGATTTATCATGAACCCTTCACTCTACACAGTTAGAGCAATATGTTTCGCTTTAACTGCTATGGTTCCATCCTGTGGAATACTGGGTTAGTTGAGGGAGAGATACAGAATTCTCAGCCAGGGAGCTCTAAAGCTTCAGCAAACTGTAGCATCCGGGATTCTGTAGGATGTAATCATGGCAGTTAAAGTGGAACCACAATGCTAATGTGATGTAATGTGAATAGGAGCTATATATCTGTGTAGACAAACAATTTCCAAAGTCTTTTATCCTAATTACTATTCTGTCAGGCTTGCTGCATAATATCACCCTTTCTCTCTCTGTCTCTCTCTCCCTCTCTCTCTCACACACACATTTTATTTTCTCCAAAATCCTGTTAGAATTCTACATTACCTATACATATGCATCCATCTGGCCGTCCCCTTTGACAGATTGCCTATTCTGTTATTGTTCCTGTTTTGCTGCAGTATTTGCAAAATAAAAATCCAAGCCTATTAGAATTAGAATGCTTGCCTTGCCTTTATGAGATTCAGCTGTCTGTGCTCATTGACAGGCTAAATAGAAGTGTTTGACAATGTGATTCTGGATTATCTTGTTACAGTGACCAATCTCTTAAACATGTGTTGTTCAAGTGTATTAACTGGTGGAGGCACTAATCTGGAATATGGTTTGCATTCTCTCTTTGAGGCTAAAGGAGATATAATGGTAAGAAAAGTTTTATCTCCCTTTGTCAGTGTGTTCAAAATAACAGATATTTATGAAAATAGCAGACTAAAGAAGCTTTTAAATGATTAATTTTGAAAATGTAGTCTTGTTTTACATTTACAGCCAAGCTAAACATCGACCACTCTCCTTCTTCGTGAGTGTTTTTGTTCTAATAGTTTATTTAATATTTTTAAAAATTGTATCCTTCCCTTTTTAAAGAAAAAATACCAGAGAGGTCAACAGCTAGTAATTACCTGCGCAGTTCTATGCATATTTACATTGGGCTTAATCCAGATAAGAGTACATAGAATTTAAAAAAAAAAAATTCTAAGAACCACCTGTCTGCCCCCAAAACAGCCCAGTGAGGGCTGATCATTCGCAGTAGCTGTGGCATGTTGACTTTCCAATTGGAAACTTGTTATTAAAATAATAATAATTAATACAGTAATTAAAAATGGGTTGTATACAATTTAGCATGGTTTGTTTGACCTTTTTCTTATCATTCAGGTTGCTGTGGAGATGCTTCTTTTGTTGAAACCAAGAAGAACAAAATCACACCCTTTGGCAAATTACCATTATGCTGGTAAGTTCCAAAAGAGTTGAGTGAAGATTACTTTCTGACTCTATATAGAAGCCTTGGTCACTGGATATATGCCTGGAAAGAAAGAATGCAGATGTTGGGTGCTGTCAGCTTGAATGCTGAGAGTTAATCAGTTGAAAGTAAAAATACCAGTGATTCTCACTCATATGTTTATTCCAGGTTCAGACCATTGGACACCTGTTGAAAAAAAACTGTTCAACAAAGCCCTCTCCATATACAGCAAAGATTTTATTTTGGTACAGAAAATGGTAAGATATTCTTATCTGTTTTTTCATGCCTAGCTATTACGGGGGTGGGATTGCCAGCTGTTTGTTATTCATCAGCTAAGCTGGTTCAGGAGTTCATGGTCTGGAAGCAGAATTTCACACTTCTGAACTGTCATAGACTCTTGAGCATTTAATTAGCTTGTAGGGAGTGTGAATTAGCTGCTTAACTTAGAGTAAACAAAACTTGTTGACAAGGAAAGAGAGAAACAGATAGTGAGAGTGAGTTTGCGCATATGGGAGTGGAGAGATCTGAGTTCAAGTTGGCTCCACACAGCCATAAAGCTCACTGACCTTGAGCCACTTAGGCTGTTTTTCTCTCAGCCTAGCCTACCTCAGAAGATAGTTATTGTCTGGACTGAAAGAGGATTCCTCCCCCATCGTACCATTCACGTCTCCATGGAAAGTTGGCAGAGACAGAAATGAGTCTGTGAACATAGTGTTTCAGTAAAACTGAAAGGCCACTCCTCCTGACCACTCAACTTATTTATTTATATATTCTGTATCTGATGATTGCAGGGTGGCATACAATACAATTTAAGAGAATAAATAACGCTGGCCAGAATTCAGGATCCGACTTACAGATGCATAGTGGATGCATAGTGGATCCATGTTCACAGTCATGGTCATGACACTATTCCCACAATTGTGACTGCCCCTCTCACACACTACTTTTCTGGGCATCAGCCCCACAGACAAAAGGAGATCCATTCTGCTGGTGATTGGATCAAAAAGGATGACATTTTTGACTTCCCTCCAGCCAGCCAGTGAGGCTGTGATGATCAGAAGCAGGAGCCCTGTTGCATTTCTTTGTCACAGTCCCTCTGGCTGGCAGGAGTGGGTGGAAACGTCATCTGTCTGTATTTCAGTCACCAGCAGAAAAAAAACCTTTCTCTCTCTGTGGCTGATGCCCGGTGAAGTAGGTGTGGGGTGTTGGGTGGAAGATGCTACTACTAAGATAGTTATGTAACTAAGTAACTCATATAGAATTCAGGCCAAAAACAATAATTTTAAAAGACTAAAAATATATAAAATCATTTATTCCTTAAAAGTGGACAATTTAAAACCAGTCAAAACAGTTTAAAGTAGTGCAAGCCATGCTCAATCCAGATGAAACTAATAGTGCCTGAAGGCTTTAATAAGGAAGCAGTGCTTTGATTTGGCACCAAAATTAGACCAGTGTTGGCACTAATCAGGCCCCTGAGGAGAGGATGTTTCTTCTTTGTGGTCTCTGGGACTCACACAATTGGGTTTATGCGCCTGCGCAGAACAGCATTCAGAACCTTCTAGAAATCCAAAAGTAGGCGGTTCGACCGTTGAACCCCTCCCTCATCCTCCGGGGTATAAAAACCCTCTCCTGCGCCAACAATCAGTTCCTTTTTCTCCGCCGCGTTAGCAGCGTCTAAGGAGCCTTCCGCTAGTGTTTGTCTTGACTGATCGGTTTTTTTGACTCTGGTACGGTTGACTACAATTTTTTCTTGGCGTTTTGGACTTGTTGAACTGTGGATTTACTGGATTGACGACAGACTGTACTTTATTAAGATTTCGGATTCGGATTTGGCAGTCTTTGCAGTCTATGGCAACCAAGGTGTTTAAGCGCTGTACAGCATGTAGAGGCAAGATACCTGATTGAGATGGGCATTCAAAGTGCCTTTTGTGTCTGGGAGAGGGCCATAACATGAATTCTTGTACATATTGCCAAGAATTCACTCCACAGACTAGATGCAATAGAGCAAGCTGATTAAAAGGTTTGCTCTGGGAGCAGGTTTTGTCTGCGATGGACCCTGCGAGTTGTGCAAAGGCATCTGGGACTAAGTCCAGGATGGCCCAGACATCATCTACTCCTTCATCTCACCAGCTAACTTCTTCGTCAATACCGAAATCGACACCGAGGTCGAGGTTGACTTCTTGATCTCGAAAGACACAATTTGAGAAGGCGTAGAAGAAGGTGTCTGATGTTGGGGAAAGGACATCCTCTCCTTCTGTTCTTAAAAAGAAGGATAAGGATAAAAAGAGGAAGCTGAAGAAGTCTTCAGAGCAAGGTCCTTCGGAAAAGTGTAAGAAAGAGGATCGGCATCTGACTTCCTCTTCGCCAACATCACCGAGGCCGGTAACATCTGAACGTGCCGTGGAGGTGCCGCTTGAGTCCTCGTCCCCTTCCAGGCATCTTAGAGCAAGCCCTCGGTCCTTCATTGGAGATACAAGAGGTCCGGGTGGAGTCAAGAAGGAGAAATTGTTGACTCTTCTCCTTTGATGGCTGTGGGGTCCTGACTTCAAGTGCAAGGTCGAACTCAAGATCCGGGTCGATCGGTGTCGGTGCAGAAAAGTCCACAGCATGATTTGGTGACTTCTAGAGGCCGTAGGAGGACAACCACCATCACCTCCATGTTCCTCTCGCAGAAGGTCGAGATCAACAAGTAGATCACCACTGTGGTATCACCAATATAGACATGTTACTCCGGCTAGATATCACGAATGTTATTTGGATGAAATTTCCATTGATTCAAGAGACGTTTCACCTTATCCAGAGGAGTACTATGACAGTAAACGTTATTGATACCGTGCTGACTCTCATACTCAGTACCGATGTTCTGATTACTATATCATAGAAACCATAGAAATCATAGAAATGTAGAGTTGGAAGAGACCACACAGGCCATCCAGTCCAACCCCCTGCCATGCAGGAACACCCTCAAAGCACTCCTGACAGATGGCCATCCCGCCTCTGCTTAAAAACCTCCAAAGAAGAAGACTCCACTACACTCCGAGGCAGCATATTCCACTGCCAGACAGCCCTGACCGTCAGGAAGTTCTTCAGGTGGAATCTCCTTTCCTGCAGCTTGAATCCATTGCTCCTTGTCCTGGTCTCTGGAGCAGCAGAAAATAAGCCCTCTCCCTCCTCTACATGGCTTCCCTTCAAATATTTAAACATGGCTATGTGAGGAACATTTATGGAAGATAGAAATGCTGATATAGTTTCACAGAAACTAAAGGGGAAAATGGACGATGAGATTAAAAAGGAATGGCAGATTGTAACGGGTAATTGCTGGGCACTGTTAAATGAAAATGAGTGATTCATGGTTAAGATAACTAATGAGGGGGCTGCTGATGTGAACCATGGAACTGTAATGTGGAGAATGAAATGCAAGAACTATCATGTAATATTATCAGTATAAAGCGGTACATTGATACAACTATGTTAAGAAATGTTGGAAATGAAACCTAGATCAGTGTGGAAGATCAAAAATATTTCCTGTAAATTTACAGTAATAATGTTTGTTTTATATGTGAAATTTGAATAAAATGATTAAAAAAAAATTTAAACATGGCTATCATGTCCCCTCTTAACCTTCTCTTCTGCAGACTAAATATACCCAGCTCTCTAAGTCTGTCCTCATAGGGCATGGCTTCCAGGCCCCTCACCATTTTGGTCACCCTCCTTCTGGACTTGCTCCAGCTTGACCATGTCCTTCTTTAACTGGGGTGCCCAGAACTGGACACAATATTCAAGATGAGGTCGAGATCTTGCTCTGTGTTGCCTCAACATTGAAGGGTTTCTGTAATGGAGGTGGAAAAGGTAGTGCCTCGACAAGAACAAGCGGGTGGACATGAGACTCCCCATAAGGAGGCTGCTGATGAGTCTTGAGAAAGATTGAGGGAGAGATCTGCAACTCGGCATGTAGAGAGATTGGTTTCGGTATCGAGCTCAACATCGTCCAGTGGATCTGCAGATGTCGACAGAGGTTGTTCTACCCTTGTGTCGAGTGTTGAGAGGATTTCTCCCACGGATGATGTTAGGTCTTTTTCAGAGCTTGTTTTGAGAATGTCTGGCTTGCTTAACCTCACAACTAATATGGAGAGAGAAGATTTAAAAGACCCTATTTTTCAGGAGCTTCAAGATAGGACGCCTGCAACTTCGATGATAGCTCCATTACCATATTTGTTGCATACTGTGAAAAAACCGTCAACATCAAAAAAGTTGAAATCTCTCTCTATCATGTTATTGAAGATGAACAAGACTGGTTAACGCATCATCCTAAACCAAATTCCATCGTGGTAGATGCTGCGCAGTCGAGACAGTCACAGAGACTACATGTTACTCCTGCTGATAGAGAGGGCAAGAAGTTGGATAACTGGAGAAGGAAGGCATACTCTAATGCTGCATTGTTATTTAGAATTTCTAATTACACTGCATGTATGGAAGCGTATCAACAGTTTCTGTGGTTCAGGGTTAAAACTTTCATTGACATGTTACCGGATGAAGAGGGGAAAACTGCTTCAGCTCTGTATGGAGAGGCTTATCGGCTTTCCTCACAACAACTTACAACAGCTAAGCATATAACTGACTGTAGTGGTAAAGCACTTGCTGGGTCTATAGCAATGCGTAGACGTGCATGGTTGAGATCGTTGGGAGTGTCCCAACAAGCTAAAAATATGATAGAGGACTTACCTTTTGATTCTGTCGGGTTGTTTAATGCTGGCACAGATAACAAGTTGGCACATGCTCAGAAAATGAGGAACACTGCTAGAAAATATAGATTTCCAGCTTCACATTAGCCATCTAGATACTGATATAGGAGATATCAGCCTTTCACAAGGAGGCCAATGAGCCCAACTCAGTCACAACATCATAGGCAGTCCACTCCACAAGATCAAGCAACCAGGAAGTTTCCTTCAACAAGATTCAAACAGACACAATATAAGAAACGTCAACCTGATCAAACCAAGCGTAGGGTTTGACAATCAAGTGTACGATACTGATGTTTTCCTGGATGTGAACACCACGTTGAAGGATACTACCGTGCAGATTTCTCCAGTTCTAACCTGTTTAAAGGGACAACATGGTACCGAAGATCTACATTTAAGTACGGGTGTAACACCTCCCTTTGGGGACAGATTGAAGAGGTATTACCATGTGTGGCGCTCTATAACAACGGATGTGTGGGTCCTCGGGATAATAAATCAAGGTTATTCCACAGAATTTCGAACTCAGACAACCATAGGAAGACTTCGTCATACGAAACCATCTCCACAGCTACAGGTAGAGATCGATACCTTATTGTTAAAGGGGGCCATAGAAAAAATCTCCAATCTGCAACTCAAGAGAAGTTTTACGTCAAGGTACTTTCTGGTGTCGAAAAAGGACGGTGGTCTTCGACCTATTTTAGATCTGAGAGGGGTGAATTATTTTATAACCCCAAAAAGGTTTCAAATGGTGACCCTTTCCACCATAATGGTGTTGCTACATCAAAACGACTGGTTTGCTACGATAGACCTCAAAGATGCTTACCTCCATATCACTATCAGACGAGAACACAGGAAGGTCCTAGCATTTGCTATAGGCAATCAAGGGTACCATTTTTGAGATCTACCCTTCAGTATCTGTACAGCACCAAGGGTATTTACAAAATGTATGTCCGTGGTGGCTGCTCATCTAAGGAAGAAAGGTATCGTAGTGTTCCCATATATAGATGACTGGTTGATAGTGGCGCCAATGAAACAATGGCTGTTGGCAGATCTGAAAACAATGGTCCATTGTCTACAAGATTTAGGACTGATGATAAACTACACGAAATCGATGTTTATACTGACAAAGAGAATCAAATTCATAGGAGCTATACTGGACTCTTCCCTACAAAGAGCCTTCTTACCAGAGGACAGATGGTTGAAAATGCTGAAGGTATTCAGTACAATTCAGTAACACAGAAGAGTCAGAGCAAAGGTAATTCAAGTTGCATTGGGGCTAATGGCTTCAACAATGATGGTGACGCCACTAGCAAATTAAAAATGTGTCCTCTACAAAGGTGGTTTATAAAGAATTTTGATCTGCTGCAGGACCGACAAAACAGGTTCCTAACGGTACCAAAACCTGTGTTACGATCTCTGCTGTGGTGGATGGAACCATGCAATGTGTTAATAGGAATGCCGTTTGTACCTCTCCAACCATGTGTGGTAGTAACAATGGATGCGTCGTTGGATGGATGGGGAGCCCATCTAGGGAACCTGACGGTGAGAGGACGCTGGAACCAGTCAGAGAAAGGGTTACACATCAATGCATTGGCGTTGAAGGCTGTGATAAAGGCGTTCAGAGCTTTTCAGTATCACTTTTGGGGCAATCCTGTACAGGTCGTTACAGACAACATGAGCGTCATGTATTATATAAACAAGCAGGGTAGAACGAGGTCTCAGATACTGCTCGATCTGACTTTGCATTTGTGGGAATGGTGTCTGTCAATGAATGTTACTCCCTCAGCAGTACATTTGGCAGGAGAGGAAAATGTGCTGGCAGATATGCTCAGCAGGACCCCTGTGTCATGTCACGAGTGGAAGTTGGACAGAGGGTTCTGCTGGATATCTTTTGGGACTGAGCTTATCCTCAGATAGACCTCTTTGCATCCAACGAGAACAAGCAATGCAAACTGTATTGCTCACGGCTGAAGAAGGATGTCGAGTCCCTGGGAGATGCTTTCCTGTTCAACTGGTCAGGACCGATCCTTTTTACATTCCCACCTTTTCCTCTGATCACAAAAGTAGTATCAAAGATTCATCAGGATCGGGCAACTGTGATTTTGATAGTGCCTTGGTGGCCGAGACAGCCTTGGTTTGCAACTCTAATGCATCTAGCCGACGGACGGTATCAAGTGTTGCTGTGCAAGCCAGACTTGATTTCCATCCATGAGGGGACAGTGTTCCATCCAGATGTTCACTCCTTGAGACTAACAGCGTGGAACCTGTTAAGTTAAATGACTTACTGGACAGTGTGAAGAAGATTTTGATGGCAGCAATAAGCCATCCACATCTAAGTCATGTACTTATAAATGGAACAGGTTTATTAAGTATTTGATTGACATGAATGTTGATGCTCAAAGCTATACTGTGGTTCATGTGCTTGACTTTTTATTGAGATTGGCAACAGAGGATTTGACCCTGTTATCAATCAAATGTTACTTGGCGGTTCTTTCTTGGTGCTGTCAACAGGATGGTAAGCAGTCTTTTTTGGGGGAGGCTATGGTTAAGAGGTTCTTGCAAGGTTATAAACATTTGCACCCACCAGTTAGGCCTCCTGTACCATCTTGGGATTTGAGTACTGTGTTAATGGGGTTGACTGATAGACCTTTTGAACCCATGGCGACTTGTGATTTACATCTTTTAACATGGAAAACAGCTTTCTTGCCAGCAATAACATCAGCTGGAAGGGCCAGTGAGTTATGTGCATTGAAGGTTGATTCGCCTTATTTATGCTTTCATAAGAGTAAAGTAGTTCTTAGACCAGATATCACATTTTTACCCAAACTTGTATTGTCTTTTCATTTAAATCAGGATATAACATCTGCATACTTTCAGAATCCTGAATCTGATTTGGAAAGAAGGTTACATTGTTTAGATGTTAGGAAGGCGCTAGCGTTCTATGTACAGCGCACTGCTGTTTTTAGGAAAACTAATAGGTTCTTTGTTTGCTATTCTGTGTCTAAACAGGGGATGCCTGTTTCATCTCAAAGGTTATTGAAGTGGGTGGTTTCTACTATTAAACTGACTTATGACCTTGTAAGAAAAAAACTACCTGAGGGGGTTAGAAGCCATTCAACTAGAGCATTGGCAGCTTCAAGTGCTTTTCTTCAGGGGTTACCGCTAGATGATATATGCAAAGCGGCCACATGGTCACAACTGTTAACCTTTATATCTCATTATAGAGTTGATAATAGAGACAAAAGAGATGCAAAATTCGGAAGAGCAGTTTTATTTCTGGTATTACTTAATGCATTTTCGCTATAGGTATTTATTAAGCACAAAATAAATATGGTTTTTTTTTTGCAGTCATTTAGTATGAGGATGACTTTTATTGTTTTATTGTTTAAATTTATATAGAGTTGGTTTTCAGCATGACATCCCACCGTCCTTGTAATAACAGCTTGCTAGTCTCCCAGCTGTGTGCGTCACAGAGACCACGAAGAAGAAGGAGAAGAGGTTGCTTACCTGTAACTGTGGTTCTTCGAGTGGTCTTCTGTGAACTCACACAAACCCTCCCACCCTTCCCGCTGGCTGTCCTGCTGATGTGTCGGTTGCATTAATGCTGCTACTGCGGCGGAACGGAACTGATTGTTGGAACAGGAGGGGGCTTTTATACCCCGGAGGATGGGGGAGGGGTTCAACGGTCAAAACGCCTACTTTTGGATTTCTAGAAGGTTCCGAATGCTGTTCTGCGCAGGCGCATAAACCCATTTGTGTGAATTCACAGAAGACCACTCGAAGAACCACAGTTACAGGTAAGCAACCTATTCTTCACAACTGGAGGGCCACCACAAGCAAGGCCCTCTCTCATGTCTTCTCTCAGTTCATTGTTCCCACTGGTGGGACAGAGAGGGGGGTCCCAACAGACCTCAGTTTTCAGGCAGGCATGCATTTGTTACAAGGTATAGACTTTTGATAAAATGTGGCATATTAACCAAAGCATGAACAAGCAGTGCTTTCAGTTTTGTCTCTATGAATGCTGAGTACTACATAGTCATCTAGTAAAGTTTCAATATCTGAATTATTGATTAATTCTAGGTGAAGTCTAAGACAGTTGCACAATGTGTGGAATACTACTATACTTGGAAGAAAATCATGCATCTAGGAAGAAAGCATAGAACACGCCTAGCAGAAGTAAAAGATGAACATCTGGTAAGCCATATTAGTAGTGATTTTAAGAAGTGAAATTCAGCCTTCTAGAGAGTTATTTCTTTTTCACTTTCTTAGGTGTATGTAACAAAACAAGAAATTCAAAAGGATAGCTTTGTACCTATTGTAAACCTTGCATATGGAAGTATTATTTTTCATTTCAGTCATCAAAGTTCTGGTCTGAATTGTTCTGCTTGCATCCAGGCATAGAAATTGGTGTGTATTCTTATGTTTTAAGATCTACCAAGATACTCCTGGGGCATTCTTAGTGTTACACCAAAAGCATGCGACCCCGTGAGGTTCTCTATCAGAACCCACAATCAAATGTAAAAATGGGGAATTGATTAACCCAAATTAAGAATACTGCAAGAGGAGGGGTCACTGTAAGACCTTCCCACCTGTGTTTTACTGGGTTACTGCCCAAGGAGACCGGTCAGAAGACTTATAGTTGAATTTAAATGTGTTATTGGGGGAAAATGCACATGCACACACACAAAATAGTCACCACACACAAACAATCACACAAAGCTAACTAAAGAAAGGGAGGCAAATGGATAGAGGAAATAGAAAAGGATTGGGTTATATTTACCATCTAAAGAGAAGCAGAGAAGGATGAAATGGCTTGGGCTTTTCACCCAAGGACAGCACTGTTCAAAAATCAGAGCGACAAGTGGATCCTGAAATTGAAAATGTTGTGAGGAGGACACAAAATAGAGGTCTCTTAATACCCCAAAAACTGCCCTAAAGACATGAGGTGTTGATGATTCTCTGCCTGTATAAACAAAAGTTTTGCAAGGTAGACAAAAGGTGACAGAATGGATTAATGGTTTTTAAAAGTCTGAAGGAAGCAAGTTGATGATTTTAACATGTAGATGGCAAGAAGTTTTGATGGCTGTATGATTGGAGACCAAGAAGTCACCGATAGGAAGATAAGACAATTATTGATTTGGTGGGAATCATCCTGTTTTCATGAGCCAGAGCTGTCAAAACTGACACAACTCCATGTGTTTTGGAGTTTGTAAAATATTAGGTGTCAGGGAGTTAATAGCTGGTTTTATGGCTTTACCTTGTTTGTGTTTCTGTAGGAAATGCACACAGCCGGGGTTTTTTTCTTCTCTCGGCTGGCTATTGTTTTTATTGGAAGGATTATCTTTTATAGCCTGGCAATTAACTCAGGTCTTCCTGGTTGATTCTTCAGTGAACTTGCAACCTAGGCTCATGTTAAGGCTTTTCTTCCTTCTCTGTATGGCCCTTTCCAGACATAAGTTGTATATGATTTATATTTTATGCCAGTTAAACATATCTGCCAATTAATATATTTTGCCAATTAAACCATTGCAGTTACATTAGTAAGTGGTAAAGCTCATGCTTTGCAAGCAGATGGTCCCAGGTTCAATCACTGGCATTTCCAGTCAAAAGAATTGGATTCTTGGCTATATGAAAGTGATGTGAACCTCTGCCTAGGATGGACAGTACCAAGATGGGCAGAGAAAGAGTCTGACCTAGTATAAGGAAGATTCTTAAGATTTTGTGGATGCAAAGAAGACTTTCTAAACATGGATGCAAGCATAAAGGTAAAGATAGAGGGAACATTTTTTAGAACAGTGGGAAGAGGCTAAAAGTACCTTAGCCACATTACATGAATGCACTGCTTTCTTTCTTGGGATAAGTTCTGGGAAATATCTTCTTGTAAGGAATACAAGAACTCATTCTCCTCTAAAAAAAGGAATTTACATTCTTGCATTCTAAGCAAAGAATAAAAGAAAGAATAGTCACTATAGATAATGACAGAAATATTTTTGTGAAGCCACTAGAATTTTGTGTGTGCTTGGGAGCATATCTCTCACCTGCAAGGCAGAAAACAAAACAGAGCTGGAGAAGGATTATTTTTGTATCTAAAAACACAGTTTGCCTTCTTCATTCATGAGGTGAGGTGAACATATGCAGGTTTACTTCGATATGTTTGTTTGTGAATAAACCCAGAGTTTCTTTCACCAATTTGCTCTAAAATCTTTTTATTTTTCAGACAAGTGAGGACGATGAGTTAGAGGAAGAGGAGCAGACAGAGGAAGACAGAAAATCTATCAAAGAAGAGGAAGTTGAAGTCCAGAATTCTCCTGATCCTCTACCGATTGCTGTTTCTGCACCCATTAACCTCCCTTCCCTGCAAAGCATCATGCTTCCTGTCACCTCTTTTTCCTGTGAAATGCCAGACTGTGGGGCTGTAGGTGTATTTGATAATGGTTAAAGTCATTGCAGAAGCGTGTGGGTGTGAAGGGAGCAGGGCTGTGTGGATTCTTTGACTGCACTATAGGAATGTAGAAACTTTTATTAGGTGCAGAATCCTGGATCACTAAAATATTTCTGCTTTCATTTTCTTAAACAGCAAGTTCTTGCCCCTGAAGACTTGAAAAAATATAGTGAGCAATGAAATCTCAGACGCCATAGCAGGGTGGGCATTACCTTGAACTCCCAACCCCAAACTTCCAAGGACAGAGCTAATGTGGAAGAAATTTATTTTAAAATTTTATACATTCCAAAGCAGATTAGAAACTGAAACAATAAACAGTTATAGTCTGTTCTTGTAAATTAATCTCAAAGCAGCTTCTTGAAAAAGAGGAAGTAACTTCTAAAGCTGTTTTAGTGTGTAATGCTCGTATGTCCTGAATTTAATTCATATGAATTGGAGTCAGTTGCCTGCTAACCAGTAGAATGTGCCTCTTTTGGCAGGCTGGGTGATGTGTGTATTCACAGTGTCAAATACTCTAAACCCTGTTCTTTATGACCACATCATATGGCAATGTTGGTTGGGGGATTCCAAGAGTGACAGTCAGGAAAGCAACTTTTCCAAGCATTGGCTTTGCTTCAGAGAGCTATTTTATGGTCTGTTTTTGATGTTTTGTTTTTTGTTTTCCTCCCTAGATGTTCAGCTCCAGACAAGCCCTGAATGGCCATGTCCGCATTCATAGCAGTACAAACCCTGTAGCAAAATCCCGCTCTGGGGGTGCTGGCGCAAAGCACAAAGCCAGTTCCCAGAATGACTACTGCTCTCTCAAAAGCTCCCCAGCTCACAGTACCACAAGTGGGGAGACTGACCCACCTACTGTTTTTCCTTGTAAAGAATGTGGCAAGTGAGTAAATATGCTACTACTGAATATTGACTGGCGTCCTGTTACTGACATACATAGGCATAAGTCCACCTTATAGCTGCATGTGTCTTTGCTTTTGTTGTTGTGAAGGTGAGTATTCTTTTCCACCTTCTGCAGTGACCAAAGCCCTCCCTCACACTGGATTCAGCATAGTGCTGTGGTAGCCCCCTCCATGACTGTTCTGCTCTTGGCGGAGAGCAGACAAGATAGAAGTGTCTTGCTGTGTCCCCATAGCCAGATGTAGGCTGATAACATGGATGACATACAATCATAGAATATAGAGTTGGAAGAGACCACAGGGGCCATCCAACCCCATGCCATGCAGGAACACACATCATCATCTGCTGAGACTTCTGAAGAACCCTAGTAGATCTTGGCAGAAGATTTCTTCAGCCATTTTCTCTGATTCCCCGCCCCACCCCCACTACTCTCCACCAATGACAGAATGGCCAAGAGGAAGGACTATTGCAGCATAACAGTGAGCTAAGGGGGCGAAGGCAAGGGAGCCATAACAGAGTGCTCGTATGGAACTTTGCGCTGTACTCAACCCTGTTAAGATCTCAACCATTGTTTGCATCACTTAAACAAATACAGGAAGTCATATTTGTTTTACTCTTAGTGCATTTTAATCTGTATTGCAACAGAATGAACCTGTGGCCACTTGAATGTTAAGACAGTATTTCCCATCTTTCCTGACCATTGGTCTTGCTGGCTCAGGCTCTTGGGAGTTGGAGTCCCAACAATATGGGAAGCACAGCTTTCCACCTTCCACTATTAAAGTATATGGTGTGGTCCCCAGAGCTTCTTCATAGCAGTCTTTCTCTCAAATTATAAAATATAGATCATAAATTTAAATTGTGACCTTGAACGCTGTGATAGCTGGGAGTGGAATACCATCAGAATTGCCTTCTTTTGTGTGAAAAATTGTGTTTTGCTTCTGAAGCTCTTCTTTAGTTTGCTTGCTAGTAGAGGGGCAGCAAGGAAATGTCTTTGGGCCTTTAGTATTCAGAATGTAGAATATCCTTCCAGGAGAATTTGATCTCTCCAAAGTGCCTACCTGGGGCATTTTGTTTCTGAGGCAACAAATTCTGAAAACAACCAGTCTCCCATCCCCAAAACATGCAAAGCAGACCAAGTTTGCACTGTGGCTAGTGATACAAAAAATTGCACAAGTGTATCTACTTGGAAGTAAAAACACAACAATAATAATGAAGTTGCTGCTTGGTTGTGGTACCCCAAATCAGGTGTCAGCCTAAAGTGCTTGCCCTAGTCTGTTTAATGGTAGGGTTGTCCCTATCCAATTGCTTTGCTATCTTTTTAAAGAAGGGTTCTGCAAATGGTTTTTATTTCATTTTCTGTCTTTTTTACATTGGAGTTTGGCCTATAGCTGGGCGTTTTTTTTAAAAAAATTGCATTTGGATTTATATTATTTCAGATTCTTTAAAATCATTCTGTATTTTATTGTAGTTTCTAAGGCCATTTCTGCACTAGATTGTTACAGTGCTATTATTCCACTTGCAACGTCATATGGAGGAGTAAAGGCCCCTCCCTAAACTGCAAACCTCAGGATTCCATAGGAAGTTGAAAGTGGAATAATAGCACTATAACAGTCTAGTGTGGAAACGGCCTTAGAGTGTTGCTCCACTCCACCATGATTTCAGTTAAAAAAGGAAGGCAGTTGAGAAATGTTGGTACAATGTGCCTGTTGTATATGTGGAGGTTCCATTCCAGGAATGGAACGGAACACCCACAGATACAACAGTGTCACATCCCACTGTAGTCAGTGGATGCAACAGGTACAACCTCGCATTTGTGTCTGTGGAGGTTGCACCAGAAGAGGGTGCACTGGATGCAACATCCTTTAGCTGAGAAGTGGGGGGTGAACCTTGTTTCTCCATCACAAAGATTCTGAGAAATATAGGATGTGACTCTGTGAGGATGAATGCTCTCTGTTCTGTGTTGTCTGAATCCGTAAATGTATTTTCATTAGCAGAGGGGAGCTAGTCTACATCTATCACTGAAAGGGAACTGAGCTTAAAGGCTTCACACACCAGAGTGTACTCATCTTTGCAGCTCAGTTCCCTCTTTCCCCTGCCTATAGCAACAAAAGGGAAGCACTCTCTCCCTTGTGAAGAAATCATCTGGGTAGAGGACTTAATATCAGTATGGTTTCACATGAGTCTCAAAATGGGCATATGCAACATGCCCAACATATGGAATAGTGTTACTTTTTTGGACTATAGCTACTCCCACAATGCCCCAGATGGCATGGCCACTACAACTCCCAGCTTACTCCTAGGCATCATAATCAAGTGATTGTGCTGTCTAGGGATTCTGGGGGTTGTAGTCCAAAAATTAACCTTTCCAAGCTCTGGTTCATTGTCCATTCAACTGACATTCACCAGATTTTGGGACATTAGTTGTAAAACACACATAAAGAGCTCTGAATTTCAGGAGTATTGGTTATCCTTAAATCTGTCATCTTCTTACCCTACTTCCTTTCCTTCTATGTGTACTAGGATGTTTTTCAAAATCAAAAGTCGCAATGCACACATGAAAACACACCGGCAACAGGAAGAGCAGCAAAGACAGAAAGCCCAAAAGGCAGCTGTTGCAGCAGAAATGGCGGCCACAATTGCAAGGACTACAGGGCCAGCAGGACATGGCTTGATTCCACTGGATCATTTGGATTTGATAAAACAGGTTGAACAGGTGGACGATCTTGGTAGTGATGTTGTTCAGGAATTGGGAGCAGTCATTGACAGTACTGAAGTGATAGACCCAGGCCTCTTACTGGATGAAGATGCAGAATTACTCCAAGATGACGTTGAGCTGTAGAAGCCAAAACCACAGTCTGTGAAATTACAGGTGCCGCTTGAAATTGGTTTCCTCCACAGAGAAGGGCTAAATGTCAACGTTTGTTTCTCTGTTTGTCTTTAGCTGTTTGCATATATGGAATGATTTTTTTGTCCCAGACTCATTTGAAAAATCTGAGTTTTGTCGTTGCTGCTTTTTTTGTTTGTTTGTTTCAGCCAACCTGGTTTCAAAATAAGGGAAGCAGTTAATATGGTCCTTTCTGTCTAATATCTTAGAAACCAGTATTTTCTGAGAAGGTGGGGATTTTTGTTCCTTTCCTTTTAGTTTCATGAGAAGCCCCAAGTTCCTTAGCTCCTCCGGGTTTTATTCCAGCTCTATATAATTAGAATTCTTTTAATGTGTTGCCCAAATGTCTATGGCAGCAAAGAGTACTATCAAATGGACCAGTTAATTGCCCCATAATTTGCCGCTACAATAAACACAGCTTGACCACAGAGTAGATAGGTGGCACCTGGAAACTTTTCCTGGGATGCAAACATACAGTCTGTCTGATTGTCCCTAGGCTGTTAAGGCCCTACTACTGAAGAGACTGCCCTGGGTGAATTAAATAACTGTGGAAAGGTTGCTTCTGTGACGCCAAAAGTTCTGGGCCAGAGGAAGATTTTCAAAAGCATCTCCATATGTGGCTGCATACACGTGAATCTCTCAGTGATGGTGCACATCTCCACATGCAGATGGCTTTAAAATTAGGGCATGGAACAGTTTCGTTTCAGGACTACAAACTTCTGGAATCTCCTAGCTGGGGGATTCTGGGAGTTGTAATCCTAGAAAGTAACTAATTCAAGCTCTGCAAAAACATATAAGCCTAAATCCAGAGCTAGTCCGAACTAGAATAGATGCTGTGAATCAGAGTTGCATAAACATTGACTTAGCATTCAGCAGTTAATTCAGTGAGTCTGTTCTAGTTCAAATAGCAGTTGAATTCTGGCCATTCTGGAGTCATGTTTTGTACTCTATGTTAAACCAGGGGTAGGGAATTCCCAGCCTTGGAACTAGCACCCGTGAGACTTTGGAGGGCTAATCCCCCTGCTTCTCCATTCTTGATTTTTTTTTCCTTTCGTCTGAATGTTTTTAAATTCTAAATGCCCTCCATATCCTTTGGGAGGGTCACTCTTATTTGTAGGGTTCTCCAGGGCTGTTCTAGGCCCAGAAGACACCTTTTTAAAATTTTACTGTGTGGTTTTTAAAAGGCCTCTGTTGAACCTAAAACAGGCTGAGCAAAAATAGCAAAATTGCCCCCCCCCGGGAATGGGGCCATTTTTAGTTAAAAAAAAATAGGGAAAAGAAAAAGTTTTTTGGGTTCCAGAAGACCCTTAGGGACCTCAAACATAGCCTTGGGAACCATACAGGGCTTATAGGCTGCAGTTCTCCAATTTCTGCACTGAACAAATAAAAATATATCAACAAAATTATCCCCTTCTTTCCCCATACAGATTTTATCTTGTGAGAACTTTGTAATAACTCATCCATGCAGCCAGCATTCTTTCCTTTTCCAGACCCAGAAGTGGGATCATTCTCCAGACACAGTTCTCTGCATCCCAGTCACTGTATATAAATGTGAAGATTATATGGATATAATGAGAACCTTTACTGTACATTTGCCCAGTCATGAGCCAGATAAAATCCTAGAGAATTCAGTACTCTTAGAAAAAGAAAGGTTTCCTGTTCTCCATGGTCAAATTCTGAAGTTGCCACTCAGGGTCAAAAGCTGTAACATGGCATGGTCAACACTTCTAGGTGCTGCAAAATTAGACGAAAATTAAACCTCTCAGATCATCACGGCCAATTTAGATTACTGAAGTTTTCTCCACACGGAGCATCTCTCAATCATCTTTACCCAAGGTAGTAGAAAGAAAATGACATGTAGCCAAAACATATCCAGTTGTAAGTAAGACCTTTCAGCAGTAATTTTGTGGTTGAGAAGTGTGGCACTGCTTTCACACAAATCTGTGCCAGAAAACAGTGTTCAGGCCCTGATTTTCTAGGCAGCTGAATACCCAAGGTTAGTATCAGATTGGACATTACTCTGCATGGAGAAAAAAAAATGAATCAAGCCTACAAGTTAACATTCACTATGTGAAAAACAGCCAGGGTTTGACTGTTGAGAATATTGAAAGCTTCTTCTCAGCCATCAACAAAAGCTGCAAAGATTTTTTTCTTTTAAAGTCATACCAACATGGAAAAAGATGCTGCTGGCCTTTGAATGCTATAATCCCTGATCATTTAATTTTCCCTGTTCTTCAAAGGCTAAAGAAGATTAGCCAAGAGAGAACTGGAGATAAAAGCCAGTCATGGTATGACTTCAGAAGGAAAGTCTACAACTGGCAGCTGTTGAGAGAGAGAGCCTTCAGAATCCTCAGTGGGCAAGACCTCCCTGCGTTCCCCATTGCGACTGACCCTCAGCTTGGAAAAGTTGCTTTCTTGGATGCCAGTTCTCACAGTCCTATAGCCATGTGGCCATCCTGGGTGAGGGATTCTGAAAGCTGTACTCTCAAAAAGGAAGGTTTCCAAGCTTTGCCTATATTTGTATGCTAAGAAGATGTAGTTAGGTGCTGGAAAGGAATTAGCCAAGCCAAAGGAAAACAAAAATGAGAAAAAGAATTACACTTCACCTTCAGCACAGTTGTTTAAATTTTCTTTCATTTTATATCATTGTTAGAAGACATTTGTTTACCGCATTAAACAGAAGTTTAATTTTGCTGTTGCAATAAATATATTGCAGTCATTGGCCATGACAGTAAACAAAAAAATCTGATGTGGCAAATAGAATATAAAGTTAAAATCTACATGAGGAGAAAAGAAATAAAATATTCCATGTGGCTTACAGTCAGCTAGCTTACATGATCATAGATTTTTGTCAACATTGTGCAGTAGCCTAGACAACTTCTATTATTAGACCTCTTTTGTTGTTGTCGGGTTTGTTTTCTTATTTTTTCACAATTGAAGAATGTTTACTTTCTGCTGATATGACAACATCTTCAGTAGTGAGCAGAAGAGCAACTAAACAAATAATATGAGCTGTCTTCCATTCCTTCCTTGTCATAAACAGAAAGGCTGGATCTGTTCTTTTCTCTGCATTCTTTAGCAGAATGGTCTTGACAGCAGAAAGAGAAAAGGGAAGGTATCTCTGGTAGCTCTACTCTCTCTGTTGCCCACAGCCCCATCTTTCCCATTGTTCCAGAAGGAGAGGAGGTGATGCACAGATCTTGCAACAGATCCTACCAAATTGATTTGTGTGATTTATATTTGAGTACCTGTTGAGAAGTGTGTACTTCAGCTACGTAAGCACCCTCACAAGGAGCTATGATATATGGAAGTCACTTGTTAACTGGACTACCTGTTAAAACATTAAACCTTCCCCAACATGAGGATGTCTTCTAGATGTTTTGAACTTATTGTCCCACACAGTTGGATTTACTGGCTAGAACTAATGGGAGTTGCAGTCCAAAAACCTGTGGAGGGCACATTCCCCATCTGTGCTATAGATTGTGTACTGAAATACCTCTCTAATGTGAAATTGCAGACTGGATTGGTTGGTGCTTCAGATTCACAAATGGAAGCTGATACTACCTTGTATTCTTACACTGGTAGAAGAACTGCTGTTAGCATGATCACTATAGTCAGTGGGGAGCCAGGGCACGGTGCACCAGTCATCACATACCAGGGTTCAAATAACAGCTGACAGTAAAGAGCTTCAGAAATTGCAATGCTGTGAGTCTGCTTTTTGCGATCACTATTCACTTTTATGATTTTTGCGTATGTGATCTCTCAAAACCTACCTTTTCAGCAACACAATCTCTGCCCAGCACGGCCACTTCCTTGTTGGAGAAGAGGATGAGTGGAGACATGTTGAGTTCTCTTCCAGTAGCTGATTGCACTGCAGCAGGAATCTGCAGGGATCTCACAGGGATCATTAAAAGGAAGAGGGCTTGATGTTTCTCTGCTCATCCCCCTGTTCTTTGTCAACATGAAAATGGCCATGTCAAGGGACTATGCAGCTGAAGAGGTAGGATTTGTGGGGGTAGGATCAGAAGGCATAACTACGTCTCCTCATATAGGATCTTGATCATTACTGTTTTGCAGTATAATGCCCAGAATCCCAGAGGGCTGGGGGTTTTCTGGAAGTTACATTCCCTCCAAAGTAACCTTTTTCAAGCTGTGAAATACAGGGATGCTGTAGTGACTCCAAAACCATAAGGTTATTGTAGTAACAAGTGAACAATTCTTAAATGTGTGCTTTTTTTTTTATACCCTCAGAAATAATACAGAGCCTTGGATGTGTCTTAAAAGAACCAAAGAGAATGTCAAAGTAATCCCTGGAAGAGTATTGGTGCAGGTGCAACTTTTCTATGTAAATGCTGTATTCTTAAAAACTTGCAATGATAAATATCACAACTTTTTTTTTTAATTTGCAGAAATCCTGGGATATTTTCCCTCTTTTGCTTATGTTTCTTTCTTGTGTTTGGCAGCATGGTTTCTATAACAACTTAGATTAAAAACTGTACATAACAAAAGAAAAAGAAAAAAAGGAAAATATTTTTTATGGAGAAATCTTATTTTCAGACATATTTTACTGTTGTTGTCTTGCTTTGGAAAAGCTGTAAATAATTAAAAGAGTTTTGTGTAAAAAAATGTTATGGGGAAAAATAATGTAATTCATCTTATTTTAAAGTAAAACTTTGCCTGTTATGGCTTAATTGCACCTGAACTGCATGTGCTTTAACTTCAGGATGTAATTTATTCAGGTTTGCACTAAGATGCTTTAATTTCATAATATATGATATAGTGGAGAGTTTTTTTGTTTGTTTCCCTTTTGGGAGGGGTGAGTTTGGGGGCACACATCCCATTTGGTACATAAGAGAGAGCACTTTGTATAGAATATTTCAGCTTTTTCTTATATTGACAAATAATTGTATTTGTAAAATCAAAGGGGAGATATGTAAGCATTCTGCCAAAAAGGACAGTATTTTATACTTTTGATATGATGTAATTTGTTAATTTTTATTTTGTTTTGTTCACAGAGCAAAAAATTTCTTTTAAATAAATTAATCTACCTTTAAAATGTGTAGAGAATTTTTTAAAAGATGGCAATCATTAACCAGCCCTACCCACAAGTGTGTGTGGTTTATATCAAATTAAAAGAAACTGAATGTGTTGAAAAATAATCTTGCCATCAAATAAATACAGACACCATACTCTTACATAGCTACTGTTTCCATGTTTAGAAACAGCATTTCCCTTTGATGCTTGACTGATAGGGAAACAAAGGGGAAAAGGTAGTTCCAAAGCAATCCAGCAGTTAGTTATAAGCTCCTGCTTTATTTTTAATTTTTAAAAACCTCTCCATAGCATTAGCTTGAAGACCAGCAAACTGAAATTGTAAAAGGCTGGATTTTTCTTGCTAGTCTGTGCTGTAATCACCATTTCAGCAATTACAGTGGAATCCCACCCACCAACCCTTTTTTTTTTTAGAAAAAACTCTCCATACTGGCACACACTATCTTTAGACCACCAAGATGAAATGTAAAGGAAGGAGCAGAGAAGGTAATCTAACTTGGAGATACAGTCCTAATATGAAGAGGGGTTTTCTTAAGTGACAAGATAGATGCCTTTCCTCTCTCCCTCCTGTTTCACCATGATAAGATGCAAAAAGAGAAAAATGAATGCACTTTGGCAGGGGTGGACTGAATAGATTAGGACAATCAGTACATCATTGTGCATGATTCGCAGTGGATCACAAAAAGGTAACCAGAAGTAACATTTTTGTGTGGAGCACACAAAACAAATGGTTTGATGCCCTGCACACAGTTACAGAAATCTGATCTTATTTTAACCATCTTGAATGCATTTTATGGAATCCTGAAATTTGTAGCTGGAGCTCTCAGGCTCTTTGGCAGAGAGTTCTCAGTACCTGCTGAAACTACAAATTCCAGGATTCTGTAAGATGAAGCCATGATATTTGAAGTGGTAGGGAGGTGTTGTAACTATATAATGATTCTGTGTGTCTTTTACAACAGTCTCTGCTGGGTGGATCTTGGTGCCATGGTTAAAAAACCCCAAAATAAATCTTACCATCTTGAAGTCTGCCTACTCTCAAAATATGGGGCACTCAGTGCAAAAAGAACATGGGAGGCAAGAGGAGATAATTAAAAAGAAATGGATGTTAGTGAGGTTATTAAAATGCTTTCCTGTGATTTAAAGTAGCAAGACAGACCTCCTGAATTAATCAAAAGGTCAAAATAGTCCTCATTGTTACTTGGATTATAGACTTCTGATGGACCTTTAGCCAGTTTCAGTGAACAAATTAAGTTGGAAGAGGCTTTTTCCAAAGTGCAGGTATGGGCAGACATAAAGAGATAACATTTAATATCAAAGTTAGGGTCATCCATGCTGTAGTATTTCTGATTTCTTTGCATGGATCTGAAAGCTGGACAATGAAGAAACCTCACAGGAAAAAAATCAACTCATTTCAAATGTGGAGCTGGAGAAGAGTTCTGTGGAGATAAGATCACAGATTGCCCAAAAGACAAATAAATGAACCTGAGAGCAGAGAGATCAAGCATGAACTCTCAATAGAAGTTAAAATGAATAAAACTGAGGCTATCATTCTTTGGACAAATCATGAGACGTGATGACTCATCGGAAAAGATGATGTTGCAGAAAGTGGAAGGCAGTAAGAAAAGACAACTGTATTACAGGTGAATTGGCTGTCATCACCCCAAGTTTGCAAGAGCTGAGCAGGGCTGCTGCTAACAGTGTCTTGCAGATCTGTTATCTGCCCAAGCTGGAGCCAGTTGGACAGCACATAACAACAACAGTGGTCTTGAGGAAAAAAAGAGATGACAAATTAAACTACGTTTCCAACCTGAGTTATAAAGTGGGGGGCAGGGTCAATCTTTTCACTGCCAGTAGGCAGGGCTAAGATGAGAGTATGTGTGCATATAACTTTTAGTGTTTTAAGGTACTACCTTACGCATTTTCTTGGCAGTAAGGCTTATCAAAGTCAGTTCTGAGTAGAAAAACACAGGATTGCACTGTTAGGACCACTTAACATCCTAAATCTAATTTGTATTTCATCAAGGAAGGCAGATGACAGTTATTAAAACTCATTAGTAATACAACCTTCTAAATAACCATCAGGGAAGGCAGAGTAAGATGGTAGCAAGATGCTGGAGAACTCTTTCTCTCCTATGCCTTATTAGCCATTCTGCAGTCCCTGGTGTGCAGTGGGGTGTCTTGCCATCTCCACATCTGTATGTGTGGAATTTTGATGGGGCATCAAAACTTTTTGGGTGGCCCTAGCAACTTATACAAAATATGGAGATTATAACACAGTGGTGATGGTGGTATAGACCCACAACTCCAGGACAGCTGATGCAATGAACAATAAACTATGAACAATACTGAGCTGTATCACAGGGTTGGTGTAAGGTGACCTCCCCCCTCTATACTTATCATAAAATCATAGAATTGGAAGAGCCCACAGGGACCATCCAGTCCAACCCCCTGCCATTCAGGAACTCACATGAAAGCACTCCCAACAGATGGCCATCCAGTCTCTGCTTAAAAACTGCCAAAGGAGACTCCACCACACTCAGAGGCAGCATATTCCACTGCCAAATGGCTCTGACCATCAGGAAGTTCTTCCTGAGGTTTAAGTGGAATCTCTTCCTACAGCTTGAATCCATTGCTCCTTGTCCTAGTCTCTGGAGCAGCAGAAAACCAGCCTGCTCCTTCCTCGACATGACATCCCTTCAAATATTTAAACAGGACTATCATGTCCCCTTGCAACCCTCTCTTCTCCATGTTAAACATATCCAGCTCCCTAAGCCGCTCCTCATAAGGCATTTTGGTCACCATTTTGGTCGCCCTCCTCTGGACATGCTTCAGCATGTCAATATCCTTCTTGAAATGAGGTGTCCAGAACTGAACGCAGTATTCCAAATGAGGTCTAACCAAAACAGAACAGAGTGTTACCATTACCTCCCTTGATCTAGGCACCATACTCCTATTGATGCAACCAAGAATCGTGTTGGCTTTCTTGGCTGCCACAACACACTGCTGACTCATGTTCAGCTTGTGGTCCACCAAGACTCCTAGATCCCTTTCACATGTACTATTATCTAGCCACGTGTCCCTCATCCTATATTTGTGCATTCCATTTCTTCTGCCTAAGTGTAGGACTTTACATTTTTCTCTCATTGAAATTCATTTTGTTGAAGTTCATTTTGTTAGCTTCATATCGAGATAGTCTTTACCAGATGGAATAAGGAACAGTGCTTTTGTACTTTTAATGGCTGCGCAGAAAAGGGACTTTCAAGTGAACCTTGCATGACAAACAACACTTGAAATGCCCTCTTCTGTACCATTTTTAAAGGTAGGAGAGCTCTGTATCTTATTTCAGCTGGCAATCTTATGTCGAGATGTACCTCTCTTGATGTACTGTCAGTACGACGGACTACATTGGTAGGTCTGCCCTAAAATGTTCTCTCTTAGCCCATTTCCGCACTAGCCTGTTATAGCGCTATTATTCCACTTTCGACATCCTATGGAATCCCGGGGTTTGCAGTTTAGGGAGGGGCCTGAGGCCCCTCCCTAAACTGCAAACCCCGGGATTCCATAGGATGTCGAAAGTGGAATAATAGCGCTATAACCCCGGGATCCCATAGGATTCCCCGGGATTCCATAGGATGTCGAAAGTGGAATAATAGCGCTATAACAGGCTAGTGCGGAAACGGCCTTAGACTTCCCCACAAGCTTGGCTCTTCTCTTTCTCCCTTGCTTTCTAACATTATTGCCAATCGTTGGCGCAACAACATCCCGTCCACCTCTTTCTTGTGTCATTAAAAAAAAATATTTACCGCTCTAACGAGACAAGAGTCCTGGCATTGAAAAACAAACCCTAGAGAATCCTGCGGCCACCGGAAGGAACCACTTGCGTCTCTATTTTTAAACGAGCGGAGGAACTCTATGGCCAGCGGCGCCAGAGGAGAGGGCTGCCGCTCGAGTCCTACCGGAAATTGATCTCTATGACGGCCGGGTCACAGGAAGTTACGGTGAAAGCCGGAGACGAGATGGCGGCGCAGAGAGGACTGAGTTTCTTACGGCGGTTGTGGCAGGTAGTTGTAGCCTCCCGAGGGGTCAGGATATTTGCCTTTTTGTTTTGCCGCCCCAGACGTCCTGACAGTGTTGTTGTTGTTGTTGTTGTGTGGCTTCAACTCGTTTCCGACTCCTGGCGACCCTAAGGGAAACCTATCGCGGGGTTTCCTCGGCAAGCTGTGCTCTTGCGAGGGGCATTGCCTTTGGTTTCCTCTGAGGCTGAGAGAGTGTGGCTTACCCAAGGTCACCCACTGGGTCTCCGTGGTCGAGCAGGGATTCGAATCCTAGTCTTGAGTCATAGCGTGGCAGTCAAATCACTACACCATGCTGGTGTTTTTTGAGCGATCTTGTAACTTTTCCCATTTGCCTACTCTTTGTGTTCTCAAATGAAGGGAAGGGGCAGTGTGAACTCTCTAATTGATCGAAAAGAACCACGCTGAGTAAATTGAATTACTTCGCTGCTCATGGTTTTCTGAATGTTCCCTGATGGGCCTGTTCGTTGTTAACAGAATTGCCCTTTGCTGAATTATTTTGACTATTGTACATCTCATTCTGATTCACACGGTCAATTAAAAACAATAGTACCGATTCAAAACTAGATACGCAGTGGTTATCTTACTCACTGTCTTGCCACGTTTACACTGGTGGGGCTCTTGTTCCACAGCCTTCCCAATGATTTCATGAATGCAGATTTTCTGTTGAAATTTTATGTATCTTGCAGCTGTTTTAGGGCACAGAAGTGTGACCCAAACCAAGGAGAGACCCTTGTTGGAGGCAGATGAAAGACTAGTGTGCACATCATGTAACGTGGAGTCAAAATCTCTAACATGGCACCTTCCATGCCATTTCTATCTGTGGAAGGCAGCACTGTTATTGTTTGCAGCTTCGCACTGCAAATACAGATACTAAAATAGCAGGGACACATTAAACCCACCAGGAGACAGTGGGTGGGAAAATTTGCACATGTTGGGAGGCGAGTTGTCTGAGCTGGATGTATCAGCAGCAGCCCATTTGGATCTGAATGCATGAAGGAGAACACAGAGTGGTGCGAAGTACTGAGGGAATGGGGATGGAGGTACATAAGAGATCAGGTAAGACAGAAATGTGAATAAAATGCATACAAATAGATTCCACAGTCACGCAAAGAGGCAGTTTGCAGGTATGCCCTGGCTTTTATGTCATAATGGTGTGTGTTGCTCTCCGTGTATGTCTTATGTGTGTATTCCCTTTCTCTCCAAATTTTCTCTTCTCTCAATCTTCTGTGTGATTTTTAAGACTGCATCTTGAAGCATGATTTTCTTATTTGACTTGTCCTTGACTGATAGTACATTAGCTTGGCTCCCATAATGTACCAGCTCTCTAATTCTTGTTTTTCTAGGGGCAAGAGAATTTCCTTGTAACAAGCAGAGCTCCACTAAAGCAACATAACTTTCTTCAGTAAGTTTACTGTTTGCAGCTGAGTTTTTAACAGTACAATGCACATCTGCTTAATAGTAAGTTTTTCTAAGTTCCGTGGGGTTCATTTTCACTTAGGTTTGTATGGGACTCCAGCCTAATATTCATGTTCATGTGTTATTATTGAAATAATTGTTCTTGCTCCTTTTCAGAAAAAATCACCTGATGTGGTTTCAGCTTTCAGGAGCCCATACAGATATTCAGCAACCCAAAGAGAATTCACTGGTATGTTTGAGAAGTTTTGAACTTGTTGTATGTTGCCCGTAGCTAGGAACATTTGCAGAGAAATCTAAATTGACCTGAGATACCTGTTTGGATGTGCTTAAAATATTTTCTAGCTATAGTAGTGTTCCTGCATTCTTAATCTGAAAGGAATAATCTACAGTTAGATGTTAGTAAACAATGTATTGAGGATGTTGTCTTAAGCGTATATTAATTTGTTTGTTTCTTACACATGTAGGTATCTACTTCAGATGAGCCAGATACACTATATAAGAGACTGGCTATTCTTGTTAAAGGACATGACAAAACTGTGTTGGACAGTTATGAATATTTCATGGTGCTTGCTGCTAAAGAACTTGGACTCTCAGTTGAAAAAGTGTACGTACGATTTCCTTTATAATTACTCGACTTCTCTAAAAATCTCCTTTTTTTTTTAAAGAACTCAGCTGACCTGTGATTGAAGTGTTCCTTAACTTTCTGTGCTTTCAACCCTAGTAATGTCATTGATCTGAATTTTCTTAGTTCCCTTGGTGGTTAACGGAGGAAAAAGGCAGCCACAGCAGCAAGAAAACAGCATGGACACACCAGTGGCCAGGAAATGGAGTAAAATCACCTGCACCACTGGCAGTTGCCAGTGCTACTCAAAGTGGTGGTCCCTACACCAGTGCTGGTCTGTGAAACTGCAAAGAAAGAAATAGTTGTAGCCAGTGGATACAAAATATAGTACTGGTTCCTGGTACACTAGGGGAAAATGCCAGTTCTCCATGTCAGATAGCATAAACATTGGTCCAAGTCACAGAGTACCTTTGCTATGAGGAGCCATCTCCAGCTAGAAACCTGGTGTTTGGAAAAAAGGGAGCACAGAGCTGGCATTCATCTGCTACTGCCACCTTCCCCTGCAGATGCTGAGGAAGTGCAACAGATTTTGTGCAGTGTTCACCAAAATTCTAGTCATCGTCATTCCAAAAACAAGCCTGCTGGGCTGGAGAGAATCCAGAGTATTGAATTCTCATTCAAATTCACTTCATTTTCTAGGAGTGTAAATCTGAATAGTAGAGAACAGACAGCTTGCACTTCCTTATTATAACCTGGAACTGGGACTGTTAAATATCTTACGGTTAATAAGCTGTGGGTGACTTGTTTGTAGTTATCAGTCAGAAGTCAAAATCATGTAGCTGTTGTGAAACTGGTTTTTGAACTGAATAGTAGTTTAATGTCTCTGAGAGAAGAGATCATCATCTATTTACTGAAAAGTCCTTTTGAATTTACTAAATGTTTTTATTTATGTCTTATTTTTGAGATCTCAGGGCAGCATCGAAGTAAACTCAACATAAAGAGATAAATTTAAACAGTAAAAATAATTTAAATTATTATTTTAATAAACAAGTTGACAAGATTAAAAAAAAGTTAAAACAGTGTAAAACCACATTTATAAACATTTTGGGTTAAATCAGTTAGGGCCTAAAGCCAGTGTTTGTGAGTCAGGCTTCCAAAGGCGAGGGCGTTCAACAATTGAGGCAGTACATCTCAGCTGGCCTTCTTCTATGTCCTCACATAGTACATTGACCTCACTTACGGAACACAGATGAGTGTTCCTCCCACAGACCTCAGTCTTTGGGCAGGCATAGAGGGAGAGTCCCTCCTTCCAAATACTGATGTCTCAAGCCATTTATAAGGGGTTTGTCTTAATGAGCACCTTGAAAGGAATTGAAAGCATTTTGGCCATCAGTGCAAGTTTTCTTAAGACTAGCATTATATGATTGCTAAATGGTGTATCAGTTCTCTTTTCCCACTGAGACCTCATCATATTACAGATGGCAATTCTAAATTGTGTTTTCATTTTTCTCTTTTGAACTGTGAATGAAAGTTCTTGATGTGAGCCAAAAAAGTGCTGCCAACTATAGGTTTTCCTTTGATCACTCCCAGGATTTGTTATTCTCAGACTTGAAGGAAATCTCCTGCAACCTGGCCTTGTAATCTGATCAACAAAATAGCAATCCCATTTGGAGCTACAATTCAACCCCATCCATTCCTACTGCTTCATTTTTGACAAAATACAGCTACCAAATGTGTATATTTTCAGAAATAAATGATGTACAGAGACAAATGTTTTCATTACAAACACTTCATCTCTTAGAGAAGAACCCCGGAGGAAGATAGAGCGATTCACACTTCTGAAATCAGTGCACATTTATAAGAAGCATAGAGTTCAGTATGAAATGAGGACGCATTATCGATATGTGGAGGTGAGTGAGAAGCTGTATGTTGAGGTTTGAAGTCTGTTATGTCAGAACCAGGAAACTTCTATCCCTTCCCTACCCCCAATAATGATGAACTGTTTTATCCTATGAGCTATCTAGCAATGAGATCCACCATCACTGACCATGCTGGTGTGGGCTGGTGGGGACAGGAGTCTAGCATCTGAAGGACCACAGGTTATGTAGCTCTGCTTTAAGGACAGGACTGTTTCCTTTATCTGTGCACATGAATGTGTGCACACATGCTCCATTCTGTCTAAAACACTAAACTTGTAGTAGGCAGCAAATAGTCTGAGAACTATATTCAGCCCATTAATTTTCTGACTAGTATTACTATTCTAGAAGTTAATAACTGGATAAAGGCAAAGCAGAGCTGCACAAGCTGAAGTAAGCTCTTTAGTAAATCATATATGATTCGTACCTCTCACAGTGGTTATTCTGCATGCTGCTGATTGTCTTCCATTGGCGTACGTGCCGTTAACTGTTACCTGGAAACTAAAGCATTTCTATTGTTTCAGCTAAAGCATTTAACTGGCAGCACAGCCAATGTCTACTTGGAATACATTCAGCGGAATTTGCCTGAAGGGGTTGCCATGGAAATAAAAAAGGTATTAAGTGTATTCTTAAGTCTGCAGTATAAAAATGGGATAGACCTCATGTTTTAATCATACGTTAAAGGATTTTTTTTTCTTTGCTGGCAAAGTCCTTTATGGAAAAATCTCATGCATATGTTGGATTTTAAGAATATAATTTGCTTAAGTAAGGGTTACAGTAGAAGAGTTAGAGAGCCTATCAACTTGGTAAAAAAATTGTTGACATACATTTCCATTTGTTTTTAGACCAGATTAGAAAGACTTCCTGAACACATTCAGACACCTGTTTGGGATACACTGCCTGAAGTAGAAGAAACAGCAGCCAACTCATAAAATACCTGATCTATAGACTTCCCCTCTATATTTTAATTAGAAGCATAAATGAAATGTAACAGTTTTGTTTTATTAAAGTCCTGTGTTGATTTTTGAAAATGGCCAGTACCTCATTGGTTTTAAGGAACCTGTTTCTTGACCACACAGCTGTAATTAGAACTCCCAGAATATGACTCGTCTATTCAGAAGAGATGGAGGAAAGTAGCTGTTTGACACAGTGTGTTATGTATACCTGTATCATGATTTGTTTAAACTGGAACTTATATGAAGAAACCATTTTATAAATTATACTCCTCAAACTGTTGTTAACAGTGCCTAATGTTCATGTGATTTACGCTTTGTTTAGTAGCTGTTAGTAGTCTAAAAGTAACAATATTAATTGCTGCAGCCCTTTCTACTGAATTTCTGGGTAAAGTATTACCAAAATATTTCCCTTCTTGTAGGGATCGTATTATAAGACTCACTGTATTCCTTATCTATATAATGTGTCTAAAAATTCAGAATAATGAGACATCAGCAAGTTGGTGCAAAGCTGGGGTGGCATCTGTATTTTGTTAGTACAGTTATACGCTGGCTGTTTTCTTTGACTTTTCTTTACAGTCAAGGGCAGCTACCGTCTTCCAGAGCTAATGATACACATTCACTCTATTTACAGCTCAGAAAGCTTTGTAGATAGGCACTATAGCAGACACAGAAGCCTGAAGCAACTTCCTATTAACTTTTAAGGTATTACAGGGATATGTGTCTGCAGAAACATTTGGTAGAATTCTTGGTTCAGGAAAGACTAGGATATTTATAGGACATAGTTCAGTGGATTAAAGATTTGACAAAAGTAGCTTTGATCTACATCCTCTATAGATGTTCTTTTGTCCATTTATTTCAATGACATGAATTTCTGAGCAGGGTACTCTGAATTGTACCTTTATTTTATTCTACTTATCAATTGACATTAATTGCAAATTATGGAAACGTGTGATTATAATCTGCATATCACCTTTTTAGGATACAAATACTTCAGAGACAGTTCATATGTATTGTCAAGATACACAACCACAATAAACAGGTCATCTGGATTCTTCTGTTAGGATAGATGGGGTGGGGGGAAAAATAAAACAGGATATCTACCTCAGTACTTCTTTGCCTGCCTCCATTTCTGCTGTTTGAATGTTTTAAATTTAGTCAGGCACTTTTGTTATTCTGGTCCAATAGCACTGAGTCCTTGTTTGATAGTGGTGTAAGAGAAATAGTCAGTGTATAATCCAAATATGTAACTTGAAACTTAGATCTTCATTTTCATCCAAGTCAAGGGAATATTTTTGCAGGATATGTGACTTTCCTGTATTGCTTGCCCACAAATTCAGGGATCAAATGGGTGTGCAAATGCCAATAATGTCAGTTGTTCTTCAAGAACTGAGGTTAAGAACTTAGCACTGTGATATGGCCAAGCTGTTGGCACAGTAATCTTAAGCTGATTTTTTCCTTCTAAGCTGTTTTTTTTTTCTTGCTGAAGAGGAAGTGCAAGACCAAGCTGTGCCAAAGTACTTGTGTTAATTAGGGCAGCTCTAGGCAGATGCTAATCTCCCACATGGAGCTTAACAATAACCACAGGAGGTTTAAGAACAATCAGAAGCCTACAAAAATATTTCTACTCAGAATACAAATCAGAAGCCTACAAAAATATTTCTACTCAGAACACAAATCAGAAGCCTACAAAAATATTTCTACTCAGAACACAAATCAACCTGTTTCTCTGAAATTTTATTAAATGTTTAACTTTGCATTTTCCTCCAAGTTCTACTTTCTCATATGAACCCTATGAATATAGTGTTACTATTACCACTTTACAGACAGGGCAGCCAGTACCTCAGCTTCAGATCATTAAAAAGTACTTATATATATACAGTCAGTTCAGTGGTGTTCACGTCCAGGAAATGAGGCTGCTCTCTAAAGGGCTTTAACTTCTTAAGAGCCAACTCCAGCACTTGGTCTGTGACACCATGGTAGTTACTTATTTTCTGGAAAAGGCATTCAGGTTGCAATACTAAGCATACCAACCTAGAGTTGAATTTTACTGAACACTGATGGTCAGCCTCACTTAAATCATTTCTAAACTGTACTATTAAATGAAATGGGAAAAAGTTGAGTACTTTTTATAACAATGAGAAAACATCTTTGTCTGTAGCCTTGGAAGTTATCTTCAAAAAGGGAATCAAAACACAAATGGTTCTCCTTTATGTAAGGTAGTACTTAGCAATCAGATGAAGACTGCTAGGATACAAAAACGCTGCAGGTTCAGCATCCCTTATCCAGAAACCTGAGCTACTCAAATTGTCCATATGGGTGGCAGAGATAGTGACACTTCTGCTTTCTGATGGTTCAATATACATGAATTTTATTTCATGTACAAAATTATTAAAAATATTGTATAAAATTACCTTCAGGTTATATTTATAAGGTGTATATAAAACAAATGAATTTTGTGTTTAGACTTGGGTCCCACTTCCAAGATATCACACTGTGTGTGTATAAATCTGAAAAAAAAAATCTAAAATGCAAAACACAAGCATTTCTGATAAGGGATACTCAACCTGTGTAAGAGGAAAAGATTTCCATTGTGGTATAACACACACAAAAAAAATGGTGTTAGCTACAGTAATTGTTCACTATATCATCCTGCTGCAAAAGAGAAGATGAGTAAGTACCTAAAACCTATAACTGAAAGCTTTGGCTTGGGAGAAAATGCACACAGGAAAGTGACGATTAAGACATGAATCAGCCTTTTCTTGATTATTGCTTGAAACCATGAGTGACTTTATACCTACAGCTAGTGCATACTCAGTGCCCATGTGATGTTTCAGCAACAGTCTCAACAGCAAGCAAAGTCAGATTGATAAAGTGTCAATCTGAAAAGTGTTCCTTTATATCACAACAAAACATTTGCAATAAACTACTGGAGAAAATAGGACAGAGCAGTACTTCTTCCTACACATGTCTCACTGGAATCAATGAGCTCATAAGCAGGAACATGTGTTTCTGCCCATTGGTTATTCATTTCAGTATGTTTGTCTAGGAAGAAAGTTGTATTGGATGCATTTATCTAAACATATGATTAGCTGGGTAAATGAATCTAGATTAATAGGAATGCAATGGACTATACATAAACGAAGCACCACAGCAGAATGGTGCTTATGTATCTTACACACATTATTGTCACTGTTAATAACATCAACACACATAGTTACAGTTCATACTTTATTAGCTTCTATTTATTGATACAAAGCTTTTTTCTTTTTCATCAAAATAAGGTGACCCTGGAATAGCATTTATTACAACATAAAAGACATTCCTTAAATAGCCCCCCGCCTTTATATTCAACATAAAGGTTAAACTACATTTCCCTCAGTGTTTGTGTATGTGTATATGTGTGTGTTTATTTTTGAGGAAACTTCTGTTAATTGTGCTTATGGGAAAAAATAAATATGCTTCTCTTGAAATTAGGAGCTGCACAGGCATAATACAGGTGGGAGACCCAACAGTGTTTGTTTATCCTGATAACCAAAGCATGATTCCTTTGCATACTACATACTTAAGATAGCAGGATAGGGCAAACCACTTTCATGTTTTGATTTTGAGCGTCTAGGGAATCTGGCTAGCAGCTACTGAACATAATGATGGACTCAGTGGACCTTGTTGTCCATGACAGTGAGGCAACAATACATTGCCGCTGAATAACTCTTGAAAGCTCACTCCTAGGTCCAGTGTGTAAGGTAAAAAGAAAAGACTATCTACATTGCAGTGATGAAAGTACACCTACCCAGACTGTCCATTTTTTGCTCAAAATTGTTCATTTTCCTGTCTGATCAATCTCCAGAGGGCAGAAAATTGGTCTCTGGACCCACCAATGTTGGCCATTCTGCTTTATATAGTACAGAACATCTGCCTCCCACTTCAGTCTTTGTTTCCCTTCATGGTGAATGAAAATAAAATTAATTCATTGTGGCATATGTTTGCATGTAGGAACAGAAAGAACTTGAATATACTTCTGTATATCATGTTAGAGATGCCAATCTTAGCTTCTTGCTGCTGTAAGAAATAGGCTTTCATTTCGCTGAAGAACTTTTAAGATTTTATAGATTTCCACTGAAAAATTAAAAACTAGAAGATTTAAAGGTACATTTTATAGTTTCATAGTAAAGAAGCAGCAATGACAACTGAACTTCCTCTCAGCAACAGGAAAGTGCCACCATAGGTTTGAAAACCATTTTGATGTTTCTACAGTATAAAATGAGTTGGTTCAGGACGACCTTTCATAGCTTGCTGCATGTATTTACTTAGGTATTGGAAACATTAGCTCTTTGGGATACATTTTAAAGTTCATTAACTTAGTTTAGATTGAGATTCAAAACAATTCACTGTCACCTCATGTACTGAAAAACTATCTGTGCCATATGAAATGAGCCTCTTGGAACTGTAATTTCAAACACTGCAGAAAACAGCACCTATTTTGCAGGCTGTGCAGGATTTTGGTAACTTGCATATTAATCTGCAATATATATCCCACAAATAAATGCAAAATGAAGTCCTGAAGAGCAGTTTTGTTCTCAAATCTCTAATACTTTAAGAAGAACAGAGCTCTAATATTTTTATTAACTCTTACGTCTGGGTGAATTCTCTTTTCCATAGGAGAACTAGAGTAATATCCTCCTGTTATCAGATGTACAACAAAATTATGGATTTGTTAGTTATTGCTGAGATGACCTAGCAGTACTTCTTCACTAACATATTTTCATCAACGTGACTGGATATATAGAAGACGGGATATATGGCTTCTTTTCTTGTACTTTCAAGCAAGATAAGTTTAAGGAGAAAATCAAAAGCCACATAGGACCTTTCATTCGGGGACAGGCAATCGCTTACTAGTGTACACATACTAAAGATCAATTCAACTGAGTCTTAAAAAGATATGAGTGAGTCACCCTGGAGAAGAATCTTCTCTTCTGGAGACCTTTGAAAACTGCTACCAGTCAAAATAAAAAGTATGAGACTAGACAGACCACTGGTCTGACTCCATATAAAGGCAGCTTTGTATGTTCAACTGCTACTTAATTCTTTGTAACTAGTAAGTCTTTCTGGGAATCCAGGGACATGTGAGCAGTCCTTTGCTTACACAATATGATTTTTCTGGCTCCTCCACACTTCACCCTATCCTACCCCAAAACTTGCCCTCAGGGTCAATGGACACTTTGGATTGACACTGGATGGGATATGGGGGACTGCAGCAAGATGGGAAAGTCAAAAGAATCTGGTGGGGCTGCTTTGTGTAAGGGGAGATGCTTTTCCACTCATGCAAGCCAACTATGTCTCCAAGTCAGACTTTGTATCTTACAGTAGTGGAAAATGGAAAGTAGATCCAGATACAGCCAGTACAAAAAAGAAGACTCGCCACAATGTTTTGTGCTGTTGTTTGGCATGTAACCTTCTGACAGAGATTGTGAAAAACCAAGCTTTGTGATGGCACCACCACTGTGCTTGGCAGACTAATTTCTAGACCCCAATCTTCTGCATCCATTCAAAGGAGCTGGCTTCACCACAAGGTAATTATGAGCTTTTGGTCTGTAATGTCTTGAGTGAGAACACTATCAATACTGTGTGTGTGTGTTGATTTGTGCATATACTAAGAACAAGAATAGAAATCAGATGAATGCGCACTTTGCTTAAGGAAAAAGAAATTGAGTGGAAAAATGTTTTAAATACTCTCTCACCTCAAATAAGGCCTTGATGAAAGCTCTCCCAAAGGTCTGCATGCCATCTCCCACTGGCCTCAAAGGGTGACTATGTTACTCTTCAGAAGATAACAACAGCATCATTCTTTCACCATTGGGTATCATTAGGTAAATGAACTATTAACCAATTTAGGTTTTTTTTTCATCAGTAAGTACTATTCTTTAAGGTCATAGAGACTCTAAATAAAAAATGGTTGCAGAATAGAATTTTAACCAATGGACAAGTACTAAATCTATTCCAACTGCATGTTATAGACCATGGGTAGGGATTAAGCCGCACCACAGATAGTGTTGGACTGCAGCTTGCAGCATTCCTAAGATTGCTGCAAGCTGTTGTGACCAAAATCTGGAGGACCTTAATTCCCAATTTCACTATTCACAGTTTAAAAAACAACAACAAAGAGCTCCCTTTTCAAAACTAACATATGAGTTTTTTCTTCAATGCCCTTTGCAATGAATTAAAGACACCAAGGAGTCAAACAAATACCAAAACAAAGTCTGGTTGTTTCTGTTTTTACCAAAACTATATTTAATATACTTTGTTGAACTTTCACTTAACTGGAAGCCAAGTGCTTTCATACCTCAATTTATTGTTTTTCTTCATTTTATTTTACTTTGCTTGCAGACTTTGGACCCAATGTAGGGACTGCTCACGTTAAAAAGCCCCAACTGCACCAGACCGGTAAAAAAAAGGTTTTATTTCAGCCCTCAGCACAAAAGAACGCAGAATGTGTTAAAAATTAAAATAATTTACAGACTGTGATCATCCTTGATATTAAACAGTGCTGTTTTAGAATTTTACAGTTTTATCTGTCATTTCAACAAGCAACATAAGAGTCACACATTCCACTTTTATTTTTCCAGTGCACAGTTTTTTCCAGTGCACAATTTTTCCAGTGCACAATTTTTCCAGTGCACAATTTGAAATGAAATGAAAAGTTACTATGTAATATACAGCAATTTATAATTTAAATTAGTATGTACACTGTGAATATTAACATACCCTTCATTTTATTTGTAGATAACATTGCCAGCTGTAATTATACAATTGGTCAAATGTTCAGCTATATACTTTGTATACCTAATACATTATTGTATACAACTAGAGATTTTAAACAGCAAGGTCAAGCTGTGTTTAAAACCAGATTAAAACAAAGTCCATAAACTTTAGTTCATTTATAAAATGTCTCTTTTCTTCTCAACTTAGTATTCAGAGCTTGTTTTCTCCATTACATTTTGTGTACTGGTTACATTTCCAGGCATCATACATAATAATTTATAATTTATAGTAAACCGCTCAATATAGTAAAATCTCCTAAGCGGTTAAGAGTTAGTTATCCCTCCCAATATGAAGCATGTTGCTGCATTTACTGTTACCAAATGTAAGTGCATTTGAAACAACAGTTCACAAGATTTAGAGGATACAAATACATATTACTGAAACAGATTCAGACCTTGACTAAAAATGCTGCACACACTTTAAATATATACAATCTGAATATTAAATTAAAAGCTTGACCCATTTTTAAAAGACGTTTCTTTTAAACTTTAGTGTGCAGGTATCAGTTTCCCCATACTCCAGACTCTGAAAAGGATATGCTTAGAAGTGTCCAAGGAGTCACAGATCTTTAGAGTATGTTTTAAAATATATGGCTTTTACCAACTTGGTGCATAAGGGCTGCTGGAAAAATATGGATGCCAGAGTTCTATTACTTTTCTTTGCCCTCTTTAATGTTTTACAGGCAGTTCTTAGTCCGGCCATTGCAAATGGTCTCAAGGTAAGAAGCAAGCATCCCTGTTACTGAATTAAAGAATAAGCCTCTTTAATAGAGTCTGCCACCTGGCGGCCCAGGCCATCTCTGGCCCCGTCCAGGTGGCGGAGGGGCTGGTGCACGGGGTCCATTGGGAAAGCTGTATAAAAGGATAAGATTATAACTGTTTTTTCTTTCCTTCCAAAAAGAGATACTTTCTAAAGATTACACTTAAAATATCACATTATGATTTGGAATACGTTGCCACCATGCATATTTAAAAGGCTTCCAAGATAATAAAATACTATGCTAGCACAAAGTCCCTAATTTTTTTTAAAAAAATCCACATAGGTGGCTTTGATTTTGATAGGTTGATAGATTTCAAAGATTTTAAAATTGTGTAAAAACATGTAAATATGAAATAAAATCAAACAGGAAAAGCAGAGAAACATTCTTACCCTCCTGTAGGTGGAAAATGGGCTGGTGGCCATGGCAACATCCCTCTGCCTCTAGGAGGAGGAGGTCTCCCCCTGAAGCCCATTAATCCTGGTGGTGGGGGTGGAGGAAGAGGGGGAAGAGGAACTCCATATCTGCATAGAGAGATCCAGTTCATGGTCATTATATAACTCTTAGACCAAATAATACCTCACATAGTAACACATATGTCTTCCCTGCTTCAGAGAGTTCTTTGGACTTAGAATTGGGTGAAAATTTTCTATGGAAATTTTAAAAACACCTTGTGAATTCAAAATCATTGGTTCTGGTTGAAAAAAACTTAGGCTAATTATGTTAAATCTATTATAAATATGACTGTCCCCACCTCTGAGATAGGACTAGGATTACATTCTTTCACGTTTAAAAAAATGTCTTCCCAATTTAATATTGACCTCACCTCTCAACCAACAAAATTCAATCAATACTAATCTTGAAAAGAGTACCTTTCAAAGCCCCCTCCCCTGAAAAAAATAGTTTTAAAGCAAGGTAGATAACAATCTTCTCCAAAATTTAATTTAAGAACTGCTCTTTTTGAAAGCTTCTACAATCCTCCTCTTATTCCTCTCTCCTAATTTTTTTTTTTAATAAAATGGTTAATCATGGTTAAGTACTCTTGGCTGTTCTCAAGGAGCAGAGAAAGATCCAGAAGGGCCTGAAACTCACGTGGTCTAAATTGTGGTTTAGAACAGCCTTTCCCAACCTGGTTCCCTCCAGACATGTTGGATGGATTTCAACTCCCATCAGCCCCAGCCAGCACTACCAATGGCCTGCAATGCTGGCGGTTGTAGCCCATAACATGCAAAGCTGGGAAAACTGGTTTACCATGTCATATGGACACAGTTATTTGCTCAGAATTTGTCTGTGGCAGAATTACTACTCTAAAACTTTCCTACAGAACACTCCGGACACTGAAGCACACTCAACCAGGTTGGTTTTGTTTACGTAATATTTCCAGAGGGGAAAAAAACAAAAATTGTAAATCTCAGAGTTGTTTCTTCAATGGAAAATCCCCACAAAAGATCCAGCAGTTTCCCTATTTCTGTAAAGACATCATCATATGACCATCTCTGCCTCTTTGGCAACTGAACAATTAAGTTTTTTTCATTTATTTTTTAAAAAAATTATCAAGGGTCACAACAGATGTCTGTTAAGAGATTACCCTTTCCATCTAAATATATTTAGGAATATATTTTAGAAGAAAGGAAGCAGAATTATATACACATTGTATAAATAACAATTCAAATTACAATCTTAGCAACACTATGCATCACTCTTGTTCTCAATTCTTTTTAAATTCTTTCAAATTCTACTAGCATAAAATCCAAATTCTGCTATTCATATGAACTGCCCTAGCGAAAAACATGGCTGGGTGAATAACACCACCATGATCATAACTGAAACTACAGAGCCACAGTTTTTAAATATACATGCATTAACAACCTCAGTGCTAACCGTGGTGGAGGAGGCAGAAAGGGCATTCTCATCATCCCTCTTATGGGTGGAGGTGGCGGGAAAAGTGGTCCCCCTCGTGCTCCTCTTCGACCCCTTGAATCTGGATATGGGCTCATTCTTCCCATTCCATGTCTACAAATAAATAAGCAAATTTCAGAATCTATTTATAAGCCACTGAGCAGATCTAAAAGGTGTTAACAATATGCTTGAATCTTAATAATATAACTGAAAGTTCTATAAAAGGCCATGATGCTGAGCACTGTTAAGGTGAACGAGAGTAAAGGCATACTTCAGTTAAGAAAGACTTTGACAAAGAAGCTCCTTTTCACAAGTCTTTTTACGCCCACCCAGCCCCCCTTCCTTCTCATCCTCTGTCTAGTTGGTATATTTTAGCATTGTTACTGGAAAGATGATGAAATAAGGCAGAGAAATACCGACTTTCATATTGGAAAAGAATGGAATTCTACTGCAGCTAACCTACTGTAGCTGCGTGTTCCTTCTTACAACAGGCAAGGTAAACAATCTCTTACTGAGCGTGCACAAACATAACAGAGAAAAAGAGAAAGTATATAAGCTTACCTCTCCAGCTATACCCAGCATCTTAAAAAAGCATACATCTATGAGCTTGGCCACCAAGTGTCAAGTGATCTCTAGAAGGCTCAAACTTTTTTTCTGCTGACTTATCCAAAGCTTGCTTGACCTTTTGTTTCCTTTCACAGGTGCATTATTTTTAGTTTTAAACAAACATTTGCTGAAACACATTGAACTGCTCTTTTTCTGTGGTGTAGGAATCTATCCTATTCTTTCCATGTTATTTCTGCTCTTATACCAAAGTTGCTCTCTGAGAAGTAAAGCCCAGGAAAACAATTGCTCTGCTAATTGAGAAACACCTGCATTTGTATTTCTTCATTATTAAAGAATATACAAAGTGTGAAAACAAGAGCTGAACTAGCTGCAATAGCCAAAAGGTAGCATTTGTATGAAAACATCTGCTACCTCAAATACCTGTATATACATGTTCCACTAATCCCTTAATATTTCATTCCTAACATTACTACTAGCTTCTCATTCTAATTTTCAGGACAATTTTTTTCTTAATATTCATACATTGCAAAAAGCCAACAATTTCAATTCAGCACTATATTACAGAAGGTTATTTCTCATCTGGTTGTCCATTAATATCTGATGCCACTAGAACACACAGTCCAGAACATCTTAAAAGTTATGAGAAAATATAGAGCTCCTTAGAAACCATCCCACTGCACTGCTACATACAAACCTAATTACTTCTGACAGACAAGGAATGCTAAAACACAAATATTGCCCCATTCCTTTCAATAAGGAAAACGTACCTATATATACTTCAATTTCAGCATGTAAAATTAGAGAAAGAGTGAATTTTAAAGGTATCTATATTTATTAAGGCTTTGCCAGTTACGAAGCTTGCTCTCTGAAATCAAGGCACATAAAATTTAAAACCTCTTATTTTGTTATACATATAGCTGCTGATTAAAAAGACAGTGCTCTTAGACAAGTACACAATGCATTACAGATTTATATACCAAGGATTACCTTACAGGCCCAAAGCCATTCAGTGCTCGGCCTCGCATCTTCCCTCTAGGATATCCTCTGCCACCTCGACCTTTTCCCCGACCTCTTGGTCCCCTGAACATAAGGAAACATATCAGATGGAGCCACTTTTGTTCCAAGAATCAATTTTTGACAAAACTGCTTGGAAGAATTTGATTTTCAAATTATTTCAGCCATGCTTGCCTTATGGAAATATACTTGGGATATCTACAGTCTGTGCTGACTCAGAGCCAAAAGCAGAACTTGGGAGGAGAACTATGATCAGATCTCCTGATGTCATTTTTCTTCCTCCTACTAAGCAGCCAGTGGAGAAACAGCAGTAGAAGAAGGAGGTTAAGCCTTTCTCCTCACATATACCCTGTTTCCCTGAGTGAAATTAGCTCTTTCCACATGCTTGCTATTAGCACCACTAGTCAAAAAAATCCCAGGTAATTCATATTGTACCTGTACGCATCCTCCTTGGAAAAACTGTAACAAAATATTTCATAGAACTATTACCAAAATTATTAAGATTTGACTAAGCATATAATTAAGATAAAGTTCTTTTTTGTATATTATATTAAATATATATTTTGTATATTATATTAAATATATATTTTGTATATTATATTAAAAACAGCTGCCACTTCAGAACTGTGACTCACTTTTTCTTAGTTTCCATCACTTCTATGTTTTCTGGAGCAGACTCAGTTTGACCCACTGGGGTTTCAGCTTCTTGTTCCATCTATTACAAATAAAACAAAAACCAACATATTTTTAACTTCAGATTTATGGACCAGTTCCTCTAAAAGCTTATTCTGTAAGCTCCTTAGTTTAATTTGTTAAACACATAAACAAAGCAACTACCACCGATTATGAGCCACTCTGGTGACACACAAGCATTTCAGCACACGTCACCAGCTTTGTATCTTGTTCTAGACAATGCAATGTGTACAACAGTTTTAAACTAACATTGCAAAGACAGCAAGTATTAATCACAATGAAGTCAAATGTACAGCTGCTTATTAAACAGACATTCACTAAATTAAACTACCTATTAAATACATGCTTATGAAAGTCTAAGCAAGTAATTTGAGGTGTGCTATACAAAAATAGCAAAAGAGGAAAACTTTCCTACAACTGCTCCAATGGCTGATAGTCTGTTTCTGAGTGCTATTCAGAGTGCTGGCTATTGATCTATAAAACTCTTAACAGCTCAGGTAATCTGAAGTACCCTATCTTCCCAAATGAGCTGGACCATGCTTGTGCTCTGACACCTTCAAAGGAAGTTCTTTTCTTCTTCCCACCATCTTTATAGGCATGTTTGGTAGAAACATAGAGAGGGAGGGCCTTCACATCTGATTAAGCTTGGAACTCCATCCCTAAGGCAGATGGGAAGGCTCCTTTCTTGCTATCCCTTTGTCAACAACCAAAACATTCTCTGTTCTCAGAGGGTTTTAGGAACTGACTGGAAGGATTTTTATTTATTTATATTTATATTTATTCAAGTCTGGAGACTTGAAGGCACACAACAAATTTAGAATTCTCAGACACAGAACTCTAGTGCAGAGTTTTCCAATCTTTTCATGTTGGTGACACACTTTTTAGACATGTATCATTTCACGACACAGTAATTCAGTTTTACTAGCAAACCAGAGGTTAAACTAACCCCTTATAAGAAATACAGATGCATACACAAATTTTAATAACAAAATGTATGGGGACAGAACATATCCCATGAAAACCTTCCATATGTTTTTTTAAAATATATGATTTATAAATAAGAACATACATTTCCAAGACTGTAGGCGACACACTAACGTGTCACGGCACACAGTTTGGAAAGCCCTGCTCTAGTGCCTTACCAATCTACAAGCCCCAGGATTCCACGGCAGGCAGCCGGACAGTTAAAATGGAATCACCGTGCTATTACTGTTTGGTGTGAAAGAATCCCAGTGATCTATAAATCCTTTGGACTGTAACTTCTTTCCGACTAGTGCCATACGGACTGGGGTGATGGGAGCTGTGATGCAAAGCCTGTGGAAGGCTGAACGCTGCCTACCCCCTACACTGCGGGTAATTTAATTAGCTTTCTTTGCAAACCTAACACACTTGTGTCATAGCCCTTCACTGCTATTGTGAATCTGCTTATTTAAAGTTTAGTCCAGTTGTCACAGGCTATACTGTTTGCACTGCCTTTTTAATTCACTCTTTTCTACCCTCACTCCCACTCATTCTGGCCGCCAACTGTGGCACAGAGAGTTTGGGAATCTGATTAAGACAGACCCCAGTCTATAAAAACTCATGCCATAATAAAGGCGCCACAGGACTTTTACCGTGCAAGCCTACACGTGCCTACTCAAAAGCAAGCTCCACCGGACGGCTACCTAGCCACGGAGGTACAAGGTCACTGCCTTACAATGCAACCCTGCCAGTGGCTTCTCAGAAATAACTCCCTCCGAACTCAGTGGGACTTACTCCCAGATGAATGGCACAAGGCTGCAGCTCCGCCGAGCTTCCAGACAGAGGGCTCCTAGCGCTGCCAACCGTATGGATTAACGTTATACAGCTTTTCCACCTGTCCCCGCTCGCGAGATTTTCCGTGTCAAGAGTGGGAGTGATGGAGAAAGTGTAGGAAAGCACAGGAGAGTCACCAAGGCACCATCCGGATCCCACGTAAAATTCCGTGAACAATGACAATCACAACGGTCGGTGGTCAGTCGCCACAACACTCGGCCGCCGGAGCAAACACCAGAGAGACGCGCCAGTGCCTTCACGCGTTCTTCAGAGTGAGACCGGCTCTCTCAGGCTTCTGGCCGGTTCCTCGGCTGAGGGAAACGAGGCGTCTAAATCACCTCTAAGACCTCTCGGTCGGAGCCAGAAAGACCATTCAGATATGCTTCAGACAGCGCGAAAAACGGGGCCAGATACAGGACTTACCGCTTCGTACTTCCCCCCCACAAAGTTCGCGCGCGGTCAGAAACAACCTCGCAGCCCGGGAGGGAGGGGACAGCGAAGCCTCTCTCCCCTCCGGGTGCAGCCCACAAACAAACCGCTCTCCAAAATGGCGCCGGAAAGCAGAGCCCCCCCAGAGAGGAGCCACGCCCCTTTCAGGTGGTGGGCGGGCCGTACTCGACAGGTCGGGTGGGGCGTCGCCTCCCTCCAGGTAGTGCCGGTGAGGCCGTTCGGGGTTCCTTTCGGTGCTTGGGGGGGGGGGGGAGGACTCAAGGGCCATTTCCGCACTAGTCTGTTATAGCGCTGCTATTCCACTTTCAACCGCCTACGGAACCCCGGGGTTTGCAGTTGAGAGAGGGGGTTTTAGAATTCTCAGCCAGAGAGAACTCTTTGGCCTCAGTCAACTACAAACCCCAGAATCCCACAGAAGGTTGAAAGTGGAATAATAGCACTATAACAGTGGAGTGTGGAAGGGCCCTAAGCCCCACTGAGGTGAGCAGAACTTTTGGAGTCTTAACGAAATAGTCTTCGGATACTTTCAGAAGCAGGGCTGTTGTGCAAGGAAGGTCACTAGAGTAGCGAACTGCAAATAAACTACGAATTCCAGAATTCTGTAGGTTGGATCAATCACTCCCGAGCGCGCTCAAACTACAACAGCTCTGCAGCTTGGGTATGTTTTTGTGGACTGGCCTCCAGCCTTTCACCCTCCTGTCTCCTCCTCCAGAAATTATTTCTGCATAAAGTGGATAGGCTGCTCCTGCTTCCCTTCTCTAGACTTCATCCTGAATCGTTGTCCAAAACTGCTGTACTGCAGCTTGTTTTCACTAATTATTATATTTCGGATGGTTTTTAAATTGCCTTAAAATGTGTTTATACTGCATTAAATATGCTTTAACATAAAATTCCTGGTAAAATGAAACAATAAGCACATACTATAAATATATTAAAATTGCTGAGGTAGCCCTATGGACCATAAAACAAAACCCAAAGCTTTGGAGAAAAGTCGTGGTCTAAATAAAGTGACAGACAGACATTATGATGACACCTGTGTGCCTCATAAATACAGAAATAGTTTTAGAAGAAGGACGCCCCGCCCATTTCCTTTAAAACCTATTAGATGTAAATGAACACAACCCTACACTATTATGATTTTTGGATCATGTTACCAACTATATCAATTCTACCAACAAACAAAGTTTTTTTTCTTTCCACAACAGGTGCATATCTCCTTTAATTATCCGTAAAAGCAAAAGCAGTAGCTTGTCCCTAAGGGAAGAAACCAAAAATACATTAAGATCCACAGAGTGTTCGAGCGTCACTTGGGCCATTTCCGCACTAGACTGTTATGCTGCTATTATTCCAGTTTCAACATCCTGGGGGCTGCAGTTTAGGGAGGGGCCTTTGCGCTTCTCCCTAAACTGCAAACCCCAGGATTCCATAGGATGTTGAAAGTGGAATCATAGCACTATAACGGTCTAGGGTGGAAATGGCTCTGTGTATAGCCTGAATAGCTGAGAAGCGTACGCAACTCCCCCGCCTTTATCAAGGTAATCCTCGCCGCAGCACGATCACTCTCCTACTACTTGAGAAGCAACGGAACGACAATCTGTGAGGCCCCGCCCACTGTCGCAAACAGGAGGCAAACGGTAAGGTTGGAGCCGTAAAGCGACGGAGAAGGGAGGTGCACGTGGGACTCCGGCCGGGAAGTGCGACGGTATGGGGAAGAGGAAAGCGCGGAAGGATCAACAGCAGCTGATCAGCAGCTTAAGCAAGAAGCAAAAGAAGCACCTCAGGGATTTCGGAGAGGAGCACCCTTTCTATGATCGGTGAGCAGCCCTGGCAGGTCCTGCTGGAACTAGAAGTTGGGGAAGAATTGGGAGCTGACCGTCTGCAACAATAGTTTCTTTAGAGCAACCTTTCCCCACCGGGCGCCCTCCAGAAGTGTCAAATTACAACGCGTATCATCTCCATTCATTTGGCTGGGCATGACGGAAGCGACTGTAGTCCGGCAGGGTAGAGAGGCAGGGCCTTTCGGCACTACAGTGTTACACTACTATTTTCCCACTTTCGGTATTCTGTGGAATCCTCGGGTTTGCAGTTTAGGGAGGGACATTTAGAATTCTCAGCCAAAGAGCTCTTTGGCCTCAGTAAACTACAAACCCCAAAATTGCACAGGATATTAAAAGTGGAATAATAGCACTGTAACAGGGTAGTGCAGAAATGCCCTCAGCATGATGTAGTGGTTTGAGTGTGGGACTAAATTCTGGAAGCCAGGGTTCAAACCCTCACTCAGCCATGGAATCCCACTGGGTGGCCTTGGGCAAATCATGCTCTTTTAACTTCAGAGAAGGCAAGGGCAAACCTCCTGTGAATAAAACTTGACAAGAAAAGCCTGTGACAGGGTTGCCATAACTCAGAAACAAGGGGACACAACAAGACGTCGAGCATTCTTGAAAGGTGGCCAATGCACTTTAGGCCAAAAAAGGGTATTAAATGAGCTGTGTACCCACAGCTTTGTTCCATCATCTTTTGTAATCAAGGAAGTTCAGGGCACAGAGTTTTATTCCCTAAACACTTTCAGTTGAATTGTTTAGTAGGTTGATGATTCTCAGCCTTTAGCTCTGCAGGTGTTGTGGACTCTGGCTCCCAGCAGTCCCAGTCAGCATGACCAGTGGTCAGAGATTCTGAGAGGGAGAAGTGCAAAACCTCTAAAGGGACAAAGGTTTAAAATCACTGGTTTAGATAGACTGAGCCAAAGATTTTTTGCTCTCTTAAATGCTTGCCTTCTCCCTTTTCTGCTCCTATATCTGAACAGCAGCATAGTATATGTTCAAGAAGTGACTAATAATACTCTTCTCTCTATTTCCAACCATGTTGTGGTTTGCTTTTTTTTACATGAAATGCAAAACAAATCTTCTTAAATGTTTAATGTCTTTATTTCCTGTGTTGTTAGGACTATCACTCTTTTTCCTTGGAATACAGGGAATTTAATTTAGCTCAGTTCTGTAGCTAAACTCTCACCTCTGCTTCTGCCCAAAGTATAGGTCTATAGAGGTTAAGCACAAGGCATTTCCATAGTGGGTGGTGCAAGACCCTCATGAAATGTTACTATGTTGTATTTTGTCTTTCTTCTCCTTGGTTGACCTTTGATTTATAGTGACCCAAATGTTTGACTGTTAAGGAGCAGATGACAGATGGTCTGATAGGGCTTACTTCTTCCTCTATCAGACTGGTATGGCAGTTCCCCAGTCTGATAAGGTGCCCTGTCGCTTTACACACAACTCTGCATTCCCCCTTATAATGCCACCTTTGTGTAAAAGGAGAGACTTTCAATGGTTATTTAGAACCCCTTGATTCTATGGTAGTGTTTGTGTGTGTCTTTAAATACTGTATACCACTCAGCTGAGTCAGTATTTTTTTAAAAAATAAACTGCAATATTTATTAAATTAACATGCAGAACAAAGTATTGGCATTCATATACAGGTCAAAGCTAATACAGTTCTTCAGAGTACTTTTAGTCAGTTTCCTTATAGCTTTAAACTCTCACATAAGCACAAATATCATAAACAGTCCTCTGGCTACACTCTCACCAAAGGCTCAATCCCCAGTCTAGGTTACGCTTTCTGACCAGATTCTATGATGGTTTAATTACTCTTCTGCCTCTCTCTAGGCTTTCCCTAAGAATTAAACCCTTCCCACTCAGACAACCTCCCTGGGTGACTAAGGGACTTTATTCCAGAGTGCTCTCTCTCTGGAGACTGACAAATCACAATCAGTGTTTGCCTTTTTATACCTTTTCCTCTCAGCCACCAGCCCCTCCTTCACACTATAGGCTGGGCTTCTCTCCTGAAGAGCCATTCTGGTTGCCTGGCAACTTGTTGCTAGGCTCCACTGTTACTCAGGATAGCCATACCCCCAGAACTCTGTTGACCTTTGGTGACCCATTTTTGCATTAGTTGAACTAAGAATGTCAATTTCTGTGAGGATCGTTGTTCACAGTTTTTGCACTGTTGTATAGTACTTCAAAACCTCATGAAGCCAATTTGCCCAGAAAAAACAATGGGCAACCTCAGCTCTCATTTAGGTTAAATTTGAAGAATGATTACCTGAGAGTAAGAGCCAAAGAGTGTACTATATAAATAATAGAGTTGAAAGGGGATCTATGGGACATTGAGATCAAACCCCTGCAGGATCTCCATCTAAAGCATCCTCAGCAGGTACCTGTCCAGCCTCTTTCTGAACCCAGGGAAAGAGATTCTACCACCTCCCTAGGTAATTGGGGGAGAAAAGACAGTCTCCTTTTGGATAGTTAGAGCCATGCTTTTGAATTGTTTTTCCACTTTCAACTCAGCTAAAGGCTCTCAGGCTGTCCTCTTCAACTCCCAGAAGGTATCCACATTGGTGTTGAAATATTCCACGCAGTGGGATTACTCAAACAATAAGGAGCTATTAAAGGCACTATGAAACTCTTTTGTCTCCTTGGATAAAGAGATAGTAATAAGAAAAGGAAAAGAATAAAGCAAGATTGTATATAATACAAGCTGACAATGTAATAAGGCAATGTAACAAAGCAGCAATGTAACAATGTAAGATGTAACAATGTAAGATAACCTTTTGAAGAGAAACTATGTATGAATGGAATGTAAATAAGCAGACTCAACTGGAAAAAAAAGAAAAAAGTTTGGAAGTGGGGAAGGGGGGTTATTTTTACTTTAAACTCTAATAAAAATATTTCCAAAAAAAGAAAGAAAGAAAGAAAGAAACTCTTTTGTCTCCCCAGCATTGTTAGTTAAGTCCCAATCAGGGCATCAGGAGTTGCAACACAAAAATGTGTTCAGTGATACTGTGTTAAACCCAGCTGCTTCAAGTGTTAAAGCGGAAATGATGTATTCATCCCTGCAGTCTGTTTCTCAAATGACAAAGAGAAATTAATTTAAATTATTTCCTTTCAGGGATTCTGGGAAAGACAAACCGGCTCAAATTTGTGAACTGGTAAGTACTGCTACCATTTTCACATCTCTTCTTTTTTATATTGTTCTTAATGAGTGACTAAAAATTAACTGGAAAAGTTAAGGTGTAAGATTTGGCTCATTCTCTTGTACCATTTTGCAATTAACAAAGCAGGAGGTCACCCTGCATCCTCATTATCTTCTCTGACTTTGTTGTCTTCATTCCTGACTGTGGAATTATTTATGGCTATCTCCTCAGCCAGTAGTTCTCTCTCTTTTTTTAATTAAACATTTTCCAATACAATCAAGAATCAAAATACATATGAACAAAGAAAAAAGAAACAACTAAGAAAAATATAAGAGTAGAAAGATGGTAAAAGAAAAAAGCAAAGATAATAAAGAATATACTTTGACTTTCAATTTTCCTAAGGCAAATTATACACACCTATGAAAAAGAACACAGGTTTTCTAATTGTAAATACCATTCAAATACTTTGCTTATTTTCCAGAAATACTAATTGTCAAAATCTACAAGTTATATTCCTTTCCTTGCAAGAAGCCCATCAAAGGTTCCAAGTCTTTCAAAAATATCAGTGATCTTTCTCTTATCAGTGTTGTTAATTTGTCTATTTCAGCTAAGTTCATTAGTTTTGTTAGCCAGTCTTCATTTGCTGGGATTGCCGTGTTCTTCCATTTCTTCCATAATAATCTTGCTGCAGTGGCCATGTATCGTAATATCTTACCATACTTCTTCTCCAATTGTTCATCCACCAGTCTCAACAAAGGTAATTCAGATTTCATTTGAATCATAGAATCATAGAGTTGGAAGAGACCCCAGGGGCCATCGAGTCCAACTCCCTGCTATGCAGGAACACACATCAAAGCATTCCCAACAGATGGCCATCCAGCCTCTGCTTAAAAACCTCCAAAGAAGGAGACTCTACCACACTCCGAGGCAGCATATTCCACTGCTGGACAGCTCTGACCATCAGGAAGTTCTTCCTGAGGTTCAGGTGGAATCTCCTTTCCTGCAGCTTGAATCCATTGCTCCTTGTCCTAATCTCTGGAGTAGCGTAGAACGAGCCCACTCCCTCCTCAATATGACATCCCTTCAAATATTTAATCAGGGCTATCCTGTCCCCTCTGAACCTTCTCTTCTGCAGACTAAACATACCCAACTCCCATAGCCATTCTTCATAGGGCATGGCTTCGAGACCCTTCACCATTTTGGTCGCCCTCCTCTGGGCACGGTCCAGCTTGTCGATATCCTTCTTGAATTGAGGTGCCCAGAACTGGACACAGTATTCCAAATGGGGCCTAACCAGTGCAGAATAGAGTGGTACCATCACCTCCCTTGATCTAGACACCATACTCCTATTGATGCAACCAAGAATCGCATTGGCTTTCTTGGCTGCTGCATCACACTGCTCACTCATGTTCAGCTTGTGATCTACCAAGACTCCTAGATCCCTTTCACATGTACTGCTATCCAGCCACGCGTCCCCCATCCTATATTTGTGCATTCCATTTTTTCTGCCTAAGTGCAGGACTTTTCATTTATCTCTGTTGAATTTCATTTTGTTAGCTTTGACCTAGCTCTCCAATCTGTCAAGGTCATTTTGAATTTTGGTCCTGTCCTCTGGTGTATTAGCAACCCCTCCCAATTTGGTGTCATCTGCAAATTTGATGAGCATGCCCTCCACTCCTTCATCCAAGTCATTGATGAAGATGTTGAATAGCACTGGGCCCAGGACAGAACCTTGTGGCACCCCACTAGTCACTTTTCGCCAGGATGAAAAGCAGCCATTCGTGATCACTCTTTGGGTTCGGTCGGTCAACCAATTCCAAATCCGCCTAACAGTAGCCCTATCCAGCCTGCATTTTACAAGTTTCTTTGTAAGAATGTCTTGGGGAACTTTATCAAAGGCCTTACTGAGGTCAAGATATGCTACGTCTACAGCATTCCCTTCATCTATCAAGCTTGTAACCCTATCATAAAAAGAGATAAGATTAGTCTGGCATGACTGATTTCTGAGAACTCCATGCTGGCTTTTAGTGATTATGGCATTGCTTTCTAAGTAATTACAAACTGACTGTTTAATGATCTGCTCTAGGATCTTTCCTGGTATTGATGTCAGGCTGACTGGGCGATAATTATTTGGGTCCTCTTTTTTCCCCTTCTTGAAGATGGGGATGACATTAGCCCTTCTCCAGTCTGCTGGGACTTCTCCTGTTCTCCAAGAGTTCTGAAAGATTATTACAAGTGGTTCAGAAATTACTTCTGCCAGTTCTTTTAATATCCTTGGATGTAATTCTTCTGGCTCTGGAGACTTGAATTCATCTAGTTTAGCCAGATATACCTGTACTACTTCTTTAGTTATTCTGTGCTGCACTTCCCTTGCTTGCTCACCTGCTCCCCACACCCCAGGTTGGGTGCTTCTATCCTTTTGGGAGAACACTGAGGCAAAGAAGGTATTGAGTAGTTCTGCCTTTTCACTTCCCCCTGTTATTAATTGGTCATCTTCTCCACGCAGTGACCCTATCATTTCCTTGTTTTTCCTTTTGCTGCGGACATATCTAAAAAAGCCCTTTTTATTGTTTTCGATGTCTCTGGCAAGCCTGAGTTCATTCAGCGCTTTAGGTTTTCTGACCATCTCCCTACATCTCCTGGCTATTTGCTTGAATTCCTCTTTGGTGGTTTCACCATTCTTCCATTTCCTGTACATGTTTCTTTTAACACTTAGCTCAGCTGAGAGTTCTTTCATCAACCATTCCGGTTTCTTTAGAGATCTGCCATTTTTCCTCCTTATTGGCACAGTTTTCAATTGTGCCTTTAGTATCTCACTTTTAAGAAACTCCCATCTGTAATGAACTCCTTTCTCTTTTAGTATTCTTGACCACGGGATTTCAGCAAGTAACTCCCTAAGTTTAGAGAGATCAGCTTTCTTAAAGTTTAGGACGCGTGTCTGGTTACACTCAGCTTCTCCTTCCCACTGAATGACAAACTCCAAAAGAGCATGGTCACTCCCTCCTAAGGATCCCACCACCTCTACCTCATCAACTAGGTCATCCCTGTTGGTCAGGATCAGATCTAAAATAGCCGATCCCCTTGTCGCCTCTTCCACCTTCTGGACCATGAAATTGTCTGCAAGGCAAGCGAGGAACCTGTTGGACCTTGCGGTCTTTGCAGAATTTGACTGCCAACAAATATCAGGATAATTGAAATCTCCCATTAACACAGCATCTCTCCTTTTTGAATGTGTGGTCATCTGCTCTAGGAAGGCCTCCAAGTCCTCAGGCTGGCCCGGAGACCTGTAGCAAAGCCCCACAATCACATCCCTGTTGTTTCTTGCTCCCTTAATTCTCACCCAGATGCTCTCGACTTGGCTTCCCAGATTTAAGTTCTGGATCTCTTCACAGTTGAAAACATCCTTAATGTTAACTTTCAAAATTTTTTGCATCAATGGAATGTATTTGATTCCTGAATTTTTTGGTCCTTTCACAAGTCTACCACATGTGGTAAAAAGACCCCCCTTTCTCTCACATTTCCTGCGCACGTTAGAAACTGTGCATTTTGGCAAATTTTTGTGGTGTCAGATACAGTGATACATCATCTTATAAAAGTTCTCTTTGAGATTAAACCATACTGTGAATTTCAGTCCATTTGACCACAATTTCTCCCATTGTGCCAACTGTATATTTTTTCCAATAGTTCGTGCCCACATTATCATACAGTTCTTCTTTCATCTCTATTTTCAACAGAAATTTATATCTTACCAATCAAATGTTCATCATCTGAGCACAGCTGCTTCTCAAATTCAGATTTACTGAATTCAAAATTATTTTTGTTCATTTTGAACCCTCCTATTATTTGTCTATTAAAAAAAACATTGAAAACTGTAACCTTCTGGCATTAATTATTCATTTGACTTAATTCTATATTGTTCTTGATCAAATTCCAAAGGATCTCATTTAAGTTGCTCACGTTTCTTTTGCTGTTATCTCTTTCCTATAAAAAGCCTCTTGTGATGAAACTCACAGAGGTGTCTTCAGGCATAACCTTGGTTTGTATCTGTTCCATATTCTTAACAAAGCCCATCTCACATGGTGGTTATTACAATCTGCATTCGTTTTAGCTTCATTGTACCACAAAAAACCATGCCACGTGTTGCGTTGCATTATAGCCACTTCCATCCTTACAGCATGCCCCTAATTGCTGGGGAAATGACAGTTGTAGTCCATACAGTTGTAGGGTTGTCAGGTTGTGGAAAGTTTTCATAGGCAAATGTGGCTGTGTAGGAAAATATGTAAACCTGAAGACTAGAAAACTTGAGAGTTTGCAGGAACCTAAAATAATTGCAAAACTGGGACTTCAGCAGTCCCACTTATTGTCTCCAGTTCTTTTTCTCCTCCAACATCATTCTAGCTCACCTGTTTGTGTCTGTCTTGAACTCTTGTTCTTCCATTCTACTGTCACTTGTTGAAGAATTCGAGATTGGCAACCAGAAATTTAGAAGCATAATGAAAACTGTAAAGCAAGTACATAGGTGTAAATACTCATAAGAAGTAGACAGAAGCTGATTGGTGTAACACTCAGAATGTCTTATTGTTTTCTCTAATTGGCATAAGTTATTAAAAGTCCTGCCTAGAGTAGAATTCAGCTCCCTACTTTCCATGGATAAGAATGAGGTAGGAGATTAGTAACTAGAGGACTTACCAGTAATAATTTGAAATAGTATTTTTAAATGGAAACTGTATGTGGTCATGGCAAACATGCCGTGTGCAACTACATCCAACTATTAGCATTATCAATTAAGACAAATTTTGGCTAACTTGATTAGAAGCAGCTCTGCCTGCTAAGCTTACTTCCAGTTCTGATGTGGTGTCCTCGTGTGTTCGATCGAAACTTCTGTCAGCCATAGCTGGGACTATGGGAGTTGTAAGTCCAAACCGTATAGACAAGGATTTTACAGACCAGAGATAGGCAACTTATGATCCTCCAGGTGGCCTTAAGACTGCAAATCCCATGATCCTTCATCGTTGGCTATCTTGTTTAGGTTGAGGATATTGCAGTCCAACAACAGTTGCAGACTAGTAGGCATCTGTGACAGAGCCTGGGGTTATGGGTAGCCTGAGTGGCAGGGCAGCCCCAGAAACAGGTTGCCACGTCACCAAAGTGGCTCAGTATGAGAGAACCCAGCCCATTGGTGAGAGGGAGGGGCTCACGTTGGAGAGGAGAAGGTCTATATATAATAAACAGTGACTTGGATTTTGAGATTCCTTCATTGATATTCCCAAAGAGAGCTCTAGAATAAGAGCCCTTCAGTAAGCCAAGGGAGTTGTCTGAATAAGAGTGGTGTCTTCTCAGAGGTCTAGAGAAGGAAACAGAGGAGAAACCAAATCAAATTGTGACCCTGATTTGAGAATTAAGCCTTTGAGCAAAAGGGAAGCTAAAGGCCTGTGTGTGTATGGTAATTCTGTATCTGTATACTGAGGCCATTTCCGCGCTACACTCTTATAGTGCAATTATTCCACTTTCAACATCTGCAAATCCCAGAATTCCATAGGAAGTTGAAAGTGGAATAATTGCACTATAAGAGTGTAGTACAGAAATGGCCTGAATTCAGCTATAAGAAACTGGATAACACCTTTTGAAGTTCTGTACTGCTTGGATATACTTATGACACCCAATACCTTCCCCTATTTGTTATTTCAATAAAAATTACATTATATTTTTCTAAATTCTTACTCAATAGAGTACTTTTCATTAGTTCTAATCAATTACTAACATGCTACCACTGATCAGTAAATCAGTCTGAATAATGACTGAGAGACTTTACCCTTCATACACTAAGGAGGTGGTTTTAAAGGGGAAAGCAGGGCTATATAAGGGGGCAAAGTGTTCTAGCAGACATGGGAGGAAACTAGGCCTGGCCTCCACAGCATCCTACCCATGGCCTAAATTTATATGTTAGTTGTGTTTATGTTCTACAGTATTTTTCCCTTTCTATTTTTAGTCTGAAAATTCTGAACAATCAAGCTCAGAAAGTGACGTGGAGAGCGATTCAGAACCTGTCTCAGTGTATCACAAACTCTTGGCCACTTTAAAAACTGCACCAGATTCAGACAATGAAGAGGAGGAGGATGAATCTGAAGAAGAAAGTGACAAGGGTAATACAGAAGTGGACAGTGAGGAGGCTGAGGATGAAGGAGAAACAGAAGATGAAGAAATGGATAATTCTGGGTCTGTCCCAGAATCAGGTAGTGTAGTATTCCTCAAACTGTTCATGTTTTCCTGGGTGGGTCCCATAGTGATGAGTACTGCTTTTTCCCCTCTTCAGGGGACTTTTTTTCATTCACCAACCTGACATTATGCCATTAGTGTCTGGATAACACTTGGAGAGGGGGCTGGGGTGGTAGCACGTGGAATCCATATGTCATAGTTTGCCCAACTCTGCATTGTGACATTTCTGTTTTCAAAATAGGGTTCAGCTACCAATTCTGCTTCTTCATATGGGTTGAGATATTTTGTCCTTTGCATCATGGAGCAAAATGTGTTGGAACTACCGTATGGGGGAAAGGAACAGCCTTGTTGCTGGCTGATGTCAGAAAAGTTGGGAAGCAGCCCAAAAGAGCAGCAGTGGTGGCAGGGAGAAGTTGGCGATAAGTACGATTTGGAGCTGGGTTGGAAAAGGAGGAGGGCTTTAAAAAAAAGGTTGGGTTTTTTTTTTAGACTACAGTTTTCAGACTACCCCAGTCAGCATGGACACTATATGTGATGCTTACATGCTGTGTACTGTATGTAGTTACTTGATTTTTAAAATATTTACTTAATAAATGTTAACATCAAAAATTAAAAACAAACCTGCTCAGTGCTGACCACGATTTGGTTATCTTGCATTTTTCTGTTGCAGAGCAAGAAAGCAAAGCTTGAAAGGTGGACTTAGTTTGCATTTGAGACTGAAAGATTTATAGATTGGTTCTGCTTGAACAAGTGTGGGTGGAAGATGTGGGATGGGGTTAGGAAATGTTTTTCATGCCCTAGTGTTAGCATTATTGGTGTGTGAAATTGAATGTAGAAACATTCCATAAAATTTGGAAAGTGACAGCCGAAATCAGTGTTGCTCTATTAATTGTTGTGTGCCTTCAAATCATTTCTGACTTATGATGACCTTAAGGCAAACATATCATGGGGTTTTCTTGGCAGAATTTCTTCAGAGGGGGTTTACCCTTGCCTTCCTCTGAGGCTGAGAGATTGTTACTTGCCCAAGATCATTTGGTGGGCGTCCATGACTGAACAGGGATTCAGACCGTGGTCTCTGAGTGTCCTAGTTCAACACTCAAACCACTACATCACTCTGGCTCTCTCTATTAATTTGGCATTATACAATACATTTGACATTATGTAGTTGTAAATCTATTAATTTACAATTATATGATTTCAAATTTATTGTATATTCTCTGCACAATAGGGTAAGGAAATGTGTGGCCCTCTAGCTACTGGTGAACTGCAACTCCCCTCATCCTTGATCACTGAAATATATGCCGGCTAGGGCTGATGGAAGCTTCAGTCCAATGAGATCAGGAGGACAGCATGTTCTCCAGCCTTGATGGGACAGTATGCTTTAGAATAAAAAGACTGGAAATTTACAGCAGATTAGACTATTGATACATCTAGACCAAAATTGTTGCCAAGTGGTGGTTCTCCAGAGCCTTGGCTTGAGGGCTTTTTTATTTCCCATTAGCTGATGTTAATGATTAGCTCGTGTTCCTGGGACTTGAGCAGAGGAACTTCTGCATACAAAGCTTGTGTTCCATTACTGAACCATGGGGCCAGCAAGCCTGTCCCTGGTCTATGATTGTCCAGGAGCTTGTAATCTAAACTTCATAGAAGTAAAATTAAAGGAGAGAAGATAAACTTGCCTCTCAGATTGTTCACATAGTAAACATTAAGGTGAAATTCTCCATTATAGGAAAAATGGAATATGGTGCTTCATACCGTACAATAATGTGCATTTGTATTCTGTATGGCATGTTATGATTTGTGTTCTGTTCCATAATGCAAAAGAACACATTTTACTGGCTCTGGCTATTTAGGAATTTTCCTTCAGTCAGCCAACTAAAGGTAGATTTTCCTGAGAACTCCCTGAAACTAAAGCAAAGGTCAACACCTCTTCTTTTTGGTTATGTTTTTGATTTACCCCCCCCCCCCCCAAAGAGATACTACTTTAGGGAAAGCAGTGCTGTCTTATGCATGTTTTTCCAGAAGTCAGTCCTACTGTGCTTCATAAGGCTAGTTCCTTAATAGATGTGCTTGCAACTGCAGGGAAGAATTAAATATTTTCATAATGATGGTGATAATTTAGAGTTCTACGTGTTTTGTTTAATGTAACCTTCTCTAACTTGGCATCCTCCAGATTTATTGAACTACAGCTCCCATCACCCTGATAACATGCCTGTACTGGCTGAAGATGGTCAAAGTTGTAGTCTAACACAACTGGAGGACACCAGCTCAAAGAAGTCTTATATAATGGGAAAATTAGAGCCAGGCAAATCTCTAACTTCTCAGAAGTATAGTTTTGAAACTCTTTTACTCCTGCGATTGGTTTTAAAAGCAGATTCTTGTACTGAGATCTTAGGGCTACTGCAACTGCCAAAATTTTCTTAACAGGCAAAAAATACGGCAGGGCAGTCAGGCAATGGAAATTCTCTTTCCAGCCCATTTATGTGAAGATAAAGTGTTATGCTGCTACTTGCTGTCTGATGGGCCCAAATTGCCTTCTGGATATTTTGCAAGAGTTTAAAGGGGAAGGTGGGGGAAACTTTTGTTTTGTTGTGTGTGCTGTGGCTGAACTAGTCAGATCCTGGTGGCTTCATGGTGATATGGTGATAAGACCTTGAGTCTTTTATGTTACAGTGTGATGTGGAAATTTACCATGAAATGGCCATGGCTGCTGCATTTACTTAAGTCAGGTGTGGTAAACTTGTGGCCCTCCAGCTATGATTAAACTAACTCAGTGGATTTCAAACTTTGGGACTCCAGATGTTTTGGACTTTTACTCCCAAAAATCCCAGCTATGGTTAGGAAGTCTGTGAGTTGAAATCCCAAGCATCTGAAGGATGAAAGTTTGAGAACCACTACCATAACTAATGTCATCCTTTGCCAGTGTCTGTACTGGTTAAGGTAATCAAAGGAGGCCTTACATTAGTAAGGTTCATGTGATACCGTCCCCCACACACCTATGCAGACTTAAAAAGAATACATGACGGGGCATGTGGGTATACGTAGCAGCTATGGCTCCACATGGTCAGCTCTGAAGAGACTCTTGTGCACATAACTGATACATTCACATAGAACTCCTCCCTGTGTGTACATCAGTATGTGCTTGGAGCCACTTCATATTGACTGAATGTAGAGACAGCAGAGGACATGGCCAGTGCTTGCAGTGGAAGAAGTGGCCAGGCTTTGCAACCCCATGAGCGCTTCACATATTCTTTCAACATATGTCGAGTAATCTTAATTCTTATGTTCCCAAATCTGCAGATGTGTCAGAAAAAGATTGAACATTTTCTAAAGCTTTCTTTCTAGTGATTGTGGAGCTCCTTCTCCAAGGAAACCCACTTCTCTGTCTCCCTCCTACCTTACAGAAGGCCCTCCAAACCTGTGCGCCTTCAGGCAGGTTTGGATTGTACTGTTAAGAGTTTGGAAGTTTTAAGAAGAGTGGTTATAAAAGACATGCTAAAACCATGGGTGTCTATTTCCCTTACCTTGTGCAGCTCCTTGTCTTTTACCCTCCACATGTACTCCATGGGTCAGGGGGTGCTTTGGAACAGTATGGGAGGTTGTGATGGAGTGAGGAGGAAATCGGAAAAAACACCTTCCCTTTCTGCTCATGGAAATCTCCATTTGATCAAAAAGCCTTCCATAAACTTGATTAATCCTAGTGTATAAATCCTTCCTGAAGAGGGAAAAGGGTAGTATTGAATATAATCTTCTCTCCCATTCCACTCACAGTAAGTTTCACTGGATTGAAGAGCCTTTCCTCAGCAGAGGACATATAATAGGCTACAATTCTTTGTTTTCAACTCTTTCCCCATCCTATGATAAATCATTTTTGACTGCTACTTGTCCTCAGAGCTGGCTTTTCTTGTGAGCATGCTAAACAAGAGTGGAACAGGCCCCACTTTTTTTCAACATTTTTTTGAGTGTAGCACCCTGGTTCCAATCTTGGATCCCTAGATTTTGCTGGACTTCGACACCCAGAAGCTCCAGTCAATACCGATTCTGGTGAGGGATTCTGGAAGTTGTAGTCCAAAACATCTGTGGGCTTACAGGTTGGAAACAACTATGGTTAGGATAAAGGATCCACAAATTGAGATTAATACTTTGTTTCAAGACAAAAAGAATAGTCTACTATGGACCCAGGAATTGCTGAGATTTGCGCAGATGTGAAAAATTGCTCTTACAGAGGCACATGATTTCTTTTTAATACTCCTTAGATTATGAAGCATCCCCACAGAAAAACAGTCAAGAGGAACCTGGAGGTCTAAGTGCTTCTACTGACCTAAAGAATGAAGTTGCTGAAGAATTTACAGATGTGCAACATGAAGCCGAGTTTAGCCTGGAAACAAATTTCATAGAAGAAGAGAGTGGTGATACCAGTGCAGATCCAAAAGAAGGTCATTCTTTTGTAGAAGTTATGAAAGGTAACATTGTGCTGTTTTGCTGATTTTTAAAAAGTAGAGCAGGGTGTAAACAGGCTCTTACAGCATTCAAAACAGGTCTATGCAACTTGTCAGCTACGAAGCCTGTTAGAGACCAAGTGAACCTCTTGTTTATGAATCCTGCTTGAGAACGCGCAGCTAGAATTGTCAAGCACCTGTCAGACCACACACTAAATGTGTAGTGAGTTAACATTTAATTTCAAGTGTTACAGATTAATTGTAGAGAGCATTGGAAAGAGAAAAGCAAAGGTAAAAAACTTAGCACCCACCAGCTGTTCTAGACTACAACTCCTGTCAGTCTATCCAACATGGCCAACACCTGTTTTAGTGGGAGAAGAAGCCATTATCTTTGTTCAAGCCCAAACAAATGGATCAAAACTAATAAATGTTGATTCACTTCTCTGCCAGTTTTGATTCTTCCAGTGCCAGATCTATGGAGAGAGGAATATTGTAATTACAGAATCACAATTCATAAGATTTCTGTTTGGTTCCTTGTAAAGCAATGGTGTGGGACCAGTGTGCTTCTAGATGCTGCTAAAAGTAAGGGATAATGAAAGGTCTAGTCCACTAAACTACAGGTTTTTCTACTCATGTTGCAAAGACTACAGCGAAACAGGGAAGAAGATGGTTTTAAAATACATAACTGGCCTTTTAGTGTTCAAAATGTCACAGTAGTGAAAGGCAGTACTGTAGTATTAAAATGAACAAATACTTGTGATTTTTTAAGATATCGATTGATGCTTTAAAATATTTTTAATGTTGAAGATAGTTTAATTACATTTTAACAACAAATTTCTGTGTGTTTTATGTCTATATAGTATTACTTTTAATATTACAAGCTGCATTGATTCCCAGTTCTGGTGGCGGAAGCCAGGATAGAAAAGGAATAGAATTTAATGTTCCACTGATGGCTAAGAAGTATGCACTTCAATTACATTCTCTCCTTACTTATTTATGTGAAAAATTTTTGGTGGCATTTCACATGAAACCCACCTAAGGCAGCAGACAGAGGATATGAGCTATATAACTACATTTGCTGTATGACAACTCAATTTCAAATCACCAGTTGGGAATAGCAAACTGACAGAAGCAACCAAGAATACTTACCACCAGGCTAGAATCCTGTGTGCATGAACCTAGGAATAAGTCCGTCTGAATCCTGTGGGGCATACCTCTGATTAATGATGTTTAAGTTTGTACTATCTAGAAAATCATTTGAAACCTAGCTCAAGCTAGTATATCTTAAAAGCCAATATATCTTAAGAGCCAATAAAACAACAACATAATTGGTAAAATAATTTCATTCAAAAGATACACCTCTTCAAAACCTTTTGTAGGATAAATATTGGAATATTTACATAAAGGGGAGATTGCCACTGTAATATTCAGTCTACTTATCTTCACACCATAGTTAGAATGGTGGAAAAATACCTCAGCAACAGGAAAGCTACTATAGGCAAAGAACACTGGTTCTCTCAACTTACTTTTCTGTTGTGCTTCCAAACTATATGAAGCCATTACAAATTATTTACTTTTTAACCATGCTATTATTTTCTGTGTTGTAGAAATGTCTTACCATGTTATATAACTTGCATGATGGCTTTGTTTTTCTTTTATTTTTGTTTTACTGTTACAATTCATGTCTACGATTTTTGATAGGTTTCTAATAATTAACTATTCCCACCAGCAACTGTGACACTTACACTGATCAGCTCCTTCTAAATGATCCATGATTTAATTTGTTTTCATCTCATAACAGCTGCATAATGTTGTTTTTAATCCCTTGACACAGATCCGTTTAAATGTCACTTGGATGAGGAACTGGAAGAGAAAGAAATAGATAAAATACTTGCACGCTCAAAAACAACCAGCCAAGTCAAGGTAGTAGCATATACTTAACCCAGATTAATTTTAGCTCCTTGAATTTATTCCTTAGGCTCAAACTTTGCAACTTATCCATTAATGCAGAGGAAGAACTTCAAACCTTGGGGCCCCAACTGAACTTTCTGAGATCCCCAAGATAGCCATTCTCCTTCCCCATCACACTGTTGTTCACTGGTTTTCTAGCTTTTGTATGGTTCCCCCTCCCATTCTAAAAGATTAAAATGCTTGTCCTGGCAGTAATAACCTTAAGCTAAAATATGTTGGTAGTTTTGTTCCCCACTCTTTTACACTTGGCCTCTCGTGCCAGTGGAACACAGTCCCACTCCTCAAGAATTTTTCTGAAATTGAATTTGTTCCTCAGTTTCCTCACTTTTCTATTAGTGTGTTGTGTTTACCTTCTGTAGAAGAAATCAAGGTCCTCACGAGGCCTGATGAAAGAGCAGATTGAAATTTACCTGCATTTACCTTTTGTCTGTGTTCTTTTTAGTGGCCAGCACTGGGACAGTTAGTTTTTTCTTCCACATTGGAGAGGTTTGGAACAGTTAAGCCAGATAAAGAAGTTGATCTCAAACAGCTTCATCTTCGCAAGCCATTAGCATCTACTTGGCCAAAAGTGAACAGCCGGTTCCTCTCCATGCAACCTAAGTTAAAAGATCAGCCATTTACCCCATTGCAAAGGGAGCTTTTCTGCATTATGAACTCTTACAAGGATTTGTTCTACCCGGAGAGGACTGCTTTAAGAAATGGAGAAGAAGTTCGTCATGTCTACTGCCTGCATGCCTTGAACCATGTCTTAAAGGCAAATGCCCGGGTGCTTGGCAATAATGCCAAGCGAAGGGACCAGAAACCTGGAACTGATGATGATCATTTCAGGGATCAAGGACTTACTAGGCCAAAGGTGAAACGTTTTTCTTGAAATCTATGTTTGTTATGTGGATAACACGACTTGTACTGTATTGTGATAGCCTTAAATGGAAATACTGTTGTACAGTAAAGACTTCTTTCAAGAACACCCCAGTGGTTGTGGAAATATAGAACCACCTATTAATACTGGGTGGCAACAGGGTGGAGATGGCTTATTGAATAATTGATTTGCAGCATAATAGGAGAATGCTCTCCCCTTGGAGGCCTGAGTGGCACCAACACTCATTTCATTTAGGCATGAACTTGACTCTTTAAGGCCTTAAATCTTTTTTCACATGTTTTTAAATATACTTTTAGCTTATTTAAATTACTTCAGAGTTTTAAACTATTTAACCTGCTTTAATGCTATTTGTAAATTACTCTGAGATCTTTTGGTCTATGGTAGGATATAAACATTTTAATAATAAATAAATAAACTCAGCTTTCCACGGGTTCAGAATTGTTGTACAACAACATATGAAGTGTTTGCGTTTATCAAGGTTGCTCCTCTTGCCGAGTGTGTTTCTGTCATATGCAAAACTCCAAGCCACTCTTACTTTTTGAACATAGGTACAACATGTACTTGAATGCAAACAGCAAAATACTCAAGTCATCGCTTTTGTTTTCTCCAGGACCCCTCACTTGTGTCTGTCTACCTTCAAGTTGCCTGTCAATATAATGATGATGCCATGAATTTCATAAGGTTTTCTTATACTCAAGAGTTGATATGCTTTTAACTTCCTCTAATATAGCCTACAGCACCTTGTATTCTTTGATGGTTCCCCCGTCCAATTATTAACAAGGCCTGACCTTTCACAGCTTCCTAAACCTTCAAGATATTATAGGCTCACCTCTCACTAGTTGCTGTTGTGATTGTTGTTGTGTGCCTTGAAGTCATTTCTGACTTCTGGTGACCCTAAGGCCAACCTATCACAGTATTTTTTTTTTTTTGGCAAGATTTGTTGAGGGGGTTTGTGCTTGCTTTCCTCTGAGGCAGAGAGAATGTGCAACATTGGCTTTGGTCCTGTATGTTTAGCCTTACATTTTGTTGGCAAAACCCTAATGTGATTAAGGATGCATACTGCAATAATGTATGAGAAACTCTGCCTTGGAGAGTGGAGCATCCGTATGTTGTGGTTAGTGCTTTGTATTCAGTATCCATTAAATGGGATCCATATATTTGTTTGACTGTTTGCTCTCATAGCAGTCTATCTTTCCTTGGTACAGTGGGTGGTAACTGCGGAGACAGTTCCTCCAATGGTGCTCCTTGCCTTTGGAATCCCATTTACTGCTGGGCCCACATACCTACTGTATTATTTAGGCACCACACATTGGATTTACTGTAACTACAGAAAAAACACAAGTCAATTAGGTATCACAGATATATAATAAACTAAAATTAGAGTGTGTGCATAGCAATAACTTTTCCACAGCAATGTTTCTGTAGCATCCTTATTTTTTTTAACTCAAGAGTGCCAGCATGATATCATGGTTGGAAAAGTAGACTAAATAGTGGAAAGCCTAGGTTCAAAACCCTGCCTGTGAGGCTCACTGAGTCACCTTGGGCCATTCACTGTCTCTCAGTCCAACCCACCCCACAGGATTGTTGTGAGAATAAAAATGAGGAGGAAGAATATATGCCATGTGATCTCCATCGCTTGAAAGGTGGAATGTAAATAATAGCAGCACAGCAGTGTTTGTGTTCCTGTGCTTTCTAGAGGAGGTGCAGTGTGTGGTTTCCTCATTTAAAAAACAAACAAACTTTCCTGCACTAAGTGGAATTGATTGCTTTTACATTTCTCTGCATAGGTACTGATGGTGGTACCCTTCCGGGAGTCTGCTCTACGTGTGGTCCACATTTTAATAGGCCTCCTTGAATTGGCAAGTGAAAAGAAAATCGATGTGAGTAACAAAAAACGGTTTAAGGGGGAGTTTGGCTCAGATCCAGAAGAGAAACCTCCAAATCTGAAAAGACCAGAAGATTATGAAGCTGTCTTTGCTGGAAACATCGATGACCACTTCAGGATAGGTAGGGAGATTCTGTGATGAGTAATTTTAACTTGCCTATCAAGCTGACAAGTATAATTGTTCATTGTGTTGCTACATAATTTGAGGAAAAAACACACTTGCTGGGTGTAGTCTTTTTCCCCTGTGGAAAGTTCCATTGGATTTCTAGGGGAAGAAAAAAACAGTGGAAAATTCTGTTATGGAAATTTTCTGTGGGAAGGCTTCCACTACAGATCATCAGAAGTCGCATCCTTATAGGAATATATGTGCAGACTGTGTGTCCTCCACATGTGTTTCAGTGGAGGGATGTGCACTGGAAAGCAATGACTCAAAATGCACCTGGCTAGAATTGGCATGTTTTGTGTGCATCCTAAATTCATTTGTCCTATGCACAGGTGTTTTCCATGTGGGAATTTTTTCATTTGTAAATAGGCTTTGAGTATATATCTTTCTGTAACGAACATTCCTGAGTCTAGAGAGCCAGGTAAAATTAATCTTGGAAAAGAGTAATTTTACAGTCTTGTATAAGGCCACTCAGTTATACCAACGCAGATTGGCCCTGATTGGAACATTGGTGTACACTATACATGAATAATTTGGTTTAAGTTACATAGATTTAGGTTTACTACCCTACCCTACTTGCCTGTCTGTTTTTAAATCTGCCTACCTGTGCCTAAGTCACTGTGGCTGCCAAAGTAAGTAGGATTGACTAGGATAATAGGCTAGCATCATTGTAAGAAAGTTTCATGTATGACAATATATAAGCTGCCTTATAACAAAGTTAGATGTGTGTATTTAAATCCTGTTCCTGTGGTTTCCTGTTTTACCGTATGCTATTTTTGCTTTAAGACATACTAGATGGATTGGTAACTTAAAGTATCCTGATACTCCCTACCTAAATATTGTTTATCTTTCTTTCACCTCTAAATCAAGGAAGGATTTTTTTAAAGCCCATCCCCTAACAGGGGAGAAGAAGGAGTTGGTGGTAGCAGGTGTTCAAGGCAACTTGGGCAAACTGGGCCATTTGTTGTTGTGCCTTGATGTAAAATCATGCATTAATTTTCTGAAGCCATAATTTGCTCAAAAGTTTTAATTGCACACTTGGTAGCCATTATCATCATTGTTGTCATTATCATTGTCACCACCATCATCATATTGTCAGTTTCACAATCTGCCAGATGTTAGTGACTGGAGTTTTTGACCATCAGTGATTTGGATATTACCAAAGAATCTAGTAATCAGTGAGGTATCATTGGATAATATGGCATGTTTGGTAGTGCCACTTTTTGTCATTGTGTCACTTCTTGGAATATGCACATCACCACCACCACCACATGTTGTTGTCATTGTTACTATATTACTGAATTCACTCCAAATGCCCTCTTCTTATACTGTGTCAAAATGATTTTAGAATTCAGTAAGAAAAATAAAATGAAATTTGATTCGAGTTTTGAGAACACTGATTTGCCTCATAGCTACTAATAACAGGCTTAAGAAAAGCAGAAATCCAGTAACCCAGATATTGTGTTGCTTTGTGAAATGATGACTTTGTAGTCAGAATGCATGTGATTTCCACCTAAATGCTCATGCATGCTGGTATGTTAGCTGAGCAAAAAGTGTGTTAAGACTCTTTCAGAAATCTGTGATTTCATGTCAGTTTGTCAGTGCATTATGCAGCAAAATGTTCTTACAGCTTGATGTCTACACCTCCTGCTATGTGAAGTCAGCCTTCAGACTTAATGTTATCTGAAGGTATTATCTCATAAAAGGTACTGGACAATACAGCAACAGATGCAATTAGTACATCCTTATTACAACTGGCAATCTTTGTTTAAGTCAAGTTGCTAATGAGTTCCCTTAGTTTTCCTCTAGTTGTCTCATCCATGTAGTAGCTGTGCTGAAAGAAACAGTTATTTTCTTTTCTCCAGTAACAAATGTGGTTTGAGTTCTTGTCTGCAATATCACTTGATACATTAGCATTGTATGAAAACAGAAACAGCAATCCATGCCAATTTTTTCTCTCTGAGACTTTCTGGGGACTGCATGTACTACCCCAAATGACAAAACAAAACTGGGTAGAAATCTGCTTCTAGCTGTGAAAACAGGTATCTTTTGAAGCTAAACTGTGCAGGAGGGCTCTTGAAGCCTATTGAAAAAGGAAAGTGGTGCTCCTAGGAACTTCTAGCAGAGACAGCTTACCCTTTTTGTGGGGCGGGGAGAGAGGGGGCAGAAAAAAGTGTGTAGTTGTCAAGGAACACAAAAATGGCCCTGTACTAAAATACACTGTCAGTTAGAATGGGGTGGGTAACACCTAGCTTGCAGGCTGCATGTATGGCTTGCAGGCCTCCCCATCAACAAATCTTCAGCAGAAGCAAAATTGCTGCTTCCTTTCATATAAACAAGGCATATGGGAATGTAATTGCAGGTTCACCTGCATTTATGCAAAAGAAACATCATGCAAACTTAAGAAGCCCATGTCTTATTTTTTATAAAATAAAATATTATGCAGTTGGTTATTGTGTGCCCAGCTGGTATATCTATAAGTCTATTAGTTTATTCTAAAAGTAGTATTCATGCAGCCTTTGAAGGGGACCCATGTAGACTTCTGCCGCCTGCACTGACCTCCATTTTTTTTTTTTTGACTCTAAAACAATATTTTGTCTGGAAAACCTGATTTTGCTTAAAAACCCATTTTAGCATCCCAGACTTCTGGCAGTACTTCTTGCTCCCAGAACATCACTTCTCGGTCAGCAAAAAATGTCAGCAGTTGCCTGCCAAGAGTAGAGAGGACTCAAAACTTGCCTTCTGACCCACAGAGCATCTCTATCCCCGTTTATTCCTTCATTTGTATTTATAGTTATTCAGTGTCTTATTCTACGTATTTATTCTGATTTTCTTTGTACTCAAAAACAATCTGTATATAAGCTGTATATCCAAACAGCTGTACATTTAAAAGCTGGAGTAAACCCGCTTGAAGAACATTTGAGTCGTTCTGGCTGTAATGACACATAGTTTTGCACCAGTTGGAAAATGGGTATTTCATCCACAGGTGATTGGAGTGCTAAGAAGGAGAGGCAAGCAAAGGACATTAGCAGCCCTTTTTATGTAAGTCTAATTGAGTCTGAGAGGAACTTTTCCACTCTTCCAAGTCTAGAATAGCTGGAAGACAAAGTACAGAGAAACTGAAAACAAGCTCTCTTACTCATTGTGGGATACTGTGAGAGAGGGAGCCTACTGGTTAAATAATGACTGGCTGATGTCATCTTCCATATCTTTGTTTGAACAGGAGTTGCCATTCTTCCGAAAAGTATGCGGCTCTATGCACCATTTTACTCCTCTGATATCATCATAGCGTCTCCTCTTGGCCTGAGGACTGTGATTGGAGCTGAGGGGGAGAAGAACAGAGACTATGATTTCCTCTCATCCATAGAAATTCTTATAATTGATGAAGTTGACATCTACCTAATGCAGAATTGGGAACACGTTTTGGTACTTTAACATTTTTTTTACTTAAAAAAAAAGAAACTAATCAAGTGAACTGGCCAAATCTTCTAATCTCCAAAAATAATTCTGTGTGTGTGTGTGTGTGTGTGTGTGTGTGTGACTTTCTAAGACCACTTTGAGTTCATGTTGTGCTGTTGCAAAGAAGCATAAGAAAATGTCTTGAACGACTCCTGTAACTAACACAAATAAACTGGATTGTCTAAAATTACAGTGATATAATCACTTGACTTTCTATGGACTTTGTGACACTAGGATGTGCTGCTCTTGGTGATTCCAGTTTCTCAGATGGGGCAGCCATGGAGTTTCACAAGTCACCTTTGAGAAGTAATTCTAGCTTCCAAGTAATACCAGTCAAAGTGTAATCCAACAAAAGGAGGGGGTGTCTAGGAAAACTGTTATTCGTATTAGATTTTCCCTTTTTTAAAAAATGTGTGTGCGTTTATACACACACACATGGACCTCAGGAGAGGTTTCTTGCCTCTCTTTTCCTCCTGCAAACTGAAACAGAATGACACATCTTTTCCTTCTCATTTTTTTTTAATTTGTTCACAGCATCTGATAAACCACCTAAATCTGTTGCCTTTGGAATCTCATGGAGTGGATTTCTCAAGAGTGCGAATGTTCAATCTGAATAACTGGTCCAAGTATTATAGGCAGACACTGCTATTCGGTGCCCTGCAGGACCCACAGATCAACTCTATCTTCAACAAGCACTGCTACAATTACAGGGGACAGGTCAGTGCCTTCAAAGCTCCTGAGATGGCCCTTTTCCCAGAAAAGAATGCATTATGCGTTTACAAAAGGGAGTGTGGTCTGTGGTGATAGTATGACTATTGCTGCCCCCTGCTACCAGTCTCTGCCGCTCAGTTACTTTTCTCACTGGCTGCTAAGTTGTGATGAAGTTCCATTAGCATATGAATTTCCCCATGCCCTATTCACAATTTAAATAGAAACCTTTCTGTGCCTTTCCTTCACAAAAATATTTTAGTTCCACATCCTGATTCCCTTTCATTAAAACAAGGATAAGGTATATTCACAAAGGAACTACATAAGATCCTCAAATATATTAAATACCAAAGTCAGATTTGTCTGCATCATGATATTTCTGATCTCTGTGTATGTTTGTGAAAGCTGGATAGTGAAGAAAGCAGATTTCTTTGAAATGTGGTGCTGGAGGGGAACTCTGTGGATACCATGGGTTGCCAAAAAGGACTAATAAATGGATCCTGAGAACAAATCAAACCTGAACTCTCACTATAAGCCCAAAAGACTAAACTGAGGCTGTCATGCTTAGGTCACCTTTTGAGATGACAAGACTCATAGAACCATAAGTTGGAAGAGACTACAATGGCTATTGTGTGCAGCCTCCTACCATTCAGGAACACACACTCAAAGCACCCCAGCAAATGGCCCTCCAGCCTCTGTTTAAAAATTTCCAAAGAAGGTGACTCCACCACAGTCTGAGACAGTGTCCACTGTCAAACTGCTCTTACCGTCAGGAAGTTCTTCTAATGTTTAGATGGCATCTCTTTTCCTATAGTTTGAATCCATTGCGTCATGTCTTAGTCTTTGGAGCAGCAGAAAACAAGCTTGTTCCATCTTCAACTTGATATCCTGTCAAATATTTAAACATGGCTATCAAATGTCACCTCTCAATGTTCTTTTCCTCAGGATATACCTAGCTCCCTGAGCCGCTCCTCATAGGGCATGGTTTCTAGATCCTTCACCATTTTGGTTGCTTCGTCTGGACCCGTTCCAGCTTGAATTGTGGTGCCCAGAATTGGGCTCATGAGTTACAATGCTTGCTAATGTAGAAGGCAGAAAAAGACCAAGACCACATTGTAGGTGGATTGATTGACTAAATAAAGGAAGCTACAGACCTGAGTTTGCAAGATATGAGCAGGGCTGTTGACAGCCAGGGGCTCCTGGAGATCTCTCATTCATAGGGATGCTATAATTCAGAATTGACTTGATGGCAAATAACAATAAAACAAATGGTGTTATTAATTACCTTGATAGCATTAAACTTCTGTGTTCACAGGTAGTGTATTTCTGAATACTTGATGCTGAGGCTGAACAGTGAAGGTAGTTGTCATCAGTGCTAGGGAAAGTTACTGTTTTGAACCTTTGTTTTGAACCATTGCCAGAATGCTCCAGCCAGCATGGGCAGTGGAAATTGGTCCAGCATTGTCTGCCATCATTAGTCATGGCCTACCTGCTTGTTTACATGTGGCTGACCATTGTTGTGGGAGACAGAATTCCAAGTTTTGTGGAATTATCCCTTCCCATCTCAGCAAGTCAGCTCTTACCCTCTTGAGAGAGGCTATGGAAGCCTTGCCCAATGTGACTTTTATTTTATTGCTGTAATTGTTTCTTGCAGATAGCTGTGAGGAATGCACCTTCAACGGGCTGTATCAGTCATGTTGTGGTACAGCTTCCTCATGTTTTTCGCAAGCTAGAAGCTGAAAACTCTGTCTCTGTAATAGATGCAAGGTAAGACGGCTTTTATGCTATGCTCCAGTGATGACAGCTACATGTTTCCTGCTCAGCAGAGTGTGGTGTACTGAAAAGTGTGGGTGTTCTTGCATTTGAAAAACAAGCTTAAAGGCTTGCTAGACAAGATAGTAAAAGATCTTGCAGTGCATTGTCTCCTGAATTTTTTGAGTTAGTTGCTGCTGTGGTACAGAAAAACATTACTCCATAAACCAAGAGTAAGAGCAAGCTTATTCTTGAAGTATGGAATTTTATGCAGCTAAAATGGCACTATTAAGGGGAGATACCAGTAGACTGGGGACAGCCCTGGAGTTTGCAAAAAGAAAAAAAAATTATCAAAAAGGTAGCCATAAAGTGTTGGTGGGATGCCCCCCAAAACAGTTCACTGAGAAATAAGTGCACCTGGAGGGCACAAAATGTTGACAGGTTGTTGTGAAGCAGTGAGGAGGATGGAGTAGAACCATGGAAGAGGGCATGGCTGGCCAGCTAGCTGGCTGGCTGAAAGCTTGAGTACTGCTTCACATTGCAACATGTAGTTAGAGGTCCTATTAGAGGTTATGTGTCTTCGTAATTGCTGTAATTTTAGATTTCTGTGGGTAAGGAGCTCTGTCCATGATGTAATGTAATGTAAGATTGCTTTCTTAGGTAAGCTTCCTGTGGTGAAAGATTTCTGTACTGATTTCTGTGTAGAAAATTAGATTATCCTCATAATTGCATTTACAGTGCACTATGCTTGCTCTCCTTGTATGTGCACACTATGTTACATTTATTCACAAATTGTATTAAATTAGATGCTGCAGATTTGATCTGTGTTGTAAAACTGAATGACTATCTTTATTTTCTGAATCAGATTTCATTTTTTCGTTGACAAAGTGCTACCTGAATACCGTGACGCTGTCATGTCGCATACACTCATCTATATCCCATCCTATTTTGATTATGTGCGTCTTCGGAACTACTTCAAAAAAGAGGAGTTGAATTTTACACATGTGTGTGAATACACAAGTAAATCTAGCATTTCCAGAGCAAGACATTTCTTCCTGAAGGGAAACAAACAGTTTCTGATTTTGACAGAACGTTTCCACTTTTATAAAAGGTAACTTGATTTGATTTGGGAGTCCAACACTTATTGTTAAGATGGGTTCATGAGAACACACCTTTATTTGCTCCAAAGAAATGATTAATACATCAAAATGAGTTTGGCAACATTGTGGAAAGTTTCTTATGTGCTGGACAATTTCTGGTTTATTTAATGCAGCATTGCGAGTGCATGTGATACAGTGCACAAAGAAGAAATTTGACAGGTCCAAAATACATGTTAAAAGATTTTGTGCTAATAGTTTAGACTTTAAATGTGTTAACAGATGTTAACAGGATTGGAAGTCTATTTTGTTGTTTTTTGCCATCATAAATCATAACTTTGCGTTATGATGATTCTCTGAATAAAGACTGAATGAAAGAGTCATCAGCTGCTTCCCTCAGGTTTTGCAAACTCAGGACTGTGGCTTCCTTGATTGAGTCAGTCCATGGGCTCTGTCTTTTCCTGCTGTCTTCCACTTTTCCTAGGATTACCATCTTTTCTTCTCATGATATATCCAAAATATGACAGCCTCAGTTTAGTCATACTGGCTTCTAGTGAGAATTCAGGCTTGATTTGCTCTCAGATGTATTTATCTGTTTTTTCAGCAGTCCATGTGTGCAACCCTTCTCCGACACCAGGTCTCTTATCCTTTCTTTAATTTCTGTAGGTAGACAAAGTATATCATTGGCCATTTGATTGTAGCATGCTTATTATTATTATACTAACACCAATGCACTAGGCACTTTACAGAGAATGCAAGTGAAGAATTGGCCACGTAGAGATGTCACAAAAAGTTGAAATTAAGGAGGATTCCACCTGGTTGTGGACTTCACAACAGCAGTTCAGGCAACCACAGATCTCTATGTTCTGTTTATTGTTAGCACAAACCTGGCAAGGTGTTAGCTCTCTATCTTATCTGTCCTGCACCTCAAACTACTGAGTCAGAGAATTAATGAGCATTTGTTCTATGTTTGATTGTATAGCTTTTTAGGGGGGAAGAGAATCCAGAAGACTGGCATGTGACAATAAATCAAGGTCAAACAAACAGGTCAGAAGACTGGCATGTGACAATAAACAAACAAAGGTTCCCCTGATTGCAGCATACATAATGTTCATCCTTAATAAGTTAGAATTTCTGCAAAGCTTTATAATCCTTACATATATATATGCCACTTACATTGAGACAATTTAAAAAATAGCTAGTTCCAATTTATTTCCTGCTTAGAAAAATAAAAAGGCCTCTTCTGGGTTTAGAATTAGTCTGAGTGTATAAGGGCATTTTTAGCAAAATAAATACATAACATACATACAGGATTTAAATAAAATCCAAGGAGGGAAAAAAGGTGGATAAGGGCTGAAAAATAATTTTGGGAACCACACATGACCTGTGGGGCTGCACTTTTTCCATGTGTGCACATTATGCATGACAAACATGGACAGTAACCTTCAGAAATTGCATTTATATCTCTGTTTGTGCTAGTGACCTTAAAGTGGTATAGAGGGCTATCCTGCCCCTCCATCACCCACAACAGTCTCGGGCTGAAAGAGAATGAGTGGCCAGGAATCACCCTTGCTGAGTGGGGACTGGAAACTGGATCTCCCAATTTCTGGTCCTATCCACATAAGCAATCAGTCTGATTGCTCCGTTATTGTAGGGTTTGTCTGTCAAATTTGTATCTGTCAGCATCTGAGCCAGCTCACTTTTAATGGCAGACCATGGTATGTCTTGTTGTTGTGTGCCTTCAGGTCATTTCTGGCCTGTGGCAATCCTATCGCAGGGTTTTTTGGGAAAATTTGTTCAGAGAAGATTTGCCATTGGCTTCCTCTGAGGCTGAGAGAATGTGACTTGCCTGAGTTCATCCAAAGGGTTTCCATGACTGAACAGAGATTCAAACCCTAATCTCCTAGATGCCTCGTCCAACACTCAAAAACTACACCATTACTGATTCACATCTTTGATCTGAAGGATTTTCTAGTTCAAAGATTTTCATTAGTGAGCCCGTGAAAGATTTTTTCCCCAGATAGAAAATATTTGCTGACAGTATACACTTGCAATTCCACAAACTGAACAGAAGTTTCCTAGCATATTAAGGTATAAGCTATTGAAGCTCTAAGGAAGATATTCATATTTTTAGTTGAAGTTTTGGAGGGTTTTTTGTTTGTTTGTTTTGTTTTTTTGCACAGTTGGAGCAGGCATTCGCCTGTTTTATCTATAAGATCGCCTTTATTCCTACAAGAAGATATCACTGGGTAAAAGCTAATACAAGGATGAGGATCAACGGCATTTAACTTCAGCAGGTCGGGGGGGCAGTTTTGCCCACCTGGGACCCACAATCTGGCTAATAAATGTTTTGAAAACTTTTAAAAAAAAACATTAATTGACAAGACGTTCACTTCCAATTGAAAAAAACAAAATAGTAAGAGGCTAGATTTTGTGGAACTAGGGCCCTGTCTGTTGCTTTGAAAGAGAAACAGGCTTTGTGGACATTTCCAGGATCATGATTCTCTCTATTTTGAAGGGATGAAATAGTTCTGGAGGGATTCAGGACCACAAACATTAAGTGGAGAGCAGCAGGGGTTTGTGGCTCACATGTTGCTCAACCCCAAGCATCAGTGTTATGAAATAACCGTATAAAATAGTACTGATGTCCTCCTTTGTTGGATTTCTGACTGGCTGGCTTTTACAGGAACATGGAGGGCTTTGATTTATAGGCAACAGTTTCTGCTAAGAACTGTCATCATACCACAGAATGCTCAGAAATGATGTAGTATTTTTACTTTCTAAATTCAGTGGAAAGAACAGTGTGGATGGAGATGATATCACTTGAGAAAAAGAGATGGAGCTTTCAGAGGTTAATTTGGTAGCACGTAAGATGTAGAAAGAGCAGTGGTAAATTAAAGAGGGCTTTGTTTAGAGACCAAATTTTGAGTAGATAATAAGAAAATGGAGAGGGCATCAAAACATAGGCAGAGGGAGCTGTTCAGGCATCCAGAGGCTATATTTTGGAAGCTGCCCATCTGTGGAAGCTACTTTTATCTCTCCCTGTTGCAACTTCATTCCTTCAGTCACCAGAAATGCAAGCATCTCCAAACTTTACCAACTAAGAATTGAGTACCTTAGAGTTCACAGTTTTTTTTAAAAAACCAGACCTCTGAATTTCCATTGCCTCTAAATTTTTTGTGCTATGGCATAGGAAAGGCTGGACTTTTTAGACTAATCTCAGTGTAATTTAATTTTCTATGCTCTGAAGAACTTCTGAGCTATTGTGTTGCAGGTTACTATAGTAACCATTTTAATCTCTTTCCTTTGTTCTAGGTACTCGATCAGAGGCATCAGGAACCTCATTTTTTATGAACTGCCAACTTATCCTCATTTCTACAGTGAAGTCTGCAATATGATGAAGCTGGCAGGCAGTGGGGAAGAATCCACATTGACCTGTACGGTGCTATACTCCAAATATGATGCCCAGAGGTTGGCTTCTGTGGTTGGTGTTGAGCGGGCAGCCCAGATGCTCCAGTCTTCTAAAAATGTCCACCTTTTTGTCACTGGAGAAACAGAGTAAAAGAAATGCTAAACTCACACTTACATAGACTCTTCATAGCCTTGAACTGAATATTTGCAGATTGCAGTTCTCTTTCAAACTGAAAGAGGAAAGTTATTTCCACTTGATACCTTCTTATTTCTTTTAAAAGAGTTTACAACTTAGGCAAGAAATAAAGTTTACAAAAAAGATGTATTTCTTCATTGTGTCAATGATAACAATGCCAAAGTCAAGAACATACTGTGTCATTTTTATGTATGTATAGGTCACCATGGGAGACACTGTGGTGTAGTGGTTTGAGCATTGAACTATGACCCAGGAGATTTGAGTTTGATTCCCCACTCAGCTAGGGAAGCCTACTGGGTGACACTGGGTGTGTCACACACAGTCAGTCCCAGATAGGCCCTGTGATCAGTTTGCCTTAGTGTTGACGTAAGTTGGAAATGACTTGAAGGCACATAACAGCACTGATCACCATAAGTCAACAGGCAACTTGAAGGCACTTAACACACACACACATTGTCCATGTTAATTGTTGTTTTCTCTAGCCTGTTGCTCTCCAGATATTTTTTCCTATAAATTCATTATCCTCAGCAGTTGGCCACATTAGGTGGGGCTAATGGCAGTTGTAGTGCATAACTTTAGGAGAGTACCTGGACAGAAACAGCTGCATTAATCCAGCGTGTTTGCTAATGTCTGTAAAGATGGCACTGACTCATTTTTTCCGACTTATGGATGGGAGAAATGCATTAGTTTTGAAGTTATCTTACCTAAAACTGCTTGGAGGAAGAGGAGATAAAAATTATAAAGTATTGGTCAGTGTTTTAAACCTTTTTACCCAGTTCTAGTTAACAGTCCACTGCATTACTGCTTTTAGTTTATTCTTTTATTGTTTTAAATTGTGCAACTTGTTTTAATGCTTCTAGTAAACCATCCTTTAATATAGGGCAAGGTATAATTATTTTGCGAGCCATTGTGGCATAGTGGATTGAGTGGCTTGACTACAGTGCTGCAAACCAGGGTTCAAATCCTTGCTTGGTCATGGAAACCCACTGGGTGACCTTGGGTAAGTCACACTTTCTCAGCCTCAGAGCTGCAAAAGCAACCCTCTGAACAAATCTTATCAAGAAAACCCAGCAATAGGTTTGCTTGAGTGTTGCACAAGTCAGAAACCACTTGAAGGCACACAACAACAATAAATATTTTAATAAATAAATATATGCCAATAGAAGTCAGCACTTAGGAGTTCTGAAAACCAGCATAGTCATTTGAGTGATGGAGTAGGACTCTGGAGGAGTTTGAATCCCCACTCAGCTTTGGAAACCCTGGATGACCTTGAATGAGTCACATTTTCGCAGCTGAAGAAGAAGGAAAACTTCCTCTGAATAAAACTTGTGAAGAAAAAGCTATGACACTGTTGTCATAAGTTGGAGTTGACTTTATGGCACTTAACAATGGATCCCAACAACACTAAGCAGCACCTAAGATGGAGTCAGGGAATCTTTAGACCTCCAGGGGCTTTGGGCTACCACAGTCCCTTATCTGGTTTGGATGGACCTGATGGGAGTTGTGGGCAAAAGACTCGCCTAGAGACCAACTCCAGGGATACATGGGCCAGCAGATGTTTTGTAGCTCCTACTAGTTGTTCTTTAGGGTCTTGTCCACCAAACTCTAGCTTTTCAAGATTAATGTGAGTAAAACCAGTTGCTGACCAGGAAATTACAGTGCTTAGGCAAGGCGTTGATAAAGGATAAAAATGATGCAACTGATACAGCACCTGCTGACACAAACTGATGGTTTTCATAAGTTTTATTTTGAATTGTGTAACAGGAAAAGAGCCTTTGGAGCAAGATATGAAAATTTTTTTCCTTCACCTTAATCTTCCTTGTTGAGATTCTTTGTAATAACAGTTGCTTGCTTTATTTTTGTTATTACTGAAATTAAAGCATTGAAGATTAATATGAACACACTGGGAAATTACCAAAAGCAGATTGGTGTCTTGTTGAAAGGCATAAAGTCCTTACAGATCTAATCCTAAAACATATCACCTGTACAATGAGATGTCTGATAATGATCTTAGCTTTCTTGTTTTTGCCATTGTTATGTTGTTGTTATGTTGTTATGTTATATTATGGAGACCCTGTCATAGGGTTTTACACCACACCACAGTGGCTCTCTTTCTTCATTATACAATAATTACAAAACTGTTATTTTCTAAGCCTGGTGAGCACCATCCTCAGTGTGCGAATTTGAGATGAATTTCTTTAATGATAATAATCACTGCAAATTGTTTGTCCTCTAAATATCAGCATGAAGCCATGATTAAGATCTTACGTAAACAAAAGCAACAGTGTTCTGGCACAATTTACTGCGGCATAACACTTTCATGGACCAAAGGCCACTTCCTCGTGTGCCTGAAATCTGCAGCTATGTAAGTGTTATAGTAGTGGGGTATAAAATAGTGAGGGTGGTGGGAAATGAAGTATAGAAAATACAGACAGTGAAAATTATATGATTAGCAGCATTTGCTGTTGCTGATTGTGCAATCCTGCTCATATTAGAGAAGCTAAATACCAAATATAATGTGATTAAAATACGTAATTAACCAAGAGTGACAAACCTACGGACCTGAAAAATTGTACTCTCAATTCCCATCACACACACCTCCCACCAAATTGGTTACAAAATGGAAATGTATTCCAACAATCATAGGGCCCTGTCCCAAATATGAGCAACAGTAGAACCTATTTGCAAATTGTTATAGTAGTAAATATTTTAAACTTTTTGAAATGTTACAGCAATATTTGAATGCTTTACATGTTATATTTTAAAATATATAAAGTTTATTTTAAAGTATCTTTTAAATGTCAATGCATGCAGTTAGAACTGTAGGTCATTACTTCTTCCTTGCTTTCTGTTTTAGCACTGAGCTAATTAATTGTATGCAAGTCATTCTTTAATGCCTTAACTTCAAGAGCCAATTCACTGAAATACCAGGTTAAAACCAGTGGAGATTTAGGGGTCTAATTTTTGTGCTGATACTGTTTTATTTGGTTTCCCAGGCTGAATTATGGTCAAAGGCATAAAAGCAGAGAGGTAAATCAGGATTAATTCTCCATCTTGTCCCCTCTGCCCTTGACAGGATGTTCTTAACATAGATGAGTGTCTCTTCTCTTGGTAACCTAAAGCAGGATAACAACTTAGGGAGATAACAGTGGGCCAGTTTAAAACCACAGTACGTTGCTTTGTAGAATCTCTACATCAACAGGAAAGTTTCCCTTATTCCTGCTTTGTTTTTTTGTACAAGCTAATATTTTAAACAGTTCTGAATGTGAAGAGTTCCATGAATAGCCAGTGTTAATCATGTCATTGTTAATGTCAGCACTTTCTTCATTTAATTTTCCTTTGATATCACTATATTCAGGCCAGCCGCCAAATGTGTGTAATGTGGCTGGAATCATGTTGGTTACTCTCAGGTAGCATAGACCCATTCAGTAACTGTTGAGTGATGGTTCAACATGCAGATAAATCCCATAGATTCAAAGGGTCTCCTCTAGTCAGGAGTGACAACAGGATTTAGTCCTCTCTTTCTCTCTCTTTCTCTCTGTATGTGTGTGTATGTGTATGTGTCTAAATAACATTCTGTATATTTGTGCATTTGATGAAGTGGGCTACAGCCTGCCAAAGTTCAAACTGTAGTCTTTAAACTACCACAGAATCCTTCAGTATGTTTCAAAAGCATGCCATAAACTGTATTGGTTAATTCTCCTTGCCCACTGTAGCTTTTTAAAAATCTCATTTTATTTGTTATTTTTAAGTAAGTAAAAACACAAAGAAAAACACAATAGCACTACATCGCTACAGAAGAATACAAGCGATAAACTATACAACAATACACCACCAAAAGAGAAAACAAGATTACAAATATTAAACTAAACTATAATACAACAACAAAACTAGAGATAACTAAAAATTGGTTCCTGCCCTTTTTGGAAACAGCAAACAATAAACTATAACAACTAATTATTAGATCAACTCCACTGTAGCTTTTTAAGGGAAAAACCTTGAGAAATGGTAGCTGCCCACTGCATTACTCAGGTCACATTCCAGTTTAGACATTTGGGCTACTGTGTAAATAGAATTATCTTGTTGTTTATATTTGGCCATTAATTATATCTGTCTTCTGACCCTGTCTTTTGTCCCAGGAATTTAAGAGGGTGTGCACAATACTCCATTTTTCTCTTTACAACAGCCTTCTTGGACTTGTTATGCTGAGAAGTTAATATCTGGCAGTAGTGTTCAGTGAACTTGATGGCTGAAGGGAGATTTCAACCCAAGTCTTCCTGCTTCTAATTCAACCACTACAATGTTCTGGTTGTCAGCAATAATGATGCATTCACATATGGATAACTAGGACTGGGCATTCAAACATTAGTCATATCACTAACATGTGAGCAGGCTGGAGCTTTCATAAAAGAGATTAAGGCCATTTCTGCCCTATACTGTTATAGTGCTAGTATTCCACTTCCAACATCCTGTGAAATTCTGGGGTTTATAGTTTAGTGAGACCCAAGAGCTCTCTGGCTGAGAATTCTAAATGCCCCTCCCTAAACTGCAAACCCCAGGATTCCATAGAATGTTGAAAGTGGAATAATAGCACTATAACAGTGCAGTGTGGAAATGGCCTAAGAATTAACAAAGAACTCTAGAGTCCATTTTTGCTTTTGGACAAACCACTTTCCTGCACATAAAAATGGTGAAAGATGTGGCCCTCTTCCCTCTGATTTCTTCCTCCCTGCCACTGTTATTGTTTGAGCTTAGAAAGGACTGTCCTTTGATTTAGCCGATTTGACCTTACTCTGTTTCTTGACAGCCTATTAAGCTAAGTAATACCACATTAAGTAATTCCTCTTAGAGAATGGATGGCCTATACAAAAGCATCCAGCATCAGAGCTGTGTGCTTTAGTTTCTTGGATACTGAAAACCAAAGAAGAAACTGTGGTCCAAAATCCTTAAATGAACACCAAGAAGAAATAATTTATTTTCTTTTGAACTCCCACCCAGAGCTAATTAATTATCTGCAAAGCATTAAGCAGTGACGCCTAGTTGTGCTGGAACGTAGCCATTCAGAGGAATAAAGCTATTTCCACAAGTTCTCAGAGGTAATGAGCGTCATTTAGACTAACAGTGCTACATCAAGGACAGCCTTCCAGGATTCACAGAGGGGCTGACCGAAACATTAGAGTGATTATTTTCTGTCGCAGTGGAATTCCTGTCTAGGGATGCCTGCTTGATTCTCTCTCACTTGCTGCTGTTTGTTGAGCAGCAAAAATTTTAACTGTTTCAGCAGGCATTTGACTTGGAGTATTGCATTAATCTGTACTTCTGTGTTGCTTCTTGTAATGGCTGTACATATTTGCAGCTTGCACTGGAGGCCCGGTGATTGCAAGGCAGCATAGATGTGTTTTAACAAGCATACACCTAAAGTGAGCCAGCATAGCATAGTAGTCTGAGCACTGGACTAGGACTCTGGAGACCAGGGTCTGAATCCCTGCTTGACCATGGAAACCCATTGGGCCACCTTGGGCAAGTCACACTCTCTCAGGCTCAGAGGAAGGCAAAGGCAAGCCCTCTGAATAAATCTCAATAGGTTTGCTTTAGGGTCACTGTAGGGAGGAAACAACGTGAAGGCACAGAACAATAAACATCTAAAGTACAAAACAGTCAGTTCCCCAAGTCAGTTCATCAAAAAGGTCTTTTTCCTACAGATAGAGAGACTGAAGGTGGGAACCAGGCGAGCCTCCCTAGAAAGAGAGTTCTAGAGCCTGAGAGCAACCACTTAGAAGACCCTCTCCCATGTCCCCACTGGATGTGTCTGTGAACATGGTGGGACTGGGAGAAGGGCCTCTTCTGAAAATCTCAAGATCCAGGCAGGCAAGGGTTGTCATATTGTACTTCATCCCTTTCCGCACGAGGCGACGGAATCGCTCCGTGCCGTTACCTGCCGCTTCTTCTGGGGTCCGAAGCAACGCGGACTGTCCCTGAAGCCCTTCCGCAGGGCTCCTCCTTGGTCCGGGGCGAATCGGAGCAGGGCGAGGTCTGTAGATCTGCACTGCTCCGGCTTCCAAAATGGTGTTTCTGGCTTCCAAAACGGCGGCTTCCGGTTGGTCGTGGGTCCCGACCAACCGCTGAAGGTCGACACGCCTAAAGCCCGCCCTCCGCAGATCGCAGGCTCGCATTGGCGCGAGCCTGCGAATCTGCACAAGGGAGCAGGAACGCAATGGCGTGTTCCAGGAAAATAAAGACCTGTTTTTTGCGGTCTTTAGAAAACACGCTGAAGGACCACTTGGGGTCGTTTTGGAGTGGACTGAGGTGTGGATCTCTGGTAAGTAGTCCGCTCCTAGTCTGCTCCAAGGCGCAGACTTCCATGAGAGGACGCACTGCCCCATTCTAATTACCTGGTACGGAAAGGGCCCTAGACATCTAATTTGTGTACTATATCAATTATTCTAATTATTCAAAATAATCGTATGCAAATTCAGCATAATAATTGCTGCATTTTTTTTACTTCTACTATACTTCAATCTTCATATCATTTTTATAGTTAGAACTGATCTGTGAGAACCTGTACAGAGTGATGTCTTGAAGTGCTATACTAGGAATAAGAAGACACATGTCTCTGCTTGGTCATGGAACTTACCATATGCCTTGGGCCACTACTAGGAACGGGCCCTTTTCATCTCGCACTCTGTTGCTTGCACCCTTTGCTCATATTCCCTTGTTACCCCAAAACATATAATGGGAAATAATTAGCTCAAAAATAGGCCTGTGAGAGGGGGATAACGTGGCAAGACCTAACACGTATGTTATACTGGGATAAACTGCTAAAAAGAGATCAGCCGGAGGACTTATGGTATAATTTAAATGTGTTTAATTGGGGGAAAATATACTTGCACACACACAAAATAGTCACACAGAAGCAATCACACAAGGCTAACTGAAAGAAAGAGAGGAAAATGGATAGAGGAAAAGAAAGGGGTTACCATCCAGAGAGAAGCAGAGAAGGAGGAAATGGCTCCATCATTCACCCAAGGACAGCAAAAGGTCTGAGGGACAGAGTGGATCCCTGAAATCTAAAATGCTGTAAGGAGGACCCCAAATTAGGGGTCCCTTTACACCCAAAAATCTGACCTGGAGATGTGAGGTGTTAATAACTCTCTACTTGTGTAAATAAAAGTTTTGCAGTGTGGACAAAAGGTGACAGGATGGGTTGATGTTTGTTAATGTCTGAAGGAAACAGTTGGTGATTTTAATATGTAGATGGCAAAAGATTTTGATGTCTGCCTGATTGGGGATCAGAAAGAAGTCACAGGTGTGAGGATGAGGCAATTATTGATTTGGTGGAAATCAATTCCTGTTTTCCTGAGCCAACACTATCAAAACAAACAAGGCTCTTTGTTTTTGGAGTTTGCAACAAATAGGTGCCAGAGTGAGTTGACATCCAATTTTATGGTTTTGCCTTCTATAGGAAATGCACACCACAGGGGTTCTCACTCTTGCTCAGAACTGGCTATTCTTTCTTATTGAAAGAGCCATTAAGTCAGGCCTTATGACCCAGCCATGCTCAGGGTTATCGCTGACTTGTTTTTCCAGTCAAAGTTCCCTCCTCCACATGGCTCTTTTCAGCCATGTGTATCATTTATATTTTATGCCAATTAAACATATCTGCCAATTAGTATGTTTTTGCCAATTAAACCATATCAAACTGCAGAGCCCTCCCCATAACACTCTCCCGCACCTAAACTTGCACTCTCACAATGTGCCTTTCACTTGCTTCTAGTACTCTGACACTTGCAATGCTCATTCCTCCTTCCCTTTACTCCCTCACCTCACTGGACCTTGTGCCCTTGCAATTCCTCCCTTGGTTTATCTATTCCACCACTTGCACCGCTTAACCCCGCTCTCCTCCACTCCCTCTCTTGCCTCATCATCCCTCACTTCCTTCTTCCTTCACACCTCTCACTCCCCCTTCCTTCCTGCTCCTTCCTTTGCCTCACCTCATACTTTCACAATGCACCTCTCCATTGCTTCTTAGACATTGCTGCCTCTTCTGTTCACACCCCTTCTCATAGAATCATAGAAATGTAGAGTTGGAAGAGACCACAGGGGCCATCCAGTCCAACCCCCTGCCATGCAGGAACACCCTCAAAGCACTCCTGACAGATGGCCAGCCAGCCTCTGCTTAAAAACCTCCAAAGAAGGAGACTCCACTACACTCCGAGGCAGCACATTCCACTGCCGGACAGCCCTGACTGTCAGGAAGTTCTTCCGGAGGTTCAGGTGGAATCTCCTTTCCTGCAGCTTGAATCCATTGCTCCTTGTCCTGGTCTCTGGAGCAGCAGAAAACAAGCTCACTCACTCCTCTACATGGCATCCCTTCAAATATTTAAACATGGCTATCATGTCCCCTCTTAACCTTCTCTTCTGCAGACTAAACATACCCAGCTCTCTAAGTCTATCCTCATAGGGCATGGCTTCCAGGCCCCTCACCATTTTGGTCACCCTCCTCTGGACTTGCTCCAGCCTGAGCATGTCCTTCTTGAATTGGGGTGCCCAGAACTGGACACAGGATTCAAGATGAGGTCTAACCAAAGCAGAGTAGAGTGGTACCAGTGCCTCCCTCGATCTAGACACCGTACTCCTATTGATGCAACCAAGAATTACATTGGCTTTCTTGGCTGCCGCATCACACTGCTGACTCATGTTCAGCTTATGGTCTATTAAGACTCCTAGATCCCTTTCACACGTACTGCTATCCAGCCACGTGTCCCCCATCCTATATTTCTGTATTCCATTTTTTCTACCTAAGTTCTCTCCTATTCCATCCCTTGCTTCTTGCACTCTTGCTATTCACATTGCTCACTCTCTCTTCCATCCTCCATCACCTTGCTGCCCTTCAGTGCCTCCCCCTTGCTTCTTCCACTCTGCTGCTTGCATCGCTCACTGTCCTTTTGATACCCTAAGGCAAGCACATATGGGAGGATACAGTCTGTCAGGCTTAGGCATAAGCCATATAGGATTTTATAGGTCATGGAAACAAACTGTTAAGCCAGTGGTGCTGTTGATCTCTGTAACCAGTCCAAGCTGAAACAGGTACGGTCCCTCACCTATGTCTCTTAATAGAATCTGAAAATGCCCCCATCGTATTTTCTTGATTGAGTTACTCAGCTTGGTGAAATAGCTAGTTTCACAAGAAGGAGCAAAGCCTTGTGGAGCTGTTCAGTGAAGTGAACACAAGAAGATTCCTCTGTTTCCTGGACCCATCTGAGAAGCAGCTATTTCAGATAGAAAGCATTAAGGCAAATATTACAAAAAATAACAAATAACTACAGATAGTAAATGCCATCTATGTTAAGAAAAAAGGAGAAAATTGTTGACCACCTTATTAGTTTGTGCAACGAAACTACACAGGCAGAATATAAGAAATGCTACAATAAAATGTTTGCAATGATGGGGAAAAAAGCGAGCAGGACCTCTTGGGCAAGGGAGTTCCATAACTTGGGAGTAGCCACTGAGAAGTCTCTCTCATGTCCTCACCAGATGTGACTGGGAAGGAGGTGAGGCCAAGAGAAAACCTTCCCCCATAGATCTTAAAGCACTGGCAGGTGCTTAGAGAGGTACGATTTTTCAAATAGTTTGGACCCAAACCAAGTAGGGCTTTAAAGGTCATAACCAGTGCTTTGAATTCTGTTCAGAAATAGTTTGTTAGCTAATACAGATGCTTTGTTAAGGAGTTTATAACCTGTCCCAGTTGGCAACCTGACCACAGCATTTTGGACCTGCTGGAGTTTCCAAATAGTTTCCAAAAACAGCCCCCCTGGAAAGTGTATTAACAGCAGTATTTCCCAATCTTTTGCTGACTGTGGCCCCCTTCCGACCATGTTTCCTTCCTGTGCCCACCCCCTGTCCTACTAGTAGAAAGGTAGCTATTTAAATGTTTTGTTTGTAAATAGAACATGTTTTATTTATAATTTTTATAATTTATACAAAATACAGTTACATAAAAATTTATACTTTACGTATTTTTTTATCAATGTGACCGTTGTGCTTGATGACCAGAAACAGGCTTTTTTATGACCAGTGCTATTGCTGTGAGGGATAACCGAAGATCACTTCTGTCCGTTATGTTTCTTCACTTCTCTGTTTTCTTTTTTTCTTTCTTTTTTTGTCTGTTTTCTTTTCTCAGTCACTTGTCTGTTTTCTTCACTTTTCACTTCCCTCTGTGGCCCCCTAGTCTTGTACCATGGCCCCCCCATTTACGCAATTTTTACCTGTGGCCCTCTTGGAATATCCTGGGGGCCCCCGGGGGCCATATGGCCCCCAGTTGAGAAATGCTGTATCACAGTAATCCAAATGGGATGTAAGCAAGGCATGTGTCACCATAGCCAGATCTGATGTCTCAAGGAATGAATGTACCAGTTTTAGTTGTGCAAATGCACTGTGCGCCATTGCTGAAACCTGAGCATTTATTATCTGCAAAGAAGTGGCTTGGAATATAAGTCTGAAAAAGTAGTTGAAAATGGTGAAGTAAATTTCTTATGGGACTTTCTCTGAAGAAATAATTAAAACACAATATACCAGATATAACTGTAGCTGAGAATAAGAATGTTGGTATTTTAGATCTGGTAGTTTCTAGGGATAGCAGGATTGAAGACAAAGAAAAAAAAAGATTAGTAATACTTAGTGGGTGGTATAACCAAGCATAACAGTCTGATTTTCATTCACTTATATTTTGCCTCTCTTCCAGCTTTCATGAGTTAAAACAAATACAGATAAAAGCACATACAAAGATATCTGTAAAAACATACATGAAGGTTTGTTAAAATGCAATTAAACTACAGAATTAAAACTATTTAAAATAAATACATTAAAAAGTCAATAAAACAGCATGCTATTAGAAGCCTTTACAGGCAGGTCCTAAAAGTCTGTTGAAATAGAAAAGGTTTTACTTGCTAATGGGAGGTTGGCAATAAAGGAGCTGTCCTAGGCACTTTCTGCTCCACCCTCCCAACCCGCCATGGGGAGGGGAGAAGGATGGGACCACAATGATGCTTATGCACAACTTTGTCTCAGTCCTGTCTTTCTCCCAGGTGGCATGATCGCGCAGCAAATCATTGATGGGTTTTTTCCCCATCAATGAACGGCGATCATGCCACCATTGGGGACTTACCTTGTCTACGGAGGCCCTGGAAGTGCAACGGCTGCACTTCCTGCCTCAGTGCAGCCTGGAACAGTACCTGGTTGCGCTGTGGCGGGAAGAGGCATGGCCATCATGCTTGCTGGATCCTGGAAGCAGTCAATGCAGATGAGAGTGCTCCTGTTGCACTCCCCTTCTGACAGGTCCAATGCTGGGACCCATACTGGATGTCTCCAGGACATGATAAGGTACAGAAAGGGTCTATGTGTTCCTAAGGAAGGAGTTCCAAAGCTTGGGAGCAGCCACCAAGAAGGCCCTCTCTAGTGTTCCCACCAACCATGTCTGTGAAGATGGGGAAACCAGGTGAAGGGCCTCCCCTGAAGGTCTTAGTGGCCTGGTAGGCTCATAGCCCGGACCCATGGATAGCACAGTTAGCCTGGACCCATGCCAACTGAGTGATTAAGTATGTTTTGGAAAAGCAGATGGAACTCCACAGAGTGCCCAGTAGATATTTCTCCTGTGCTGTGGTGATGAAGAGTACCGTTTTTACTTTTCATTGTTTAAAATCCCTTTTGAATTCACAAATATGTCTTATGAAATGAGAGCTAATGGCAAGAAATCTTTTGTTCCCACCTACAGTGTGGTTTTAGAGAATATTTGAACCTTTATTCAAACTGTATGAGGGAATTAATGTAATTTGTGCTGCTTGGCTGATTGAACAGTTTTGAAATGAACCATAAACCCCATCTGTTCACCCAGCTGATCTCAAATACATGGAGAACAGCAAGAGAGCATCATAACTTCAGGGGAATTCACAAGTAGTCGTTTTCTTTTTCTAATGTATAGTGCAAACTCTTGAAAATTCTGCCAGATCTTTTATGCATATCTATGATGGAGTAAAATGGCTGTTTGGACAACGACCAATACTGAAACACTCCCCAGACACCCAGTGTTGCTCACATACATCCCTAACACTGGGAGGATACTGTGATACCTAAATCTAGATCTAGGATGCTTTGCCTTCTGTTTTTACAGCCCAGGGTTTTTGCTGACTATGGGTCTTTCTGCACTACACTGTCATAGTGCTATTATTCCATTTTCAACATCCTGTGGAGTTCTGGGGTTTGTAGTTTACTGAGGCCCAAGAGATCTCTGACTGAGAATTCTAAATACTCCTCCCTAAACTGCAACTCCAGGATTCCACAGGACGTTGAAAATGGAATAATAGCACTATTAGAAATGGCCTAAGAGACAGATGAGACTGCTGCATTGACTAGGCCAGGGCAGAAAGCCACATTCTTGGCTTATAGTACACCTGGGCAATCCAGAGAATTCATACTGTCTGTCAGTTGAATGGGGTGATGTTGCATACTACTATTTCTTTTGGAGCCTGAAAAAGGCTTTGAGCAATCCAATGTGCGTTCCAGCCTAAAAGGTCCATATCCAAGTATGTCATAGAGTTACCAGAGTAAAAATGAGAGAGGAGTTCCTGTATCTTTAACGGCTATAGAGAAGAAGGAATTTCAGGAGGTGATGGTTTTTACCTGGTTGCATGACAAGCAACACTATTAAAGGTACAGGAGCCCCTCTTCCATTTCTACTCTGGCAACCTTACCAAATACCCACTGCACTTGTGAAGGCATCTTGTCAGGTTTTGCACAAAGACAATATCTACTACTGGTTTTATTGCTCAAGTGATTGTGCAGTTGACTTTGCAGTCTCTTGTGTAACTGCGTTGTGTGATCTAACAATAGTGATTCTTCACTCGGCTACTCCTGAACTGGATTGAGACCACTGGATCTTATGCCATTCAACTGTTAGGTGCAGAAGGGGGCAAAGTCTGTACTGACTGGAGCATTGTTCTGTCATATGACTGCAGTACCTAGTTTATCATCTTAATTATTTTAATGACCAGCAACGCAGTTTGCATACAGGCCAATGTACCTCAATGTCACTGTATCCCTTTTCTATTTATAAAATAATTTGTGGATTTTTAAAAATGAGATGTGTGTATGAGAGACTGAGTACAAGTGCATGCAGGAGACAGAAATGCTGTATTCTGTTTCAGCAGAACAACTTACATTAGCCTTCTATCAGCTTTCATATTGCTGTTGTTCTTCAGTGCTTCCAGGAGCTCTCCCTTCTCCCAACTTTTGCTCAAAGGTAAAGCAGACCTGACTGAAATGTGTTGGATATAAAATTCAATGCTTTCTTGGAAAAAAAAAAAACCTTAAAGAAACTTTGTCTATTGTCTATGCAATGCTTGTTTTGGCCAGAGCTCCTGAAAAAAGCTCTTTCACATTATGTAGTTATAACACTATGATTCCACTTTAACTGCCATGGCTGTGTCCTGTGGAACCCTGGTATTTACAGTCTGTGGAGTAAACTGGCTAAGAGTTCTATATACCACTCACCTAAACAGTAAATCCTAGGATTTTGTAGGATAGTGTTACCCTGATTTCTGGGGATCCCGGGAGGAACACCTAAATGTGCTCAAAACAATGGGGAGGGAATTAGCAAAGAGCACTAGTTAGCAATGCGAGAGGCAGGGCAACATAGAGAGATCTTGAACCCTATGTCTACGAGGTCAGGCCAAGTCAATGATAAGGCAGAAGTTAATAATAACGAATGTTTTATTGAAATACAGTCAAACAGGTGTATGCAACACACTCACACGAACAACTATAGGAATAAAAGGTAGGAGTTGGATAGAGGGATTTTGAGAGGAGGTTTGGTATGGGAAATACTATACCTGTCCTGAAGCCCGGTAAAAGCAAAGAAGCTGGGGAGTGTAGATTCTCAGCACGTGGGGCTGAGGGGAGGCTCGTCAAACGGAGAGACGGCAATTCGGGAGGCAAGTCATGAGCGATCCAACGAGACGCTCAAAGTCAGGGGTTCTTATAGGGAAAATTGTGTCCGCAGGCTAGTCCGTACTTGGGGATAACAATGAGTTTCGGGCTGGAGACAAAGCCTCCGAAAGGTCAGTACTTTAGATGATTGAATTATGACCAGATTGTCAATAGAGTAGCCAGTATGCAAACGCGGAGTGCTTGAGAGTTGTATAGTTTGCTCATCAAGCTGCCTGCTTGGGGCAGGGGATCTTTTGTAAATAGCGTGCATACATAATGTGGTATTTGCCTTGAGGTCTCCTGAAGCTGCATTCGACAATGACTGGCCTGCCTGGATTGTGATTTGAATGGTTCGGCTATTGTCGGCCTCGCCTGTGGGCGTGCTTGTCCAGGGGCCTCGCAAGCACGTGGAGAGGACTGGGTACAGAAGGCCAAATTATTGATATCAAATGATATCTTAATATCCCACAAGCTTGGGCTAGAAACAGTGGTAACAATAGAACCATAGTGGTTAAAGTTGTTATTAAAGTGCTATAACTGTGGACTGTCTAAAAAAATGTTAGAGGTGGCAACTTCATAAGGCATAGGTGGAGCACTGGTTCAAGATGATAAGCCATATTCCCACTTCAGCAACCCACTATGTGGTATATGACATGGCCACACTCCCTAGCCACTGGCTCCCACATGAAATTTAATGGAACTTTTCCAAGCAGCATCAGAGCTGAAGAACTACCTTCATAATTACTATTACCACTACCACTACCATCACCCCTCTTCCTCCTCCTCCTCTTTATTTATAGCCTACTTTTTTCCTGGTAAGGATCAAAGCAGCTTACAGTAATATATATATAAAAAAAAGATAAATCAAAAATCACGGTACACAAAAATTAAAACACAAATCAAACAATTCAATAAGAATTAAAACAAAGTTAAAATACATAATTAAAACACAAACATTCATAAATTTGTCATAGTACATAACCAGCACCTTTCATCAGCCAGGCAATGATCATATAGTGAATGCCTATAGAAATAAAAATGTCTGTACTTCTCCCTGAAAAGAAAGCAGGGAGCGTGCCAGTCTGATTTCTCTGGGAAGGGAGTTCCAGAGCCGGGGAGCAGCCACTGAGAAGGCCTGCTCTTCTGTTCCCACCAGAGGCACCTGCGGAGGTGGTGGGACAAAGAGAACGGCCTCTCCAGCGGATCTCAAAGCCCCCTTCAGAGAACCTGAACCTGAGCTGTGTAGGGTTTTAAAGGTTATCACCAGCACTTTCCCTTCTTTTCCTTCACTACATAGGAATGGGGAAGGAATCTGGGCTCAGCCAGCCAGAGCCTTGGGAGCAACCTTGAGCAAGAGCCAAAGCATCAGGCTCTTGTTGCCAGCAGGTTTGGCAACAGGACTGTACTGGCTGACAACTCACAACAGATGAGGGTGAAGTGAAAATCTGTATCCTTGGACAAATTTTACTTAATAATTTAGGACAAAACCACTGCCAGTTGTCTTCCCAGCCCACTTTTGACTTGGCAGAGGAAAGAAATTGGATGGTGACTCCTGTGATTGTTCACGAATATGCCAGGTTTATGTACTGCTTTAAATAATGTTTTGCCAAATGGCTCACTATTCATTCTGTTACTTTAAAGCTGTCTTTGAGTAATATGAGTGGATAGATAAATGACTAGTCTGTCTCTCTTTTATATAATTTACAGACATTTCTACAGTATTTAGAGCAGACAAAGGTTCTTGAATGCAAATTTAAATTTCTGCATCAGAAACAACTTGAACTTCCATTGTGATGCTTTGTCAAAAATAATACACATTTTGTCTGCTATACCTTTGCGTTTTTTGTTCCACAGACCTGAGGAACATACTCCATTATCATGGAACATATTGTTTTTAATTCATATTTCTCTTCCTGATCTGGTCTTCCACTCCAGAATAGCTGAAGAGAAAAAAAGGAAAGAGAAGACATTTCTCCAAATAACTTAAAAACCCCCCCCAAAAAAACCCTACTCTTCAGGATAGAGTTGCCAACCACCCATGTTCATATACTAAAACTATGTTGCATCAAATGGAGATGGGAAAAATATTCATATTATTCTGGCCTAGATATATGTTGTGTTTATCTATATGTCTAGTTAGTTAACTCACATCCAGTCACTGAGGTAAATGAAAACTGAGCTGTATTGTGGACCTAAATGACACTAACAAAAAGGAGAGATAAAGCATGGTAGGATGAGTGGCAGGATGAGGTAAAAAACAGATGTGTGAACAGTAGTGTTGCCAGGTTTTCAAAATATCCATAAGGGGCACTTGAAATTTATGAAAGGCAGGTTGACAATCAGGAAGTAGCGATGGACAATATTGTGTTCTACCTAAATACCAAATTAAAGTATTAATTTCAGAGCCAGCACGATATAGTGGCTTGAGCACTGGACTACAACCATGGAGACCAGGTTTTGATTCCCCACTTGGCCATGGAAACCCATTGGGTGACCTTGGTCACATAGAATCATAGAAACATCACACACTCTCAGCCTCAGAAAACCCTGTGATAGGTTTGCCTTAGAAGTCACCATAAGTTGGAAATAACTTGAAGGCACACAACAACAAAACTGTGTATTTCTCTGTAAAATTAGAATGTTATCCACATTAATGAATTACATGATGTACATATTTCTGTTTTTTTGAAGGACACACAACTAAAAATACAGGATTTTTTTGGAGGGGAAACATTTTGTTCACTCAAAGTAAAAAGAAAAGCTTTCCAACCCTCAAATAAGGGACATTCCGTATAATAAGGGACAAGCTTCCTGTTTCTCAAATAAGGGACATCCCTTATAATAAATAAATAATAAATATTATTATGTATTATAAAATTAATTAATAATAATATTATAATAATAATAAATAATAAAAATGGAAAAATCCCTTCAGATAGCAGAAAAAAAACCCCTAAAACTGAGGAAAACAAAGCCAGGGGAGGATCTGAAAGGGACAACCAATCAAACACATACACAAGGAATTAGGCCTGATCACTTGATAACAGAGCTATATACAATGCATTTATGATTACAACTTAGGACAACAGACCATAACAGAAGTGTCCTGTTGGGACAAAACACATGCAAAAAACCAGGTTCTTCAACAGTAAAGAAACCTCAATGGGGAAGAATAAAAGTCCAGCAAATTTTTTGCATAACTATTTTCTTATATTCAAATGTCTTAAAGTGTTGCAAAACAATTATTCTGTAGGAAAGAAAACATTTGGTTAGTGGAAAAAAAACAAAACCAGACTCTGTTTTCTGCATAAAAAATAGGTTTCTTTCACAGTAAACACTATTTGCTGTGCAGAAAACCTGTAGAAAAGGTCCCCCCTGCCAAATACATGTTTTTCTCCATAGAATAATTCATTGTCAACACTTCAGGATGGCTGAATACATGGAGAAAACTGCAGAGGAATATTTTCTTGCAGCAGGGAGAAAACTTAAGTATTCATCCTTGGATGCAAGCACAAAATAGTTGAGAATTAATATCCGTATCTGTTGTGGCTCCCACCATGTGGAATGGTTTCCTCTGACTGTCAGTTTATGATCCAGGCATTTTAATATTAAATGTCCTTATTCATAAATCCTATTGCTTACCTCTGGATTTTAATTATGAATTTTTTTGCACAGTTTTTATTGTTTTACTCTTTTAGATACTATTTTACTGAATCATTTTAAAAATAGGTGAATCCACCTAGGGACTTTTTGAAAGATGATATATACATGTTTGGATAGATCGATAAATAAATAAAACAAGGTTTAAAATGCAAGTAAATAAATTCACAGGCTTATCAGAGTCCATTCCCAGTCTGCCAGATCTGGCCAAATACTATCCGTAAAATGCAAAAAATTAAGTATCATACCTTGCTAGAAAAGGGAGATCTGGTCATGGTGGTCCATATTATAGACTGGAGAGAGGAACCTTCAGATGTTTTTGGATTTCATTTCCCAGAATCACCAGCCAGCATTGCCAATGGTGAAGAATTAGGGGAACTGTACTCCAGGAACAACTGAAAGTCCATATGTTCCCTACCACTGTTACAATTACATCAAAACTGGGCAACACTGTAACAGCTGTACATGAGCAACTGCTCTACAGGTGGGGTGGCTTTAAAGAGCATTAGGAAACTTCCTTTGTGGCCCCTAAAATAGGATCCAAAGCCATTTATCAGCATCATGTGAGTTTCTTCTTGCAACATCCTTGCTAATTTGGTTTTGGATCCAATTAAAATGGCTGTAAGGCTATAAACATCTTCGCCTCAGGCTGTTGGAAAGACCATTTCCTCTCATATCAGCCTATCCATGTTTTATGATCTCATGTGAAAAGTTCTGCTGTCTGCCGAGTTTGCAAAGGATACAATTTTTGAGTCCCAGAACCCTCTAGCCAATACAGCCACTTTTGAAAAGTAACTATCCCAAAGGTGCACAGCGTATGCCAGCACATCTGGTTGGGATGTACGACAGAGTGGGTTGATCCACATCTCTTCCATTTGTGGAAGAAAATAAGATCTAGCTGAGACACTTGGAGGAAGAAAAAGAAAAGGTGATACTGGACAATTCCTCCATCCACCTGTAGCTTCAAATGGCCTCCCAGACTGTTCTGAAGTCCTTTAACCACTCCATGAAGCTTTTGGGAGAGGCTACTCTGGTGGCATGGCCCAATGGGCTTGAGTTCTATGAATAGGTGTTCAGATCTATAACTGATACTCTTGAACAATGGCCATTTTTGCATCACACAGTTAAGATGCTGTTATTGCACTTTCAACATCCTATGGAGTCCTGCAGTTTGCAATTTAGGGAGTGGCCTTTAGAATTCTCACCCAGAGAGCTTGTTGGCCTCAGTAAACCACAAACCCCAGAATTCCACAGGATGTTGAAAGTGGAATAATGACACTATAACAATGTAGTACAGAAATAGCCTATCACAGAACCTTTTGGATCGTTGCAGCAAGACTACAAAACTTCCTGCCTAGGAAGTTTTTCACAGCATCATTAAGACTGTTTCAGGCTGGCAGGCATTTGAACAACCAGCACTCAGAAGTTTTATTAAGTTCTCATACTGTTACAAAGTGTGTGTGTGTGCGTATTTTAAAAAATCTACTGTTTCATCTTGTTCCTTTCCTTCTGGTTTGTTGAGAATTACTTTGTATTTTACTTTTTGTGGCTGCCTGGACAGTCTCTTTTGAGGCACTCCAAATTTCAAACCTCATAAATAAATAAACAAATACATACATACATACATACATACATAAATGACGTTGTTATACTGCCTGCAAATGTTAATGAAACATCCCCATATTATTTAGAAAATGGGAATTAACTTGGTGCAAGAAGTACTAATTATAGAAAAGGAACAAACATTAATTCATGAACCTGTCTTCCAATATGAGAAGATGCTGTGAAAAATAAAAGATTATAGATCATTGCATTTTTGTATGTAGTTGTTCAATATAATTGTTCTAAAAATTTAAAATAATGTTTTAAAAATATAATGAAGTAACAAGGCAGGGAGAGATATCACCTGTCAGAATAGACATAATTCTTTCTTAGGGCAATAGCTCGCCTACCACTAACAAACACAGACAGATCAATCCATCAGTGATTTTTCTTGAGCAGAGTCACCAATAAATGTGACCCAGTTTGTTTGTTTTGATTCTGTGATGCTTCAGCTGAGCTCACTCGCAAGAGGCAGCCATCTGAGCAGGAAGGCTCTGCCTATTTGGTCTCTGCCAGCTGCTCATATGTTCAGCAGCCAAAAAAGGGAAATCATTCCAGCTGCTTTTGTTTGGTTTCAGTGAACATGGGATCTATTAATTATAGATATGTTCACGGAGGATGAAAAGCTAAGTTGAGCCATTTTTATACTCCTTGGCTGTGGCTCCCAGGAGATGAATTAATAGTATGCTTAAAACAGCCACAGTTCTTGGCAGCTATTGATATTTCAGTGCATGTATGAAGTTTTGTTTTCGCCTTGGCATTAGCTCTGACATTCACATTGGAGGCAGCTTTTGGGGTCGTCTGGTCCAACTTCCTGTTTGATGCAGGAAATGCAAAGTGCCATGAATGGATGACTTTCAATGCAAAAGACTTTCAATGCAAAGAGAGCTCATCAGTGGCATCTGATGGCATTCAGGTCAGCTGGTGTGTGCAGAGCTTGGAAGGTTAGGTTTGAAAAATTAAATTGATAATATTAAATATTAAAAATGGGGAAATTAATTCATTACCACAAACAGTAACAACTGAATTTATTTAACTGGTCACGTTATTGCAAATTAGTTTCTTGTTGAAAACATTAGTGTCTAGGACAAACCAGAGGATGGCACTGATGCTGTCACTAGTGATCTAAAGGGCACATTTTGTTATAGGCACTTTCTAAAGTACTCTTTTTCTCTTTTTAGAGTTGCCTTCCCCCAGTCTGGAATTTTCACCCTGATGGACTGCAAAGCCCATCATACAATTGTTGCCTGGGAATGGTAGGACTTCAGCATGTCTAGAAATTGTCCTGTTCAGAAAGGCTGTACTAAACAATAGGACATCATGTTATAACCCATTTAATTAAAATTTCTCATTTGTCGGAATCTTTCTTTTTCTTAAGCTTTTCAACCCTTGCCAACATGTAGACTGTTCACTTCCCCTTCAAATACCCTGTTTATTAAAAAACACATAAAAAGTTAAAGCATGCTGTTAAAGCAGGGGTGGGAATAATGTGGCCCTCTAGATCTTGTTGAACTGCAGTTTCCAGCTTTTCTCACCATTGACTATGCTGGCCAGGGCTTCTGGACATTGTTGCCCCCATGATTCCAACTCCTGTGTTAAAGGGTAGTAAGGAATTATGGGTTAATTTCAGCTAAAGGACATTTCCACAAATTCACACCACCTTATCCCTTGGAGAAATGCCTTTCATTAAAAAAAAGAAAACTACTCAGAAGTAACTCCCATTGAGTCAAATGAGCAAAACATGTTTTTTATTTTTTTTATTATTAAAGAAAAAGAATAATACATAACAGAATAAAACAAAAACACCACGTGAATAACATAAATTCATAAAAGAGAAGAATTACAACACAAATAGCTTACATTACTATTTCTCTCCAGATCCTTTATCATCATATACTTATTCAACATGTTATGTCTCACATTGATTATATATTTTTATTTCATATATCTCAATCTCTTTCTCCCTGTACTCATTATTGCTATAATAATTTCATTCTTAAGTCTATTCTTTTCAACTATATTTAACCTATTGCTAATACTGTATGATTCAGTTATTAACCATAAATTCTAACCATAAATGTGAACCCATTCCCAGAGCCAATTAAATTTCAGCTTACTCTGCTTTCCAAAATTGTAATTCTTCTTGTGGAGGTGTGACACTTCCCTCTTTTATTAAAGCCTTTTCCACAAATATTGTCTATATTGCTCCAAAGTCATTCCTTTTCATTATCCCTTTTTTAACCTTAATTCAACAGGTTAACTTATCATTAATTGCAATTTTCCACACTTCTTTATACCAGTCCTTTATTTGAAGGTCTTCTTGAGTTTTCCGTTTTCTTGATAATTAACTCCTTCATTGTCCTGGTACAGTTAACTTTATCAAATATAGATAATAACACTATACGCGGACATATTTGTAAATCAATTCCTGTTATTTCTTTTATCTATTTAAACATCATTTGCCATAATTTCTGTACACCTTCACAATTCCATCACATATGAATATATGTGCCAATCTCTTGGCAACCCCTCCAACATAACCTTGAATGATTCTTGTCTATGTGGTTTAACCTTGGTGTTAGGTACCATCTCCAAACCAATTTATAATAATTCTCTTTTATCTTTATGGATAAATTTTTTAAATTATGCTGATTCCAAGTTTTCCCCCCAATCTTGCATATCCATTTTTTGTACTAATTCTTCCTCTCATATTTTTCTAAGATGTTCATTTTCATCTTCATCTTTTGACAATATTTTATATATTTCTCTTGTGGTACCCTTCAATATTTGATTTTCTTCCATATCATCTCTTTGCTTAATCATTTGTTCAAATCTAGTGTATTCTCTAAAATCTTTGTTATTGCTTTTCCAATTCCTTGTCCACTGTTCCAGCTGAATGTAATTAAACCACGACATCTTAGTACTCTGCAATCTCTCCTTTATTCTGTCTTTATTTCTCATTATATTCATCCATTCTTTTAATGTATATATTCCCTGCTTTTTAAATTTCTTCTCTGATTCATCCCTCAAATTTATTGGGAATTTTTCCATCATCACTACTGGTGGTGAGATAGCTGGTATTAGTTTTCCCTTGTTTTTCTTCCATATTTCTAATACATTCTTTAATAGCGGATATTCTATTTTTTCTATTTCTCTCTTGACCAGATTCCAAAAAAATATACTCTCTAATTTCCTCTCAAATGAGCAAATGAGTAAAACATGTGCTACACCACAGATAAGGATTGAGGAGGTAGAGAGCATACAGTGAGTCAATCATGCATTGCATATGTTCAGAGGCCCTCCAAACATTTTTCATTAAGGATTCTCCATTCTTGATCCCCTAAGCCACCTTTGCAACCAGCCACTTACTGCTGAACTTTCAGTAGATCAGTGTCTCATCTGCTGAATTTCAGTTTGCTCATTTCAGCCCAGTTTTTCATTCTTTATGCCTACCTTCTAATGTGCTAGACCTCCTTCTCAGATGGGTACACAGGGCTTGGGGGATTTTGGGGGCAAAACCACCACATATTTAAGGGGATTTAAGCAGTCTTTGGCCATTGGGGTGGGAAAATGCTTGCAAAGAAAAAAAAAAACCTAATTGGGTGGGTGGGGGGCCTTGGGGATCTCAGGGAGAGCTTCAGAGGCTACAAAATGCATACAGACTACACATTCCCCATCCTTGATATGAAAGAAAGATGTGTGTAGACTATCAAATTAAGTCAAACAGCTCCCCATGGCCATTAGCTGTCTAAGACCAAAGGCAGAGTAAAAGAGAAGAGAAGGCATATCCATTTGAAGATACAAAGAAACTGCATTTTAGAAACTGGGTCTGCCTCTGTCCATTACAAGGATCAAGGGCTCTTAGTAGGAAGAATTCAATGAGTCCCTCAGGAAGCTTCTACATTGTCAGGTCCAGAGTTAAATTTAGACAATGGAAGAGGCAAAGCATGTAAGTTTATCTTAGGTAGGTTTACCTTGAGCTTACCTTGAGGGAAAAAACTCTCAGAAAAATCAAGGTGATGTAGAGTCTGCTTCCTCCAGTGGAGGCTGCCCCTGTTGAACAGCTCATTTCCGTATCCTCAAGTCATACAAATTTAAGGTGCCCCTTGTTGACTATAAAGCAAAATCCATATTGTGGCAATATCCTTGTTAGACCAACCCCAAAGCCCCCAAATAATTCATACTAGCTTTTGAACCTCTGCTCAGGCAAAGATGGTAAAAACGGCATGAAAACAAAGGAAAGTGATGGTTCAGAAATGTTGCTTAGTCCGAAATACTGATTGAATCATATTATTTAGATATCACCAATTAATTTCTACACTCAGTTAAAGGTACTGATTTTGACCTCTAAACCCCGACACAGTTCTGGGATCTGAACTCTTAGAGCTTTCCACATGAACTGTCCCAGGCACTAAGAACTATCTTTAAGCCAGGTTATTTGAAGGACCATATCTCCCTTTATGACCCCATTAGAGTTCTACAATTGTTTTGAGAAGCTTTCTCTCTGTCTCACCACCTTCTCAGGCTTGTTTGGTGAGGACAAGGCAGAGGGCCTTCTCAGTGGCTGCTCCGAGACTTTGGAACTTCCTCCCTAGAAAGGCCAGGATAGCCCTATTCTTGCTTTCCTTCCGCTAGCAGATCAAAACATTTTTATGCCATCAGGCTCTTAAGGCTTGTATATAGACTTTTAATGAATTTTAATATATTGAATGTTAATATTTTAACTTTATAAATTGTTTAATTGTTTTTAAATCTTATATTTATCCTTTTACTAATGCTTTTGTATTGTTTCTAATGTCTACTGTTTTAATTATGTTGTTAGCTACCTTGAGTTCCATTACTGGGAGAAAGGCAGGAAAATATAAATGAGCGAGTGAGTGAATTAATGAATGAACGAATGAATAGGAATTCAAGCCCAGACACTGATCCTGGAGACATATGCGCTCTGTTTAAATACTGTGTCCATAGGCTTATTGTATCCACACTCTGTTTGACGGCTTCTGGAAACACCAATGATAGTTTCAAACACCAGGTGGCATCCTACACAATAGCAAGAACTGTTTCTAAAGATTCCTAATGGTTGTCGAGTTCTTTCCTGACTGTGTTCCATTTTAAAAAACTGATATTGATGTGGTTACTATGAGACCCATTTCTCTGTGTTATGTAACTTCTCCAAGATACGTAAATACATGTGATAGTATCATATCTGTGCTGTCAGATTGTGGTGCACAAAGAGTTTCCTTTTAGTACCTCTGTAGTGTTCCACATACCCTACCGTCATACTCAGTCATGTAGGGACAGGGGGCGGGGGAGTGGTTTGCCTTGGGTGGCAATGTTTTTGGGGCATCACAGTCTGTAGCCATGCCCCCATGCACAGTGGCCACACCGCTTGTGCCGTAGCCCCACCCCCCCTCCCCACAGTCCAAGCTCCGCCACTGTTCATACCCACCAACATTTCACCGATGAAAATCAGGTCACTTGTGGCCAAGCAACATTAGGGTGTAGTCAAGATGAGAAAAGTTATTAATGAGGAAGAACAGTAAGCTCAGAGAGGCTGCAGCAGTTAGCTTTTGCTTGAGCCTACAGAGAAAGGGAAAATTCTACCCTACCTCTCCTCTCGCGCCTTGAGAGCAAACTACTTATTTGCTGACATATAAGACTACCTTTTTCCCCCCAAAAAATACTGTTTGAAAATGGGGTGTGTCTTATACACTGGTGCGTCTTATACACCAGCAAATAGTATTTGCCGGCATATAAATAGGGTGCATCTTATATGCTGGTGCATCTTACATGCCAGCAAATATGGTACTTTTGCACTTTGAGCTCACTTTGTAGTATGTGAAATAAGCTGAGGACAAAGGAGTAAAGTGGGAGGAAGAGAGAGGAACTGGGACATTTAGAAGAACAGCTGAAAAGATGGAACAATAGAGGATTAATTGGGCCAGTCCCAGCCAAATTGGGACAGCTGGAGGGTATGTCAGCTCAGGCCATTTCCTCACTACACTGTTATAGTGCTATTATCCCACTTTCAACATCCTATGGAATCCTGGGGTTTGCACTTTGGGGAGGGGCATTTAGAATTCTCAGCCAAAGAGCTCTTTTGCCTCAGTAAACTAGAAACCCCAGAATTCCACAGGATGTTGAAAGTAGAATAGTAGCACTATAGCAATGTAGTGCAGAAATGGTGTCAGAGTACTCCTGGTCAGAGCTGGTCCTTTCATTCGGCAACAGCCAAAGTCAGCAGATTCCAAACGTTAGTTATTTAAATGATTATTTTAATTTTACTGCCAGGGAGATGAATTTGTCCGGCCGTTGGTACTCTTAGCCTTGATTTAGGGAAAAGGGCAGCGTTTGCTGCAGCACTTCAAGCAGCAAGAGACACCAGGCTGCCCCTGCCCCCTCCCCACAGTGCTTCCATACGTTTTATTAGAACCACAGTTGGGTGAATTAGGCTAAACCAAATCATCTCAGAATAAATCATGTTGAACTAAATGGGAACTACTTTTGAGTAGACATTTGTTTGGTTGTACCATTAGGCAGCAATTTCATACTCACTTACCGGTAAGTAATCAGTTGAACTTACTTCTGAGTAGACATGTATTGGATGGCACTGCATGCCAAACCTCAGATGTAAAAGTTTTTGTTGGTTATGTTTCATAATCAACATTGTTTTCTGCTGCTCCAGAGACTAGAGCCATTTCCGTACTGGACTGTTGTAGTGCTATTATTCCACTTTCAACATCCTATGGAATCCTGCAGTTTGCAGTTTCGGGAGGGGCCGGCTGGCCCCTCCCGAAACTGCAAACCGCAGGATTCCATAGGATGTTGAAAGTGGAATAATAGTGCTACAACAATCTAGTGCGGAAATGGCTTGGGACATGGAGCAATGGATTCAAACTACAGGAAAAGAAATTTCACCTAAACATCAGGAAGAACTTCCTGATGGTCAGAGCTGTTTGGCAATGGAATATACTGCCTCGGAGTGTCTCCTTCTTTGACGGTTTTAAACAGAGGCTGGATGGCCATTTGCTGGGGGTGCTTTGAACGTGTGGTTCCTGCATGGCAGGGGGTTGGACTCGATGGCCGTTGTGGACTCTTCCAGCTCTATGATTCTATGATTCTATAAACCTGATGGTTTCAGGTTAATTTTCCATTTTTGCCATTAGCATTCTATCCCCAAAGCTGTTAAATATATATAATGATATCATTATTGGTGTTGTTGGTGAACTGTGACCCCCACGATTCCCAAGTCCTCAAAGTTGGCTCAAGATGATGGGAATGCAAAAACATTTGGAGGGCTAGAGTTTCCTTCTATGCAGGGGACACAATATTAGGCAGTGTTGTCTCTCTGTCATGGAAAACAAGCTTACCACCACAAGGAGTGGAAGAAATGTCTCATTGTCCCCATAGCAATGTTTAAATGTTTCACTTTTTTCCTCTTCTTTATTGTTACGCATTTGTTTAAAAGTAAAATGTAAATCCAAACAGAGCTGAGAAAGTTACATTTTTTTAAATGTTCCTTTTGAACATTAGAGTGTTTAAGTAGCAAACCTTTGTTGTTTCTTATTACAGTGTTTAAAAAACAACATATGCTGTTCATTCTGCTGCTTGTTTGTTACCTTACATATGTTATCTAATGGAGCACACCAAAGAATTTCAGAAGAAAATCAGTCTGTGCTTTATAGATTACAGCAAAGCCTTTGACTGTGCAGATCATGAAAAACTATTGATTGTTCCAACAGAAATGGAAGTGCCAAAACAGTTGATTGACTTGATATATAACCTATGCTCAGGACAAGAGCCACTGTCAGAACAGAATGTGGAGAAACCAATTGGCAAGAGAGTCAGACAAGCTGCCATTTTATCACCTTATTTATTCAATATCTACACAGACAATATCATATGGAAAGTGGGATTAAACTTGAAGGGAGGAGGTGTAAAAACTGGGGGAAAGAACTTCAACAATTTAAAATATGTAGATTATTAGCAGAAGATAGCAAAGACTTGGAATTACTACTGATATGAATTTAGGAAGAAAGCACAAAAGCAGGGTTACAGCTGAATATTAAGAAAACAAAAATAATGACCACAGAAGATTTACATAATGATGAAGCTGGTGACCAAGACTTTGGGATAGTTAAAGTCATCAGTCAAAATGGAAACAGTAATCAAGAAATCAGAAGAAGACTAAGGGTCTTTCCGCACTACATTGTTAGAGTGCTGTTATTCCACTTTCAATAGCCTATGGAATCCTGGGGTTTGTAGTTTAGGGAGGGGCATTTAGAATCCTCAGCCAGAGAGCTCTTTGGCCTCAATAAACTACAAATTCCAGAATCCCACAGGATGTTGAAAGTAGAAGAATAGTACTATAACAATGTCATGCAGAAAGGCCCTAAGACTTGGAAGAGCAGCTGTGAAGGAACTAGATAACATGTACAATTGAATACCAAAGCCAGGATAATCATCAACCCCATGGTATCTCTAATTTCTATGTATGGATGTGAAATCTGGATGGTGAAGAAAGCTGACGAGGAAAAAAATTAACTCTTGAAATGTGGTGCTAGAGGAGAGTTCAATGGATACCGTGGACTGTCAAAAAGACAAATAAATGGTCCTGGCAGCAAATTAAGACTGAAATCTCACAGGAAGCCAACATGACTAAACTAAACTAAATTACTATATTTGGGACATATCATTAGAAAACATGACTGTGATGGAGTTCTGGGGGTGTGGCTATTCTGAGTGCTGGAATAGCATAGCAACAGGTTCTAGGCAACCAGAATAGCCCATTAGGAGAGAAACTCATCCCATTAGTGTGAGAGAGGGGTGGAGGCTTGAGAGGAGAATATATAAAAAGGCAAGCACTGAGAGAGAACTCTGGAATAAAGTCCTGCGGTCAGTCAGGTAGGTTGTCTGTATGGGAAAGGGGTTTAATTCTCAGGGAAGCCAAGAGAGAGAGGGGTAGAAAAGTAATTAAACCATTATTGAATCTGGTTATACAGTGTGACCTAGATTTAGAGGTTGAGCCATTGGTGAGAGTGTAGCCAAAGGGCTTTTTATGTTACCTGTGCATATATGAAAGTTTGAAGATATAAGGAAACTGACTAAAAGTACTCTGATAAACTGTATTAGTGCTGACCTACATCTGAACTCCAATACTCTATTCTGTATGTTATTTTAATAAGTATCACAATTTATTTTTATAAATACTGAGTAATACTGGTTGAGTAATATACAGTATTTAAGGACATAGAAGCACACTGCCATAGAACTATAAAGAGGTTCCAAATAAGCATTAAAAGGTCTTACCCTTTACACAAAGGTGGTGCTATAAGAGGGGAAGGCAAAGTTGTTTGTAAAGTGACAAGGTGCCTTATCAGATCGCATAGCTAGCTACCACACCAATCTGAGAGAGAAACAACTAAGCACAATAACTTACTGGAAAAAACAATAATGTTTGATAAATTGAAGGCAACAGGAAAAGAGGAAGACCACATTACAGGTGGGTAGAACCAAGCAAACAAACCACAATCCTGAGTTTGAAAGACTTGAGCAGGGTTATTAAGAACAGGGTATCTTGGAGATCTCTCGTTCAGAGGGTCCTCATAAGTTGAAGCTAATGAGGATATATGCATTAAAAAGCTCCCTAAGCATACTACAGGGAGCTGAGTTCCATATGAATGATTTTCCCCCTGCTTTTGATTTTTAATACTGAGGTGCAAACTCATCATCTAGTTAGACTTTTTCCCCCATGCTCACCAATGCCCTTGAATGTCTGTATTTTACAAATAATTTTTGTTCTATGGATATAAGCATTTAATTTATTTTTATTAACAGTGTGTCCCACCTGTCCTCCAAGGAGAGGCATATAGTACCTTCTTCCCCTTTTCCTTGCCATGACAGTTTTGTAAGATAGGCTAGGCTGAAAGGCAGGGAGCCAAAGTTGGCCAGCAAGTACTGTGACTGAATGAGAATCTTGTACTTGGGTGTCCAGAATCCTGACCACTGCATTGAATCCTGACCACTATGAACCAGCCTGGACGCTGAGATCTGCTGGAGAGGCCTTTCTCTTTGTTCCACCACCTTCATAGGTGCATTTGGTGGGAACACGGGAGAGGGCCTTCTCAGTGGTTGCCCCCAGGCTCTCGAACTCCCTCCCCAAAGAGGTTAGACTGGCACCCTCCCTGCCTACCTTCAGGAAACAGCTAAAAACATTCCTCTTCCAGCAGGAATTTAATATGTAATCTGTATATAGAATGGTGCTGGTTATTTTAATTGCTATTTAATCGCTTTTTGTATGTTGTTTTTATATGTATTTTAACATTGTTTTAATCATTACTGATGTTTCATCTGTGCTTTAACTTTTGTATATCACAGTTTTTAATTATGCTTTTTTATGTTTGTAAGCTGCTTTCAGTCCCCTCAGGGAGGAAAGCAGGATAGAAATAAAGATGATGATGATGATGATAATCCTAATGCTGAAATCCAGTTGGCAGTTTCAATCTATTGAATCAATTGTTGTTGATGCTGCTGCTATTTTATTAATTTATATCCTACCATCTCCCCCATAATGAAACTCAAGGTAGCGTACAAACTATTCAGACCAATAAAGGTTTTAAAAACCACACAATAAAATCAGTGAAAAAATATATAAACATTATTTTTTAAAAAATAAAACATTCTAAAAAAACTAAAACAATTTAAAATTCATTCAAAAACAAAATACAAAAATCAACAGAACAGTCAATTCCTAAAAGCCTGACAGAAAAGGAAAATTTTCATTTCCTGGCAGAAGAAAAGCAAGTCAGGATTCATCCTCATCTCCCTAGGGAAGGGTTTTCAAAGTCTGGGAGCAGCCACTGAGTAGGCCTTCTCGCTTGTTCCCACCAAGCAAGCCTGAGAAAGTAATGGGACACAAGGAGGGCCTCTCTCAATGATCTTAGAGCTCAGCAAAGGGGCAGACAATTGTTGAACAGTAGATCAACACTAGCTAAATCCTATTTCTTCAGTGTGTCTAATCTAATTAGGACTAGCAATGGGATTTAGGTCAGAGTCGGGCTGTTCAGTACAGTTACATTCAGATAACTAGAAGGGATGCTTGTATTGGTTAATATCCTTCCTTTCAACCACTTCCTCTTTCTGTTTCACTGCTACTACTCTAGAGCCTAGACTTTGGCCATTTCCGCACCACACTGGTATAGTATTATTATTCCACTTTCAATATCCTATGGAATTCTGGGATTTTGTAGTTTACTGAGGCCCAAGAGCTCTCTAGCTGAGAATTCTAAATGCCCATCCCTAAGCTACAAACTCCAGGATTTCATCGAATATCGCAAGTGTAATATTAGCACTATAACAATATAGTGCTGAAATGGAATTTGTTAGGAATTCTTGAGAACTCCATTTGGTCCATACGTTGAAATGAGCCAATGTAATTTGCATGTCTAACACTACTATGTGGATCAGAATCAGATCTTGGAAAAGTTACTTTTTCTGCTACAATTCTCAGAATCCCACAATCAAAACAAGAAACTTCCTACTTCTCACTCAATAAAACCCTACACTTTGGATTCTGTATTTCTATAAATTTTATGATACAATTCCCAGCTGAAAAGACTTGTACAAACAAGCACATAAGAAGGGAAGAATTCCCTAGTAGTGTAGGGAAAGCTATCCACAAATGGCACTGTCTTTCAGCAGTGGCGGACTATGTGCTCCTGAAAGGCAAGAAATTATGTTGATGTCAGCAGCTCTGCTTAAAGTCTTCCTAGAAGCCAAGATGACTAAGCTGAGACAGTTGTGGTTTGGACATATCCTGAGAAGACATTACTCACTAGAAAAGACAATAACGCTTGCTAAGATAGAAGTTAGTGGGAAAAAGGAAGACTGCATTACAGATGGATAGACTCAGTCAAGGAAGGCACAGCCCTGAATCTTCAAGATCTGAGTTGGGCAGTAGAGCCTTGGGGAGATATGGGTAATAATAATAATAATAATAATAATAATAATAATAATAATAATAGATTATAAGATGACTTGGAAGTGTCTCATAAGTTAAAGCTGACTTGATGGCAGTTAATAACAACAAATGCTGCGAGGACCTAAATACCCTAAAGGCACCAGATTCCATCTGATCTTGGAAGCCAAGCAGAGTCAGCTCTGGTTAGTACTTGAGTGGGAGAGAGTCAATGAATACCAGGTGCTATAGGCTGTATTTTGGAAGAAGGAACTGGCAAAACAGCATCTGAGTATTCCTTGTCTTAGAAAACCCTATGAAATTCATGGGGTTGCCATAAGGTGACAGGTGAGGTGGGGGGAGTGGTGTCATGCCTTGCCTCCAGAACATGGACTCTGACTCAGAGTCTAAAACAAGGGACATGCCAGAGGCTGAAGCAGAGGGCATGCCAGGGCCTGCTGTACAGAGAGAGGTTACAGTGCCACAAGCAGAACGGTGCGGTCCCAGCTCCAGCAGAGAGTCTTGCCTCCTTCAGACACAGAGGATAACTTAACAGTACCTATCTTTGCTGAGTGCAGACAACAAAGAAAGAGCCTACGTTGATCCCAGAGAATATATAACTGGAAACAATTAATCCGGCAACGACTGTGCTAGGTTTCAGACCTATATAGCTGATGCCGTTCCTCTCCAGGAGTTGTCAGAGCTTATCTGACCTTCTACCCCACTGGCAGTGATGTATTTAAGTCTGTTACTCCAAGTCTCAAGTCAAGTCTCAAGTCTCTACCTTCAAGTCTCAAGTTGAATCTCAAGTCCTTGCAAGATTCTTTCAAGTCAAATCTCAAGTCTGTGAGTCAACTTTACACCCCAACCTCTATTCCAGAATTTCTGGAGAGAGTCAAATAAAGTCAGTTTTAACAATTTAAGTAGAATCGGCCCTCCACTTTTGTGATTTTGCCATCTGCAGCTTCAGAACTGGGGAATAGGATCCTTCTTACTTCCCATTTGCAAAGCTTGCCTTCTGCTCTTAGGAAAAGTTTTAGAAAGCTTTAGAAAGAAAGTTTTATGAAGCAGGAACAGGCTGCTGAGCAGACCTCAAGCCCAGCTCAAGCCCATTTGCTGTTCCCTCTGAGAAACTTTGGGCTTGAGACAGATTGTCATGTGACCAGTAAATTGTAAGGTTTCTGGAGGAATGTGTTATATTACTGAACCAAGGGTAGCAAGTCAGTCACTAAACATATGCAAGCCTCAAGTCGTGTTGAGTCAGTGTGTAATTTTTACCAAGTCAAGTCCGAGTCAAGTCACCGAGGTGACTTAAGTCTGACTTGAGTCCGAGTCAATTGACTCGAGGCTACATCACTGCCCACTGGATACCTTGCTGAATACTCCAACTGACCTTGGAAACTCTCTTGATTTGGAACCCTGTTGGACTTTATTTATCACCCTGTGCTTACTGCCTGGGAGTAAGTAACAGGCTGGGAGCTATTCCGTTCCTTTTTTGGATTATTAGCTGTACCAGGACTGAGATAGGCCAACAGGCAACTTGAAGGCACACACAGACACAAATCCTACATGAGGCTAGTGTTTGTAATTTAATGAACCAATTTTTAATTGAGATATTTCCTTTCTTTCCCAATACCTAGCATAAAGTAGCTGTACTGCTAATATTATATAAAGAAGTAATTTTTCTTTGTTGCTTTGTAGTTCATTTTTTTAAAAAAGCAAGTTGATAAATAAAGTTGAGGATCTAGAGCAGAACTTTCCAAACTTTTCAAGTTGGTGACACACTTTTTACACATGCATCATTTAGCGACACAGTAATTCAGTTTTACTACCAAACCAGAGGTTAAACTAACCCCTTATAAGAGATACAGATACATACATAAATTGTAATAACAAAATGTATGGGGACATAACATATCTCATGAAAACCTTTCATGTATTTTTTAAAATATATGATTTATAAATAATATAAGATTATAAATAATATAAGATTTCCAAGATTGTAGGCAACACACCTACACACTTCAGGCAACATACTAATGTGCCATGGCACACTGTTTGGAAAGCCTTGATTTAGAGGAATTTTAAGTTATATTACTGACATTAAAAGCCATTTATTACCCAATCTGCTTTGCCTCAGAACAACTTCACCAACGACGTACGATATCCATTCTTCCTTTCCCACAATGTGCCATTGAGTCAAATTGACAGAATTTTCTATTAACTTCAAAGATGAAGCTGTGTAAGTATTTAATTATTTGAAATATGTTTGCATATTTCATCTGATATTTCCTTGTCCTACAAGTGAGTTGGATCTGTCCTCAATGAACTGAAGGATGCCAAGTTGTGGACAGTGCCTCTGGCTGATTATTTATTTCAGGAGACGATAAAAGCAAAGGAAACAACAAGCTGTAGAAAGAACAAGTTGAGGAAGTCCACTTCCACCAGCCTGGTTCCACAAGTCTGAGAAACCGTAAAAAAAACTGTTGAGAAACCGTTATCTCCATTATGAACCTGCTAGAGCACTTAGATCCACTGGGGAAGGCTTTCTCTTGGGCCCTTTCCATACCTTACCTTCTTCTGGTGCTGGGGTGCAGGGATCGCGTGAGCAGCCTTTGGCGAGAGGCTCTCATGTCTGGGGTCCTTTGGCTCTGCATGAGCTGCCTGCTCACGCGAGAGCCCCACCTCTTCCTTCTGCAGTGCAGCCTGGGACCTTCCCAGGCTGTGCTGGGGCAGGAAGCGTGACCGGCGCGGCTCCAGAGGCTCTGCATGCCAGGTAAGTGCGCGCGGGGCTTGGGAGCAATGCACGATTGCACACCATTTTTGGCTTCTAGCCGAAAATGAAAAGGTGCACGATCGGTGCCTGCCAGCACCTGGAGCGTCACACGATTTTGAGTGCGTTGTGCGGATCGCTCCTCACAATCGCGCGATGTTCCAGGTGCCCTTTCGGATGGCAAATGCAGTGCGGAAAGGGCCTTGGTCCTGCCACTGTCCCAGACTTACCTGGTGAGGACATGGGAGAGAACCTTCTCAGCAGCTGCTCCTACCCTGTGGAACTCTCTTCCATAGGAGGCTAGGTTGTCCCTCTCCCTGCTTTCCTTTCATAGGCAGGCAAAGAGATTTCTTTATAAGCAGGCATTTAATGGGTGAGCTGGAGACCTTTTAATTATCTATTAGTTGTTTTTAAATTTTATATACATAATATATAAAAGTCAAAGTTTGTCTGTTTGTCTGTGCCAGGTAGAGAAGACATTATATGATTGGTTGTGTCAGATGAGAAGACCTCATCTGATTGGCTGCCTGAGAAGAATCTATGGAATCCTGGGGTTTGCAGTCTAAAGAGAGGCCTTTAGAATTTTCAGGCAGAGAACTCTTGGGCCTAGCCGGTTGCTATGGAGATGAGGCCTAGCAGCAAGGAGGAGGGCAGTGTATTCCTGCAGGAATCCAACCTCTCTGTGTTAATAACCCTGAATACAGATTGGATTGGGGAATATGGGGAAAAGTTGCAGGTACTGGACAAGACAGTTTGAGGAATTAGAGACACAAGATCTCAAATGTGTGTATTTCAACCATGTCTAATTCCTAAGGTAAGGTAATTCCTAAGGTATTTCTAACAAGTATTACTTATGCGAAAGTAAAGTTCTGGCTGGGTATATACACTAGTCTTTTAATGTTTTAATTGTTTATGCTTTTAATGCTTTTTTTAACTTTTTGGAAACCGCCTTTGGTCCTATCTTGGGAGAAAAGGCAACATAGAAATTCAATAAATAAAATAATAAATAAATAAGTTTCAATCCAAGCCACTATGGCCTATTTTTACGTAATCTGATCCTTTATTTTTTCCAGTACACATTACCTATCAAGGCTGCAGTCCTTTGATGCCTGCAAAGGTGTCTCAGGATTTTGGCCATTTCCACACTAGACCGTTATCTCTTTCTCTTGCCTTGTACAAAGAAATGGACAATAGACCTTTTCTTGATAAAAAGAAAGGCAGAAGAAGGCCATTTCCACACTAGACTATTGTCGCGCTATTATACCACTTTCAATATCCTATGGAATCCTGGGGTTTGCAGTTTAGGGAGGGGCCAACCAGCCCCTCCCTAAACTGCAAACCCCAGGATTCCATAGGATATTGAAAGTGGTATAACAGCGTGACAATAGTCTAGTGCAGAAATGGCCTTCTTCTGCCTTTCTTTCTATCAAGAAAAGGTCTATTGTCCATTTCTTTGTACAAGGCAAGAGAAAGAGATCCACACTCTCACATCACCTTGTTATTGTGCAGAAATCTCCACTGCCTTTTGCCACTCAGCCCTCTGTGCTCCAACTACATTCAGAGCTAAAAAAAAAAGGATGTTCTGGAGGCAAATCAGGAAATACATGGGTTTCACCACATCAAAAACTATCTATTTCTTCCTATGTGCCCTCAAGTGGAATAAGCATACCAACCCTGAATGCTTGAATGGAATAAATATACCAACCCTGAATTTTGCCCTCCTACCAATTTCAACAACAGAAAGAATTTGTAAAGAAAAATTCTGGAACAAAACAAGACAGTACTGCATTCAATGTAATACTGCATTCAGTAGGTTTATTATGAAGGAAAATGTCGTAAGGAATAAGCTGCTTTTCAGCAGAACTAAAACAACTGAGACTTCCCTAACTGTCATAGTTTGTTCTTGTGTGTTTCAGTTATATGTTTAAAATTTGTTTTGGAGTTTTCTCACTATTAATTCCCAAAGGTTAACAAACTATTGTCAGTCTAAACTCAATACTGAATGGACTGGCAAATGGCACATCAGTTTAGATCTTCATCATAAAAATGATAACCAGTTTTGAAGAGACTGGACCCTCTTTGAACCTTGCCAGGATTAGATGTACAATGAATTTCCATTATGATTGATGTATTTCTGTTCTTCATGAGTGTTCTGTAGTGTGGGAAGCATTTATTAGACTAACAGAATTTAATAGGGCGTATTTGCATTCTTTCTCTGCTGTGAAATACAGGCCTATGCCCTGATCCAGCAAACTTTTTGGGTCCTGAGAAAGTTGATGTATCCATAGAACTCTTTCAGAACATAAGATCCAAGCACACACACCTTTGTTTGTTGACTGTTTCGCACAAATGCATTTGTGAAGCATTGCTCAAGCATAGTTTTTACTGCATGGGTTTAGTGATACAAAAGGCAGCATATAAACCACTGAAAGATTTAATATGATTTCTGAGTTCTAGTGCATGTATAATTCTGAATGATAAATAAATTAAATGTTTTTCAAGAGAACATATGAATCAATCCTGTACTAAGTGATTTCTACATCAGCCTGCCTGTGACTGTGTCTTAGGCCATTTCTGCACTAGACAGTTATAGCGCTATTATTCCACTTTCAACCTTCTATGGAATCCTTGGGTTTGCACTTTAGGGAAGGGTCTCTAAGTCCCCTCCCTAAACTGCAAACCCCAGGATTCCATAGGATGTTGAAAGTGGAATAATAGCGCTATAACAGTCTAGTGCGAACGTGGGCTTAGTAACATCTTCAGAGGATAAAAGCAAAGGGGTAGGCTTTCTCTTCACTCTGTCATCACCAGAGGTACCTTTGGTGAGGACAAAAGAGAGAGCCTTCTTGATGGTTGCTCCCAAGTTGTGGAATTTCCTGCCATGAGGGGGTCAGTTGGTCTGCTCTCCTTCCATTAGCAGGTCAAGGCCTTTTTATATATGCAGAACTTTGGCTCTTAACTTCTTGTGGCAGAAGGCTCTTTTAATAGGGTATGTTATGCTTTTATTTTTTCACTATGTTATAATGTGTTTGAAATTGTTGTAGTTTAGCATTTTAAACAGAATTGTTTTTTAATGATTTTTAAACTTTTGATACAAATAGGTGCTAGCTGTACTTTGTTTCAACTGGATGTGAGCTTCCATGGTCCCGTATCAGGTGAAAAAGGATGGTACAGCAAGCCTCCACCTTTTGACACCCTGTTTTCTGGTGACACGATTTTGTTGCTTCCAAATTAAGAAGAAGTTTCATTATCTCAGTGAGGGTCCCACTCTTTTATCAGATCTTCTTGCCTATGCGTGCTCACTTGGAACTGCCTTCAAGCATGCGCTGCTTGCAAAGTGAGCTGAGGAGGGGAAAAAGTTGCTAAGCCAGCTGAATGATTTTGCAAGCAGCATGTGAGCAGTCAGTCCCAAGTGACCCTCTGTAAGTCCTTCATGCTCCCTACAGTACAGTACACGGGTCTTGCTTTTCACCAATTCCATTTTCTGGCAATGCTCCAGTCCCTAACCTGCCAGATAAGTGGCGAAGCCTATATAGAAGAGATAGGTAGGTAGATAGTGAGAAAATGAATAAGCAACAAGAAGGATAAGGAAGTGGGGATAACATTGGAGAGTACCCACTGAGAAACTCTAGTCCAATTGCTTCCCCAAAACTCAGATGCATTATCGTACAGAGGCTATCCTTCCAGAACCTATACTATCTGAATTGAGGTAAACATTCTCTGCTGCAGTGCCTAACCTTAGGAGCTTCTAGGGAGTCTGATTTTAACATCATTTTTGACACAAGCAAAGCCCTTTTTTATTTTCCTGGACTTTTACCATTTGAAGGGGTTATTTCATCAATTTGTATAGCTATTTTTATATCCTTGTTGAGATTTTTTAAAGTGATTTTGCTAGTGTTTTGTTTGAATGTTTAATCCTATTTTCATTAACTTGTGAAAACTGCTCTGATAATTATATACTGAACAGTGATATGATAATCAGAGAGAAACAGAGACAGAGGGGGTTAAAAAGAAAGTGGAAAAGAATGGATGAAATACTTATCTTGTTGATGACATGACTTTTATGCATACACAGTATCCATAACTACTTTGACTGACAGACAGACAAAGAGGTGTTTTGCCAAAAGTATACTATTGCAGCTTCATCCCACTAAAACATCAATTTATATTGCCTGGAACAAAAGGGGTGGCACCTTTTCCTAATTTATCAGTCTTCATTTGAAAGAACATATTTTTTGAATACCTGCATTTGGCTCTGAGTAACCGTTTTTTTTTATTTATGAAGGCAGTAAAAAGTATATAAAATATACAGATGATGCACAGTGCCATTGCTGAGAGATGCCATCCGTAACCAAAAATGCTGAACAATGAGATGCTGACTCCAAGGTTAATTTTGTATACATAATTCGACTGCCCTTCATCTTTGCAGATACAGGCATGCTATACAAGAATACTTCAAAAAAAAATCATCAAACCACAACAACAACAACAACAACGTTATAATAAAATCTAGTGAAGCCAGCAAATACAGTAAGATTACAATGACCAGACACCTTTACTAAGGGTCATCCCTTGCCCAATGGCAGCTGGTAATGAAATTTTGGATAACTTTTCAGGAGCTATCCAAGATGCTGAACATATTTGAAGGATAGGCTTTAACACTTTGGGTAAATTCTTTAAAGCTTGAATTAAAACCGGAACAGTATTCCCCAACCCACTGTCATAGCAACTACTAGCTGTCTCCACTTCTAGCATAAAAGTTATATTACTGGCATCACGGGATATTTTTCTGTCTTGGCAACAAAACTCTCCCTTGTTTGCTCATCTCACTCAGAACATTTCAGAGCTATTTTACTGTGGGGATATGCTATCAAAGAGTTCCAATAATTAAAAAAAAATCAATACATTTGTTGAAATTGTTTTTGGTTCCATTTAGATTATTCTTTTTTCCTAAAGAAATCAAACTGAAAAATGGCAAATGGTTGAATTTTGAGGACACTGTTTACTTTTGTGCAAGTGTCAGTGTGCAAGAAGAATTGATTGCTGTATGGGTCTATTCTTGTGTTTATTCCACTATCAACAGTTCTCAGTCGTGATGGAGACTATTTCCTTCAGTATCAGAAGCTGTGCGGTTTTTTTAAATATAGCAATTGCTAGAGAATATGACCAAGGTGCTATATTACACTGTGAGAGGGTAAGATTCCACCAATGTACTCCACCAATGTACAATGGGCTTCCTCTTCCTTTCCCAGTAAAACAAAACTTTTCAGCACCAGTGCGATAGATGATGGCTCAGAGGTCGATGAGCAATTGATTGTGCCAGAAACAGAGCCAGTGGTAGATCAAATTATCTTACCAGCACCCCCATCAGCTGAAAGATAAGCTGAAACAGGGTTGTTGCAGCCAGTGCCAGAGGGAGAAGGGACCAGCAATGATTTAGAGGCATTAGATTCACATTTGCCCCCCAGCCCCCAATCCCAGAGAAGACAAAAAAGAGCAGCTCAGAGGGAAACCATTTTGTTGAGACTGAGAAAACAGAACAATGAGTAACACCTGTTTTCATCGGCTATGTAAGTCTGTCAGTGTGGCTTGCTGTTTGTTTGTAGCAAATAGTTACTCAAGCTCTCACAACCCTTGTGTTCCGGCTCTCTTGACCCCTTTTTGGACAGACCTTTGGCATTCTGAATTTTTTGGATTTGACCTTGACTTCGGCTCAGCTCAGTGTTTCTACTTGATTGTTAGCATTGGACCTTCCCCGCTGCCTCCACCTCTTGGGCAAGTACTATCACCTTCCTTCCCTTGCTGGCAGAGAGGCACAGGCTGGGAACTGAACTCTGACAACCAGGCTGCCTTCCCGTGACCAAGCAGTGGCCAGCTGGGTGGCAGAGGTCAGGCACAGGGGCAGCATTTGGCTACCTTTTCATAAACAAGTGAAAAGAAGAGTCATCATCCTCCCACTTCTCCCATGAGTAAGCTAGATGTTGTTGCTGTTTCCAACTTATGGTTACCTTAAGGTGGAACCCATCATAGGGTTTTCTGGGTCTGAGTGAAATACACCCAAGGTCACCCAGAGGGTTTCCACGGTCGTGTTTGGAATCAGACCCTGGTCTCCAGGGTTGTAGTTCAGCACTCAAACTATTACACCATGCTGGCTCTAGATGTACTCTTATGTAAATTAGAGATCTATGAGAATAACATCTGTTCTTTGCTCACTATTGCCTGAGCAAGCCCTCCTCCAGGTACTACTTGTGGTGGGAATGTACTCTAGAACTGGGTGGGTTCATTATGCAAGCAGGTACTTGTGCCATGATGGGAAAAGCATATACTCTGCCATAAGAGGAAGTTATGCCAGTATATGTCACCAATCAAATTCCATCCTACGAGTGGAAGGAAACTGTTGTACACATGTGGGCTTCCCATGGACAACTGAATGCCTGCTGTGTAACCACAATGCTGGACTAGATGGCCCTTTGGCCCAAGAACCAGTAGGATTGCTGGTGGACTGTAAATATCCACCAATGTACTTGTACTGGTGCTCCGGGATTAGAGCTGCTTCTTCTTCCTTACCAAGTACATAAGGGAAGCTGGAGACTCCCAGATGCAAGTGTGCCTGCTGGCTACTGATTGGCGCCAGAGATATGCTTGGGTACCATCTCATTGCCTTAGGGAAGAAGCAGCCACCATTGTATCCTGGACAAAGCTGTTTCTTTTTTCCCCACAGCTAGATAATGCCCAGATGTAACCCCACTGCCAATCAGTGGTGGATGCAAGCTTCACCCAGGAGCTTCTACTTATCCTTGCACACCTGGGAGCAAAGACATTGTTTTAGGAGGTATCATTTTTTTACAATGTTTTCACCATTTGCATTTGCACAATGTTTTTCAAAGTACCTATGCTGGAGTAACTGAGGGCTAAGCCAACAGAAATCGCCAACAGGATTCTGACCTTGGTCTGATCTAGCATTGGTTTTGTACTCACACACTTTTCATTTTGATTGCACAGCCTGTATTTAGTTATATAGAACCTCATGAACGTGCTTAAATTTGGATCCAACTCATAATAAGTAAGTAAAATTAATAAATTGAAAGCATTTTATGGTGCTGCTTTGAATGTGTTTGGTATTGCTAAAAACATATTACTGAATTTCCTTGAAATTATCTTTTTTTATTCCTTGGGTCATCCAACAAGGGGAAATACACACGGCTCAATGACAGAACACATGCTTTGCAAGGGTCCAGGACCAGTCCTTGTTACCTCTAAGCAGGTCTGTGAAGGACTTCTGTCTGAAAGTTACTGCCGCTCAATGTAGACAATACTGAGCTAGAGTTGAATGGACCAGCTCACCAAAAGGCAGCTTCTATAATCCTTTAAACAACAGGTGCCATGGAAATTCAGACAAACAAACATTTTGAATCTGAACAATGTCAAACTCTGAATCTGGAAGCCACTTAAAATCACTCCCCAAGATTTTTACTTGCACTTTTTCCTGTGCAGTGATTATTTATTGATTTTTCATAAGGATTTATAAGAAGCTGTGTTTAAAATGAGATACATTTGCCATTAGCGTTAGAAGTATTGATATATCACTCTGATGAATTTAGAATAGTGGAATGAATGACTGGCAAATGGAAGAATCTGTTGCATACACTGGCATGTAGCCAGATGTTATTCAATCTGCAACATAAATAAGCACCTTAAATAATGCTAGGAACCACTCAGATATGGAATTAATACATGGGGATGCTACAAGAGCACGTAATAGTATATTTAAATTTAGACCTCTTATTAAATAAAGCAGTTTGGGATTAATTAGTGATGAAGTGTGGTGAAAAGAAAACTGATTTTTCTTTCTTCTCCCAGAGGGTGGACCACATCTTATTAAAATTTTGCATGTGCATAGTGTGATATTTGTTGTTCCACAATCACCACCCACGCAATTTTCCAGTGTTGCCCCCGTTTGAATTATGCACCATCTCTTGGCAACCAGATAACTGCTGTAGTATTTTTTTAAAGAGGAAAAAGAAAATAAACTAGAAATCCATGTAAGAGAGAGATAAGACAGAGAGGTAAGCACATGTAAGTGTGTATGAATAAATTCTTAGAACTACTTCCCTTAACTTGAACAGCTGTTTGGTGTCCCTTTCCCATTCTCATTAGAACCTATATTTCAGCTTATAGGACAGTCCTTTGACCTCTTTGACACTCACATTAATAGCTGCAAACTGAGCTCAAGCTGCAAAAGTAGTTTGCACTCAATTAACTCAGAGGAGGGGAGAGGAGAGGTGAAAGTCTGCTCTTCCCTGTAGACTAGGAAAAAGCAAACTGCTTCAGGCTCTCCTAGGTTATGAGTTCTTTTTCATTAATAACTTTTCTCATCTTGATCACACTCTGATGTTCCTTGGCCCAGCTGTGTAGCTTGGAATGCGGGTAAGGGGGCAGGGAGCATGGACAAGTCGTGTGAGGGCATGGCCACATTGCGCATGGGGCGTGGCCATGTCACGTGGGGCACCCCCAAAAAATTGCTGCCCAGGGCACACCACTCTCATCACCCCCCCCCCCATCCATACACCAGTGCCTTGGCCACATGTATCTCACTTTTCATCTGTGAAATGTTGGAGGATATGATTTAGTAGGTCATTCACAGCCAAATTATACATACCTTTAAACTATGTTGTTTCATACTTATATGCAGTTTTTTCCCCCTAATGTTGGTATCATGGAGAAGACCTCATTCTTAATTAGTCCTGGACTAGGGTGGGGAAATGAGAATTAACTGTGTGTCTCTCCTCTGTGGTCTTGATTTGAATAAAAGCCATGAAGGCTGAAACTGGCATGACCACAAAAGATCCTGATTGCTTCAATGGGATCTTGTCTGACAATGCAAATAGGGGAGGGATACAACAGCAGTGAGGTAAGAAACTGGATCAAGACTCCCATGCTGGAAATTTCTGTCAAATAGTCTTGAATTCAAGAGCAAAACTACATGATCAAAGTACTGTAATGTGTAGTTTAGCCTTCCCTATGAATGCATGAAGTTGAAATGCTGGCAAAAGTTAAGTGTCAAATATATACCCCCGGTAAGTGTCAGCACGTGAGGCTTCTTACAGCCTACATGCAGAGGATCTTAAAATCCCACTGATTTAATATTCTGTCCTCTGCTCTACCTTCATATTACCTCTCAGTTGTAGCATACACTTCTACTTATTGTTGTTGTGTGCCTTCAAGTAATTTTTTACTTATGGTGACTCTAGGTGAAATTATCACAGGGTTTTCTTGGCAAGATTTATTCCAGAGTGGTTTGCCTTTGCCTTCCTCTGAGGCTGAGAGAATGTGACTTGCCCAAGGTCATTCAGTAAGTTTCCATGGCAAGCAGAGATTCAAACCCTGGTCTTCTAGTGTCCTAGTTTTACACTCAAACCAGTACACTGCTTTGTCTCTCTCTACTTTTACTTGAGGGCATATTATTTTTCTCATGCTAACCCTATATTTATTCAGAAAGCACTATTTATGGTATTAAATAGCATGCACCACCATATTAGGACTGCAATCACCTTATAGATCCCCCAATATGATAGAAACCAGTACTGGTCAGCTTTGTTCTTCTACTGTATTTGTAGGATGAAATGTACTGCCATTGGGCAAACAGCAACCATTATTTTATTAACAGTGTGTTTGCATATTTTAAATCACTGTATACTTTTTAATCTAATTTTAGTAATGGTTTATTTTAGGTCAGATTATAAGTCACTTTATACGCTTTCAAAAGAGAGCAAGCTAATCCGTCTGTATGACGAATAAATGAAAAGTATAAAATGAAATATGCACATTTCATCGTACAAAGCAAAGACGAGTTCCACAGGCCACTCTTCACATTGCACAGAGGGAAAGACATTTTTGTGCATATTTGTGATAACAACAAATGTTTTCTGGATATAAAAGCTGCAAGACTAGAATCTGCTTGACATTTCACAGCTCTGAGGGCCAATCACATGTGCATTACTCACGCATATGAGGAGGTGGTTTCACATATTATCTTATACACCACTCCTGAGCAGTAAGAAGTCTCTGAGTTTCCCATGCATGCCAGGATTCAGTTTCCTTCATATCAAAGACCTAGAAAGCAGTCACTGGGGATTTATCCTGTTTTTGTGCTCTAGGTTTTTAATACATATATATGCGTGTGTGTGTGTGTGTGTGCATACATTGAGTGCCTTGAAATCATTTCAACTTATGGAGAGCCTAAGGCAAACCTATCACAGAGTTTTCTTGACAAGATTTGTTTGTCTTTGCTTTTGCCTCAGGACTGAAAGAATATGACTTGCTGAGGGTCACCCAGTGGGTTTTGAATCTTGGTCTCCGGTGTCCTAGTCCAAAACTCAAACTCAGACCACTACACCAAACCAAAACTCAAACTACTACACCATGCCCGCAGAAGAGAAGGTTAAGAAGGGACAGAATAGTCATGTTTAAATATTTGAAGGGATGCCATGTCAAAGAGGGAGCAGGCTTGTTTTCTGCTGCTCCAGAGACTAGGACAAGGAGCAATGGATTCAAACTACAGGAAAAGAGATTCCACTTAAACCTCAGGAAGAACTTCCTGACAATCAGAGCTGTCTGGCAGTGGAATCTGCTGCCTCAGAGTGTGGTGGAGTCTCCTTCTTTGGAGGATTTTAAGCAGAGGCTGGATGGCCATCTGTCGGGAGTGCTTTGATGTGAGTTCCTGCATGGCTGGGGGTTGGACTGGATGGCCCTTGTGGTCTCTTCCAACTCCGTGGTTCTGTGATTCTGGATTCTGTGCTGGCTGGTGTGTGTGTGTGTGTGTGTGTGTGTGTGTGTGCGCGCGTGCATGCACACATATGCAGCAAGCTGGGCATAAAATAAGGGTTGACAACAGATACCTGATTCCCATCAGATGTCTGTGGCATTCATGTCAGCTGTCTGTCTCCTTTCAGTCTCACTTCCATCATAGCCTGCTAGCTACATGCAGGCTCCACTCAACTCCTCTCTGTATTTAGTTGGGAGGAAGGAAAAAATGTTCAGCCACCTTGGCCCGTGGCCTGTGCTTTCTTGGGCCAACCCAGTTCTCATCAAGACACATCTGTAGAATGCCACAAGCCATCTACTGTCTCGTTTGGTGTTTGAGAGTTGTTGCCTCGGGAGACCATGTTGACACTGAAATTGATATCTTACTGATACCTTGCAGAATTCTTACATTATTAATTGGAAGGAAACCTGCAGAGTTATCTTGACTAATCTTTTATATATTTCTGGGCAAGGATACATTTTGAGTTACCCTGTGGCCAGTGGAGTCAGTGGAGGTGTGGGAGAAGAAACATTCAGTATTACTTCTTGCCATATATGACTGAGGCCTTCTCCTGTGGGAAAGGATGGCCCACAGGAACTCTACTTTTGTGGTCCCAAAGCTACCTAAACAGAATTTTGTGGCTCCCAAGCATTCCAACTCATTTTTTAAAAAAAACTCAATTAAAAAAACACAACAAAATTCACTCCAAAACCAGCCAATATGCCCCCAAACAGTCCATGAAGGCAATGGTTTAGGTTGTTCACGTCTATAACCTCCAACCTTCCTAAAAATGCCCAAAGTGCCCCAATCTGGTAAAAAATCAGCAAAAATGGCAACCGGAAGTGATATGATGGCACTTGCAGTGCGCTTGAATGCACTGGTGCAGCTGGCGGAGAGGTCGCAAGGGCAAAAATTGACCCTCAGCTACTCCCAATTACCCATTCCTACATTACATCTGTAGACAACAGATTTCCCTTCATCCAATGTCATGTTGTCACTACCAACCAATCTGAAGAACCTCCCCCTGCAGAACTTCCTGAGGACTTATTAGCACTTCAGAGCAGGTTTGGGGATACTGGGAGCTGAAGTGGTGGAGAGGTGAGATTCCCCCCCTGCTAGTTCCACTGATGGAAGCAGTTCCAGCAGCAGATGTCCCCCCACTGGCTTTAGGCCATTTTTGGTAAGATCTAAGAAGTTTCTGCTGTATATCCACAGTGTGACATTTGTTACCTAAGAAAAATTACCTCATCAAAAATTACCTCATGAGAAAATTGGTATCAGATGTTATAATATGCATCACTCAGTCTGAAGTCTCATAACATCTAGGAATTATATTCAGAAATACAATTTCAAAAAGGAAGGGAAGGTACCAGATGCTGGAGCAAGAAATGAAATGCTGCAGAGAATGATGATAAAGGACACAGATAAATAAGATAGATGCAGAATTTGCAGCATGCTTCTTGTTAACCAAGAGAAAAGTTTCACAAAGAAAGTGCATATAACTATATCTTAATCTTTAATTGCATCTTTATCTTTAATTACAATATATTAATTGGTCCTCAGACTTGTATTATTCACAATGAGGACTTTTGTCTTTGTAAGCAGGATTAGAACTGGGCAGTTTCATAATGTACATATCCAGTAAAGGGCTGCTGTTATAGAACTGTAGAATCATAGGGCTGGAAGATACCACAAGGGCTGTCAAGTTCAACCCGCTGCCATGCGAGAATACACTATAAAAGCATTCACGACATCCGACCATCTAGCCTCTGTTTAAAAACCTCCAAAAAAGGAGACTGCAGCACACTCCCAGGCAGCATACTCCACTGTCAAACTGCTCTTACCATCAGGAAGTTCTTCCTAATGTTCAGATGGAATCTCTTTTCCTGAAGTTTGAAGACATCTTTGTGTCTAGTCTCTTTGGGTTTGCTCCATCCTCCATATGACATTGTAAGACCCCGCTTTGGGGGTCCCCAATATCAGTATGGTTTGGATGGGCACCATACCTAATTGGCATCATATGTAATTGGCAACACATTTTATTGGCTCTGATATCAAATTCAAGCCTGAAAGGTGACAGAGAGGTCAAACCGAGTGAGAGAAAGAATTTGACTGTAAATGTGAGAAGCATAGGTCAACTCCAAAATTCCTCCCGGTAAGACTGAGTCATTTGTCAGGCAAATACACACCATTCCTGTGGACAATAGGCTTAAATAGAAGTTGGAATTTTCCAGGGAATCCAACTGTGAGGAGCCCACCAGGACACTGATTGACAGATATCCATCCCTTGTACACCTGGATTCTTTCCTCTGTCCTCACAGCACCCACAATAGACAGCTATTACAACACCCATCATGTCTTTGTCAATCAAAGCACTAAGCCCATCAACAGGCGAAAGACTCATTGTCCACAACAGGTTCCCTTTGTCTTGCATCTGGAACCTTCACAGCCACAAGCCATTTTCAGGGTACAAATATCCCTGATTTGAGGAGGCCCAGTGCAGTCTCTTGAAGATCTACCCATCACTCTGTCTGTCTGGCTCCTGAATGAGAACTGCCCTTAGGTCCTACCTAAGCCAAAATACATTTCTACTCTTCACTACTCTTCTGGACTGGTAATTATAAATCCCCCCAAACCCCTCAGCCTCTCTATAATTTTTCCTCCCTTTCTCTTTCAGCTAGCTCTTGTGTGAATGTGTGATTGTGTGTATCTTGTGTGCATGCATGAGTGAATTCCCCTCAATAAAATCATTTTATTAGACAATTTTGTTTGAATATTGCCTCAGCCTGACCCCGTAAACATTGGGTTCAAGATCTCGCTAGGTTGCCCTGCCTCTTGCACTGCTTAGCTTGTGCTCTTGCTAATTCCCATTCCCCAGTATTTTGAGCACATTGAGGTGTCCCTCATGGGACCCCAGAAATCAGGGTAACAACATCCCTTCAAATGTCACCTCTTAACCTTCTCTTCCCCAGGCTAAACATGCTCAGCTCCTGAAGCCACTCCTCATAGGGCACGGTTCCAAGGCCTTCTACCATTTTGGTCACCTTCCTCTAGACATAATCCTGCTTCCTGAACTGCGGTGCCCAGAAGTGGACACAGTATTCCAAGTGGGGTCTGACTGATGCAGAATAGAGTGGTTCCATCACTTCCCTTGACCTAGATACTATATTCCTGTTGATGTATCCCAAAATCACATTGGCTTTTTTAGCTGCCACATCACACTGTTGATTCATGTTCAGCTTGTGGTCTACTAAGACTTCTAGATGCTTTCCACATATACTGTGGTCAAGCCAGGTGTCACCCATCTTATATCTGTGCATTTCATTTTTTTCTGCCCAAGTGTAGTAGCCTACACTTCTACCTGTTGAAATTCATTTCGTTAGTTTTGGCCCGGTTCTCTAATCTGTTAAGATTATTTTGAATTCTGATCCTGTCCTCTGGGGTGTTAGCCACCTCCTCCTAAATTGATTTCATCTACACATTTGATAAGAATGCCCTCTATTTTCTCATCCAAATCATTGATAAAGATATTGAATAGCACTGGGCCTAGGACAGAACTACCCCACTAGCAATGGAATTATAGAATCATAGAATCATAGGGTTGGAAAAGACCACAAGGGCCATCCAGTCCAACCCCCTTCTATGCAGAAACCCACCTCAAAGCACTCCCGACAGATGGCCATTCAGCCTCTGCTTAAAAACCTCCAAAGAAGGAGACTCCACCACACTCCGAGGCATCATATTCCACTGCCAGACAGCTCTGACTGTCTGGAAGTTCTTCACTAGTCACTTCTCTCCAGGATGAAGAGGAGCCATTGGTTGGTTAACCAATTACAAGTCTATCGAACAGTAACTTTTTCTAGCCCACATTTTACTACCTTGTTTGCCAAGATGCGTTATGTCTACAGCATTCCCTTCATCTATTGAGCTAGTAACTCTATAAAAAAATAGACAGATAAGATTAGTCTTGCATGACGATACCACATAAGTTACAATGTGCATTGGAACTGCTACACAATGGGATTGATGTGCACTGACATCCCTGTGCATTGGATCTTTGTGCATTGACCCTGTTGTGCACTGAGACACTGGCTAGGGAGTACCAATATGCATCAGAATACACTTGACAGTATTCTTTTACTCATCTTCTCAATTCACTAACAGGATTGCTTAGTGCCTCTGCTACGTAGTTAAATATATGTAAAGTTGCACAATGTACACTGTGATAGAAGATTCTGGCTAATGTATCTGCAGAACAAGCTGAACATCCAGAGCAAAAGGAAGTTATTGTCATCTTAAGGCTTTTGGATCAGGTGGGATGGAAATCTGCATCCTGTTACTTAGACTCAGTATCCTCAGTCAGGATCAGGAACACTCTTGAACCCCTTAACTGCTGACTCAAATCGTCTAAGAGACTTTTGTTCCGATGCAGTTGTCCATTTTTAACAGTGACAATTGTATTAACACCCCAGTCTTTTCCAATTGGATAAAACAACCTTTTCCTTTAGATTAAAGCATTTTCTACATAGTGTTGCATGTGAAGAGTGTCCAGGGGCCATTACTGGAGAACAGGAAAACACAACACATGCTGGAGGATCACTCTGATTCTTTTTGGGCTCTTTGATGTTACCTCTGGTTGCCAGTGCTGCCAAACTTGTTGCTGCTCTCACAAGACCCACAGTTGCAGAGCAGAACATCACTACAAGAGGGACACAGAGGGACACTGAGGGACACCGTGCTGCAGTTCCATAGGGCTGTGTGGTATAGGAGAATAACCTGATCCAAATGCTTCCTGTAATAGACTAGTATGGACTGCCCACCTTCTCTTTCATCATAGAAAAACACTTGGCCATCCAATAGTGTGTGAAACAGGAGTCAGCCTTCTATCTACTTTTTTCTTCTCATAAGGCAAACTACAACAAACGTAGTGTCATGCTGTGAATATCTACGCACATAGATGATCCTATAGAAATAATAATAATATAAAGAATGATGGCTGTGGTTCTCAAACACTGTAGAGTTGTACATGTAGAGTTGTAAATGTTAGTACAATAGGTCAAATATACTCATTCCCAAACGCCATGTCAGCAAAATAGTCATAGGCTGGAATCCCATTGATGTCTTACTCACATAGAAGTTCCTCTAAAAAACCATTTCTGGAAGCAGCTGGATGTTTTTGTCCAATATGGAGCCTCCACATTCACCTCAAGGCCGCAGAAGCTTAGTTATGTGTGTGATAATATTTTGTGTGCATGCATTGTTCACCCGTGCACATTGAACATGGGCAGGCACATTGCCCAGTTATGTTTCACATTTGGCTATGCAACATCACAGTTCACAAAAAAAAAAAAAAAAAAAGGCAGCATGGCACAACTGCCATGGTTAGCATTCTGTTAGTGGCATATGTAAGTGAAAGTTTCCCTTCTACCTCCTTAATGTCCTTTTTTGAGACCTCCAGAGGTTGGTGTTCCCTTTCCCTTTCCCTTTCTCCATCTGCAGTGTCCAAAGGCCCTCTCCCTGTAGTTACCATACAGCCTCTTAAGCCTCCCCACATAGCCATTTTTTGCCTCATGGGGAATGGGAAGGATTGGAGAAGCTTCTGGCTCTGCCCCTGTAGCCAGACATGAAATGATTACAGCAACTCTGAGGCATCCAGAGGACCCTGGCAGATCTCACTGCTGATATGATTATTTTACATGTAGCTATGGGGACATAGTCAGATATTTTTATGATCTGGCCCATTCCCCATGAGGCATGGAATGGCCATACGGGAGGGGGCATCAGAGGCTGTGTGGTAAGTCTAGGGAGGTGCATATAAGTCAACCTCCTGTAGCTTTGCACGTGGAATTACTACACTGTGCTGAACCACACAGGGTTGCAGCTCATGAGTGTAACGTTACATTCCATCTCCTTGACACAGGATTTAGACCTTATTTCCTGTTTAAAAAGAATTACAGATCAAACTTTGGGGTTTTTTTAGTGTCTTCCAGATTTTACCCCATTAGATAAATATTGTTTGATGTGGTCTCCCCGTATGTTTTGACAGGGAGTTAACAAGGTCACTAATTAGAATATGTGTGTGTTTGAATACAATCTTATTAATATTCAGGTGCATTCAATTTAATCACACACTTCAGATTTAGTTATTTGCTGTGAAGAGAGAAAATGAAAAGTACCTGCATGTCTGACAACATTCTTTAAGCAATTCCAAAGGAGAATTTTTAAATAATCCAGACATTCCCGGTCATTAGCCATTTCCACACTAGACTGTTATAGTGCTATTATTCCACTTTCAACATTCTATGGAATCCTGGGGTTTGCAGCTTAGGGAGGGGGCTCAGAGGCCCCTCCCTAAACTCAGTGGTGGAGCTTGGAGTGTGTGGAGGGGAGCAGGAGGGGGTGGAGCTATGGTGCAAGGGGAGTGACCACTGTACAAGGGGGCATGGCCGCGGTGTGCGGGGCTGTGGCCAGGGCATGCAGGGGTGTGGCTAGGGCGCCCGGGGGCATGGCTATGGGCCGGGATGCCCCAGAAACATTGCCACCCAAGGCGAACGCCCCCTTGCCCCCCCCATCCGTACGCAACTGCCTAAACTGCAAACCTCAGGATTCCATAGGATGTTGAAAGTGTAATAATAGCACTATAACAGTCAAGTGCAGAAATGGCCATTTTCTTGCAATTGCTACCACAAGAACTTTAAATGATTTTGTATATCTATTTGACATTGTTGGGGAACTGCATTATCAGACCATGAGTTGCATGACTTTGTGTTTCTGACTGAAAGTATTAGTCTATATTTTATATGCTTCTTGGCATGGTTTAGACAAGCTACTCATCTACAGAGAGCAATTTCTTTTGTGTTCTAGTCAGTACAATTGATTGTTATTCAGAAAGCTGTACCCTGAAAATTCATTTTGAAATTAATTTTCTTGCATTTGTTTTTATAACGTGAGAGGCCATACATCTGCCAAGTGCGCAGTCCTCAATGAAAGGCTCCACTTTTATGAGCATTGCCAGATTATCAACTTGATATGTTTTGCCTCAGGACAATAACGCTGTCATCCTACCCCACCCCTCATAAAAGAGAGGGAAGGAGAAAAAACATCAACTCTTTTTAAGGCTTTCCTGTTATACCAAACCTAGAATCAGTGCATGGTATCCTTGGACAGTTGCTGGGGTTTCAGCACCCCAACATCCCTTTCTTCCACAAGCCAACCAGTTTGGAGCATCTATTGGAAATTTTCCACAATGTCCTGGAGAAATACCATAGCAGAACCATTGTGAGAAATTTGAAATGGTAGTGCCAAATTGTCTTGCACTGACAGCAGCGTGACTCCTGGCTGCTGAGTCTCCCTCAGATAGGAAGGGGACCATCCAAGGGAATACTTCATCAAGAGGTTCCTCAGACCTGGAGATGGACCTGTTCTTACTGTAGCATCATAAGCTACTTGACCTCAGGAACCTATCTAGAAGGGGCTCCACTTAAAAGAGCTTCCACTTAAACCTCAAGAAGAACTTCCTGACAGTCGGAGCTGTTCGGCAGTAGAATATGCTGCCTCGGAGTGCGGTGGAGTCTCCTTCTTCTGCGGTTTTTAAGCAGAGGCTGGACGACCATCTGTCAGGAGTGCTTTGATGTGGGTTCTTGCGTGGCAAGGGAGTTGGACTGGATGGTCTTCCAACTCTATGATTCTGTGATTCTACGTTGATTTCTCATTCCTACCCTTAATGGCAACAACTCCAGGCATATCTACTAATCTGTCATTGCAGATGACACCAAATTGGGAAGGGTTGCTAATACGCCAGAGGACAGGATCAAAATTCAAAATGACCTGGACAGATTGGAGAGCTGGGCCAAGGCTGACAAAATGAAATTCGTCAGAGAGAAGTGTAAGGTCCTACACTTAGGTAGAAAAAATGGAATACAGAAATATAGGATGGGGGACACGTGGCTGGATAGCAGTACATGTGAAAGGGATCTAGGAGTTTTAATAGACCACAAGCTGAACATGAGTCAGCAGTGTGATGCGGCAGCCAAGAAAGCCAATGCAATTCTCGGCTGCATCAATAGGAGTATGGTGTCTAGATCGAGGGAGGTACTGGTACCACTCTACTCTGCTTTGGTTAGACCTCATCTTGAATCCTGTGTCCAGTTCTGGGCACCCCAATTCAAGAAGGACATGGTCAAGCTGGAGCAGGTCCAGAGGAGGGCGACCAAAATGGTGAGCAGCCTGGAAGCCATGCCCTATGAGGATAGACTTAGAGAGCTGGGTATGTTTAGTCTGCAGAAGAGAAGGTTAAGAGGGAACATGATAGCTATGTTTAAATATTTGAAGGGATGCCATGTAGAGGAGGGAGTGGGCTTGTCTTCTGCTGCTCCAGAGACCAGGACAAGGAGCAATGGATTCAAGCTGCAGGAAAGGAGATTCCACCTGAACCTCAGGAAGAACTTCCTGACAGTCAGGGCTGTCCGGCAGTGGAATGTGCTGCCTGGGAGTGTGGTGGAGTCTCCTTCCTTGGAGGTTTTTAAGCAGAGGCTGAATGGCCATCTGTCGGGAGTGCTTTGAAGGTGTTCCTGCATGGCAGGGGGTTGGACTGGATGGCCCGTGTGGTCTCTTCCAACTCTACATTTCTATGATTCTATGATTCTATGTCACAGATCATCTAGTTTAAAGGCAGTACAGGGTCCCCTTCCTTTCTCTACTCATATCAAAAACTTGACCTTCGCCATTTTGCACATCTTCCTGCTTACACCCTCAGAAGACAGAAATTGCCCGAAGAGCAAATCCTTAAAAAGAAATAAGCAGTGGAGACTGGTGGTGCTGGGACAGCACCGGAGCAGTAAATTCACACTGATATTTATTCCAAACTTTAAAGGGGCACCCTACTGTGCTGACCGCATCCCTCCAATAGGTTCAGCACCTTGGATAGTATATTTAAAATCTACTATATAAAAGTCAATGTTTGTCTGTGCGTTTGTCTGCGTCAGACAGGCAAAGACCTCATATGATTGGCTGTGTGAGGAGAGAAGACCTCATATGATTGGCTGTGTGAGGAGAGAAGACCTCATATGATTGGCTGGTTGTGAAGATTCTATGGAATCCTGGGGTTGGCAGTTTAGGGAGGGGCCTTTAGAATTCTCAGCTGAGAGCTCTTGGGCCTCAGGCCGGTTGCTAAGGAGACAAGGCCTACCAGCAAGAAGAAGGGCAGTGTATTCCCTCAGAAACCAAACCCTTTATATGTTAACAACTCTGAATACAGTTGGATTGGGGAATATGGGGATAAGTTACAGATACTGGAATGGCCAGTTGCTATGGAAACAAGGCCTAGCAGCAAAGAGGAGGACAGTGTTTTCCTTCAGGAACCCAACCTCTGTATGTTAACAACTCTGAATACACATTGGATTGGGGAATATAGCGAAAAGTTACAGGTACTGGAGAAGACAGTTTGGTGAGTTCTTAAGAGGAAAAGAAACATCACGGGCAACGCCGAGTAAATATGCTAGTATGGAATAAAAGCCAGAGCAGAATCACCACCTCACAGCTGTCAGAGACTCCCCTGGGAAGAAATCCCATAATATGTGCCCAGAGCTCTCTTTTGCACAGCAGATCATCCTGAGTTGGGGCAACAATAGAGTACAGCAGGCCCCCACCTTTTGGTGCTTCATTATCTGACAACTCTCTCTTTTGATCCTTCCAAATTAAGGACAATTCATTCCATTGCTTTGATGGGGGTTACATGCTTTCATCAGTTCTTCTTGCCTACGGAGGCTTGCTAGGAACTATTTGCACAGGCATGCTGCTTGAAAAGTGAGCTGAGAGGGGGGAAAGGCACTAAGCTGACTGTGAGACTTTGCAAACAGCATGCACACGGTTGGTCTCAAGTGAGCCTCTGCAAGCCCTTCATGCTCCCCACAGTATGGTACATGGGTTCCACTTTTCAACCAATTCCGTTGTCTGACGGTGCTCTGGTCTCTAACCTGTGAGATAAGTGGGGAAGCCTGTATCACTAAAATGAATAAAGGATAGACGGGGGTATCTTCATTAAGATGAAAAGATTTGCTACTTTCATTTTTTTTAATTAATTTTTTTAACAGGTGATCAACAGAAAACATGGTAGAGACCTACAGAATGATGCATGTTGTAGAGGACAGAGAAGCTCTCCACCAGAGACACCGGAACTGTTTTTAAGGTGGGAGGTTCAACCCTTGTGAGTTGAGGGGTCTCCATTTAAGGTGAGGAACCCAACACTGGGAAACAGCTTGTTATTAATTTTGCCTCCTTCATACAGCACACCATTAATTTAACAAATACGTGAAGATGGCCCCCAGTGAAGATCTTTTCAAAAGAGAGTTAGACATCTTCGTGAAAGATGTCTATTGCTAGACCAGGATTTAGTTCATTTAAGAGATTTTTATGTAAAACTGTAAATCAGTTGATCTCATGGAATTTGAGACAATTAAAACAATAAAATACAAAATCAACCTGACAATTACTGAAGAGAGGGCTATTGTCATAATGTTCTGCTTGTGGGCTTCTTAGAGGCATTTAGTGACAAAACAAGATGCCAGATTAGACAGATCTTTGGTCTGATACTATAGGGCCTATTTTTTAAACAGTTCTTTATATAGAAAACCTGCTCTCTAGTCACCCAGCATACTTTCCCACTCACATTCACGCTTGAGATGTTCTGCCTACACTACAAATTGCAACTATGCTCATCAAGTCAGGGCTGCGCTGAGAAAGCCCAGAGTGTACATCTGTGTGCAAGAATAGTGAAGCCTTTGTATTAGAATTCTCAAAATTGGGCCAAAGGACCCAGCCACAATTAGGTGGGGCTTATAACATGGGCTGTCTCCTAGATTGGCATACAATCTGATGAGCCCTTATGTAAGTTTATTTTACATCTCAAATGGTTACATTTTCTACATTTCTAAACATCTGCTTCTGTTACTTTTGTTAAATAATTACAGGATGATGGTAATAACAAACTACCAGGTTTTGCTCAATATTTAGTCACTTTTTGTCAATATGTTGAATTGTTTATTCTAGGGGACCAAGGCAAACATCACATCAGTTAACTTTAAAGCTTTTATTTTCTGTACCTTTTCCACTGCAAATTCATGAATTAGTCCTGAAAATAGATCTGTCTTGCAAGTTCACATTAAACAGGTAAGATGATTTAATACCCTGACTTTCTCCTGAGATGGAATTCAAGGCAGCAGCCTATTCTTGCTAGATATTGCTGAATACTTATAGCTTTTGATTATTGATAATCTGGTTCTGCTACTGGCACTGATAATATGAAAAAAAAATCAGTTGGGCTTTAGCTGCTGTTGCTTCTTGAAAATCTTATTTCACATTCTTTTCTAAAAGTAGGAGTGAAGTGTTTTTTGTTTTTTTTTTAAGTACAGCATTTCACAAGGAAACTGCTCTAAAAGATGTGTGGAAGTAAACATTAGAAGCTTTTTCCATGTCCTCATGCTCTATATTGTTAGAATTTTACGACTGAAGGGAATATAAAACAAGTGCTTATTTGTGTTCTAATGCACATAATACATTGACTAAAGTTACATCAAAACTGGTTGTGAGTGACATAGACAATTATTCAGGAGCTTGCAAATCCTACTAGAAGAAGTTATCAGCATTTGATTCCATGTCCCTTTGGCACTTTTCTTTACCCCTCCCACCAGATATTCTTTCTGCCTATTTACAAGGAACTCTGGGACTTTTGATTCCTGAATATGATAGATCAGGGGTGTAAAACTCAATTTCATCTTGGGCCACATCAACACTGTGGTTGCCCTCAAAGGGCCGATTGTACCCGTAAGACGATATAAATGTATCTACTCTTTTGTTATATTAAACAATTGCCTCTGCATTTGATTATTACTGGTTTTTAAATTGCCTTCCCTCTGCATCAACTTTTCTTTTCTTGGACATTTTGGGGCTATTTGATTGTAGTTTATGGTCCCTATACCTCTGTAAAGTGACATAGAATTGGTCAGTATATCCAAAGTGTGCCACTTTCTGTTCCCCTGACTCTCTCTGTGCCTCTTTCTGTCCCCCCCCTCCATGGTTGTCTCTGCCCCTCTGCCTCTCTCTGTACCTGCTGAGCCTGATACCCACATTGCGGCCTTCCAGCTGCCGATATTCTGAAGAGGGGCCCAGCAGCCAGCACTTGCAAGCTACTTCTACTTTTGACTGCTCCTCTGTCCAACTCTGTGAGCCATGCAGAGCATTGCCGTGGTAACCTGCAGCAACACTCTGACAGTGAGACTTGGACAGAGGAGCAGTCAGAAGTAGATCGCAAGTGTTGGCTGCTGGGTCCCTCTTCAGAATACTGGCAGCTGGGGGCCCACAATGTGGGGATCAGGCTCGCCAGGCGGGGGGAGTACCACAGCTACAGGAGAGATACGAGGGCCACGTGAAACGGCATGGTGGGCTAGATTCGGCCTGCAGGCCTTGTGTCAAATAGCAGAAGACAAATCTCTGTGTCTCAGTCTTAGGGCCACACGACACTGTTATAGTGCTATTATTCCACTTTCAACGTCCTATGGAATCCTGGTTTAGGGAGGGGCATTTAGAATTCTCAACCAGAGAGCTCTTTGGCCTCGGTAGATTACAAACCCCAGAATTCAACAGGATATTGAATATGGAATAATAGCACTATAAAAGTGTAGTGCAGAAAGGCCCTTACACAGTCCTCATTTAACTGCACAAGCACACAAGTTCTGTTCTAGAGAAGACCCTTAGACTGGTGCTAAGCTAGGAGGCCTAGCAGTTCAAAATATTGCTTGAGCTGGCTCTAACATTACTTCTGGTTGGCTTATAAGATCTACATAATAAATGCACAGAAATTTGTATAAATATCTCCAGGCTTGAACTACAGTTTCTACTCAATTTTTTCCCCTCATAGTAATAAGAACTGTGGGCTTTGGTTGCTCCTTCCAGGCTTCTGGGTCCCTCTAGACATCCAGACCATGACGTGGCCCTGCATGGTAATACTGACCAAACTGCACCAACAGGTAACATGGTAAAAACTTTATGCAGACCGGATCTTGGAAAAGTTACTTTTTTGGACTAAAACTTCCATGATTCTATGGCCAGTGCCGCCACTGGTTATGCCAGCTGAGAGATTCAGGAAGGGGTATAATAACCCCCACCCCATATGGACTGTACCACTGACTTTGGAATGCTGGCTGGTTCAGTGAATGTTCAAATTCTCCCATAATGGTGGGGAGGGAATCCTTGCACATGATCAACATATCAGAGAGAAGGCTAATCTGGAACCTCTCAATAGCGTTTTGCTATTTGTTGTTTTAGTTTTCAACCTCTTTTCTAATAATTCTTAATTTTATGCATTTCTGCTCTTTCTTTCTTCTCCTTAACACACAGTCCACCCACTATACACTCACCTTCACTCACTATAAATGGATAGTGCGCCTTGCCTATTCAGCCAAGCATGTGAAAAGGAGAGTCTTTGGCTTCCTACTCAGACTGACTAAATTAACTTCGGAGGAAACAGAATTCTCTAAATAAAGGAGCAAAACTTGCTTTATAAACAGATGTCTTTGGCAGCACGGTTGTAGCACTGAGGTGAAGCAGGAGCAGCAGAAGAGAAAGATTTTGCTTGACTCATAGGCCATTTCCACACTAAACTGTCATAGTGCTATTATTCCACTTTCAACAACCTATGGAATCCTGGGGTTTGCAGTTTAGGGAGAAGTGGAAAGGCCCCTCCCTAAACTGCAAACTCCAGCAGCATGTTGAAAGTGGAATAATAGCACTATAACAGTCTAGTGCAGAAATGGCCATACATTCCTAAATCCACATCCCAGTGACCTCACTGATGGTGCAAGGCAAAAAGCGAGGGGGACACATTTTTTCAGTGTAACTGCCCCATTTCATAATTATTCAGCTTAATATAGAAATACTTGTGATTTCAAACCCAAGAGGCTCCAGTTTCTGGCTGTGTATTATAACCTGATAGGTACATGACAATTCCTCTATTTTTTGTCAGTCCCAGGCAGCAAATTGGGTCTGTTGCACTCTTTTTAGTTGGCTGGCTAGTGGGCTGCATTTGACTCAGTTGTGCAGGCATGGTTTAGTAAGCTAAGTTGTAGACATGTCAAGACATTGTTGTATTTAGTGCTTGCGCTTGTGAAAGAAGCCTTGTTTTTTTAATGTAAGAGCTTATCTTGAAAATGAAGTTTAACTCCATAAAGTGAAACATAGTAGAACAAAAGCACCCGGAGGACAGTATGTATTTTGACATCCTAAACAAACATGTTAATATGGTTTTCTGAATCCAGAACACTTTGAAATAATTATTCTGCTGATCTCAACATTTAGCTTAATAAGTCCCTACCAATATTTCACTGCCAAACTCTGTGACACCCAAACACAGGAAATGATTGTTACCAAAGGGTACAGTTTGCTTCTATACTTAGCTTTAGAATCAAGCCTAGCTTTTTAAAGACAGCTCGATGTCACATTTTGAACTGGGCTTCCAGTTTTTGCTTTGGAGGCAAATTATAGGTACAGTAGCCGATAACCATAGCCTGTCTAGTTTGGATTTCATAGCAAACTATTATTTCCACAGTTGAGGAAGTAAAGGAATTGAAATGCACAAGAGAAAGTAGAGGAGAGGAATAAACGGAGGACTGAATGAACCCAAAAACTATTTGCAAACTATAGTTTGGCCAGTAAGTCAGCAAATTAGGTATTTTAAATTAAAGAGAAAATGCATTATCAGTACTTGATAAATACAGGCAGCAAGTGCACATTTGAAACCCTCAGATGTAATAAAATCTGACTTTTCCGTTGACTTCATAACAGAATATGCAAGAGTACCATATGGCAATCGTTCTGAATCTGCTATTGGTAGTAGTAATTTCCCCCAGTGAAACAATTCCCACAAATGGAAGTCAATGATCTCATTTATTCAACATTATCACAAACAATATTAAGAGTCATATCACATTAATTGAATATGAGTTAATCAGTATATGAATACTGACTATATCCTAAATATTTCACTCCTTTTGTCTTCTTCCTTCCCCTTTTTTCTATTTATTATTGTATTTACAATTAAAAACATAACTTAAAAATTGGTGAAATTTAAAATAATTTTACTCTATATTTAGAATATAAAATTTATTTTTTATCTACCTATGCTGCTGGTGGTTTTATTATTCCTTTGCTTTTATGTGTTTATGTGTATACAGAGGTGATTTTTTTTAAAAAAATATTCCTATAAAGGCCAAAGCAGAATCCTGTTCTAAACGCCATATCAATGGGAATGGATGCAAGAAAGTAAAGAACCATATCTGCTGCCCTTTCGCTCACATCTGTGTTAACTTTATCAGAAAGCTGGAACAACTTGTGTATGAATGCATGCATACAACCTGTATATGTATGATGGAGAGCCCTGCTGCATGCGGGACTCTGATGATTCTATGAAAAGAATATGTAGATTGGTACATGTGTAGGTTCTGTTTCAATGAAAGTAAGGAAGCAGGGGTTCCGATGGCTGTAATCCTGCTCCCCTCCATATATTCATAGTTTGTTAGATTAAACATTGGCAGCAACACAGCAGCCATTAATATTTGTGGCACTTAACTGCTGCTCTCATTTTCTGAAATGTATTCCTTTGAAACCTATGTTTTAGTGTGTTTTTTTTAAAGGGTGCATGTTGGAAACACTTAACTATCATTTCTCCTCCCAAGTGTCATATTTTTAGGTGATTCCACTTGTGACAGAAGAATCAACTGCAAAGCAGATAAAACAACATAATTTTATTTTCTCTTATATTTCTGGTACAAATTTGTTTCCCTTGCATATTTTTTTAAAGACACAATGCTATTAAAGGAAATTAAATTCTTAAACAAATACCACAAAAATAAATTATTGTAAACATGTATGATTGTGTATGTGAAGCTGACTGGCTGCAATGCTGCTTTTACCTGGGCTGTTTCGTCAATTTGTAATCAATAGTAAAGGAGTCAGATGGTGCCTGTTAAGGGAGAGAAGCCAGATAGAATGTAATCAGAACTAGAGAAATTCCAGACAGGGATAGTTGCAAAGAAAGTACAAAATGAGGGCAAAAATTATTCTCATATCATAACAGGTGAAACAGAACCTTATGAGATCATGTAAACAAATCTAGGAACTAGCTCCCCACTCCCAATAAATGATTGGGTCACAGAATAACAATGGGGAAGGGATAAGTCACAGCACAATACAATATCTCCAGGTTGTTCCTGGCACATTCAAATTATGACTCAGAGTGATTCCTGGCAGATAACTACATTTTAAAGTCTGCTAGAAACTTGGCCTAAATTGCAATACACAATACAAATAATTGTACTGATGTATTTCTCCCCATAAATAACAATATTTTTGAGAAAGTGAAGCTTACTTAACACAAAAAGCATGCAAAGCAAAAACACATTTAAACCCAGTGCAAAATCTACCCATGTGTAAGAAGCGCATGTATGTTCAACAGAACAGCTGAATCTGCTCTATAGAGATGCAGCTGCCCACATTCTCTGGCAGAAAGGTTGCCAGACCTCTTCACCCATGTGCAAATGCAACATCTGTGTTGAAATACGCACTGAGCGGGGCCATTTCTGCACGAGACTGTTATAGCGATACGATTCCACTTTCAACATCCGATGGAATCCTGAGGTTTGCAGTTTGGGGAGAGGCCTTGAGGCCTCTCCCCAAACTGCAAACCCCAGGATTCCATCGGATGTTGAAAGTGGAATCGTAGCGCTATAACACTCTAGTGCAGAAATGGCCCATGTCTGAGAGGAGCTTTATGGAGGTGTGGAGCACACATAGCAGACGTTATTGTTCAGGGCCTTATCACACCACATTGTTACAGTGTTATCATTCCACTTTAACTGCCATGGTAGCCCACATATAAGGCATTTGCTATGAAGGCTTTTGAAAGAGTTTTTGAGTGAGGATAAGCAATTGAGAACAATTTATTATTCACTTTAATAGTTACATTTATACTGCCAGATTCTTCCCATGTGTTCAGGGTAGCATACACAGGCCTCAGGTTAGTAAGATTCATGCTTGTACAATGACTAGAACCTGGATCTCCCATGTGCCAGTTCTGTGCTCTGACCACTACATCACACTGTCTCCAAACGGTAACCTTTGAGATGTGAAAAGCCCTAAAATATGTTTTTATCATGAATTTATGCACTTGTGGAGGACTAATGTTTACAAGGCTGAACATGCAACCCACTATTCAGTAATAGGCAGGGTTCATTCAGCTGAGACAGTGGACCTCCCATCAATGATTGCATTAATATTTCCCCTCTGTACATACACAAACGACAATAAATAATTCCCAACAATTATTTTCTTTGTGTGTTTCACTTACACTATATTTTAAAAATTACAATGTCTTCAATAATCCACTGGCTGCATTTAACAATGCAATAATTTAGGTGTTGACATAAATATCAAAATTCAAAGAACAAGTCTTTGGGACAGATCCCACAGTTCTTCGCACAATGTTGGTATCTTGTTTGGTCCTCTTGAGCAGCTGTAATATTTAAAAAGAATTCATTTCTCTTCCCCTCAAAAGCACCCCTTAAGCCCCTGGTAAAAAGCCTTCTGAGGGAAAATGACAACTACTGAGAATGTTCTGTTTATTGTGACTGAGGAGGGCAATTGATGTGCTTTCTGTTGGGATCGCACAGCTAATAGTTTTATAGTGGTAATCCAGTTACAGCCAATTCTTCATAATGGCTGAAATAACAATGTGGGTTGCAAATACACAAATGGTCTGCATGCTTTGCTTTCTGAAGTTTTTTTTTTTAAAAAATTAAAAGGAGGGTTGGGTTCTTTCTTGGAGTTACTTTATGTAAATAATATTTAATGAAGACTTATAATTATGAAGGCCTTAAACCTCATGAAAGCCCTGAGGAATTTCCCTGGATCACTTGTGATCAAGGCACTGTTTCAAGGGAAGTGATGTCTGTAGCCTTATGTATCTTATTCTGCATCTGTAGTAGAACACTAAATAAGGCTGAAGAAAGATGCATATATTTCTGTGTTAATGAATTGTTCTTTCAAATTAATTGATAAATCAAATGAATAAATGCAATACTTGTTAAATAGTTCTGAGTTGCACTTAAATAGTTTCAACTGACAATATCTAGAAAATGAGCATATAGCTGATACACAACTCTAGGGGCAAACTGTAGTTGTTGTGTGCCATCAAGTCATTTCTGACATAAGACAACCCTGTCATGGGGCTTTCTTGGCAAGATTTATTCAGAGGAGGTTTCCTCTGAAGTAGAGAGAATATGAGACCCTTTTCGCACCTTACCTTTCCGCGGTGCTGGGGTGCGGGGCTCGTGTGAGCAGCCTCCAGCGACAGGCTCTCATGTCCCGGTTCCTCCAGCTCTGCAGCTGCCGCCCGCTCGCGCTAGAGCCCTGCCTCTTCCTTTCACAGTGCAGCCTGGGACCTTCCCAGGCTGCACTGGACAGGAAGCGTGACTGGCCCGGCTCCTGAGGCTCCGCATGCAAGGTAAGTGCGTGCGAGGCCCTGGAGTGATGTGTGACTGCTCACCATTTTCGGCTTAAAGTCGAAAATGAAAAAGTGCATGAGCGGTTCCTGCCAGGCCCTGGAGTGTTGCACAAATGTGAGTGCGTCGTGTGGACCGCTCCTCACATGTGCGCAACGCTCGAGGGGCCCTTTCGCATCGAAAATGCTGTGCGAAAAGGGCCTGACTTGCCCAAGGTCACCCAGTGGGTTTCCATGGCCAAGTGGGAATTCAAACCCTGGTTTCCAGAGTTGTAGTCCAATCCTCCAACCACTATGCCACACTGACTCTCAATCTGGGCAAACTATAATTCATATATATCCATAGCAGTAATCTTTATAGGCCCTGTATAGGCCCACTTATATCTCTTATATCTTTTACATATTGTTTGTTTAGGAGGTAGTGCAAAAAATTCATGTTGCCTATGTCACTTTCTCTGGTACACACACACACAATTTTCCAATTGTTACAACCCCCACTCGACTTCACAAGGGCTCCCCTTCTAGTTACAGGTTCACTCCCTCGAAATCTCAGGTGATGGAAGCTGCTGACTTGGCAACCCCGGAGAAAGCTGTGGGTTCAAAGAAGTGACTTTTTGTTTCTGAAATCAAATCCCAGTTCTACCTCGTATGTAGACTGTTGAGCAAGTTACTTTTTGTTTGTTTCTCACTAACATCCCTTCTGAGAAATGTGTGTTTAGTTTATGAGAGTACCACCCACAATGCTTTGTCAAAGTTCCAAATCGGTCTGCCATCTAGAAAAATGTCAGAGACTCCAGTCTAGACATTTACATGCTTTTCAGTTGTATCTTCTAATAATGAAAAGATACTGTGATTTTCCAAGCCATTATATTTGCTGCGATCATGGGAAGCTCAGGAATTTTAAATAAATTGCTAATTTCACTCATAAAAACCATAGCACACTCAAAATAAAAGAGATGAAAAAGGAGGCAGGAGAATGGAAATGAATGGAACTGTTTCTTGGCAGCTTGCATGGCAACAAAGCTTTCTTCCCAAAAATATTGCAGGTGTAATAATTACTTGATTGCTGTTTTGGCCACTGCTGTTCAGGACGAAAAGGCCTTTGGTGTGTTTTTGTTCTTTTTTAAAAAATTCCTGTAAGAACATCCAACGTTTTTGTTTTTGGTTTACATGCTCAGTGAGAAACTCACCCACGGTATCTCCACCTGTGACTTTTAATATTTTTTCCCCTTTGAGTAAATAGGGGGTTGAAGTGGGATGGAAAAGGAAACCCAATGGGAAGCCTTTGCTTTTATGTACCAGAATCACTCCCCTGTAGAGCTACTATAATATACTTTCACCCACATATTTTGTAATGTGCTCACCAATTGGGAGAAGTTGGTACAAAATGTAAAAGATGAATTTTTGAGAACTGGATATAAAAATAAATATAAAAAAAAACTCGAAGATGGAGAGAGTCCTGGCTTCTGCTACATTTTGAGTTTTTCTTTCAGTTATAAAATGGAGGATGCTTTCCTTAGTGCAAAGAAACTGTGAGTGTAAACAAAGTCTTTTTTAAAAGGGCAAACTCCTGAAAACCAACACTTTTAAGGATGGGAAAACATAATTACTCACTGAAAAGAATCAATACCTACTTGTAAATCCAACTAATCCTACCCTAGTTGTTTTCTTGAAAATAACATGGAATGAAAAAAAAAAGAGTCAATGGAGTCTAAATGAGCAGAGATGTTTCTAGGCAGTTTGAGCAGGGAAAAGATCACTTCCTAGAATTTTTGTAACTGAAATGAGAATTAAAGATTTTTAATTATCCTTTTCTTTTTAAAAATCAAGCTCTCAAACACCAGATCTTTCAAAAAGATTGGGAAAAAACTTATTTGAAGAAATCAATGTCTGGTTATTAATTCAGTTCTGCCACAAATTTTAATGCCTATTTTTTATCCATGTAACATGAAACAACTGAATGGGGAATCAAAACCTGGTCGGTCATTGTCCAACACTCAAACCGCTACACTATGCTGATTCCCCACTCAGCCGTGGAAACTCATTGGGTGACCTTGGGTATGTCATACACTCTCAGCCCTGACAAAACTCCATGATAGTTCACCTTCAGGTCACTGTAAGTCAGAAATGACTTGAAGGCACACTACCACCACACCGCCACAACATGAAATGGATGGCTCCTCTCAGTGAGCTTTTGGAAAGGTAAAACAATCACACTTTACAAGCAAGTTGTGCCAAGACTTTCATTTTACAGCTGTTGGTCTTTGGCAGAAGATTTCTTCTGTAAAAAAATCAACTAGATTTTGTCTTTTGTTTCCAGTCAGAGCACTATGTAGAGCTGGATCCAAGTTACAGTTAAGTTAGTGTTAACTGAGTAAGGAATGTATTATGGTCCTCTGAAGGTAGACTTGGGTACAATGAAAATGAGATCATCTCATCACATCTGTCTGGGCTCAGGAAATAACTCAAGCTCTAATGATTCTTCAACAGACTCATGGGTTCTTTAGAGAAACATATATAAAAACACTGAGCTAATTAATTCCACCACACGAGCAAGGTGGGAACCTCTGAGGAATACATGATAGATAATAGGAAGTCAGTTAGATGATCGATTTCTCCTTTCCCTATGCCTTCCTCACAAACATCTTCCTCTTAGATGCTAAGGCAAGAAAAGCTCTGAAGACACATCTGAACCTTTAGACTTTCCCATTCAGAGCCCTCTTCAAGGGCATTAGGTCGTGTTTTTAGAATTACAATTTGGAGAATATTTTAAATATTCTTCAATATTAAACTTTTTTTTTTGTTATTGTTAACTGCCATCAAGTCAACTTCAATTTATGGTACCCCTATGGATGAGTGCTCCAAGTCACTCTATTAACAACAACTCTGCTCTGGTCCAACAGACTCAGGGTAGTTGCTTCCTTAATTAAGTCAATAAATCTGTAATATGGTCTGCTTTTTTCCTATTGCCTTTTACATTACCAGGCATTATTGTCTTCCCGTGATATGTTCGAAGTATGACAGTCTCAGTTTAGTCATCTCAGCTTGAATGAGTTCAGGCCTGATTTGCTCTAGAACCCATTTATTTGTCTTTCCAGCAGTCTATGATATCCATAGAACTTTTCTCCAGCACCACATTTTAAATGAGTCGATTTTCTTCCTGTCAACTTTCTCCACTGCCCAGCTTTCACAACCGTAAATAGAAGTTGGAAGTACAATGGCATGGTCAATCCTAACTTTAGTACTCAATGATATATCTTTACATTTCAGGATCTTGTCTAGTTTTTCTTCATAGCTGCTTTTCCAATCCTAGTCTTCTGATTTCTCGAGTTATGATAGGGTTTTCATGGCAAAATACATTCAAAAGAGTTTTACTGTGCCTCCTTCTGAGCATTACTAATAAGTGTTAGTTATGGCATCATTGCTGTTGTTTCTGAGAGACCCTCTACCGGTGTCACCCTCCACTACTGCTGCTACCCAGCAGCTGTTTGGTACATTTAGTGTGGCTTTTTAGCAAAAGCCTGTCTGACACACAGGAGACCCTATTAGCAGCAGTGTTACCGTAAGCATAACCTCTTGTCCGACAGGAGCACACAATCCCACTACCATGGAAAAGTAGTGCCATGATGAGATTATAAACAAATACCTGTGACAAAATTTATTGGGGGTAGTAATAATATTTCTCCAGCACTATTTCAGCTTTGTCTCTATACATCTTGTTGTCTTGTGCTCAATCTGTTTTATTAGTCCTTGATTTTTCCAACATGATTACTATGGCCATTTCTGCACTAGACTGTTATAGTGCTATTATGCCACTTTCAACATCCTATGGAATCCTGGGGTTTGCAGTTTAGGGAGGATTCCATAGGATGTTGAAAGTGGAATAATAGCACTATAACAGTCTAGTGTGGAAATGGCCTATGACTATTACTATTCCTCCTCTTCCTCCATCTTACAAATTGCTTGATATTTTGTGCAGGTATTGAAAGAAAATATAGTCCTTTTCTACAGGAATATAATCTATATGCACAACACATAAGGAAAAGAGAATAGTGAGGGAAGAGGAAAAGAAGCACTGGAATAACAGACCCTTGTCTGACTGACTGATCAGCTTGGGTTGGTTTCCTCTTGCCTGAAAGGCAGGGGTGCAGCCTTCCAGTAGTTCATGCTCCACTGCCAGATGGATCAGGCCAGAATTTGCTGCCATTCACCTCTTCATTCTCAGGGCAACATTGTCAATTAACAGGTGTGGACTGTCTGTAATAAAAGCTTCTTCCACAACAGTATTGATTCCACCATATTGTATTGTATTGTATTGTATTGTATTGTATTGTATTGTATTGTATTTTATATTATATTATATTGCATTAGTTCATAGAATCATAGAATCATAGAAATGTAGAGTTGGAAGAGACCACACGGGCCATCCAGTCCAACCCCCTGCCATGCAGGAACACCCTCAAAGCACTCCTGACAGATGGCCATCTAGCCTCTGCTTAAAAACCTCCAAAGTAGGAGACTCCACCACACTCCCAGGCAGCATATTCCATTGCCGGACAGCCCTGACTGTCAGGAAGTTCTTCCTGAGGTTCAGGTGGAATCTCCTTTCCTGCAGCTTGAATCCATTGCTCCTTGTCCTGGTCTCTGGAGCAGCAGAAAACAAGCCCTCTCCTTCCTCTACATGGCATCCCTTCAAATATTTAAACATGGCTATCATGTCCCCTCTTAACCTTCTCTTCTGCAGACTAAACATACCCAAGGGATCAAGCCAGAATTGATGTGACAGACATTTCTCTGATGCCAGTCAGAGCAGCCAACATTGGGATTGATGGACAAATGGTCTGATCCAGTAAAAGGGAGCACTTTCTGTTCCCTCAGTAGTTTCTATGGCCAAGAGAGGAGAAGAGAGAGTTCCTGGTATAAAACAAAGGATTGATGGCTGGTAAATCTTTGTGTTCTGTGGCTTGAAATCAACCACTTCTCTTTCATAAGAGATCAACTGCCCCTACAAAAGAATTCTATCAGAGCAGATATATCACTAATCTGTTTAAAATATACCTGGTACCATCCCCTTCAATTGATACTACACGGCGAGATGAGGGACATACAACCCTCCGTCTGTTGTTGGACTGAAACACCAATAATCTCTTACCACTGGCTGTGCTGGCTAGGACTGACAAGAATTGTAGCTCAGTATCTGAAGGGCGAAATATTCTCCATTCCTGATATATGGGGTCATGTGCACAAGGCGCTCTGTCTGTTTCTGGACTGCTTTACAATTTTTCTCCAAAATGAAGCCAATACAACACATTCTTTGTCTTGTCATCATCTTATGGGTCACCCACCAACATTTTTGTTGCTTACTCAGCCTTATGATACTGCACGGTTTCTAATAATGGGTAAAATAATTACAAAATGTGGTTAAGATATCTACGTTTATGGAGCTATCTGTTCTGAATTCCTGTTTAGCCATTCTCCCATATTTGTGAATAGCCCTGACGTGCTGCATTTGAGCTGGTAAAATGGGCTGTGCGCTTTCAAACGTAGGCTTGAACGATCATTACCGAGGCTTTTATTGAACAGTTCATTTCTAAGAGAGGATTGTTAAAGCAAACAGTAGTGTGTAGCATGGATATCAAAATATTTTTAGTTTATCCTTTTTGCATTTAGGAAAAGAAATACATTGTTTCATATTTGTTTCTGCTTGTTTATGTACAAAGAACTAATACCGTCCCTATCTCTGCCAAATCTGTCAAAATCCACAGCTATTTTCAGCACACTGGTGGAAAGCAGTTCTGTGGTATGTATTGTAAGCCAGTTCCTTGAACAGTGATTCTGAAGCAGATGTGTCCTCCACAGATATGGGTGAGAAAGGCTGTATGATTTCGGGGCCCAATCTACAGGGTAAACATACTATAGATCATACAGAAGAAGACTTGATGTCTGATTTTATCTGATTCTGAATCATAAAATAGGGATAATTTGCAGCCTCACACTATAATCAGGGCACGATGGCCTTCACTTCACCAAATATGTCTAAAGGCTATCAAGAGATACAATACACGGAGCATTAAGTCACAGTTGTTGTTTTTGTCTACCTTCAAGTTATTTCCGTCTTATGGTGACCCTCTAAGGCAAACAAGGTTGTAGTTCAACACTCAAACCACTACTGGTTCTCAAGCCAGTTTTATGCCCCTTTTAAATTTGTACTAGCTTTCTTCTAAGGATCAGGTGTCAGATACTCACCTGAGTGCTGTTCAGATTATCAGCTGAGCTCAGATGACCTTCTAGTATCTGGCACCCTCGAGACACTCATTCCCACTATGAGCTGTGCTAGGTCTTGCAGAACTCTTTCTACTGTTTGAATCCTGTTTTGTGTGACCTTAAATTTGACACTTGGTACCAGGTAACTGGTATTAGAGGACTCCTGATCCAGCAGCTAGTGCTTGGCCTCTTTAATAGGTGGTAAGAGACTATGTCTATCATTACACTTGATTGATTTTGACCTCCCTAGCTTATTTTTACAGCTATGTGGACTGCAGATGACCACCAGTGTAAGCCCAACAGACCCATAATATACTCAACCCATAGTTGGCTCATGTGCTGAGTCAGTAAAAGATTCAAACTCATCAGACAGGAAGCATTCTACATAACACACTGATTAAGATGGATACTGACTTCATTGGAACTGGGATGTGCTTGTGCCATTGCTGCCAAAAATGTGTAGGAAAGATGTAAGTTCCAAAACCCATTAGACTCATCATTAATGTTGCATTACAGTTGTCTTAATTTTCCCTTCATTCATTGGGTTGATAATGATTCTGAGAGCAAAGCACCCAGATGATATTCACAAGAAGAACTTTATCATGAGCACTTCTGAATGTCATTGCTAGCCATTGCTGTCATTGCCAAATGTCATTGCTCAATGGCGGTATTTTAACATTCCTTATAACCACCAGTTTTCATTCTGCAATGTGTGAACTACAGAATACACACCAAAGTAATTCCTGATTAGGCTTATCAGGGCCTTTCTTCCTGCTTTATTACTCTGTTATATCAGTCTAGATGAGATGTAAAGCACTCTGTTGTATCAGTCTAGATGTAAAATACTGGTGAAGACACACATTTAAGATGGCAAAGAAAAGGTCCGAATGTGTATTTTGCCCTGTAAACAAATGCCTTATAATGTAAAGGCTATGTGTTATAATCACTTCCACCACATTTCAAATGTGTGGAGACATACTTCACTTGGACTTTATCCTAATATATCTTAATATGAGATAAATCATGGAAAAAAGAAAAAATGACAAAATGAAAGAGAGTAGCAAAAAGGAGGCTTCTATGTGACTAAGAAGTCTAGTCAGAGATATGAAGAAAAATGAGGCTAGAGGGCATTTGATGTAAAATGGGTGATGAGTAAGCAGCCTCAAAGTACGCAGAAAATAATATCTAAGCAACATTCAAAGCTTTTACTTTCTGGCATGTCCTGTTACTGAGTACTTGACTTCTAGCTGAATGTCTTCATTCTCATTTATTCTGATTAATGCACTATGGCTACCTTCTGCTGCTCCTACTACTTTTTCCTAATAACATTATTTGATATTCTTAAAATATTTTGCACCTTGTATAGCTATGTAAATCAACGGAAAATCTAAATGAAATGTTATCTGATACATGAGAACATCTGCAGCTACCTTATTTCCCAAGGTAAATGTGTAATACCACCTCAATATACTAACCTTCAGTAGAGATAGAGAACTTAAACAAGGTTGATGGACCACTATGTATATCCTGTATACATAGAAAATTATCACTATGTATATGCTATGTCTGAACTAAGAACCCAGCAATGACTTTGAAGCCCAGTATCATCCGTAGCTGTGGAACTCTGGCTGACTGTTGAGGAACAGGGGACAGAAAAGCAGTGGGGGCATGGAATAAAGTAATCTGAAAAAAAAGACATGGTTGGTTGGAACAATGGGCATGTGTACACCTATTACAACATTTTATTACAGACTCTATAATACACAATAATAAGCACGTAAATAATATTTTCCTGTCTGCAGAACAGATTGCTGGTTGTGTAGAGATATCAGTAAACAGAATATGCTGTATTAATTCGCCTTTAAAGTTGAGGTTTTACATACTAGGGAAGGCATAATAAAAACAATCCATTCAATTTTTTTCTGTATTTATAGCTTTTTCTTGCTTAGTAATAACATTTATCTTTGTTTAAAATAATAATTATGGAACAGCAATAAGGATATATGTGCTACAGCATCAATAAACAGAAGTAAAAATGCTCAGTTACAAAACACCTTGGTGAAAAATATCATTAAAAGCCTCAACTGGTAGGAACTGAAAAATATTTGGGAATATTGCAAGGTGAGGATATTCAACACAAGAGAGTGAAAGAGAAGACTAATACCAAGTATATTAAAAGAACATACAAAGTTTTAAATTTAGAAATATAATTCAGGCCTTAAATTCCTGGGCCATACCTATTCTACACCATAATATTGCAATTGTTGATTGGCCTCAAGCAGAACTAAGTGTATTTAAAGAAAATTCTGACAGCAAACTATGCTTTATATCCTTGAAATTATATTAATCGGCTATACACACACACACACACACACACACACACACACACCATGTAATAACAATGTTGGTTGAAGATTGTTACAGGTGAATTTGAAGAAGAGAAAAGATCCTTGAGCAAATATAACAAACAAATCCAAGAAAAAGGCTAATAGATGTATGTATATGGGATTATTGAACAGTGAAGAAACAAAAGATGTCTCTAGAAAGAAAATTATGACCAATGGCCTATAAGTCTGGAGAAACAAACCACTAGATGGTCAGTTTATTGAGGGCATGGAAAGAGAACTAGAGAAGGGGAACATTGGGAAATGGTTACAGAAGAGGACATTGCAAAAAGAAACTGAAAGACCGATTGTTGTGGCTCAAGAACAGAGACTTCAGACAAACAGGATTAATGCAAATAGGGGAAAAAATCCCTAAGGACAGTACAGTATGCCCTCTGTATACTTGGGGGTTCCATTCCAGGAATCCCAATATTAAACAAAAAATGCTTATGTCTCATGTTAATGTTAATGTTAATGGACAGGACATGCGAACACCTGCAGCAGCCCGTTTGCATATCCATTGTGTCCACAGACTATAATGGGATGTGACACTTTGTGCGACCTTGCATTCACATGTGTGGAGGTAGTGGTAAGTGAGGGCTCACTGTAAATTTTGGCTATATAAAAAGATGAAACTTGTGATCACCTTATTAGTTCATGCAACAAAACCGAACAGAATGCATATAAGGAACATTATGAAAAAGTATCTGTAATAGTGTACTGTAATCTATGCAAAAAGTATAGATAGTGTCAGCAAAGAACTGGTGGGAACAGAAGAGTGAAAAAATGTAGAAAATGATGAAGTAAAAATCCTATAAGACTTTAAGATTCAAACTGATAAACAATTGGAACATAATATACAAGATATAACTGTGGTTGAGAAAAACAAAATTTGGATTACAGATGTCGCAATCTCTGGGGATAGTAGAATCTAAGTCAGAGAGAAGGAAAATATGAAGCATTGACACCTACAAATGGAGATTCAGCACCTTTGGAAAAAGAAAACAACTGTGGTTCCAGTTGGTGCTCTGGGAGCAATCCCAAACAAACTGACAAAATATCTGAATGAAATCACTATAGAGGGGGTCGTAATAGTACAATTGTAAAAAAAAGTGACACTATTTGGAACATACCAAATCCTTGTCCTTGTTTTCTAGATTCCTGGGTAGACTCCAAATAACTTATAATCCAAAATTCTAATCAGTAACATCTAGTAGACTATAAAATGAGGTAACAACGACAACAACAATACACATTTAAACACTATCTCCTATCATTTTTTTTTTTGTTGAAGAAATAAGGGGTTGATCATGATGTCTCCAGTTCTATGCAATTCCCTGCTTATAGCAGCTTGCCAATGTATTTAAAAACACTTTTTATGCAGAAACATTTAATCTGGAGGTGTGAAAAAAATAAAAGCTGGCCTTGATTTAATACATAGCAAGGTTTCATTTTTTTATTATGTACTGTCTTCATTTTTTTGTATATTAATTTTTACAAGCCTTCTTGGTTTTATGATAGATGGGCTATAAATGTTTTAAAAATATGTACATCCACATATTCATGTAAATTGGTCCAGCAAGTAAAAAATTATCACAAAAGAGAGAGAGCATAAAACATCAGTGTGGAATAAGAGAGAAAATGATGCATACGCAAAACAGGAAAAAATACGAATTAAGGAGGATATGATAAAAAAAAATCAGTACAGATAAGGTGATAGGCAACATTAGCTAAAGCTGGCACACTGCGGACCTGCTTCCTCTAAGTTTTTCTGCCAATTTACCCTTTTCTTGACCTGAAGCCATCCTTTTAATTCTAATACTGGAACACTTTCCTGACTAAGCAGACTGCTAATTGGAATTAATTGTGTGGCACAGAAAATGGGCACTGTGATTACACTTGCACTCTCTCATTTGACTTACAGCTCAGAGAAATTATAACTTATGTACCTCTTGTCTGGCGGCTGGCACTAGCCTAAACTTTTCTAATAGCACAAATCTGCTTCCTCTCCCACAAATATTAACACTTTGTTTGCCCAAGCTACTGATCCTACAGATGTACATGATAGACTTCTCCAACCTTCTAGCATTTACATCTGAGAATGATATGATTCCCCTCACAAAACCTGATTACACTCATCCCTCCACATTTACTAGGGTTAGGGGCACAGGACCCCCGTGAAAGTGAAAAAACTACAAATAACTCTAGGCCCTCCCAAACCCTATTTAACTCACAAAAAGAGTATAATCAGCATATTCAACCCACTGTGGATTCCTTTGAGGCCTCAGGGTTCCTTCACACGGCAGAAGTGGGTGGCTGGTGGGACTTACTGCCACTCCACTGCTGCCCCACACCATTTTTAATCGGGACTTACAAGCCTCGTTCACGGTTTCTCAGTCTCACGAGGCTTGCAGTCCTTGTTAAAAATGGCATAGGGAGGCAGCAGAAGGGATAGCAAATAATCCATGAATAATCAAATCCACAAAAGTGAAACCCACAAATGTGGAGGGCTGACTGTAGTACCAGTTTGATACGTCTTAAGAGAAAATTTTAATTCTCTCCTGAGCCAAACCTACTAGCTTAACCTGACCACTGTTCCTTTGTTGGGCAAAAGCAAATTTTCATCCAACCTCCTTGGTGTTATTTCTTGGTTGGTTCTGTCCCCACGATAGACTAAAGATCAACAGTAGCTCCAGGGGTGGGGTGAAGATGGACTGTAGCTTGGAGGACCACTTAGTCAATTGCCTTCAATTGCTGGGGTTGCTGGACTAAGTAGACACAGCTTGGTCCTGAATCAGAAATTTACTTTGTTTTCTTAAACCAGAGCAGACTCATGTCAAAGATATTAATTATGCCTTAACAGTTAACAAAACCTTTTATAAATGTATTTATCTGATTTTTTCCTCCCTGTTCCACCATACAAGTCCTCAGCTCTGTGACAGATTTTATATGTAAACTCAATGCCAGGACTTAAAAAAAAGACTTTCTCAATAGCTGCAATAATGTTAGTTGGAGTGAGGAACCTGTTTCAGGCAGGAAATTTTGGGTGTCATCAAAGGATCACAAATTCTTCATGGCTTTATTGGTTTTCCCTCCTCTTCTCCATAAAGATAGAAGTGCTTGTGGGATTTTCTGCCTCATTTCCCAAGATAATTTCCCCACCTTTGGATACTTTGTACCTTGAACTGGCTAGGTAAGGAGGGGTGCCATTTGCTACTTTGCCTCATGCAGCAAGATCTCTTGGTACTGCCCTGACTAGGTGTATCAACAGTACTATATGAGCAAGATCAAAGTCAGACCATTCTTTTAGTTATAGTTGTAAGAATACTCATGATCTGGTCCGGAAGTACCGTGTTCTGTGAAAGTAACCAAAGAGGCCCAAGCACTGAGGCTTGAGTTAACAGCCCGCTGATCAAAGGAAGAATTTATGCTTCCCCTCCACTTAAATAACAACTGAAAAGGCTCCAACTTTCCTTTTAGAATGCATTTTATTTATACCCTTCTTTCTCCTAGCATAGATCCAAGGCAGTGATACAACATTTTAAAATTACAACACAATTAAAATAATTTTCAAAGAAGTAGCCTTGTCAGCATAAAAAGGAGGAAGAGAGGGGGAAAAGATGAAATGTAGGAGCATGTTTAAGACTAACTGGTTTTTATTTTAGCATGAGCTTTCATGGATATGAACTCACTTCTTCAGATGCAGTACATAGTGATATCCAGGCCTCACAATATAAAGTATATTTACAAAGTTGTGGAAGTGGGATGGAACACAATAGGATCCAGAAAGATGGAAATCATGACCCTTGCCTAACATTACAAGGACCCATAGTGTCACCCACAACATCAGAAGTACATTCACTTCTTCCTCCAGTGTGATATATGGTGTCCTATGTCAGCAAAGACCCTCTACCCTCTGCCTTGGACAAATAAAACAGTCTCTGCACAAGAGGATAAATGGACACAAATTAGATACAGTGGCAGAGCTTGGAGTGTGTGGAGGGAGGGGAGGGAGGGAGAGAGGGGATGGGGCTACAGTGCAGGGACCCTGGCCACGGTGCATGGGGGCGTGGCCAGGGCACGTGAGGGCACGGCTACGGGCCGGAACACCCCCAAAACATTGCTGCCCGAGGCAAATCGTCCTCATCGCCCCCCCCGTCCCTACACGACTGATCAGATATTAGAAATGGCAATTCTCAAACAAAAAAAAAAGGTTGCAGGATATTTTGACCTCCCTAGACACATAGTAGGAGGCTTACACGTTTCAGTCCTTGAACAAGGAAATTACAAAGGAAGACCAGAGAGAGAAATTGCTGAATTGAATTATATTCACAAATTCCAAATTCTGAAGAAGTGGGTTTATATCCACAAAAAGCTCGTGCTAAAATAAAAACCACTCCACTGTTATAGCGCTATTATCCCACTTTCAACATCCTATTGAATCCTGGGGTTTGCAGTTTAGGGAGTGGCATTTAGCATTCTCAGCCAGAGAGCTCCTTGGCCTCAGTAAACTACAAACCCCAGAATTCCACGGGATGGCCAAACTGGAATAATAACGCTGTAACAGTGGAGTGTGGAAAGGCCCTCTGACTCTGGAGACCAGGTTTTGAATCTCTGCTTGGCCGTGGAAACCCACTAGCTGACCTTGGGCAAATCACACTCTCTTGGCCTCAGAGGGAGGCAAACTCCCTGTGAACAAATCTTGCCAAGGAAACTCCGTGATAGGGTGGCCATATGTTGGATAACACTTTGGAGGCACACAAATAAGTCTTAATGGTGCTGTTACATTTCTTCTTCTTCTCCCCTTCCGCTCCCTTCCTCTAAGATAATTAAAAAAAATATTTTAATAAAGAGTTATTAAAGCAGGATGGAACTAAACAACAGAACATCTTTAACGCGTCTTTTCTCTGCCAGGAGGTGGTGGGAAGAGGCAGCGGCGCCTGCGGCTGAGGCGGGCAAGGAAAGGAGACCAGGCACGAGACGGAAGGCAAAGCTTGGCTCGCGCGGGGCGGCTGCTGCAGCCGTTTGACTGACAGAGGAGGAAGAAGGTGGGCAAAGCACCGCCGTTGCGCGGCGGCGATGACCGTCGGTTGGGATGGTGTCAACTGCCGCGCCGCGTGCCCACAAAAAAAGAGGAAAAGGAGGAGGAGGGGGAAAAAAAAACACGAGACACCGCACTTTCGAATCTGGGCGCGCGGAGCCGGGAGGGAGGGGGGAGGAGGAGTCACGCGCAGCTTCCCACCACCTCCCCTGGCACGCTCCACTCTGTTTTCCACCCCCCTCCCTTCCTCCGCTACCTCCTTCTGCCCCCACCCTCCGGCGCTTTCTTCCTCTCCGCCGCTGTTCCTTCCCAGCTCTGCCTGTCAGTGTGCCTCCTACGTGCGTTCCACTTGGTACGGCCCACCTGGAAGATCATGGCGATTGATGGTAAGTAGGCCAATAACGGGCTCCTCTCCTCAGGAATAACCCCCCCTCCTTCTCCCTTCACCTGGGCAGCGGGCACGGGGAGCGAGGGGGAGGGGCGAACCAAAGCGCGCTGTGGCGGGGGGGGGTAGAAAGAAAGACCCTGAGGGGAAGAAGCGGCTAAAACCAACCGACGAAATAATTTTTAAAAAAGGAGTTAGGAGAGTGAGGGATGATTGGGGGCTGCTCCTGAAGTGAGGGACAGGAGCATCTTTGGGGGCACAAGGGGCGCTCGGGCGTCTTTTCCCCCTGTGGCGCCAGGCGCTGTCACCGCCCGGCTACAAGCAGCAGCAGCGGCGGCTGCCCCCATAGAGTAGAAGGCGAGAGGCAGTCCCCCCCCCCGAGATATTATGGTGGGAATACTGGCAATATTTTTATGGGTCAGGACCGGTTGTGTCGTTTCTTTTCCATCCATATGTGTGAGTGCGTTTTTTTGGGGAGGCTCAGTATAAGAATTTATTACCTCTGGGATCGTAGTTGCCACACCAAGCCTCCCCATTCTTTTCTTTGCTTTACTTGTGAGTTGTGGCAACACCACCCCCATCCCGGTGCCACAGGCAGGGCATAACCCGTCTCTTTGGCTAAGGATGCATGAAGAACTGGAGCAGAGAAAGAGGAATGAACCATTTTATTTATTCAATTTTTTTATTTATTCTATTTGTTCTCAATTTGCCAGAACCCCTTGCTGCAAACCCCGGTTTCTCTCTTTAAATGGCTGAAGTAAATAAATCTAATTTCGTAGATCTGCCTTTCTTATTCTCCATCCACAGTTGGCTTTGGTGTGTATGTGTGTTTTTATTGTGTGGAAACAGCTTTCAGCACCTCCCTGCCCCCCCTCCCGCTTTTTTGTCTACCTCATCTCCTGGAGGTCCAGCTCCCAGTCCTAGATACAGCCTGTTGTGTGAGGTGTTTCTAGGCTCTGTTGCTTCTTCTGCACTTTTTAAATTAGAATCTGGAAAATCATGAGCGAGACAAGTGCATTATTTCTGATTAAAAACAGCATTGTGCACCAATCCTGGAAATACTTTGTAAGGAGTTTTTAACAGGGGAATCACGACAGATAATCCACAAAATGTAGCAGGCATTCTTTCTCCATTTTTCAAGAAATGTGGGTTTTAATATTCTTGTACTGAGCGCTTTTAATAAAATCAAATTCACTTTAATCTTTGTTTGTAGTAAGTGTGTTATAGTCTGACCCTGTGCATCTTTACTTGGACTTCAGTGAGATTTATACCTGTTTGTTACCTGACTCAGGTCCCTACCACTTGAGGTGCCATGTGCTAAGTTACGCTTAGAAAAGTATCTTCATGGAACCGTCTGTAACAAGCTGTTCCTCTTTTTTAGCATCACAAGTGGCAACAGAGGGCTTCTGTATAAGGCAGTTTTTTATATATATATACACATGAAAGTGTGATCGGTGTTACTGGGGAAGATCATTTAAACATGTTATTTAAATTAATAATTATCTAACTGACGAGACATACTGGATCAGAAAGAGTAGTGCTTTACATAACCTAGTCTCTTATCTGTGACAGAGACCAGCTTTGTTTTCTTGGGAAGTGTATAATAACAGTACACGATGTCAACAGAGTAGCACAGTCTCTGATGTTCTTTCCAAGCTGGCATCCAACTGATGTCTTGATAAAATTAATAGCCATTGCCATCTTTGTTATCCTCATCAGTTTGTCTTGTAAGCACTGATTTTAGTTCCTTTTTGCTATATGAGGAAGATTCATGAAAATGATGGAATGCGTTTTGGCTTATCACTGCTGTTCATCAAATCCCAAATATTAATGAAAGAGAAGACATGTTTTTAGCATTTTGTCATAGTGCTTCATGATACTTTCAGCCTTTCCTTTAAATGATTTCATGTTTTCAGCATTTTGTCTTAGCTATGTGCTTCATGGTACTTTCAACCTTTCTTTTAAATGATTTCTTTGCAGCAGAGCTTTCTAACGATGTCACCAAATAATCTTGTACTCACCTACTGGAGTGTAAGTTTAATCAGACTCAGCAAAACTTATTTCTGAGAAGACATGTGTAGGACAGGACTGTAATTGGCATCATTAGCAGTTGTCATCATTCCCTCCATGGGTGGAGCTGCAAGTCCTATAATTCCTGACCATGGGCTATGCTGGCCAGGGGTGATAGAAATTACAATTCGACAAGAACTAGATGACCGTAAATTCCTCACATCTGATACGGATGGTTTGATGAGACATGGTTAAATGTAGGACTTCCACTGACTGAACACCAGAACTCACCAGAAACAAGAGGGTCTATGTCCCTTTCCCTTATAGCGCTCCATCCACCAGCCAAACAGTTTTGGAGAAGTGGGTAATCCTCTGGAGATAAAGTAGTTCCAAGGGTTGTGGATGGAGGGGAAGAAGGAGAGGAAGGGAATGAGTGTCAGCACCAGTTAGATTTAGGATGCTTTTTGAATATTACACTTGTGCTGCTGTTTTTTATAAACACATTTCTAAATAATTTTAACCAATATATTTAGAACATTTCTTAGAATTAATTTTGTGGTGTACTTACCAGCAGTTGATTCATTGTGAATTTGTACCTAATAATCAAGGTTACCTGTTAACCGAAGTAACAAAAGGTTATTAATAATTCAACAAATTTAATTTTGAACTGAATCTTGTAATTGTACTGAATTTGGAAATTATAAAATATTTGTATAGCACAAAAGTGCAGAAGAAGTTTTTGTGTGGTGTAGTACTAGAGTCTGTCTTGTTTTGTCATGATATAGCTTCTTGATCCATTTACATTAAAGAAATGTGCTTTTCTGAGTCTCAAATCACAAAGATGATGCACTGCTGTTTAAATCAATGTACATTACTCTTGGATATAATATAAATAATAACTTGTAGAGAATATAGGGAATAATTTTAATCTAAGTTGGGTTAAGTTTATGTTACACTATCGCCTCAGTTCAGTTCTTCTGCTGAACCATGGTTTATTGTACTGTTGTTAGAACACAGATCATGATTGTATTCTTCGGAACAGTCATGGGCTCCATGCCTATTTTTATAGATTGGGCTAGTGACCTTGTAACTGAAATTGAGCTGCATAGCAGTGAAACAGGATGCATGGGGCATGCACAGTTTCTTTCTGGTGTGCCTTCAAGTTGTTTCTGACTTACAACAATCCTAAGGTGGACCTATCATAGGCTATACTTGGCAAGATTTGTTTAGAGGTAGACTGACATCACCTTCCACTGAGAGTAAGAGAATGTAGCTTGATCACCCAGTAGATTTCCATGGCTGAGTGAGGATTTAAACCCTGGTCTCCGGAGTCCTAATCCAACACCCAAATCGCTACACAACACTGGCTCTCTATGGTTTCTTTACAAAGTGCTAAGTACTCCTGGAAATCTCATGGCAGATAACGTGTTCCATTTGCCTTGTATCAAAAGCAAATCTTCCCTGTCACAGTGCTGCCATTATGTGGCAGTCTAAAAGAATTTTATCGCCTGCTACCAATCCAAGTTCAAGGTATTATTGTTTATGTGCAAAGTGCTAATCAAGTTAGGACCCTTTCTCCCTAAATAGGCCCATTAGATCACTGTAATTTTGAGGGAGGGGGAGGAAAGTGTTATTGATAATCCATCATATACAGCTCATTTTGGCAGCAACACAAGAGGGCTTCCTTTCCATATATAGGACTGTTGGTATGCCTGTTAAATTTGCCTATTAAATTCATTGTGCATTTGTTGGTTGTTACACTGCTTGGTTGTTTTAGAAGACTGAAGAAAAATGTATTTTGTTGCCAAGATAAGATCTGATTAAATTGTTTCAAGTCTTTTCATATGAAACTTTGTACTTTGTCTCATTGTTCTGTTGTTATTGTTTTATATTTTGTTGCAGCCTCTTAAGGATTTTTAAAATAGGAAGCATTAGATAAATATTTTAAATAAATAATTTGAATAAAATAAAAGAAATTGTATAACACTGCTGTTTAACTTTGGTATTGATTGTGTACAGTACTTATGTCTGTCATAATCCAGAAGTTTTGAAAAGATCTTTGGCAGAAATATAAATCAAAAATATGTTTGATGCAAGTTAAGTTCTTTTAGTATAAAGTATCCTTTATATATTTTGAATATCACAGGAAATAGAACTGAAGACTCTATACTTGAAATAAGTATAAACTAACATCCAGTGTTTACTAAAGGCTAAATCAACCAGAGTAAATCCATCAAAATGAATGGTACTTGTAATCAATGCAATTGTAATGCCCAGTGATTTCAAAGGGATTATTTTAGTTGGAATTAAAATTGGATTTATGTCTAAAGTTTACCCCAAGAGGGGGTTTAAAGGCAGTATATAAATATATCATTTTAAACACTTCTTAATTCTTTTTTTTTTTATGACCAGGTGGAGAAAGAACCTGTGGAGTACATGAACTAATTTGCATTAGAAAAGGTAGACAATTCCTTAAAATACTTCCTTTAACATATGGTTATTTATAATGGATGCTTTAACCCTCATGCACTCGGAGTGACATATTAGTCCATCAGAGCTACATAACTGGGATGTGGGGAGGGAGAAAAATGAAGTCTTATGTCATTTTAAAACAAACCACAATTTCACAAACCAGAAGTGACAAGTTTTGGTTGTCAGCAGGTTGACCTGTTCAGGTGAACCCAAAATTTCATCTAAGGGGCTGAGGAGGCACATGTTAGAATGTATAGGAAATACATATTATGCCCTAGCTCTAACCATAAACCCTAGTATGTTGGAATTCACTTTGGGATCAGAACTGCAACAAACACAACGCAAGAATTTTTATTTAATCATAGTGGATGAGAGTTAAATAAATCTATAAAAGTTATGAGTACACAAAATTTTGGATTAGACTGTAAGATCATATGTAGACATTTGTTATACATTGACAATCTGACAGGAAAAAACAGAATTAAATTTTCCTGCCTGGTTACCTGTAAGCTATCAGAGCTATCAGGAAACTGGCTGTTTATTAAGTTTGTACTCACATTTGTAAGACATGATTTCTATTTAGTTTAGTTATATTTAGAAAGTGAATATGTAATTTTTACACAGGGAGGCCTGTAACTTGTGAGCAGTTATTGTTACTGGACAAACTATATAGCCAACAGAAAGAAAGTTGGTCTTGACATGGAAAGACTTTGGTTCAGATCCCCCTTAGCCGTGAAGTGATGGCTTATAACCATTCTCTATTTTATGCTGAAGAGTTGTTAAGATAAAAAAGATTCAGAGACATGTTTTCCTTGATGGAGTCTATCCATCTGTAATATGGTTTTCCTCTTTTCTTACTGCCTTCTACCTTATCAAGCATTATTGTCTCTTCTAGTGAGTCACATCTTCTCATGATGTGACCAAAGTACAACAGTCGCAGTTTAGTTAATTTGACTTTTAGGGAGAGTTCAGATTTTATTTGTTCTAAAACCCTTTTATTTGTCTTTTTAAGCAGTCTGCAGTATCCATAGAATTCAGCAACTCTTCTCCAACACCACATTTCAAATGAGTTGATTTTCTTCCTGTCAGCTTTCTTCACTGTTCACCTTTCACAGCCATACATAGAAATTGGAAATATGATGGCATGGATCATCCTAACTTTAGTATTCCGTGATGTATCTTTATACTTCAGGAACTTGTCTAGTTCCTCCATAGCTGCCTTTCCAAGTCCTAGTTATCTTCTGATTTCTTGACTGTAGTCTCTATTCTGATTAATGACTGAGCCAAGGTATGGAATATTTTGAACTATTTTAATGTCTTCATCATCTGCTTTAAAGTTATATAAATCATCTCATTATTTTTTTCAGTGTTCATCTATAAACCTGCCTTTGCACTTTCTTCCTGGACTTTCTTCAGGAATCATTCCAAGTCTTTGCTATTTTCTGCTAGTTGTATAGTGTCATCTGCATATTTTAAATAGTCAGTGTTCCTTCCTCCAATTTTCATGCCTCCTTCCAATTAGTCTAATCCTGCTTTACATATGATACGGTCAGTATACAAGTTAAACAGCTTATAAGCCTCATCTGGCCCCCTTGCCAGTTTGAAATGATTCCATTTCTCTGTATTGTGTCCTGACAGTAGCCTCTTGTCTTGACTGCAAATTACGCATCAGGATAATTCAATGTTGTGGCACACCCTTTTCTTTAAGAGTCAGCCATAGTTTTTCTACACAGTCAAAGGCTTTGCTATAATCTATATACACAGGCTGATTTTCTTTTGAAATTCTTTGGTGCACTATATTATCCAACCTTTGTTTGCAGTATGATCCCTAGTGCTTCTTCCTTTCCTGAACCCAGCTTGAACATCTGATCTTTTCCAATCTGTGGACCATTGTTTTGTTTTCCATATTTGTTGACAGATTTTAGTTAGATATAAAGTAGATTCTGTAGTTTGAAATAGTTCTGTTAGTGTGCTGTCTATTCCTGGTGATTTATTTCTCTGAAGGGCTCTGAATGCAGCTTCTACTTCTCTTTCTAAAGCTTTAAATTCTTCTTCAAATGATTCTTTCTTGAAGGAATCTGTCATCCTTTCATCTCTTTTATATAGGTTTTCAGTATATTGTTTCCATCATGTTTTTATTTGTATTTGGTCATGCAGTATATTCATCTGCTGGTTATAGGGCATCCCCACTCTTGGTTTGAATTTCCCTTTGATTTCTCAGATCTTGTGGAAGCAGTCTCTTGTTCTTTCTTTCTTTTTTTGTCATCTTCTGTTTCTCTGCATTGATTATTATAGTAGTTCTCTTTGTCCCTGTGCACAAGTTGCTGAACAGTTGCCTTCAGGGTTCTGACCCTTTTTCTGTCACCTTTTACTGTTGCTTCTTGTCAGCCCTTAACTGCTTGAAGAGTTTGGTCTGTTATGCATTGAGGCTTCTCTTTCTTTTTGGCTGCAGTTAGTGTCTATTTTCCCTGTCACTAGCTTCAGTCCAGAGTTATTCCTGATCAATTAGGCTTAACAGCACAAATCTATTTTTACATTATCTTTTAATTCTATGGAAATGTTCTTCAGGTTGTATTTCAGCTGGATGGTGGGTTTAGTGTTCCTCCTTAATCTAATTCTTGATATTAGCTATTGGTGGTCTGTGCCATAATCTGTTCCTGGTCTTGTTTTTGGAAAGAGAATGGAACTTCTTGATCTTCTGCTTCCAATTGTGTAGTCTATTTGATTTTTATATTGGCCTTCAAGTGATGTTCATGTGTACAGTTGCCTCTTTGGTTGCCTGAAGAATGTGTTTGCAATGAACAAACTATTGATCTTGCAAAATTCAGTCAGTTGCTGTTCTGCTTCTTTTCTTGATTCTAAGCCAAATTCTTCTGCAATCTTTGGTTCTGCCCTGTTTCCTATTTTTGGATTCTAGTTGCTTATAATTATCAACATATTCTGTTTGGGTGTGTGATCAGTTTCCTCCTAGACTCTGGCATAGAAAGCCAGTGTGGTTCAAGAGTTGAACTTCAGTTGTGGAGAACAGAGTTTGAATCCCCCCTTGGCCATGGAAATCCACAGGATGACCTTTGGTGAGTGACACTCTTTTAGTCCCAGATGAAGGCAAAGGCAAACCTGCTCTAAACAAATCTTGCCAAGAAAACCCCAGGACTTGAAGGCGCACAAGAGCTCCAGCACAGAATCTTTCCAAAAGGATAGAGATGCCCAGTGGATTTTTTCCTCTAATATTTTTTTTTTAATTGTAACCTTTCATTCAAAATTACAGTCGGCCTTTGAAATTTTCCACAGCTTTAAAAGATCTGCTCTTTGAGAAGCACAACCTTTTATTTTATGCATGGAACTAATCGTATCTAATCATACGGTTGTTTGACTTCAAACTACATTCTATTTGTGTCAAACTTCACTGTACAATTATGTTTGAACGCTATACTTTTTATTTCAAGTTTGAACAAAAATACCAGAGAAATATATTTTAAATAAGTGCATAAACTATTTCTGGGCTTTTCAGTGTAAGACATTTCACAACACTTGTTAGTTGTGTTTTAATATAATCAATTAGTTTTAACATAATTATTTACATACATGTTTTAGTATATTTATTCCTTATTATTGATACTTCCCCTGTGTTTGAGTTTGTAAGTCCACATAGTTACAGACAAACATGCAACATTGGTTGAACTTTATAAAGAGGAAAAAATAACGACCACTTCCTTATGCTTCTTGGTAGCTAATTGATATACTTTGTGATTCTCTTCATGGGCGACAACCATTCATACAAATGTACTTAAAAATAACATTTCCTTTTGCCTACCTTAGATGCAGCTCTCTTAGCTTTTTGTTTACCCTAGCAACAAAAATGAGCTCACATGGGCTACTTTGCCCTTTGATGCAGAACTCTGTTAGAAGCATTGTTCATTTTTGTAGTCCATCATCACTTTTGAAAGGAATAAAGTGGATCTGTCAAGAGGCTTGAGCTCTAGTGGTATATAGAGAGAATTTTGGAAGCATTTCACCCACTGTGATCCCTGTTTAAAATAATTAAGACTATCTAATTGTGAAAGAAAATACTTAATCAGTTTTGTAAGTTGCTTTGCCTATTGATAACATGAAATAAAATTGTTAAATGACTATGTTAAACTTTCTTAGGGATAAGGATGTCATCACTAGACTGTTATTTGGATAAGTAGGAAACCAGATACGACTTCCTGCTTGTGTTGTATTTCTGTGTGTGTCCTGAAATCCACATACTAGCTCTTTGATAAATTAAGATTATATAACCCAATGAAACTGGATAAGTACAGTGCCATGACTGCTTTAATTTCCATTGGTAGAAGGCTACTGAAGTAACCTTTGGTGCATCCCAGTTTAAAAATAGCAGATAATGTGGTTTTGTCCTTAAATTCTATATGGGACATTGTTTATCAGGTAACTCCTGCTGCTGTTCTCTTGCATCTGACCATTTATAGATAAGTTAAAAAGCATTGGTTCCGAGATGTAAATCCTTTGGCTATCTTAGCTTCCTATTCTATCATCATGTATCCATTATATACTGCTTAGTTGTGAGATAGGACTTATCTTTCAAGAAACCATGCTGATTCTTCTTCAGAAAGACTTGTTTTTGCTTGATAATTTTACTTTCAATAATGTGTTCCAACAATTTACCTAGAACTAATGTTAAGCTAACCTGTTGCTAATTTAATAGATTTCCCTGAGTCTTTTTGTTTTTGTTGTTGTTGTATTGCCCAGTTTTCAGTCCTCAGGTATGGAGACCAACCTTAGGGGAATGTTAAATATTTTTGTAAGCAGATCAGCATTTTCACATTTGCGTTCTTCAGGAATGTCTCGATGAACACTGAGTGCCATTTGGACCTGGTGATTTCTTGATTTTTAATTTACCACTTACGTTCTAGATTTTTGTCTCTTACTACCTCTGTTTACCAATTCAGGCTCAGGTAACAGTCCTCCATCTTCTGCAGTGAAAACAATGCAAAGAAGTTACCTAACTTTTCTATCATCTCCTTATCTTCCTTTAGCACACCTTTAACATACTTACAGCATAATTGTGCAGGGGTTTCCCCGGTCAATATCTTGTTCCTGGTTTTTTTTTTTTTTTTTAAATAATGTTGCTGATGAATTAGCTAACAAAATGGGAAGATAGGCCAGGGTTGTGACAGACGGAGGAGGGGGAGGAAGGAAAGGAAAAGTGCTTAATTCTGATACTTATCACTTATAAAGTGATAAACTTATAAAATTTATGAAGGCTAGAATGATTGTGGCTCATTTCCAGCTTACCATTTTTCCACAAAATTTTATTATTTCTTTTGGGCTGCAATTTAGGCAAGAGTTTTCAGGAGGAAGACTTCAGACCTCTAATAGGTCCCTTCAGTCTGTTCATTAACCATGTGTCTTCTTGGTCTTTCTGTGAGCTACAGAAATAAGACATTCTTCTTCCTCTATGAGAAAGGAAGTACAATGATGACTATCTGAAGTGTGTATATTTCACACTTTGTTAGCACTTCCTGGATAACATAAAATGTAAAAGTGGGATCTTTGAGCTGCAGATAGATGTGACTGTAAGCAGTTCTTAAAACAGTGATGTGACTCATGCAGCCCTTCTGATGTTGTTGGATTATTGCTTCCAGCATTCCTCACTCTTGACCGTGCTAGCTGAAGCTGATGAGATTCACAATTCAACCACATTTTGAGGGCCATACGATTCTCACGTCTACATTAAGGTTTTAGGAGGAGGACTATAACTAGGGTTTATACAATCAAGGTTTCAAAAACCAGTAGTCCACTAAACTGTCATTAAATGCAAAGGTAGATAGGCTGTGATTACAGTGTCATAAACCTGTCAAAATTACGTTGTTATACTATTTATATATATATTCTAGTGTTACATGCACACTGCTAGCCTACAGTTAAGACCAATTATAAAACACAATAACATGTGGTTAAACATTAATTTGCTTATCTGTAGATAAACAAATAAGATAAACGAATGAGATTTGTAGATAAGCGAATACTGTGAATAGCAAATAATCTACCTATAGGAGAAAATGACAGAAGTGAAGATTAATGACCACCAAGTATTACTGTGGCAGGTCCAGGACAGGACAAATAAAGGCCCAATTTGAATGAAGTACAGAGCTAAAACATTCGTCTGAACCCATATTCAATATCTGAGGTTTTCATAGAAACAGCATTGTTGAAGATTTTGACCCACTGCCTTGATCTGACCTTCTCATAATGCAGGAGGTAGAGGAAACTCTTGAATCCCTCATACTGTTCCTAGCCATCTTCCCAAGAATGGCACATTTAAAAGCCATGTTTAGGATTCTTCCAAGGAAGAGACAAAATGTTGTGATGCAGGGGTTAAGAGGTATATGTTGTGTAGTATCAGAAGTTGGTAGCAATTTTTTGTTTATACATTGCATTTTAAGGGCCTGATGGTGCTGTAGAACAAGATTTTGAGATTATAAACATAACTCTCTTTGGAACAACACATACCCGTTGTATATTTCTACTGATTCACTGTGATTTTGTAGATATGACACTGAAGCAGCAGCACATGTTTGGTCGTATAAGATGCATCTGTCAGATTCAGTATACTCAGAACAGCTAGCTGTCATTGAGCTAAAATTATCAGCTATGCCCATAAAAAGACTGATGTTGTAGCACTAAGAATGTAGGGGTGGCTCAATGCAGCTGATATAGTTGGGATGCACACCACTTGAAAGGGGCTGTGAGAGTGCAGATCCAATCTTTTCCCTATTGCTGTATCTATGTGCTAGCTGGGCTGGAGTAGCTATGCTTCTCTCCAAGGTGATGACTCTGAAATGAGAGAAAGCCATGGCCTTTCCAAATAGCTAGCTTCTCAGTCTGAAGAAAAATGTAGTTGATCTACCTTTCTGTCTCACAAATTATTGTGGATTTAAAAAACAAAAACATATTATCACCTATACAGAAAATTAAGATGTATGGTTGATCTTAACAGGTAATCTCTCCCCGCATCCCATCATATATATGTATGTAAATTGTTTTGCATATTGTATGTTAAAGGTTTTGTAATATAGCCATTATATAATGGTAAGTAGAGAAGGGACTATTGTTTGAAGGGGGATGCTCAAGTATGCAAGCACTCTTGTTCCTCACAGTCTAACCCACTTCCAGATAGGCATATTTCTTTTTCTCACATAAACCCTTCCTTAAATTAATACTCACCCTATTTTGTGCTCCCTTACACTCTTCTTCCTCCAGCCTAAAATATTCTTACCTTGAAAAAGGATAGCAGATGATCAGAATATATTAATGGGAAAATAACTTAATTATGCTATTTCCAAATGGTATTATAAGGTATTATCAAAAATAACTAAACGTACATCCAGTTGCTATTGTCAGCAAGAGCAGACCCATTGAATCAGTAGGATTTACATAAGCATTGACTTTATACATATTTACATAAACATTCATCAGTGGATTCAACAGTTCTGTTCTAGTTGGGAATAGCAGTTGAATTTATACCTAAGGCAGGATTAAGAATTTTGTAGTTACCCAGGTGTTGTTGGACTGCAAATCCTGTTTGCCCTAGCCAGCATAACCAATTGTGAGGAATGCTGGGAGTTGCAGTCCAACGACACTTAGAGGGCCTCATGATTCTAGCCTCTGGCTGAAGACTACAGTCTTGTACCTTTTTACATAGGAGTAAGTCCTGTTGAAGTCGTTGGACTTCTCAGTAGGCATTAGTAATGCATATTTATCTGGAAGTAAGCCCCATTGATAGTATGACTTGTGATTTAACTTGCTCAGGATTGTGGTATACATTAAACTGTTTAGGCTACAATCATTTATCTGTTTAAATGGAAGTCAGTCCCATTGAACTCAGTGGGATCTGTTTCTAAGGAGACAGTGATAAAATTGAACTTTGTTTTCTGTTATGTAGTTTTAATAATCTTAATCTTTTAACTAATTTTTAGTGTTGCTGTATTACTAATTCTAATATACCACTGTTCATATACATTATGTCTCTCCGGAATATTTCTTAATCTTTCTGTACGACAAGGGTTAATTGTTAATTAAATGTCATATTACACAAATGGCTTGTTTTAGTGTACTCTGTGGTTAAAACGCATGGACTTCAAAGCAAAGAAAATAATTTGATTTCTTTCCCCTCCCCCTTTTCATCTAGTTTGTAGAGCTTCTGCTGGTTATAGTTAGAGCACATGAGAGTACAAAGGATGGTAGAGAACATGACCAGCATCTTTGACATAGGTAACATATCTCTAAAGAAAAGTAATTGATATGTACTGCTAAGTTTATAGTTCAGATATATGCAAATACTGAGAATTACTAGTATGTCTTAATTTTAAAGGATGGAAATGAATGTACCCTGAAATCAAAACTATGTACTAGTAAGAAAATTAAATGAAATTTGTACATATGTGATTGTCATAAACTAATAATTGGGAAATTTGGTGATGTTATAAATGTGAATAGAAACTAGCAATGTGTAAATAGACTTCTGCTTTTGCAATCAAACATCTTTCCTTCTCCCTGCAGCTCCCAACTCCCCTCCAGAATCAGCTTAGGGGGAGAGGGGGGAATCCATTATTCTGTCAGATGCTATGCTTTTGATGAATAGACACTATTACATGTAATCCTTAAATATTTACTACTTCAGAACATTTTGGAAGTAAAATTTTGGCGAGTTCTGAACTTCACACAGTTCATTTTAATATACTGCATTCATCAGTGTCGTGATGCATAATAATTCATCCTGATCTATGCCTATGAGACACTCAACATGCTCATAGTCAAAAGAGTGAATAGTATTTGGATTTGAACTAATCTTATCACTATTGACCCCATCAATAGAATTTTACTGATTGACTGACTTACTTGATTTTATTAGAGATATCCTACTGTTTTTCTTAGGAGCCAAGGGCACCTAAGAGCCACCATAAAACATGCTCAAAATTACAATTGTAAAAACATAAATAATAATTATTTCAAAATACAAGAAAAATAATAGAAAACTAAGAAAAAATACAAGACAACCAACAATACAGACAAGCAGCAAAACAACTAAAGCACTTGCATTATACTCAGAAAGCATGTACAAATAAACGTAACCCTTGCATGTGAGTGGGATGGAAGAAGACATCTCTATTGGAAAGGAGTTTCACATTTAAGGTGCAAAGACTGACAAGCCCTGGCATGTGCAGTAGCCATTGGGCCACAGTACTTCAGGATACCATACACAAAGTCTCCCTTGAATCCCGGCCAAGGCAGCTGGGTGAGACAACCCAAGGTGAGTCCTGGGCCAGTATGTGTATCTGAAGACATTCAAGACTTAATAGACCAGCACTAATGCCTTGAACTGGCCTAGTGGCTCATTGCAGCTGACACAAAGATGTCAAAACAGGTATAAAATGGTCATGTAGTGTTCTTTACAAAATGCTTCTGGATTGTCTACGAGGGAAGCACCACATAAAGCATTTTTTAATACCCACTTTACTGCAGCCAGTTTATCCCAATCCAGAAACAGCAGTATTTTGCAAACCAGCCTTATTTGGTTATGATCACTCCTTGTTGTCAAGGATAGTTTTCAATCAAGGAGTTCTTCCAGACTGCATACCTGCTGTGTCAGGGGAATGCAGCTACCCTATCCCAAATGGGCATAATTTATGATCCCTGGAACTGCCTATCTACAGAGCTTCCACAGTGTTTAACTTTACTCTGTTGGCTCTCATCCTGTCCACCACTTCCTTTTATACATCATGTTCTAAATACCTGGGTGACTCAGAATGAAACTGAATTAATAACCTTATTTGCATGAAGTTTGACTCACATGGAAGTAATGTAATATGTAAGTTGCTCCATATCATGAGATCCTAGCACACATTAGCATTTTTTGTTTATGGGAGCAGTGGGTAATGTGGTTATTTCTTACATTAGTTCTAGCATTGTGGTGCTAGTTCTGATACTGTGGGAGTAATGTTTTCCTATTATCCCCTGTGGTTTTAGAAGCAGACGCTATGTAATTTGATTTGGAATTACAAATAGGATTAAAGGTAATCTAGTGCATATCAGACTAATATGAACCTGGTTAATGCAGATATGTAGTGATTCTCTAGCACTTTTAGGTTAAACAGAGAAACTAGTGTTTCATTAGATATAGTTACTGCATTCAGGTATAGCATTTAAACTGAATATAGTACTTTGATAATTTGATAAACATAGAGGTTTATCTTTAAAATAGTAATTCATCATCTGTTTTGATTAGGTATCTTATTTAAATTCTGTAGTACTTTAAAAGACTTTTGTACATTACCACTGATACTGTCCAAAGTTATACGCGCTTTCAGGTTTCATACGTGCTAGTTTGCTGGTCATAGAAACAACTGTTCTAATTCGAAACATAGTTTATCTTAACTATTACATACATAAATCTTGGAATTATGAGATAAGCTTGTTGCATGATTAGGGTTGTGTAAGTATGAGGTAACATTATCACAAATTGAGTGTTGTGTTTATCTTCATAATGCAAGTAAGTGTGGGCATGATCCACTCAGAATTAAGCATTATGTAGTGCAGTCTTCTACACATCCATTCAAAATTAAGCTGCATTAAGTTCAGTGGAACTTACATATGTGTAGGATTGCGTCTCTAAAGGCCTGTAGATTTCAATAGAGTTAAATGTTTAATTTCTGCTGGGTCTTGCCCAAAGTTTGTGCTACAAAAATGTGAAGCTCTGTGGTTCTACTTTTAGTGGGAATTGAAAGTCACAGGACTCTGTGTTATGTACAGTAGTTGATCTGTAGTGCCATCTAATGGCAAATTTATGTAATTTACGTAAGATTGAAGACTTTTCATATTATTCATATGAAAAATATAAATAAGAATGTTCTTGTACATGTAAGATATTTCAAATAAGTTTTTGTCTATTTCCCTAGTTTCCCAAGCCTCAATAAGGATAGCAGTGATAAATTCTCTAAGATGGCACATATGGGTCTAATCTCATATAATGTTTGGAGTTCTTCAAAAAGTTGTTTTATAAGTCTCACATGCAATTTCAGAAAAACTAATTTCTTTTGGCCTTCTGTTGGTTATATTGTAAGCCTCTGTGTTAGCAGAGGCGGTCTTATCTTTTAATTTCTGTACAGTGCTTAGTACATTTTAGTGCATCTTCCTTCTTCTTATATCGAAGTGGGAGACAGTACTCTGAAGTAACCAAGAATTATAAAAAACTGTTTTTGCCATGAAACAGTAACTGTTGTTGGAAGTGAGGTGCATAAAAAGTTCTGGGTCTTTTCTTGCACTAAGGTGAACTGGTAAAGTATGATAGCAAGAACTAAGTCTTCCCATGTTTTTAAAAATGTATCACAGAGTTTCAGCCAGATTACTCATAGGTGGTAAAATCCCCCCCCCCCCATCAGTTTGTTTCCAAGTCAGTCTGGGTCAATTAGTAGGAAGGTCATCTGTCTGTGATGTAGGATGCTATTTGCTTCCATGTGGTAAGTAATAGTAGCTCCAAGAACATGCCTTTCTCTCATCTACCTGACACTTACTGACTGCTTTCTTGTGCCACAGTTTCAGAGCTAAGATGTCTGTGCTATCCATTTAATGCTGGGGACAGCATCTTGGATAATGTTAAGTCAGATAATAGTTCTTATTCTGTCCTAAAAGATAATGGGCTGATTAAGCCAAGAAAGCAAATTGAGAGCTACACGTACAGCTAACATAACAACTGGCTGTACAGTCTGGGTAAGCATCCGGATGAGGGGAGACAGTGGGATAGCAAGTGGTGGTAAAAATATGTAGAACTGGATAGCAGATTTAAAGAATAACAAGAAAAATTTATTTTATCAATAAAAAGAGCAAAAGATAGTTAAATAACCTTCCAACTATTGAGTATATTTAGAAGCAGTTTCACAGGTTATACTGCCTAGTGTGCATATTTTAAACTTTTGAAGTCATATTCTTATAAAATAAATGCTATACATTGAATATCCATGTCTGCCTTTCTTTACTTTAGCATTGTAAAAATACTGTGATCTTTCATATTATGTTGATTTTTTAAATGTTATATTCATTGGGCATGTCATAGCTTTTAGATCAAGTCTGTACTCATTTATTTTGTAAACAAGGCAGATACGATTGCACTGACATTAATAATTAAACTATCATTGGCATTGGCATGCAGTCAGATAAATATATGGTTGCATACACCATTGGGCAGCTGAACTGTGAACACTTTAATTAAAGAAGAAAAGTTTCCTTTTTTTTTTTGCGCCATTGTCGGTAATCATTTTGACCTTAATGTTGTTAATAATTCTTCTCTGTATAAAGACAATATTCTGGTATTGCTGAAATTACTTTTGGGAAGAGATAAGAGGAGATTTTCTAAAAAGTCGTGTTTAATTTTGTAAAATATAGTTTTAAACATAGTGAAATGTAATATGTTCCTGAAAATTTATTTTTGTTGGTATAGATTTTGTCTGTTGAATTCATAGCTAGTGTTGGTGTGGTTGGATATTAGTTCTTGCATGTTGACATTGCATTTATGATATTAATTTGATAGCTTTCTTTCATCCATTCTTCTGTGATGACAGAAAAATGTGCTTTGGATTACCTAAGTCTGCTAGTTAGAATATGCACAGTATGCATTCAGTGTGTTTTTAGCACTGTGTATTTAGCAGTATGCATTCAGTGTGTTGAGTAAAAGTGTTTGAGTTTCATAAATGGTTTTCCAGGAAGGCATAGTCATTATGAAATGTGTTCTACATCTGTTTTAATACTTTTTAGTAAACAATGTTCGATTTGGTAATTAATTAGGTCATAACTTCAAATGTACTTGAATTGAATACGTCTTCTGTGTAACTGTGATATATTTCTTAATGTGGTTGGTGGTTACTCTTCTTTCTAACAATTAACTAAGTGTTGCTTCGTATTTGCTTCATGGAATGTTAAATGCTTAACCTTAAATAGATGAGTGAATCCAGTTCTGCATAATATACTGTTCTGCATACGTCTCCTCACTGGATAACAGAAACAGAGCTCAGTGCAATTTTTCTTTAGTGAGTTACAGATTTCACAAAGAGATCACAGTAAAGTAGTGTTTTCTTTAGGCTGTTTATAATCCTAAACATGGGTTTGTGAATGCAGATTGATACAAGACAGATAATTTCAAAAGACTTGCACTTGGTGTTAAAGTAGATGAATTATTAACTAGTCTAACTAAAGCTAAAGTTTCATTCTTTAATAAGGTATTAATTGCCTCCCAAAATATCCTTTGGTGTAGCACTTTTATGAGGGGCAGTAAAGATGATATAACACTTGTTTTTAAATGCAGAGTAGAGCTTGTTTGTTCATTAGTTTAGCATTTTATCTGATACAAACAGTGTTGATTCTAGATTCATGGTTGCAATAGATATCACAGTTTTACATACTGAGTAACTCCTAGTATAAAATTTAAATTGTAGTGCATTAGTTGCCGTATTTGCCGATGTATGAGACACACCAGCATATGAGATGCACCTCATTTATATGCCAGCAAATACTATTTGCTGGTGTATAAGATGCACTGGCATATAAGACACATCCCATTTTCAAACAGTATTTTTCAGGGGGAAAAAGTGAGTGTTATATGCCAGCAAATAGGATAATTACATGTACTTTAAGCATAAATCAATTAAAAGAATGAAAATGCTTTTAAGTGTTTGAAGTTGCATCTTGATCACAAGTATATAGGTAAGTATATTGTGCTGCTTCATCCTCTGTCCTCTTATGTGATATGACATGCAACTGTTCTGTAGTGTTCCAGTTCTGCTGTTTTTATAAGTTGGGGGTTCATCTAAACTGGCACTGCAAACAGTTAAAGTGAGTGCTGAGAAGTGACATACTAATTACTAAAAGCATGCTTCCCCATATGAAAAAGTCACATTTAACAAATTAACTTTCATAATTCTGATACATCTCTCAAGCAAACCATTGTTGATCATTTAAATCTTTTAAACATTCCAGGAGGTTTTAAACTGAATTAGAAACTAGGGTGCATCACACACTTTCAGCCCCTGGAAGACCCAGTGATAGATTCACTTTAGGGTCACCGGAAGTCAGAAATGCCTTGAAGGCACATAACAGCAAGAACAACAAGAATACATGAAAAGATTCTAAGGGTTTGTATATGTTAATGAGCATCAGTGTGCTACTATAAATCATCAGTATCATCCTTATATGGTTGTACTTTTGTGCTGTGAACAATAATATTGAATACAATTTCATTTTTTAAAACTGTAAATTGAAATTATGTAGCTCCCATTTACCTGTATTCTGGCTCAAAGGGTCTGCTCTGTAATCCCTGGAAGAAGATTACAGATAGGGATTTACCAGTCTTATTCAAAAGTTGCAATGCATCAAAATTATGAAAACAGCTTTCTATTTGACCCTAATGTAGATTATTGATATACTTTTTAATAAATATTGGAGAACTAAATACATTTCTGCCCTTATTATCACCATCAGAATATGTGCTTTGAATATTTTTTATCATGATGTTTAGTAAGAGCTGATTCACACAATTATTTCTAGTCCCTTGCCTTTATCTATTTGACAGGTGGAAATAGGAAGGAAGACCTTTTGTAGATTACATAAATGTATGGGAAGATTAATGGAAGATAATAGTCCTTAGTGCCAGATTATTTATAACTTCAGAGCTGGAAATAAAATATCCTGAACTGGGACTGGAAACCAACAAAGAGTCAGTTAAATTGTTTTAAAGTCTATGTACCATGTGACCTCTCCTGATGACTAGTATTGGCACTGGAGAGAGGATGGGGCTTAAAAAGATTGAAAATAAATGAAAAACATTTATCAGAATAGGATAGTTACTATATATTTTAAAATACCACTGTCCACTGTCCACAAACTCAGGTAAGAATAAATAAGCATAACATTTATGGGATTATAATGGTACTAAACTACTTACTTTGGTCCTGTTGCCCTCAGAGGCATAATAAGTGAAGATGTAAGAAAGGGCATTCTCACAGGCTGCTTTTAGGTTGTGGGACTTCCTTCTAAGGTAGACGAGGCCACTCATCTCTTGTTGTGTATCCCTGCCAGAAAAAGACCTTACTATTCGGCAGCAACCTTTGAAGAAGTTCAAGCCCTGGGGATTTTGCCCTACCTCTCCTCAGCCCTGGCTAAACTTTAGGATATGATGAGGGGAGTCCGTAGTCCAAGGCTTGCTTAAGCTTATCCTTCTAACATTAATTCAGGGTAATGCTAAATTTTTACATTATATCTGCATGTAACTGTTGTCCTCACTGACTCCAGTTTGATTTTAGAATGGAATAAGTTAGAAACAGAAGATGTGTAATTTGGAAACCAAGTTCCTTAGAAGTAAAAAAAAAATTATTCACTGAATTTTTTTCAAAATAAGGAAAAAATTAATAAGTGTCTGATCAAATGTAATAGGTAAATGATCTATTTCAGAGATCTATATTTTAGAAGGCAGTTTTGATTATTAATATCACGTTTGTTCAGTGTAATCTATTATCTTCTCAAACAGAAGACCCGTAATTTACCTCTATTTGAGGGATTGCTAAATTGTTGTGGAAGGCAGATCTGTTTCTGGCTATATCGTTACTATAACTGAAATGAAGAAGATTGCTCCGTATTTTTCTTTTTCTTTTTCTCCAAAAATAAGTTCTTATATCTGTGGAGTCCGCAGTACATTAACAGCTGGCGCTGTTGTTATTTGCTGTCAAATCAACTTCACATTATGGTGGCCATAGGAATGGGAGACCCCCCCAAATGCCCCAGTGTTCAACTGTTCTGCTTAGGCCTTGAAGACTCAGGGCTGTGGCAAATCAATCCACCCGTGGTACAATCTCCTTCTTTTCCTACTTTACCAAGCTTTTTTTTTCCCCCAGTGTGCCACATCGTCTCATTTTATATCCAAAAAAGACAGCCTCAGTTTAATCATCTTCACTTAGTAAGAGTTCATACTTGATTGGCTCTAAGACCGTGGACCATGGTACCTTTAGAACTTTTTTCCAGCACCATATTTCAGATGAGTTGATTCTCTTCTTGTCAGCTTTCTTCATTGCCCGGCTTTCACAACCATACATAGAAACTGGAAATACTGTGTTCTGGATGATTCTGACTTTGATATTTAATGACACTGGATGATATTACCTGTTTCTTTCATTGCTGCCTTTCTAGTTCATAGGCTTCTTCTGATTTCTTGACTATAGTCTCCATTTTGGTTAATGACTGAGCCAAGGTATAGGAGGTCTTAAATGATTTCAGTGTCTTTGTTATTCACTTTAAAATTACGTAAATCATCTGTAGATGTTATTTTTATTTTCTTAATATTCAACTATAACCCTGCTTTTGCACTTTTTATGCTATACTAGTCATTCCAAGTCTGCTGTTTTTATGTAAATAATATAGCATCACCTGCATAATTGTTGATGTTCCTTAACCCAATTTTCATGCCTGCTTTCTCTGAAACTAATCTTGCTTTACGTATGATATGTTCTACAAATAGATTAAGAAGATGAGGTGATAAAATGCAGCCGTTCTGGCCCCCATTCTGATGGGAAGCGATTTTGTTTCTCAGTATTCTGTCCAGACAGTGGCCTCTTCTGCAGAGTACAGATACATCAGGACAATGAAATGTGGCACTCCCATAATTCCTTGTGATCTATCCTATCAAAGGCTTTGCAGCAATTGATAAAGCACAGTTTGATTTTCTTATGAAATTCTTCAGTGCATTCTGTTATCCAACATATGTTTGCAATGTGATCCCTGCTGTCTCTTCCTTTTCTAAAACCATCTTGGAGATGTCTAACTCCATATATGTGAAAAATGTTTCTTGGAAAATCTTGAGCATTACTTTGCTTGCAGAGGAAATCAGTGCAATGGACTGATGGATACTACAATCCCTGGTGTTCCCTTTCTTGGAGATTGGAACGTGTGTTGAACATTTCCAATCTGTGGGCCGTTGATTTGTTTTCCTTATTTGTTGGCAGATTTTTGTTAGAATTTAATAGATTTCTTCTTTAAAGCTTGAGACAGCTATATCGGAATTCCATCTGTTCATGGTGTTTTATTTCTTCATAGTGCTTTGAGAGTCTTTTCTACATTGCTTTCTAAAATAGCGGGTCCATCATGAAGTGTCTTCCTTGAAGGAAGCTGTCAACAATTCATCTGTTTTATGTAGTTCCTAAGTGTACTGCTGACGTTTTATTTTATCCCGATCACTTAATGTGAGGGTGCTAACAGCTACCTAATTGCTAATTACAGTTTTCTGATTTTTTTATGGAAAGGAAATCTTTTTATAGTGAAAATTGAGCAATAGGAATTGTCTTAACTTTGGCCTTTTTCGCACAAGGGCAATACATCGCACTGGCGTCGTATTTCTTGCTGTTATGTCTGTGCGTTAAACCAGTTAGTATCGATGTTTCCTCTGTGGATTCGCACAGCTTGAGCTCTTAGCGTGATTACTGTCGACGTAAAACCAGAAAAACTCCGATGTAAAGCACAAAAACTGGTTCGGCTGTATTTCTGTCAACATACAGAAGGTGTACACGAAGAGGTGGTTCTCTGTTGCCGTTCGCACCTTTCCCTGGCATCATTTCTGTCTGCTCCTGTCTCCGCCCCTCTAATGCAGGGTGGGCGCTGGAATACAATGAAATACGTTGGGATCCTCAGGATAGTTGCTTTTCAATTTCTGGCTATCTAGACCAGAGCTTTCCAAACTTTTCATATTGGTCACACACTTTTTAGACATGCATCATTTTGCGACACAGTAATTTTACTAGCAATTTTACTAGCAAACCGGAGGTGGGGGCATGTCGTCTTTAAGAACGAACTAAAGTACCTCTGCTGATATGTAGCAACGCGTTGTTTTTTTTTAAAATTGACCAATCGGAGGTGGCGGTGTGGAGCAAGGGAGGGAGTGGGAGGAGGATGGGAGTTTCACAAGAATTGACGGAGCGGAAACAGCAAACGATTTTCACTGCATTACTTCAACAGAAAACGGAGGGTGTGCAGATAACAATCCAGTAAAATAGGAGTAAAGTTGGGTTAAAAAACACCGCTCACAACGCATGGTGAAATGCTCCTCCACTCTGGTGCGGAAATGGCATTAGTCTTTCATAATCCATGGTTTTAAAAATATAAGTTTTTTGCTAATATTGTTTTCTAAGTTAGTTTCCATTTCTGCAGTTCAGGAAGGCTTAGAGGTACAAAGATTATGGAGTTTTTTTCTCAGCAGTGTTGCATCTCAAAATAAGAGTTTGTGTAGGGACTGAAGGCTGTTCTTGGTTTTCAACTAGGCCTCAATCCAGGCAAGAGTTTCATTTTCGGTGTCTTGGTTGGCAGCCCTGAAGCCCCTGCCTGGCTCACTGCCTTATCTGTTTCTCTGGACCTGACGTAGTAGGAAGTCCTGCAAACTGATAATCAAGCGTGGTGTGCAACTTCTGTTTTTTGGATAGGGAGGTCTGGCTTCAACTATTCCCCAAGCACAGTAGCAGGTCTGCTGAGAAATTTTGTTTCCCCCTGGTTCTTTATTGAAAAGTGCCTGAACCAAGGTGCCATCCTTTCCAGAAGCCTCCACATCCAGAGTGGTTTGGCATATATTTCATGGAGTACTTATTGAATGAGCAGACTGTATTGGAGAAGGGATATGCACCTCTGTGATGGACTTCCACAATTCTTTTGAGGTCATAAAATGTCCTGTTCACAAGGCAGTAAAATGGATCATGATGCTGGTGAGAGCCAATCTGGACTACCTCATACTGAGTCTTCGTGCTGTTTCTTTCGGTTAGTGCTATAGCATAGGTGAGATTACTGGAACCAAGAGGGAATCTCACACTGAAATTTGTCAGACATTGATATAATTTTTGTCTGCAAAATGAGAAATTCCAGATTAAGGGTGGCCACTTCTTTTTTTAAATTAGTCAAATCAGAATGTTGATTTTGAATTATGTTATGTCTGTGTATTTCCACATAATTTTGAGGCTGGGTGTGATTAATAATCTGAGTTTTATAAAATTTTGTGCTTTCTATTTTGATCATTCTTTATGTTTCTTCTAGTATCTCCTGAGGCAGTCGGATTTTTGTCAGCAGTTGGGGTGTTTATTATCTTGTTGCTGATTCTTTTTCTGTATATTAACAAGAAGATGTGTTTTGAAAACATTGGAGGCTTCCCAGACCTCAATTCACGATACAGTGCCAGAAAAAATTCACAGGAAAAACTTTGTAAGTATCAATTTTTATGGCTTAGCATTTTGAAAGATGTTGCTATCTCTAGTGTAGTATTTAAAGAGATAAAAGTTTTGGCTATAATTAGAAAATATTTGTAGAGTTCAGAACTTTTTGTAAAGTCATCTGTATTTCTTAGAATTGTATAGTTGTGGGGATTTCTTTATTTAGTTTAACACTCGTTAATTTCATATAGTGGAAAGAGATTAATTGCTTTCTTTTTCCAAAACATAATTAAAATGAATAAATAGATGAGAGTCATCATACAAATATATAACATTACACTGAGGAAACAGAACAGTTGCATTTTCTTTCTCTGAGAGAAAACATGCTTCTCAATCTCTGGAATGGTGGGATAGACCTCTTTTATTTAGTACCAATTGATGACAGCATAACAGAACACACAGTAATCTTAACTGAACCAGCTTGCACTCCATGCCTGTAGTGTAAGACAGAGCTATATATTATTAAGCCAATTAATTTTAGTGAGCTTCTATGGTTATTTCCTCACTGTGTGTTCCCCATGCCTATAAAATTTTGGGGTGAACAGAACACAGAATGAAGTTTATATTTAGGCATGCGTTATAATTTCTTAATAGTAGAGAGAATACTGGGTAATGCCACTACACACGTAATTGTTTTGTAGAAACACAGTTTATTTACAATATATTAGCTGAATACATTTACACTTTTTCTTTGCAGGTATAAAGTAAAATCCACCACTTTCCTTGTAGTATTTTAGATGACTGTTTTTGTTAAAACAGTTGATGAGTTTAACATAATATTGAAAAAAAAATAGAAGATACATGATTCTGGTCTTCTGTAGAAAACATTTGCTCCTGTTACTTTTTAAGATAAAAAATTCAAAGTAGCATCATCTGGTTAAATGGTAGACCTTAGTGCAGTAACACTAAATAATTAAAAGGGAGTTTGATTACTGACATATTAGTGAAGTCTTCTTTTAAAATACAGTTTTATTAATAATCATTTAAAATATGGCCTTTTTCAAAAATTTTCAGCAAAATTTTCAACAAAATCTGAACCTTCCTTCTATGTCTTCCCTGGTTGACACACTAAGTAATGCTGTTGATGATCTAACTAGTGCTGTCAGTGATGTCAGCTATACTGTAGCTGACTCACTTACAGAGCAAGTAACAAGCATGATCAACAACCTTCGGATGGATGATATTGCTACAACACAGGGTGAAAAAGTTGTTGTAGGTAAGGAAGAAAACAATCCACCATTAAATTATGACACTGAAAAGCATATAAGAGAAAAATGTTGCAGTGCTGAAGAAAAACACATACAGGTTGATTCTTTGAAACAAATTACAAATGCTGGCAGAGAAAGTGATCATAACAAACACAAAACCCAATGCCATATAAATGCCGTTGAACCTAATAAACTTCTTAACAATGCAGATGTTTGCAAGGCAATGAATAATTCTGCAAAATGTAATAAACATGCAGCAAGTCACTCTTTGGAAAAAGTTACCTGTTCAAAAGATATTAGTCAAAATAGCAATACATACAGGCAAGAGAAATCCCTTAATAAAGGCCCAAGGAAAGAGGCACATGAAGTATTAGAACAATCTGAGGAGCAGTTCCATAAAAAAATCAAAGAAAATTCACCAGGATTAGAGTTTAATAACACCAAAGAAGTACATGGTGCAGTGAATGAAGAGCACAAATCAAAATTATCAGATTTGAGACTTAAAAAAATACATGATGTTCATGAACCAAAAGGAAAGAAATGTAAAACACTTTACGGTGGCCGCAAACAGTTCGTAACAAAGCAGGAAGAAAAGGTGCCATCTGTTCTTTCGAAAGAGAGTGCAAAGGAAAAGAATAAGGAATCAGAATGTGTTTCAAAAGAAGTGAGTAGTAAGAAGACACCAGAAAAAGGTGAGGTGTCTTATATATACTTTTATCCATTTAGCCTTTCCTGGATCTTTTACTACATACTTCTTTTCCTGGCTTTTTTGGGGAGTTCATTCATTAGTGATCTATAAAACAATCATTTGAGTGGAGATTCTTTCTGATTCTATATTACTATCTAAGGAGAAGGCAGTTTGTACAAAAAGGTCTTTCCCTTACTTCTTCTACTTTCTAGCCCCCATTAAACCCAGAAAATCTGTTCAGTAAATTGTGGGCCATTCCTTAGTCACTGTGTCATGCAAGCCTGTAGTGTAAGTGGGAACCTGGATGGAGATATCTTGCACAAAGATTCTTTTACTTGATTACAGGTAGTTTCTTCCTAGCCATGCGAGACCCCTAGTTCTTCAGAAGGGCCTTACATGTTTGCGGAGCGTTTTCAGGGGGATACAAAGGGATGCATGAGGGAGAAAGAAAAAAATCAGGTGTACAAGCTGCCTCCTGCTCACAATATCATTAGTACAATCTCTGAAATATGCTTTAATTAATATTATTTATATTTCTTGAAACTAATTAAAATATCTTCTGTTTTTACTGATGCTATCAAGAGCTGTAAATCAACTATTCTTTTTCCTTTCCCCTCTTCTGTTTTCTTGGATTTGCTGGATTTTTGTCTGGATTACATTGCTTGTTTTTGCATGATTCTTGAATTTTAAATATTTATATTTTTATATATATATATATATATATATATATATATATATATATATAAAAAAACCATATTAGTGGATTAGAATATAAACTGCAAAGGAGATTTATTGTAAGAAGCAATACACATAAGCCTAACCTGTTTTGAGCTACATATATCTCTCATAATATGATAAAATGCTGTTTTAAATCCCTTGAAAACACATTTTCTAGAAATTAGTGCAAGCATGTAAAATAATAAAATATGTTACACCACACCTTCTAGTGACTGAAGAATAGTTAGTATAATTTATAACTAGTGTGGCCATATATGAATTTAATCAGGCTTTGCAGATATACGTGAAATCAATATTGACATAAAGTTGTCAGTGCAACAACTTGGGCAGTATAAATTGCTGAATAAACCATTTTATTAAATTGCAGAAGAGTCTGTCACTAGTTTTTTTGACTGGGAAAAATGCACATTAATGGCTTTACAGAGGTAGAGTGAGAAGTGACAAAGTATTACATGTGCGGAGAGAAAAACCCTCTTGTCTTAGTAGGCTACAACAAAATCAACATATTTAGGAAAACATGCATATTTTTCCCTTTAAAAACCAGGAGCCCGTTCGCACTGCATAATTATAATGTTGTTCTTTGACTTTAAATGTCATGATTCCATTCTATGGAATCCCAGGATTTGCAATTTAAGGAGGGGCATTTGGAATTCTCAGCCAAGGAGCTCTAGTGCCTCACCAAACCACAAGTGTCAGGATTCCACTGGATGGGTAATTTCCTCACTAGAAGTTTTGCTTTGTTTCCAGGAAGAGAAACAATACAAATGTCTTTTATGATAATGCACTTAAGGCCTAACTTTGTTAAAGTGTGAACTATAGTCTATTTGGAAAAGAAAATTAACAGTTAAATGTTTAATCAGCATTCTTTAGTATTCTTCTTTATAGTACATCTATTATTAGTTTTTATTTCCCCCATGAAATAGATAATTCATACCTAAATAAAGACCAGCATGGTTCATCATCTGAAAGTGAAGATGAAGCACTGGGTAGATACCATGAAGCCTTGTCCAGAACACAAAGTTCCAAACTACCACCAGGCGATAGCAGACATCAGAAAAACTATATTTGGGAAACCAGACAAAAATATAGTCCTCTGTCTGCAGAATATGATGGGTACAGTAGTGAAGCCTCTATGGATGAAGGTATGCCATCATTTATTTTGTACTTCCTCTTCTTTCACATGTATTGAAAAGCACGGTAGATAAAAATGTTGTAATACAAAAAGTGGTAGCAAATAAAAAGTTTGGCTTTCAAGCAATTAGGAATTTATACAAAATAGATTGGATTTCTTACAACATGCATAATGTTTGAGTAAGATTCATTGAGCTGAGTGAATTTTGCTTCCAGGTTAGAAGATATAAAACTGTATAAAGGTATAAAACTGTAGTGTTATTTATCTTTACTTTTCTGAAATATTAAATCATATCATCCAGAAAATATAAGATTCCACTTAATTGTGGAAGAAATACATTTTTGAGAGAACAGTTGAAATAGTATGAGAATCAGCATACTTCAACTTGCAGCATCCGGTTCAATGCAATATGATTTTTCTCATTCCTTGTACTTACTGCAAAAAATCAAAAACAAAGTCACTTGACATTGTATTAGTTCTCTTGACATTGACATTGTATTAGTTCTCTTTGTCAGGTCAGTGAGTTCTTTAAAAATATCATTTCAAACAATAAACATCCAGACCTTTAGTAAAGTCTTTTGTTATTCTTTATTTGAACAGAATAACAAGATGTAATACATCTAAAGCTAATCCTTGTGAATTTTCCTCTGCTGTGTAATACTTGTTAATTATTCTGATCTTCTGGCCTACAGTGTAGGCTGGTGCACTACCCCCTGCTAGCCCACTCTTGACAGCCTTCTTATTTACAACTAGTCCTTAGACTGGCATTGGCTTTTAAATTTCATCCTTAAACAATCTGTCGGTGTTTGTGTTATTCAACAGGCAAGGCCTTCCTTACAAAGACTCAGAACATTTTTCCCTTAAAGGACAAGAAGGTCCCTTTTTCTTTTTCTGCTCATAGAGAAACAATAGTGGGTAGGAGCAATGGTATGAAGAAAGGAAAGAAATAACAGTTGAGGTCAGTAGATTCTTTTGGAATCAGTTTATCGATCAGGGATTCAGAAGGGCAGCACACTAACTCTGGCTGTTGAGTTAGTGTGCAGCTACCTGGGCTGCAGGGAAAGCAAAACTTGGAATGTTACTTCTAAAAAGTAGTTTTTCCCCTCTTAAGTTATTACTACAACCATAGAAAATACATGATTGTTGGTACTTGTGTTTTAAAAATAATCTGTTGTGTCATTTGTTGTGGAAATGCCATTGTTCTAAAAGTAGTTTGTTGCACTATTGATTGTGATGTTGTTACATTATCATCAGCATCTACCCTACTCTAGTAGCAAAAGTGTTTAGCTGCTAATTGGAGTGCAGGGAGATGATTTTTCCAATCCCTCCCAGTGGAGCTGCAACAAAGAATGATGGCAGGGGTTCTGCTTCCAATTCACACAGCCTCACTTTCTTGTGGGAGGGGTCTGGAACCATCCTTGGCCATTTCCACACTACACTGTTATAGTGCTATTATTCTACTTTTCAACATCCAATGGAATCCTGAGGTTTGCAGTTTAGGGAGGGGTATTTAGAATTCTCAGCCAGAAATCTTTTTGGCCTCAGTAAACTACAAACCTCAGAATTCCACAGGATGTTGGAAGTAGAATAATAGTGCTATAAAAGTGTAAGGCGGAAATGGCCTTTGTGTCTGTTTTGTTTTTTAACTGTTCAATAAAGACTTTGTGTGGTTCAAAACTGCATGAGATCCTGCTGGTTGCTGCTTGAGACCCACTTTACTTAGTATTTAAGTGCTCAGCCTGCTACAGAAAGTGTGAGAAACTCAGTTTAGGTAGTGCTAGAGCATTGTTGCTAGAGCATTGTTTCCTGAGTAAAATGTTGTAGTGTTTGGCATCAGAAATTGTGGCACATATAATCTGTCACTGTTTTGGTTGATGTGGGATTCTTATTTAATAGTTAAAAAATAGAATAGCAAGTTTCCAAGCCAGAAACTAACTTTTATTCTTAGAATATCCTATGAGATGTTAGCCAGAATGTCTTGAATTTACATATTTAAAAAGTTAGCTTCTCACTTGGTGTTGGGGGAAAAAAATCTGTTTTGCAACAAGCCAGACATTGCAACTGTTTAATGTTCACACACCTTCTTGTTATCTCTACTAGAGTAATAATATAGTGATGCTTCCACAGTTTTTCTGTATGTCTGAATATTAGAAATATATGAAAAACAGTTGAGATCATCACCATTTATTGTAATTATTTTAGTGCTTGAAAAGTTCTCGTATAATAGCATAGCGTGTGAAACATGCAATATATGGTGGCTTGTATTGGTTCTGATAATGCATTTTATGGTTAAGAATTAGCTATTGTCATAGGCCTAGTATTCTAAAATGTTGTGACTTCTGGATAGCTTTTAATAAATATTTTCCCCACTCTTTTGTTATCTATAAGGTCAGTTGACTAGTGTTTTGTGATCCTTTAAGATAGATATTACTTGTTCCGTTTGTAAAATATCATAAACTTAGACTCAGTTTTTCTCATGGCAGAATACTGGCAATATTGTATTGAGCTTCAAGAAAGCTGATGAGATGTGGTACCAGCACCAGCATTTCTTATTTTACTCAAAAGCTAATATATCAAAAATCACTTAGTACATCCTCTGTCATAATCACACTTCTTCCTTAACCGTTCACTTAGGGCCCTTTCCGCCCTACACTGCTATAGTGCTATTATTCCACTTTCAACATCCTGTGGAATTATAACAATAGCAATAGCATGTGTATTTCTATACTGCTTATCAGCTAAGTGCTCTCTAAGTGGTTTACAATGTGTTGGCTAATTGCCCCCAACAAGTCTAGGGTTTGTAGATTACTGAGACCAAAGAGATTTCTGGCTGAGAATTCTAAATGCCCTTCCCTAAGCTGCAAACTCCAGGATTCCATAGGATGTTGAAAGTGGAATAATAGCACTATATAATAGTGCAGGGTGGAAAGGCCCTTACTTGTTTTTCCTCTCCCTTCTTTTTAATTATGTCATCACAGTTCATCCTGGTTATAAGGATATCCTCTGTACATCCTGATTGCCATTCTTCCTTCATTTTTTCCTGGGAGATAACCCCCTGTTGATTTCCCAGAGCATTACTATGCACAGTCTTCTTTGTGGAGTACATTGATATCTGAGAAGATCCCATAAGAATAAGGGGAGCTTGTACATTATGTTTCATTTTAGTGAATGAATGATTGGTTAGAGTTTACCTGCAAAGTTTTTTTGCCGTGTACTGCGTGACTGCATATACAGAAGGGAGGAATGAATGAATGGTGGAGGAAAAGAAAGCTTGGATGCAGGGAGAGAGTTATTTCATGGCATGCAGGAATAAAGAAAAAAAAGTAGAGTTTATAACATTAAAAAGCAGAGTGGCTGTCACGTGAGAGGGAAAATAAATGAGTAGTGTAGAGTATATACTCAAATTATCTAATGAACTTCTGAACAGCATACATAAAATAAGACTTTTGCAGGTTCTTTGTGGAGACATTTAGGATGAAAAGTTTCTATCCTTCCAATGCAAAGAGAGGGATCTGAAAGAGGAACCATTTCAAAAAGACTAGATTTGTCTGGAGGCCAGTCCTCTATTGTGGTCTTGCAAATTGAGCTCTTTCTGCTCTTTTTTGCATTTATTATGTATGTGCAGATAGACTTCCTTGGATCCCGTTAGTCACTATCAAGCAGAGTACATGAGAGACATGAGAACTTGCTTGTCTCAGGATATATTACATACATGCAGTGCTGTCAAGGTCCAAGACTCTGCTGCAACCTTTAGGCTGTGAATGAAGTCTTCTTGTGCTATGACACATGAAATGGGAAGAATAATAGGCAGACACAGTAATGCTATGAGTTTCAGCCTGCAGGCCTTTTTATGTGTAGTGATACAGTTGCAGTATGGCAAGTTCTAGATTTCTTTCGGGAATTGATCTGAACTGAATGTGGGAAAATGTGCTTATCTTATATAACTGAAGATCAAGTAAGTTTATATGTGTGTGTTGTGTTGTTAACTGCCATTAAGTTGAGTATGATTCCGAGTAAGCTTTTCATTGTGCTCTAGCTCATGTTCAATCAGTGCTCTAGTCTCTGTCCCACTTGTTTAATTGCTACCAGTTCCCTAGTGAACTAGGGGACTCACTTGGCTCCATTCTGTGAGGTGGGACGCTTAGGAGTGGTCATGTCCACCACCATGGCCATTTCTCTGTTCCAGAAATCAGCCAGGGCTTTGACAGGATCATCTGCCGAGGTAATAAGCAACTCTCCAAGAGACGTCAGGAATCCATCTGGATCCATAAGTTTCCAAGGGCAGACCATTTTTAATTGGTCTCCTACCTTTGCAGAGGCTCCACGTCCCACTGAGTGTGAAGCCCACCAGGTAGTGAACTGTCCATGGCAATGGAACTGTGGAAAGTCCCTCCACGCCTAGATCACTGTGATTCTGCAAAGAACAGAAAATGATGTCCAGAATGTGTCCTGCAACGAGGGTGGCACCAGATACTACTGTACTTGGGACAGGCCAATGGTCATCATGGAGGAGACGAAGTCCTGAGCTGCTCCTGAAAGAGGAGTCTCAGCATAGCTGTTGAAGTTTACCCTTTCTTCCTTCACTAGTCATTCCTAGTCTTTGCTATTTTCTGGTGTCATCTACATATCTTAAGTTGTTAATGTTCCTTCCTTCGATTTTCATGCCTCCTCCCTTTGATTCTAATCCAACTTTATGTATGCTACATTTAGTGTACAAGTTAAACAGACAGGGTGATAAATGCAGCTTTGCATTTTGTCAATTGGAAACCATTCTGTTTCTTTGTATTCTCTCCTGATAGTGGCATCTTGTCCTGAGCGCATCAGGGCAATCAATTTTCATGGCACACCCATTCCTTCAAGAGTGATCCACTCTTTGTGTGTGTATGCATGTGTGTGTGTATATATATATATATATATGTGTGTGTGTGTGTGTGTGTGTGTCTTTCTGTGTATAATATAGTATAACATAACTTGATTTTCAGTTATATTACATCGTCTTTCAGGTGTAGACAACCCCTGAAATGATTATCACAGTCTTTGGCCCAGGAAAATAGAGCAACCTGTCATTTGTGTAGTTAAAGTGGCACTGACCCATGAATATATAGATAGTCTCCTATGGTAAGTCAAAATTGTCTACAAGATAGATAGGGAAATATTTGGAAATAGGCAGAGAGTTTATTCTCTTTTCAATTTAAGCTACTGACATATCACAGTGAGTAAAAGAGCTGTTGTTGTAATCTGGTAACCTTTTCCATGTTTGTGAATTTATATTTAAGGATGGTTTCTGGGAAATGAACATAGGAGACTGGGAAGAACTTGCTCATAGAACTGAAGTTTATTTTTACTTTTTTGGCATTGGCAGAAAAATATGTTGCTCAGTTTTGTCTTTTCTTCAGTACAAATTCTGTGAGAAAGCAAAAGAAAAACTTGAACTGTTTGAATAATTATCTCCCACAGTCTTTGTGTTACTTGATTTTATGACTCAGTCTATTCTGACAGTGGTTTGAGTGTTGGACTAGGACTCTAGGAGATCAGGATTCAGATTCCTGTTCAGCCATGGAAACTCACTAGATGATACTGGACATTTTATACTCTCTAAGCCTCAGAGGAAGCCGATGGCAAATCTCCTCTGAATAAATCTTGCCAAAGAAACTCGGTGATTATTTCACCTAGGGTCTCCAGAAATCAGGACTTGAAGGCACATAGCAACAAGTGTTGTAACAATACGTATCAGGAACTCATGAGATCAAGCTCTTAAATGAAAGCAAACATTGGGACCGTTTCCCCTAGAAATGAAAATGAATCCTTGTTTTTTTACCTTTGATGTTAAATAATTCACATATTTGTATGAGCAGATAGCTAATGCAAGCTGAATCTGGTATCTTGGCCAACCTAGCTTTGCTATTAGCACTATTGGATATTTGATATTAACACCATCAGTCCTGAAAAACTTACAGCACACTTAGGCATATTTGTGAACTATTTCAAAATAAGATACTTTTGAAATATAATATCTTACAAATGAATTTGCCTTGAATGCAGGAAAAGATCAAGAAGAACATTCATGGTTGCGTCTAATTTGTGAAGGAGAGATTTCTGCACATCCTAGAATTTTAGTGGGAGAGAAAACAGGAACCAGCAAGCCATAAAAAGCTAAAAAGCACTACATAAAAAGCTGAACTTTTGGAATATCTGTCTCGTATTATAAGTGAAGAACATTAAAGGACGTTTTAGACATTCAGCACAGATTTTGTTGAAATGTATGTTTGGGATTTAGAATAATTGTGCAACTTTATGTAACTAAAAACATAGACAACATTCGTGAACTATTTTCTTGTTCAAAAAAGTTTATTTAAAAATTGTATTAGGTAAGAAACAAATAAAATACTCTCTTGAGTTTTTTTTAAGGTTTTCAAGGACAATATATTTTTTTGTTTCCAACAAGTTTTTCAAACGTTAGGTTTACATAATACATACATAATACTCTTAGCTATTATGATGAAAAAATCATGATATATATGTATTTTCCCTTTGCTGGGACAGGGTCATTTTATATCATACTTGAACTGGTTTAAAAATAAATTTCCTTTTGTATTTTTCCAGGAAAACATAGTTTTAGCTAGAGCTACAAAAATGCAAGCACTTTGGATTTGCAGAGACAGCATACTGGCACAGAGTATATGGGTGAGGAATGACTTTGGTGGCAAATTAATATTTAATACTTATATTGCTTATGACATTTTTCCTACAGGAAATAGGTGGGAACACTAAACTGCCAGTAATGTTTCGCTGCTTTTTCTCACTACAATAACAATGTTTGTATCTTATAATAACTACTAACTTTCAGTTCTTAAGTATAATTCTGATAACTTGACTTTGTGACAATGCTTTCTGTCAGAATGACATTGGGCATGCTTCTTAATGTCTTGCTACTGGTAATCAAGGCCTAGAAGCTTGTCATATGACAGTTCTCTCATTACTGGAGAATAATATCATTGGGGCTGAAGATTCAAAAATAACCATTAATCTCCTCCTCCTTAATAGAATCTGAAAATGAGAGCTGAAGTGAATATACTTACATCTTTGGATTTACAGCTAAGATACTTCTAACTCATCAAACTGTTATGACTAGATTTTACCCTACCAGTCTTCAAAAAGGAAACAGCTATTTCCTTTATCAAAATGTGGCCCAGAATAGGATTCTTTAAAGGACGTGGTAGAAACCCAAGTCTTTTGACCCACTTCTGAATGTGTAATTAAGAATTACGTATCTTCCACGAGGAGCAACTTCTCCCTTTGCTTATCTGACAACTTACTTTCCATGGCACAACCATTCTCCACTTCTCATAAGCTTCCTGGGTTTGAGAAGCCTACTTCAGTAGCTGTCCTGCATGTGGAAACTTTTACATGTTAACTGTCTTTCATCAATAACTCCATCCTCCTCTAGCATGACTTCTGCTCAGATTCCTGGACCATCGTCCAGAAAGATTGTAAACTTTTACAGAGTCCAGAGAGAAGATGATGAACTACTGCTTAAACAACTCAGTTCAATCCAGTTATTGTTGAGGGAGCACAAAGCAAGCCAGCCCAGAAGCCACTTTCCATCCTAGTAGATAAGAACATAGAAAGTTAGATGTAATGGTGTGGAAATCTTATTCACCCCTTTCCTGGTGTATTAGAATTTATAGGTCATGTTTGGGAACAACTTACAGTTCTTATGGAGAAGGTGGCTCCATTATGGAACACCCATCAAAGGCTGATAAAACCCATCCCCTTCTTTCAGCTGCAGGCTCATGGTTTGGCTCGGCAACAGTTATACACAACCAGACATAGTTTATTGTGCCACCAATGCTATTGGGAATAATTTTATACAGATCTCATGCATGGCCAAGGTCTTTTGATCTTACACGAAGTGCTCAGGCTACCATGAAAGATTTACCTGTTAGCAAACAGGATGTATTTAATGTGTTAATAGATGAAAAATTGGAACCATAATCAGAATATATGATTGACAATTAAGAAGTATTCATTCTCAGATTCCTCATGGTTCAGCAAAAGTAAGCACAGTAACAACATACTTCAAGCAAACAAGTTCATTTGGCATCTTGTTGACAGTTGAAAATGTCATCCATGAACATACCCTCCTTGAGTAAATCGTAGATTCAATGAGGTAGCATACTTGTTTCAGGAAGAAACAGGACAAGGTCATCTTTGACTGTGTATTGCACTTTTATCCTGTCTCCACTATGCACCAATCAACTTGACTACTCTTTTTAGTGACAATCTACACCATTTTTGAACAAAGTGGCAGTCTGTAACTTCAGACTCACAGGTCTTCAGGATTGTGGATGGGGCTGTGCAGTTGAATTTGACACACTTCAGACAGTGAGAAAAGTTTGCTGTAGGGCACTAGGTCTGAGAAGCGGTAGCCATACTTGCCAAGAGAGCAATAGAACCAGTGTCATCAATACAGCTTAACCTATTATTCTTTTTGAGGTTCCCAAGAAGGTGCTAAAGATTCAACCCATCTTCAATCTAGAATATATTAGTGCATTTGTAACCCAAGAAAGTTTCGGATGTTAACACTTGTATTTATTTTGCATTTCCTGTGCCAGAGAAATTGATTTAAGACTTAAGATTTAAAATTTAAGACTATGGAGTTCTTGGATGCATATTTCATTGTCATTTTCTCAGGTTTGCCCTTGGCCATAAGTGTAATCACTTTCATGTCCTTTCATTTGTACTCTTGACAGTGCCATGGGTTTTCACAAAATGCATGACTGTGGTCAATGTGTCTTGCTGGTACTGATGCCTTCCCTTGAAGCCAGACTGTCGTACCCAGTGTTCACACTCTGAGGCAGTCTGGAGGCCCTGGACCATGTGTTCTTACTCATTAAACTGGTATAGGTTCAAGCGTTTTCTTTTGTACCATCAAATTCTTACAGACTGGAATTTCTACATTTTACAGTTCCTCTCCAATCTGGAGAAACAGGGTTTTGTCCCTGTGCATATGTGTTGTTGTTGATGCCTTTCCTTATGTTTGTCCTTCTCTCACTATTCCATGGTTTGCTCACTCATTTGTTAAAGTGTTTCTCAAGATACAAGAACCTGTATCTACCAGTTTCCTCTCCAGTGCCACCATGTCTATTACTAGTGCTAGTGCTCTTTGAGCTACTGAGGCAGCCTTTTAAACTGGTGGTCATGTGTGACCTCTGTATCATAGAATCAGTGAGTTGGAAGCTGCCCCAGAGGTCATCTAGTCCAATTCTACGCCAAAGCAAGAATCTATAGCTAAAGCATCTCTGAAAAGTGGCCACCTAATGTCTGTTTTAGAAGCTCCAACAAAGGAGAGTCCACCACTTTTGGAGGTAGTCTGTTCCACGGTTGAACTAGTTATCGTCAGAAAGTTTTTCCTAAAGCTTAGTTGGAATCTACTTTCCTGTAAATGTACTCCATTGGTTCAGATTCTGTTTCCTGGAATGGCGGGGGGGGGGGTCCATCTTCCACATGCTAGTGCTTCAGATGTCATAAAGATGGCTATCCTGAGCTTTCTGATTGCTGTAACATCAGCACACAGAATTAGTGAACTATGCGCACTAAGTTATAATCCTGCCTTATTACAATTTCATAGGGACAATATAACACTGAAGGCAAATATAGCCTTTTTATCAAAAGTGGTTTTTATCATGCCTTACCTGGAAGAGGCTTCCTTAGATGAAGAAGGAGAAGAGGAATGCCAGGGTGATGATCACCAGCCAGAACCAGAGGAGGCTAGTTGCTCTGTTGTGAAAGATCTAGTGCCCAGTCCATCCCAGGCAGCACCTGCAGATTTTATGGAGGAGGAGTCAGAGGATCTGCATCCTGTTATATATTGATAATTAAAACACGGGGAACAGAAATGCCTGAGATGCTTTCCCTTATCTTAGATAAACTATGTGGTAAGGAGACCAGCTGGGTTAACATACTGACTGCTATACATTAGCTCAGCCAAGGCCATTCTGGTATTCCAGACAACAGATCCAGTGCCTCCTGGTAGCCGTGGTATCCTCACCCTGACGTATCTCTGACCTTTCTGGCAACTTCTTTCCTTGTTTTGGACTGTTTGCTTCATTTGACTTTTTATTATTAGTATCCCTTTCCCATTATTGTATTGATAGCCATATTTTGTTTTTCCTCTCTTTAGTGAAAAAGTTTGTAGGGAGATGGATGAATCTTCACCTTCTGATTTAATCCCCCTGTCTTTTTGTATCCTGCGAGTTGGTCTTTACTGAGCTGATGGTTAAATTCTTTGAATTACTTGCAACCTCTAGTTACCTAGGTTTAAAGTTGATTTTCTGGTGGCCACCACAACTGCAAGGCAGGTTAAAGAACTCTATTTTGCCACTTGGACTTGCTGTTGGTAGCCTTTCACAATGATTAGACAGTGCTGAAGCTGGTCATGGCCTATTTTAGAACCCTTAATTTTGTTTTTTTTTTCCTATCCCCCAAACAAGTTTAGGCAGATTTCTTGGATTCGGCAACAGCAATTATGCTGTAGTTCATCGACTAGAGTAGTGAAGTTGGTCACTGTGACCATGGTGAAAGGTAATAGTTGTCCGGTGGTGTAGAAAGAGTTGATTTGTACTTGTGACCTTGTTTTATACTGTGTTAGCTTGATGCTTTGAGGCTAGGAAAAGATATTAAGGCTGGGAATGGACTGAGGGAGTGAATTTTCCTATGTGGCTAACCTGGTTGTAGAGTTCTTATAGCTGTTGGGGGCAGGGGGAGACCTATCATGCGTGTATACTTTGATTTTCTTCAGTTGGAAGGTGTGGAAGGGGTGCATGGAAGGGGTGCATACCAGTCCAAGGGTTTCATTTAGCCAGCAATGGGGACTGAATTTGATTGCTGGTTGGGGGATAGTAGAATTACAGTCAGCCCTCCATATTTGTGGGTTTCATTTCTGCAGATTTGCTTATTCATGGATTATTTGCTGTCACCTTTGCTGTCCCCCCCATGCCATTTTTAATAGGGCCTGCAAGCCTTGTGAGACTGAGTAACTGCGAACGAGGCTTGTAAGTCCCTGTTAAAAATGGTGTGCGGCGGCGTTGGAGGTGGTAGTAAGCCCCACCAGCCACCCAGCCACCCACTTCTGCCTTGTAAAGGAACCCTGATGTCTCAAGGGAATCCACAGTGGGTTGAATATGCTGATTATACTCTTTCTGTGAGTTAAATAGGGTTTGGGAGGGCCTAGAGTTATTCACGTTTTTTTTCACTTTCATGGGGGTCCTGTGCCCCTAACCCTAGCAAATATGGAGGGATTACTGTAGTTGTTCTGGGGCCCACTTCTATGATTGGCTGTGAGGGAATGCTAGACTCTAACAGTGAAGGGGCAGGAATGTTTATCTGCTGTTGTTTTCAGATAGGCTGTTTTGAACTTAGATATTACCTCTTTTACCTCAAGTTAGTGTCCTATTCTTGCATATATGAGATTGCACAGACCGTACCCAAGAAAATCAGTTTGCTTACCTGTAGTTTGGGTTGCTCAAGTGGTGATCTGTGCAGCCACTTGACCCTCCTTCTTTTCTTCCTGCAGATTTTGCTGCGACCAGCTCTTAGTCTGGTTGTACCTCTTATATAGTTACTGTAGCAATCCATTGTGAAAAGTAAAGAGGCCATCCATTAGAAGGAGGATTCCTGCAAGAACGGTTATTGTCTGGGATGCAGAATGTAGCTCTTCCAGCTGTTGTCAGGCTGCAACTTCCATCAGCCTCTGCCAGCATGGTCAGTAATGAGCAATTATGGAAGCTGTCATTCAACAATGTTGGGAGGGCTGCAGATTTGTCATCCCTGGTCTAAAAAGTGCTGAACTTCCCACAGACCCATAACCTTTACATGTGACTGTGCAGACAACCAGTCAAAGAACTACATTTTAAAAAGCCATATAAAATCCAATAGAATACTTTCAAAGAGGTAGCTGTATTCCACAGATGTATTAAGATATTTAGTTGAAATGGCTTAATAGTGCTAGTAGGCACAATTTGCAGGGCCATTGAATTTTATTCTTCAGCAGGAAAAAAAGATTCTCTAAAATGTACTATTATTAAAACATTTGATAGAATTGTAGCAATATAACAACATTGAAACAGGTTGTGTTAGAGTCTGCCTTGTGCTTGGCCACTACCTTTTACATAGAGAGAACTGAAACTCACTTAAGTCACCGATTCTTCTGCTAGTGAATCTCCAGAAAGTGTCAATAGAGGAGGGTACTCTAACTGTGCTAGTGTCTTAAGGGATCTTTGGCACTTGGCATCTCAGGAAGCAGACTTAGCACCTTCCCCACCACCAGACCCTGCAAATTAGTGGCAGTAGACTGTATCGGTGGGAGCTGTATAGAAAAGCTTAGTGCTTAGCTTGCTACCTAGATGCTGTATCCCTTTAAGGGAAAACAACTAAAGTTTTGTATGAAAATTAAGGTTTGAGCCAATTAAAACTTGGAGCAGCAGATTCACCCTGAAAAGCAATCAGATTCAACTTAACAGTAACTTTCAGGCTCTACTCTGCTGTTTTGTCATATTGTCCAGCTATGCTCTTCTTTGAAGCACTCACTGCAACTTGTGGCCTCTGCTTCTGCTCCCATGCAAGGATGGACAATACATCATAACTGATGTGTGATGGAATGTATATAGGTTTACTGCATTCTACACAGTTGTTATTTAGAACATTTGACCATATACAAATTGGGAAATGTGTAATGAAGTATTCCTGGTATTTCATAGTGGCAAGCTGCAGGTGGAGTTGCCAAGGTTTGTGTTTTGGAGAGTTTGATGAGATAGCGAATACAGCAAATTCTCCATTTCCTGTATTTGATGGTGAATTCTATTAATAGAAGTTTTGTTACAGAGGATCATTACTTTACCCTTTATCTACCTTTACCTCAATAATGTGTCTGCTTTGGAAAGCTGATGCAGGTAGAAAAGCCCAACAGTCCTCAAACTGAGGATAATGGTTCTCTGCTATAAAATAAATGACTGTTACTGAATGAATTTCTGTATTGTTTGTATATATTATTAAGCTTATATTATTCAAGCTACATGTATAACCACATTGCTACTACAGGAAATTCACAAAGATATTGTCAAAACTCCAGAGGCTGCATCTTTGCTAAATATCACTAGGGCTGAATTTTGCTTTGAGGCATCTTGGCATTCTTTTCAAATTTGCTTGCAAACTGTGTGCTATTGTATCACTGAGTTACAACTGTAAAGGATACCTGAGAGACTTCGATTGTAAGAAATTAGCTTGAATGGAACAGCCTCCATCTGACATTGATTATTTAGACAGTCACTGCCAAACATTGCTTTAACAATGGACACACACGAATATTTTATAGAGGGGGGGAAAGATTTCTTTGTAGGAAATATAGTTACTGCTCTTAAGATAATTTCATTAGGAGCAGATGTTCATAGAAATATTAAAAATACACATTGTGTACAGGACAGATATGTGCTGTGTTTGAGCCCTATATTTATTGTAGCAAAAGCTTTAGTGGGTTTGATCTGCAGAAGCTTGTGTCATAATACATTTATCAGTTAGTGTTTAAGATACCACAAATAGAGATTGAAATAATATTAGTTGCTATTCATTTCCTGGCAGAATAACATGTTTCCGACCACTCAGGAAGCCTATTGAGAAGAACATGTAGTAGCAAGATGGTTCACATTTGTAGTGTTTGTGTAATAATACAAATAGTTTGTGGTTAAAAAAACACACTTTTTTTCTCAGAAAACACGTTCTATACTCAGGAGACAGTGGGTTTTGTTTAGAAAGCGTTCTTTCTGTTCAGGAAGCATTTTTTCCACACAAAAAAACAGGGTTTTGCATAGAAAAATCATGTATAATTTTGCAGACCATAATTCTTGAAAGTACTTTGTGAAGTAGAAATACCTCTCAAGAATTGTACATGAATATTCATTCATTCATTTTCTCCCCTACCAGGCCATTTGTCCTTGCATGAAATGATGAGGAACTGAAAAATTTGTTTTTCTGATCACAAGACTGTTGGTTTTGTAACATTAGGCCCATGGCATTGGTTTTTGCAAACTCTGCAACTGTCTTAGAATGTAACTGTTACTTAGAATGTAACATGTTAACATAGATCTGGGCCATATTTATCTGTATTTAAAATTGGACTTAGCCATAATCCTACCTATATCTTCTTCAGATGTTACATTCTATGGCTAACATCCTGTTAGTGACATGTAAGTGTGGCTTTTGCATGCATATGCCTGTATTTGGATGGGACATGGATTGTCTTGCAAGGAAAAGGAAAAGCACACCCTCTTTTTCCCCTCTACAGAGCTGAGTCCAGCTGCTACTTCGTGGTCTGAATGTCTTCTTTCTCCTTGTCCTCCCCATTGGTAACCAGCAGCAGGGTTGACAAGTGTCAGGGCGTGGAAAGGATGTTGAACTACACCAGCGGAGCTATGCTCTGATGTATGATTTCAGCCATTGTGGGTGAGGATGTGTAGAAGCCTCAGATATGCTGCTGCTACTAGTACATCTCATCAAAAGTGATGGCTCTGCATGAGAAACAGTAGACGGATGATCTCTGTACGGAATGACACTAAGACTGTAATCCCCTACCTGTTTATGTGGGTAGAAGACCCACTGAACATGTACAGGATTCTAGGGTAAATATAAACTTTTTTTAAAAAAAAGCATAAGTTTGGGCTCAAAACTTTACACAGACTTTCCTATTCTTTTCTTTTATATAGCTTACTTGAGTTTATCTACTACTTCTTGTTTCTTCTTTATGTAAAATGTTTTCTATACTTCCCATACTTCTTGTATGAGCCTACCTGGCTCCTGAGATTCACAGAAGAAGCTTTGTTCCACTGTTGGGAATTGCGCTTCACTAGCATCTGCTACTTTTTTCCCCACCAGTTGTTAAAGTCAGAAGTAAAACGGACATCATCATCATTATCATCATCTTGTTAGGAGTAGCTAATTCATAGTTACTTAGCTCTCAGAAAGTCACCTATAGATAATACTGTATGAGTATTGAGATATAAAGCCATTAATGGTTTGACTTGGGTACTTTAAGGACCACCTCCTCTCTGAGGAAAAAAAAATTTTTGCTGGACTCTGCTATCTTGATGAGAGCAGCATTTTTGTATCTTTTTAGGCTAGTCACAATAAAAAGTACACTGTACCTTGAGTGTTCACACACTTAGGAGGCATACAGAGTGTTTCCAAGAAATAAGGTGTACACAAAACGAGGAACATATTTTGTAATATGAATGGCTAAAATGGGCGTAACTTAAACAGTGTGCAGAAAGAAGGGGAAGTTATATAAATAGGTTAATTACACAAATAAAAGTGCAAATCAGGAGAAATGTATAAAAATTGCACAAATACCAGTGAGGAAAGAAAACACAAACTCTCACGGCCTGATACGTATGAAGTAAAGATGAGAAGAACTGCACATGGAATTTAAAGAAATTCAGTGAAATGAAGATTTGAGAGATTTCCACGTTTTTATTCCTGCTACGTGTGTCCTTCTGCATTAATATCTACCTCAGGGAATCTTCTTTTGCATCCCACCAGCATCAGAGACAAGATAGTAACAGAGATTAGAGGCTTCTTTGAGGTGGTATCTGCTTTGAAACTTTCTTCCCTGAGAGGCCTGGCCTGATGTTTGTTGTTCTTTTAGCACTTAGTGTTTATTCTTTCTTTGGCCCTTTTAGTTCTAATATCGGAACACAGTTGTCCTTGTTGCTACTGTTATGATCTGCAGAATGTTTGAATTAGTTTTTGCTGTTGTTTTCTTGCTGTTGATTTAATCAAATGATTTCATCATAGGCTGAAAAATAAGATTATGGACTTGAACAAGTAGTAAAAAAGTTTATTCTGTCATAACCAATTGGATTCTAAAAATAGTTATGCTAGTGACTCTAACTTATATTTAACAGTGCACTGTATTCTGGTGTTCATTGCTAGACACAGCAAATCAAAGTTTTAAGAGTGAAGCACATATTTTATGATTGACAAAATATTTTGAAAATATTTTTGATTTTTCATAGTTTCATACTGAAGTATAATGGGAAAAGAGATAATCTGGCCTACTTTCTCATTATTCTCTTCACCTCTAGGTGGCCATGTTAATCTTTCTTTTAACCTAGCAGTCTAGAAAAAATAAATAAATAAACAACATACCATCACTGTAGGAAAAGCAAGCTGTGGTAAACACTTCCCAGGATTTCTATGTGATCTATTCTGTAAATATTATATTTTGTTTTTCACATCAGGGATAATATTTTAGTTATCATCAAATGTATTATGACGAAAATATTTCTCTTATGTAGGAATATCACTTTCTGACATAAATATTATTTCTTTCAAGTGCATATCGCACACCAAAATATTAATTTCTACTTTACATTTAAGGGTTTTGATATTGCTATTGGACCATAAAATGCAGGAATACCTCTCCACTCTTGGTTGGCACAGCTTGGGGTGGGATGCCCATTCCAAACACAGAATGGCTGCTTTGGGGTTCTGTAGGAGCTGGGAGCCCTTCACACCATTTTTTGTTTTTTTTCCCAGCATGAAGGCATTGGGAAGGAAACTTTTTCAGGATGGGAACACTGGGATGGGGCTCCAAAGGAGTTTATAGGGTACAATGGCCATGGGGGACATATGCAGCTGATATACTACACTTTACCTATGCCTATACGTGTAGTGTAGTGCTTTGTGTATTGGACTACGACACTGGGAGACCAGAGTTTGAATCCTTGCTTGGCCAAAACCCACTTGGTAACCATGGTGAAGTCACACTTTCCCAGCCTCAGAGGAAGGCAAGGGCAAACATCCTCTGAACAATTTCTACCACGAAAACCCCATGATAGATTTGCCTTAGATAAGAAATAACTTGAAGATGCACAATAACAACAATTTTAAGGATGTACACTTAATTCAGAGCTGTTGGACCATACCTGAAAAATTTCTTTGCAGTCAAAATCCATGGTAGTCAAAGAACTTAATGGTAGCTTCAGAGAAGGTTGTATGCTACTGCTGATATTTGCACTGAGAAACTCTTTATAAACCTCTGAGAAAATTCAGGATTCCTTTGATCTCACTTGAAACCAATTGTTTAGTGTCATAATCTATACTGTCTCACTTGTCCTGAAAACTGTCTCAGCCACCACAAATTCTCTAGTGAATAGATTTCCAAAATGTTTTCTTTTTATTTTATGCATTTATTTAATAAATATATGCCCCATCTTTTAAGACAGTCTCCCAAGGTGGCGTTCAAATAGTCAAAGCAGTAAGACACAATTATTTGAATACAACTAATCCATGAGCCAGATGTAAACACTAGTAACTAAAAACCATCCAAAGCTTGGAAAGGTTACTTTTTCAGTTATAACTCCCAGAATCTTCCAGCTGGCATGACTGCTGGCAGTCAGCACGCATAACAAATTATTAAAATAGTGAATAAAACAAAGTGGTTTTCAAGGTTTACTAAAATCAGATGATAGACAACAATAGTATGTCTTTAAGGAGAGAATTCTAGGAATGTGAAGTCATGACTGAAAAAGTCCTGTCTCTAGTATGTGGCAACCTGTTTGACTTGCAAACCCCCTCTGAGGGCTCAGACAGGTTTATTTAGGTGCGCAAAGTATCATTTTCATTTAATTTCACAGTTACATGGAAGCAAGTGGCCTTTTAGTTTGAAATGTGCAAGGCCTTGTGACAGCTATATAATTCCAGTGTTTTTACTGTGTAAATTCATATATATAATCAATTTCATACAAAATAACATAAACATCAACTGACATTTTTAACATAGACAAACTAAAATTAAAACACAATACTAAAACAATAAACTGGAAAAAAAAACACTGAACACTAACTCACTAAAACACTAACTTACAGACTAAACACTAACTGAAACACAGAAGGGCTCTGACCCTTCCAACCAAATTGTAATGAGAGAGAAAAAATAAGCGGAAAAATATTATTCTGTCATTACAGGTTTCAGCAAGCACTATTCGTGCAGCTGTTATCATATAACAAAGAAGCAGTCCGTATTTACTATCCAGATCCTCATCTGTAATAACCAAAGGAAAAAAAAATTCTTGAGATTTTACACAATCTACTTCTAAATTTTTTTGAATTAACATATCAATCTTAGACTAATAAGCTTTTTGCCTTCTTATAAGTGCACCACATATGAAGAAGGGAGCCATACTTGTCTTGACATCCCCAACAATGGTTTGAAACGTTCTTAGACATTTTTGACAACTTGTTTGGGGTTAAATATCACCTATAAATCATCTTGTACATATTTTCCTTTAGCTTGCTACACAGAGTAAATTTTATATCTTTAGACCACTTTCTCCCCCATTCCTTCAGTTGTATGTGGTGCCTAAAATTTTGGGCTCACCTTGTCATTTACTCCTTGGTGGGTTCATCCAATGTAAGTTTATATGTTGTGCAGAGGTTGCTGCTGCTGATGTAGCCAAATATTCAACAAGCAAAGTATGGTTGTAAGTCTGATTTATTTAATGTCATACTATTCAAGTGAAAAGGCTTAAGATAGCATTCTGCGCTTACTGTTTCACTTAATTTCATTTTGATTACTTAAGTGGAATCACCTTTGACAGACTGCATTACAAGTTAGCGCATATGTTGTACAGCCTTTTTAAAGCAACATTTAGAAAAAAGCCCCGATATATACAAACAAATGTTGTGGTTGTTATTAAAAATAACATTTAAATGACAACTTTCCCCTTTCAGAACAACCCTTTCAGTTGCCGACGTGCTATGCATCGTTATTACACAGAAGCAGCCCTACTTAGAAAAGATTTGATTTTTAATAGTAGTGAAAATGAAAGACTGCTGGCAGTGGGTGGGAGCATGTGAAGCTTTTTAAAAGCTCTTTCAATGACAGTTTAGATTTTAAATAAAAGAAAGCAAGCTTACAAAAAAGGAACAAACACAAGCATTTCTGATAATCCAGTGTCTTCTTTTCCTTTCCAGCTGCCTTTTCCCCCTTCAAACAATTCAGCATGAGAATCTTCTAGCTATAAGCTGCCAAGTTAAAAGCAACAGCAGACTGTAGGTTTCTGGAGAGGGCTGATGTTTATAATGTGTTTATAGTTAGTGAACATTAAAATTTTCCTTCCACATTGTGGGTGCAAATCTACCTTCCATCTGAGTTACTGCAAAACTCCCATTGATTGTAATTGATCTGAAGGTTTTGAAGATAGAGTTACATGTAGAATTGTGCTATATCCAAGCAGTTTATCATAATATATGCTGTTGTGAGGAGATTAAAGGCTGCATCAGCTTCCATGAATTCTGTGCTGAAAGATCATTATGTCTGAAATTTTTTTCTTCCTCTTCTCCTTCTCCTTTTACTATTAAGTAATAGTCACACTGAGAATTAATAGTCCTGTTTGTTGTTGCCAAAGACAGTTTTTCCAAGACTAAGAGGACACTGGCATCTAAGTAGTTTTTAAGATTCAAGAAACCATTTTGGATTTCGTCTATCTACAACTATACCATGGTGACTTAGTTATTCACTGAGTAAGATCTATTTCTTATAATGCTATCCTAGTGATGTGACCTAACTCCAATTGTCTATGGTCAAGGAACTGAGTTAAAAATAAATCCAGAATACACAGGGTATGTGTGTAACTGCAGTAGAGGCCTGCAATGGAGGACTTCCATGCATTATGAGGAAAGTGGCTTCTCACACTCTGACTTTACCAGCATTTGTTATGATGGCCTCATTAATTTAAGGGACTTCACAATGACCACAAGATCCATGGCTGCAATATTCATTAACAAAGGGGCTGTACTCAATGGCAGAACATGCTTTTAATACAGAAAATCCCAATTTTAGTCCCTGGCTTCTCCAGGTAGGGCTGAAAAAGACTCCCATCTGAAACTCTAGATTCCCTATAGAAAACTTGTTGCCTTCTAGATGTTGTACTTCAGCTCCCGTAATTTCTGACCACTGGACAGGATAATTAGGCTATATGGGAGTTGGGATCCAACAGCACTTGGAGACCTATAACTGAACTAAAGAACCAGTCTCAATATAGGTCCTGCTGAGACAGATGAAGCGGTGGTCTGACTCAGCATATGGGCGGGTACCTATGTTCTTAAATCTATTTTTAAAAAATCTCCTTGTAGTACAATGATTGCTAAACATTTCCAACTGCTTTACAAGACCAGAAACATATAGGACTCTATAGATAAGGATCTGGATTTCCAGGAAACTCTGTATAACATTTGAGACCTGTCTTTCATCCTCGCAATCCTTTCTGAAGCAACATCTTCTAAGACTAAAAGAATTCTCAGTGGATCAGCATGGTTTGAGTATCTGTTATAAGTTGGGAGGCTGAGAACTGGTGGGTAAAGAAAGCAGGGAAGAAGAAGAAGAAGAAAGCTTGATCTCCTTTCTCTCTGTACAAGCATACCTCTATACCTTCACCCTGCTCTCTTTCTTGTGTTCTCTCCTTCACGATGTGTCCTTATTCTTTGATTCTTTTCTCCTTCAGTTTCTCTCTGTCCTTCTTCTCTCTCTCCTTTTTCTATTTCCAAGCATACCAGCTACCACTGCTTGAGATGCTTTGATAACTGGAGAGAAAAGCTTTCTGCACACTTTCTTTTGTATGTGTACAGTGAAGAATATCTGAACTTGATGTCATTTGAGCATAGAGATCTTTTCCTCAAGTAGGCCTTTCTCATTCAAAAAGAAATTTGCATAGATGGTTTACTGCACCAAAAACTGCAGCCTCCTTACAAAGCTACCTTTTCACTGTAGTATTCTCTTTGAAACATTCTATTTGAGCTTGCATGTTCCCTCCTGTTCTCGAAAACATTCAATTTGGACATTTGTAAAGCTGACATGAATTGTGATTCATTTTATCCCATATATCTGGTTGTGATATGGTATATTCCCCACATACCTTGCAAATTTTGAAACAACTGCACTTTTTTTTCTGCCCTGCTTCCAGGCACATTCAAGGTGTTGTTTTCAGTCTTAAATGGCTTGACATCAGTAACTCAAGGATAGCTAGCTCCCACAGAAGTGTGCCTCTACCGTTAGATCTCCTTGTGAGGCCCTGTGTTGTCAGATTAGAGCCAGATTAGATGTGACATTAAATGCTTCATTACAAATCATTTCTGGATTTGAAAAAAATTGAGTAGTAGATATAGAGGAGAAGGGGGATTATCAGGACTGCGTCATTGAGAGCAAATAGATCTAATTCTTTCTTCTGAGCTGTGATCCCGATGACTGGCTATTTGCCCAAGAAGAAGAAAAAAGCTCCCATGGGTACTAGAACTGATAGCCACACAGAGAGGGTTATCATAACTGGGATCATAGCCAAGAAGGGCAGCAGGAAACTTTCCTTTGTCATGTGCTATGGACCTAATGCGTGCTCTTAAATTAAAAAAGAACACAGACATAATCTTTAGAGGAGCTGTGGCTGGTGAACCAATGTAGGGTTTCTTTAGTGGTGGCACCTTTCTTTGTAATATCCTCTCAAGAGAGGCTCAATTATAGCCACATTTGTAGTCCTTTGTGCATAACTTCCCATCACCCCTCCCCACTTTTCTACTGAGCATTGCAAAAGTTCGTTTTCCTCATTCTTTCAGGGTACAACCCCAACAACAGGGGGTAGCATAGAATAATAGGTTTGAGGTGAAGAGGAAGTGAGCAACTACTTGCAAGAACTATTAGGTGGGATTAATATTGAAAGTTCATGAATTATAATGATTTATCCTTTCACCAATTGTCCATCCTATCCAAATCATCCTTCAATCCTGTGTTTGCTTCAGAAGCAATAACAGGGTTCCATGCCCTTTGGATCCTCAGAGTTTGCAGATGGGATGATTACAAAGGGAACTGGAACCAAAAATAATATGTTATAAGCAATTCTGTCTCTCCCGCACAAGGCTCTATAGACCAGCATGACTGTCTGTGATTTTAAATTCACAGTGTGATCCTTCTGTATCAAATTAATTGCATTAAAAATAATGTATCCAGTTGATTTTTCAGTCTTGTCAATTGTTACTTGATATTGTTTGGCTCAATGAATTTTTATCATATGCTTCTATTGCTTGAGCATGATTTTACTTGTAGATGAAGCATTAGGATGACAGATTTCTCAAAATGGCCCTATGTTTGATTTCTACCCAAAGATCATTCCATTTTTCCTCTCCTTTGTATCTTTAGTTTGTTTTACAAAACATGATCAGGTTCTGCTGAGAGGACTGGTAGTCATAATGGGAGGCATTAGCTTGGGGTTTTGTGCTAGTGTACAGGCCTGTGAATCCCTCCTGCAGCTCTCCATGCAGGGGCAACTTGTATACCTGGTAGGGTGAGGTGCCTCACCTCAAAATTTCAGCATGGTGTGTCCCCTGCTCTGACTCATCTCTAAAAACCTGTTTCAGATGATCTCCAGAACTTCAGAGGATGTTTTTGGGGTGCTTTGCTAGGAAAAAAAAAAGAGGATCTCTCTCCTCCAACTTTGGAGGTAGAAGCAGCTTCTACCAAAAGAAGTACCCTGTTGGATAGAACTTTATTAGATATTATGTTAGAAAGAACTAGTGTAAACACAAACAATCATGCTGTCCAAGATATTGTGGAAGTTTGTTTCTTAGGGGTTAATGGGGAGCTGAATGGACTATTATTCAGAGGGAGATTACCCCTGCCCATACACAGTTGGTTGGTCAGTGGTGTAGTCTAGTAACTCCAGCATAGCTACACTAACATAATTTTACACTACACCACTGGTGAACCAGGTCTTGGCCAACATCTCCTGTAAATAGGACCTTTTTTTCTAAGGCAAATAGCAGATGTCAAATGGACTACCAAAGGGTTAAAGTGTTTCCACTTCCAACCTAGTCTAGAGCCAGGCATTACTTCTCAAAACCTATTCCATAGTCGTTAAGTACACAAGTTGCATCTTTCCTAGTTTGGCCTTCAGGGGCACAGAAGGTGTGTACTGGGATTTACCCAGTGTTTTCTGGGCCTCCTTCAGTTTTCTTTGTATGTTTTTTTTTCTCAGCAACTCATCTATTGCTTTTCTCCTTGGCTTGTGCAGAAATCCCATATTTTAATCTTTTAAAACCTGTTTTTTCATTTCCTTTTGGTGAACTAGTATATATTTTTCTATTTAAAGTTCATTGACTTTGTTTTAGTCATCTGATTTTATTTTGTAGTAGCTCATCCCTTTACTAGTAGTTTACAAATGCACCATTATATGGGTTCTGCACATTAATGGCATTCCTTTGCAAAATGCATCAATTTGTCAGATAAAGGGAGAAATTAGCTACACTTTCTTCATGTTAAAGTCACACCCTATCTAATTTAGAGGCATCTTTGACTAGAAGTTGCAAGCCTTAGGATACTGATTTGAATTATGCATGACTGTCTGGTTTGCAGTTCCATTAGCCTGCTGTTTGGATAATATAAACATGTTCTGAATTTTAAGTATACTATATGAGTGGCAGGTTAAAAATAGAGTTAATAAGAGAGCATATTTGGAAGATGTGAATCTTATAGAAGGCTGATCGCTCCCAGCACCCTGAAATAATTTGGAAGATACTGGCCACTGATCATCTGTTGCGTGGTAGTACTAACAGCAAGGATAGATGGCCATCTCTGTATTCACTCTGGCGATGTTAGCAATAAGCTGAACATTAGTAGCTTTCCACAGCTAAAAACACAGAGATGAAGTATGGTAACAATATTAGGTGTGTTAGTAAAAACAGGGTTATAATATAGCTTGAGGCTACAAGTAGCCAATTTTTTTCATGGGTCTGGGTCTGGGAAAGTGTCAGAGCATCACTTGTTGTTACCTACACCAGTCAGCTAAAACCAGTTTAGCATTTCATACGTGATTTACAGATTATTCTTGACAATAATACTTTTTTTCTAGACCCTGAGCAGATTTTTTTCTCCTACGAAGAGTCTCCTAATTTAAACAATTTATTACATATCAGCATCAGTGGTCTTCCTGATAGAAACAGCAGCAAGGTTATACCATGCAACAGTCCAGTCTGTCCCGATATCTATTTGGGCCACAAAATTAGATACATAATAACTCCAGGCATATAATCATCTGCCTGTAGTCCAAGAAGATCCATGTCAATATTAAAACATCCACAGTGTACAAAAGATTATTTATCCTGAAAACTACCCCGAGTCCCACTTTGCAAAAAAGAGGTATGGTTTAGTAAATAAACTGATACAATGCAATAGAAAAGTTAGCTTCTTGCATATAGACTTTCGTACACAAATTTGTAATAGACATAAGTGTTGATGTTACTACTGTAATGATATTTCAGCTACAAGATTCAAAAAGATTCTGTCATTGAACATCTGATCCTGTCTGATCTTGGAAGCTAAGCAGAGCTTGCTCTTTTTAGTACCTGGATGGGAGACTGCTGGTAAATACCAGGTGCTGTATGCTATATGTTGGAGGAAGGAACTGGCAAGACCATGACTATTCCTTGCCTAAGAAAACCCTATGAAATTCATGGGGTCACAGTAAGTCAACAGGCAACCTGAAGCTACACACACATCAATTCTGTTATTGATTTCAAAAGATTCCATTATTGAATATTTGCAATCTACAGTGGATTTTTTTTATCTTGTAAGGTGCCTGGAGTCCTAGCTTTGTGAAAAGGGAGGGTATAAATAACCTAATGCAGTACAATAGAAAGGTGGGCTTCTTTCACATAGGCATGCTTAAACAGAGCTGTAATACACTTTACTGCTGATGTTACTGTAATATTTCAACTTAAAGATTCCAGAGGGGTTGTCCAGCATTAAGTTGCTGATAACAGTGGGTCACCAAATTTGATTCTATTTTGTTTGGACTTAATCAGAACTCTGTTTCTTTCCCACTGTTGTTGTGTGTTTCATGTTGTTTCTAACTTATGGCAATCCTAAGGCAAATCTATCATGGGGTTTTCTTGACAAGATTTGTTCACAGAGGATTGCTTTTGTCTTCCTCTGAGACTGGGAGAGTGTGACTTCCCAAGGTCACAAGTGTGTTTCCATGGCTGAGTGGGGATTTGAACTCTGGTCTCCAGCGTCATAGTCCAGCAGCCAAACCACTATACCATGCTGACCCTCTCTTTCCCACTAAGGGTATTAAATTAACATAGTATAGCTAGAAAGGTAATACAATCACAAATGCATGTGTTGCTATTAAAATATTCTAAACAAACGTTTAGAATATACTTCTTCTCCTACTCATTGCCTTTTTCTGAACATGCTCCAACTTTATATCCTTCCTAAAATGAGGCACTCAGAATTGAACGCAGTACTCCAGAGGAGAACTGACCAGTGCAGAACATAGTGAATTCTATCCTAGGGCCAATACTCTTCAACATTTTTATTAGTGTCTTAGACGGTGGGGTGGCGGCACTCCTTATCAGATTTGCAGATGACACAAAAGTGAGAGCGATGGCTAACACATCGGAAGACAGGAGCAGAATTCAGAAGGATTTAGATAAAACTGGAAAATTGGGCAGAAATTAATAAAATGAAATTCAATAATAGACAAATGCAAAATTCTACTTTTAGGCCACAAAAACCAAAGACAACAGGTGTAGGATGGGGGATGCATGGCTCAACAGTACTATGTGTAAAAAGGACCTTGAGATTATTGTTAATCATAAGTTGAACATGGGGTAGCAATGCAATGCAACAGCAAAGGAAGAAAATGTTATTTTAACCTGTGTTAACTGAAGCTTTTCCAAGTCAGGGGAAGTAATAGTCACCATGATCTGTTAGCATTTTGCCATCCTTCTTGAATAGAAACCCCACTGTCTCCTTATCCATTCTCTTGCCTTGAATGTATCTGAAAAGCCCCTTTCTTTCTCTTTCTTTCTTTCTTTCTTTCTTTCTTTCTTTCTTTCTTTCTTTCTTATTATACCTTTAGTTAAGATAATATCTCTTTGCCTAGCATAATTACAGCATTAACAAGACATAATACAGTATATACATAACAATAATCACAAAGAGAGAAAAGGAGGAAAGAGGAGGAAAAAAGAAAAAGAAAAGATGAGGGGAAAAATGCTAAACAGTTCTCTCTCCACATTTGCTAGGGTTAGGGGCACAGGACCCCTAAGAATGTGAAAAAAACATGAACAACTCTAAGCCCTCTCAAACCATGTTTAACACATAAAAAAAGTATGATCACCATATTCACCCCACCGTGGATTCGTTTGAGGCATCAGGGTTCTTTCACAAGGTGAAAGTGGGTGGCTGGTGGGGCTTACTGCCACCTCCACTGTTGCCCCACACCATTTTTAATCGGGACTTACAGGCCTCGTTTACAGTTTCTCAGTCTCACGAGGCTTGCTGCCCTTATTAAAAATGGCATAGGGAGGCAGCAGAGGTGGCAGCAAATAATCCGTGAATAATCAAATCTGCAAAAGTGAAATCCGCAAATACAGAGGGCTGACTGTATTCTTCTTTGCCCTGTCTCACAATTGCAAATTCTAGCATTACATGGTCACATTCCTCTGAAGTACTAACTACTTTGATTCCAGTGACTAACTCCTCCCTAATGTTTAGGATGAAGTCCAGGATTGCCAATCCCCTTGTTCCTTCCTCTGCCTTTTGAAATAAGAAATTATCTGCAGTGCACATCAGAAATTTATTGGAGAGCCTATGCTTAACCAGGTTAATCTCCTAGCAGATATCAGGATAACTGAAGTCCCCCATAACTACTAACTCTTGTGTCTTTGAGATTTCTGAGATTTTTTTTTCTGAAAAGCATAACCACCGCCTCATAGTATTCACAAGAAAGCCTCACAGCAGTTGACTATTCTCTTTGCGTTTTGTTACAATACAGTGGAAGATTTTGTTGCAGGTGCCATTTGTTATACCGGATTATGTTTGTATCATCGTTTACCCATAGCAAGCTGGATGAGATCAAATATCCCAATTGTAAAGGATTAGGATGAGAGTCTAGTAAGTTATACACCTATATGGCATCCACTCATGCTGGCTTGTGATGATCCATATAGTCCTCATGGTTTCTAAGGCTGGGTTGAAATGAATGTAAGAGGATCTGACTTGCACAGAGAATAGGACTTGGGCAAAAAGGAAGTCTGTATTCAGTCTCTGAACCAACTATTTGTTGTGAGAGTGAAACTTCGTTGATACTGCCCTCATCCCTTAGGAAGAAATCAAAAGAATGATAAAATTTGATTATCAGGGCATGGTGAGAAAGTACATGCTACAGCAAGCTTGCTGAAATTAAGAAGGTGGTGTTTGATCAGTACCTGGAGGGGAAATTGCTCAGGAAGTTTATGTATGATGCTCTGAGTTTCATGAAAGCAAGGGTATGTTACGGAGGGCTCTGCAATCTGATGTGGTTTAATTGGGAAATATATTAATTGGCAGATATGTTTAATTGGCATAAAATATAAATGGTATACAGACTTATGGCTGAAAGGAGCTATGTGGAGGAGGGAACTTTGACTGGAAAAACAGGTCAGAGATGACCCTGAGCATGACTGGATCATAAAGCCTGATTTAATGGCTCTTTCAATAAGAAACAATAGCCAGCTCCAAGCAAGAGCGAGACCCCCTGTGGTGTGCATTTCCTACAGAAGTTTTTCAAACACAAACATCTTCCAAAATCCTATCTTCAGACACGGAAAGCCATAAAACTAGCTGTCGACTCTCTCTAGCACCTATTTGTTGCAAACTCCAAAAACAAAGAGACTTGTTTGTTTTGATAGCATTTGCTCAGGAAAACAGGAAGATTTCCTTCAAATCAATAATTTTCTCATCCTCACACCTGTGACTTCTTCTTGATTCCTCAATCAGGCAAACATCAAAACCTTTGGCTATCTACATAGTAAAATCATCAATGTCAGGTATCTCTCCCTGCCGAGCCACAGCCAGCAAGGGAGGAGGGAGGTCAGGAATACTTTCAGGGAGAGTCTGAATATACCAAACATCAGGAAAACACAAGCTGAGCCAGGTCAAGGTCCAGTCCAAAGGTTCAGGAGGCAGAGATCTGTCCAGAGGGTTTTAGGGAGCAGGAGACATGAAGGTCATGAGGGCTTGCTAGTAATGTGCGGCAAGCAAAGAGTAGCCTCGTGGCAGACTTAAATAGCCACTGTGAACGGGTGCTGCTTGTTATAGTTTCCTCAACCTAGTCCATGCAGCTTCCCTCTGAGCAGCTCGTTTCAGCCTTCTTCATGATTGAGGGCTGATGGGCACAGGTGGCTGCCACTCCTCTGCATCGCTGCTGGTTCCCTCTCCGTCATGAGCTGGCCGGGGCAACTCTGTCTCTGACCTTTCAGTGCAGGGGATGTTTGCAAGTTGACTTGCTCACTCACTAGCCCAGTCCTTGGCACAGTCAGTTGGTCCTCAATCTCAGAGGCATCATCTGTCCCACTCACTGGCTCAGTCCCAAGCACAATCAGTTGCTCCTCAGTCACAGTGGCATCGTCTATCACAATCAACCTGTTTCCTTGAGACGTTTACCTATCCTGTCACCTTTTGTCCGCCCTGCAAAGCTTTTGTTTACACAGATGGAGAGTTATTAAACCTTACACCTTCAGTGCAGATTTTTGGGTATAAAAGGACCCTAATTTTGGGTCCTCCTTACAGCATCTTGGATTTCAGGGATCCACCTTGCCCCTCAGATCTTTTGCTGTCCTTGGGTATCAGTCCAAGCCACATCAGCATTTCTCTGCTTCTCTCTGGATGGTAAATATAACTCCAATCCCTTTTCTAGTCCTCTATCCATTTTCCTATCTTTCTTTTCAGTTAACCTTGTGTGGTTGCTTGTGTGTAACTATTGTGTGTGTGCATGCATATTTCCCCCCAATTAAAAAAAAACATTTAATTGAACCACAAGTCTTCTGGCTGATCTTTTAGCAGTTACCAGTATACATAAGTGTCAGATCGCCCTGAGTTAACCCCCTCTCATAGGCCTCCTATTTTTGAGCTAATTATTCCCCATTATACGTTTTGGGGTAACAGATCTAGATGTTGTAAAGTAACCCACTGAATAATTTGTGAAATATTCCATATAGTGTTAATGCTTGTAGAGATGTGGGAAGATTTTCTATACTATATATCTATGTTTGTTCATAATTTTCTGGGCTGTTTGCTGTAATTAATCTGGTTATTCTTCTAAGGAAACAAGCAGTGACAAACTAGCGCTTAGAGGAATAGACTAACAAATGAATACTCTGCTAAGCTTGTTCTGATTTCAGAAAATTTCATGCTTCGCAATCAGTCACAAGTACAAGTACTCAAGACGCATGTGATAATTTTCCAATGCCCACAGATTCGCATCCATCTTTTAGTGGAATAAAATGATCAACTAGTTGTTCTGAGTCAGTTTTTTCTCAGCTTGAAATGGAGCTGATAAGTAGTGCACGGAGCGTGAGTGAAGCTGAAAGTACTAAAGAAACTCAAACTCTTAATATACCAGATAAAGCTTTTCTTAGGTATGTGTCCTAAAATAATAGTGTTTTTCATGTATAGTTGGGTTTGAGGTTTTTTTTGTTCTTGTTAAAGGAACTATGTGCTGTTTTACACTGTTGTTAATATTGTAATAGAATAATTTCCACATAAAATTTTGAATGTGTTTTAATATAACATTTAAACCAAATGTGCTAAGTCAGATAACATTACTTACAGCATTGGGAAGATTGGAAAATTTTCCAGTTCTCATAAAACTCAATGCTTAATAGCATAAGAAGAGCAATGCTGGATTAGCCTCAAAGCCTTTGGAGTCCAGAATTCTGGACTGCAGTGACCAGCCAAATGCCTATGGAGAGCAAACAAGCAATCGAGGAGCAGAGGAGCAGCCTCCTGCTTTTGTGTTCCCCAATGACTGGGATACCAAGACATACCACCTCTGACTCTGGAAGTGGAAACACAGCAATCATGACTAACTGTCATTGATTGTTTGATCCTCCCTTAATTTGTCCGGTCCCTTTAAAAAGCCATCCTGGCAGCCATCAGGACATCTTGGAGTAGCAAATTCCATAGTTTCCCTGTGCAATGTGAAGATGTATCTCCTTTTACTTGCCTTGAATCTCAAAACACTGTTTCATTGAAAGAGCCCGAATTCAAGTGGTTGTGAGAGGAAGAAAACTTCTTCCTATCTGCAGTAACTTACAAGGCCACTTCTAAGCCGGATGTCAAGCCTGAATGTCAGTTGTAGTGTGCTTGAGAATGCCAACATTATATGAAATGCACGTGAATTTCACATGTTATTGCCGTTCAAAGCAGCAGCATTGGGAGCTAAAACCAGTGTGTCTTATCGATCAGACACCTTTTGGGGGAGGTCGGTCTAGTGATACATTTCATTTAAAACTCAAGCGTATATTGTGCAGCTTGTTTCTTGGGTGGGGGAGAAATGCTTAAGGAGTGGTACCAACAGATTAGAAATTCATCCTATATAGATGGCTCAGATTCCTACTGTGTCAGTTTTCTGGTGTTTGATAAGACACACAAAGCAGTTGCAGGAGAAAGCATGTCACTGGTATCCATGGCAACTCCAAAGATACTTTGGAACTCAGGGGGATAGAGAGAGTCACAGTAATGGGTCGCATTAAAAGGGCAAAATGCATAAAAAGCTCAGACATACGCTTGTAATTAATTGCCATAAATAGCTTAAAACAAGAAGATGTCCCAGTTTAGCTTACCACTAGAAAACACTAAAACCTGACATCTCACAAATATACTTAAGCTGTTTTTGTTTTTTTAAAAAAAAATCTGGCTACCCTAAAAGGTACATTAAAACCTGAATAGTAATAGATTAGCTTAATTTTGTTCAAGCCATATGAGAATTTACACCGAGAAAAGCTGTTACAAATTTCGTACGACCGAAGGTTTTAGAAGTATGTATCAGTCAGTGTTAATTCTCCAGCTCATTCACGTAGTCTGTTACCATGACTTTGTATTGCAAAGCATTGCCTGTGCGGTGCATTTTGTGTGAAGAATTACTCAAAGGTATGTACGACATCTTTTTTTTTCTTTTATTTAAAAAAAGAAAAAAAAATAACGTGACCAGTATTACTGAAAATGGTGAGTCAAGTTAGAGTGGAAATCTCCTTCTTAATGGGTACATCTTGAATGTGTTTTCAGGAAAAGACATTGTGGTGTAATATTTGTGTGGGCACTGGGCTGGGGGAAAACAAGGGAAGTACCAAGGTCTGAAAAATAGAAAAATAATAATTTAGAGAAAATGTTTTAATTTTTAAAATGGCAAAAATTTTATTAAAGTGATCCTGTTTGCAGGAAGCCCATCTTTGTGTATCACAATGCAATTCACCACATTATTTCTTCTTGGTTGCTATAGAAACTAATTCTGGTGCAGCTGTGATCACCTATCAAAATTCTAACATAACTCAGGCCTGTGTTACAATACACATTTCTTACTTGGAGTAAATATCCACTCAGGTTAAACCATGTACTTTGTCATTCAAGAACCGTTGAGTGGCCAAAATATTAATGCAATTATTTGTGTATTTTGTTAAAGCTATGCTTGCCTACTTATTTCAGAAGTTTTCACAGGAAAACGGACTATCTGGTTTCTGTTTTTGAAACTGAGGTAGCTGATGGAAGTACACAACGCCTTGCAAGCTTAAATATTGTTTTGCTCCGTGGCCATGCACTGTTGACCCACAGTTGCTTCTGAGGAGAGTTAATTTTACGGTATCTGATTATTCCGTGGCTTCTTTTTAGTACAGAACATTATAAACAAGTCATTTTGAAAATGAAATCAGTTTTAAATGGCTGCTTTGGTGGAGTGAGAGTGTGTTATAATAATCTCAATTTTTTTTTCCTAAGAAGTTTTGGACGTGATCTCCCAAAATCATTGATCGTTGGCTAAAGCAGCTAGAACTTCTGGGAGATGATGTCCAAAAAGCTGAAGGACTATAGTCTGGGAAGCACTATTTTAGGCTCGGATCTATAGCCCTGCTAGTGCATAAGAGAAACACTTGCCAGCAGGAAAGAAGAAATAAAATATGTTCCTCCATTTGTCACTCCCATGGGATTTATTTTTCACTTTTCAGAAAAATGTGAGGGAATTTATTTAGCCATTCTGAAACAGATCAAAATCCCCCTTCTCTGTGTTGACAGTATGGTTGGAGATTAAAAGGGCTGTGGATCTAGCAAAGATCTGTGTCTTCTCCTGCCACATGGATGCTCTTTCTCTTTTACCCCCAAATGAGGTCAGACCCATTGGACCGTTGGGTGTGGGGAGTCACCACTGTCTGGGAGGAGGGATTCCAAGATCAATGTTCTCTATCCAAGGCCAGAACTTAACCTTAGGGCCTCATAGGGGAGTTTCCACTCCAACCTGGGATGCTGTCCTGGAACCATAGGTTTCACATAGAAGAAATACAGTTCTTCATTGTAGTAAACTCTTATTCAGCGTGGTCTGTTTGGTAGCCCTGTAACAAAAGCAGAGCCAATATGGTGTAGTGGTTGAGTTTTAGACTAGGAATATATGAGACCAGGGTCTGAACCTCCACTCAGCAGTGGAAACCTACTGGGTGACCTTGGCCAAGTCATACCTTCTCAGCCTTAGAGAAAGGCAATGGCAAATCTCTGAACAAATCTTGCCCCAAAAAACCCTATGAGAAGGGCCACCATAATTTGTAGTGGATCTGAAGGCGCTACGCCATGCTAGAACTTGTTGAGTGTTGGACTAGGATACTGGGAGGCCAGGGTTCAAATCCCCACCCAGCCATGAAAACCCACTGGCTGACTTTGGGCAAATCACACCCTCTCAGCCTCAGAGGAAAGCAAACGCATACCCTTTCTAAACAAATCTTGCCAAGAAAACTCCGTGGTAGGTTTGCCTCAGGGTTTCCATAAGTCTGAAATGGCTTGAAGGCACACAGCAGCAACAATAACAACAAAAGTGCTGGAATGTTTTCATAATCTTTCTGGATAAGTCGTTTAGCTTCTGAATGGATCTGCTATAAACTATTTTCAATTTTGCAATTATCATACAAATATTTTGCAGCTGTAGCTGTCAGATTTGTTGGTAATTAGCTACTTATCTGCCACCTTCAAATGGGCTGCTTAACAAGCTGTATAAAACAGTAATTTCAAATTAGATATCTAAAATTGTACATTTTATGCCCGTGAAAATGTTTAGTGCATGAACTAAATAGTAAATACACTGGAATTCTTTTAAAATGTGATTTTTAAAACTTTCATTGAAACATTAATAACTGTAAGGTGTGTAAAGCAGCACTGAGATTGGGTAGCTTTTTCAATTCTTTTCTCGTCCTACTGTCAGAGGATTTTTGAACTGCAATGCCATTATCCCTGACCGTTATTAGCTATGCTGACTAGAATTGATAGGAGTTGTAATTGAAAATCTTCAGAGAGACCAAGATTGAGGAAAGCTCCTGTAGGTAGTGAACTAGAGCAGGGGGACTTAATTGATGCTTATTCTCCTGTTTAAGACAGTCAAACTGTCTTCAAGTGAATGTAAGTGCCACTCCTCCTTCTTTCTTCTTTCTTCCTTGTTCATTCATTCTGTCAGTCTGCCTTTTTCTTCTGCTTCTTTCTAGCACGGAGCTGATAACTGATGGAAAATCTTGTTGTGACACATTGCTTAAATAAGATAAGAATCTTGGTGTTTCCAGGTTCTCAGTTGGATTTTTTTTTAAAAAAACAACTAAATTTCAGTTCAGTTAGAGACAAAATAAAAACCAAACAGGGGGGGAAAAATCTTAACAGGGCTGTTTATTTATTTATTTGCTTGTTGATTATTTTAAACATTTTTATACCTCATTTTGAGACAGTCTCTGGCAAAACTGAAGAAAGAAAGAAAAAGAAAGAAAGAAAGAGAGAGAGAGAGAGAGCGAGAGAGAGATGGGAAAAGAAAAGGAGCAGTGGGAGCAGTGAAGACTTGATGGTGTCATGAGGAAATGCGCAGAAGCATTTCACTAGAATGTTCTCACTTGTGTGCCCCCTCCCCTTTCTGGTAGCAAGAATACTGGCCTTTTTTCTATAGTGAAGGAACAAGGCAGAGAAAAGTTTTTCTTTGCTGAGATCTAGTAACTTGAGATAGCAAATAATGTACGCAACATTGACTTTCTTGATTTTCAAAATGTCTGGGGATTTCTCAGGACTCCAGGATTCTTTCTTTCTTTCTTTCTTTCTTTCTTTCTTTCTTTCTTTCTGGTTAACTGCTGTCAAGTCAACTTCAACTTACAATGACCCTGTCTTGCAAATTCAGGGGCATGTCTTTCTTCATGGAGTCTATCCAAATGTCTTCTTCTTTTCCTACTGCCCTTTGCCTTACTAAGCATTATTGTCTTTTCTAGTGAGCCATGTCTTCTCATGATATGGCCAAAGTATAACAGTCTCGATTTAGTGATTTTAGCTTTTAGGGAGAGTTCAGGCTTGATTTCCTCTAGGATTCATTCGTTTGTTTTTTTAGCAACCCAGGGTATCCCTAGAACTCTTTTTCAGCAGCACGTTTCAAATGCTGATTTTTTTCCTGTCAGCTTTCTTCAAATTGAAATTGGAAATACAATCGCATAGACAATCCTAACTTTAGTATTCAGTGATGTATCTTAATACTTCAGGATCTTGTCTAGTTCCTTCATAGCTGCCCTTCCAACTCCTAGTCTTCTGCTGATTTTTTGATTGCAGTTTCCATTCACATTAACGAATGAGCCAAGGTATGGAAGACATTAAACTATTTCAATGTCTTCATTGTATACTTTAAGGTTATGTAAATCATCTGTGGTCATTATTTTTGCTTTCTTAAAGTTGAACTGAAAATTTGCCTTTCAATTTTCTGCCTTGACTTTCTTCAGTAATCACTTCAAATCTTTGGGGTTTTTTTATTAGAAGTATGGTGTCATCTGCAAATCTTAAATTGTTGATGTTCCTTTAGTTTTCACATCTTCTTCTTCTGAATCTAATCCTGCTTTATGTATGATATGTTCAGTGTACAAGTTAAACAGATGGAGTGATAAATGCAGCCATGCCTGACCCCCTTGTCAGTTGGAAGCCATTCTATTTCTCTGTCTTTTGTCCTAACAGTAGCCTGAAGAAATAGTAGCCTGAATAATACACTGATTTTCTTTTGAAATTTTTTGCTGTGCTCCATTATCCAACATATGTTTGCAATATGATCCTGAGTGCCTCTTCCTTTCCTGAACCCAGCTTGAACATCTGGCATTTCTCACTACATGTATGGTAGAAGTCTTCGTTGTAGAATTTTGAGCATGACTTTGCTTGCATATGAGATTAATGCAATAGTTCTGTGGTTACTGCCATCCTTGATGTCCCCTTTCTGGGGGATTGGAGTGTTATACTGAGCATTTCCAATCTGTGGGCCATTCTTTTGTTTGCAATGAAATTTAAATCCAACTGTTCCTTTGGGAAACTCACATATATTTCACTGTAAACATATCACTGCGTTTGCATGTATATGTTAACAATATCATTATCACTTCCAAATATTGGTGATCTCATCTGAGGATTTACTGTACAACCTTCTGGAGCCCTGTCAGTGGAGACGAGTTTGTTTTCTGTCAGTTTTTCCATTATGCACCTGCACAGCATGTTAACTGAGCAAGCACTCAAACATCTTCCTTTGTCAGCAGCTGCTCCCATACAGTGACCTAAGTTACATTGTTAGTCCTGACTGGTGTAGACCCATAGAATAATAGAGTTGGAAGGGCACCGATAAACCATTGAGTCCAACTCTCAGTCAGTTCAGGAAATCCATCTATAGCATCTGCAGCACGTAGCTGTGTATTATCTTTTTGAAGGCATCCAGATCTCTAGGTAGTTGGTTCCATTGTTGAACAGCTGGTATTGTCAAGAAGTGCCTTCTAATATTCAGTTGAAATCTATCTTCCTGTAACTTAAAACCCTCAGAGCTGGTACTGCCCTCCGGGGCAGCAGAGAATCTGCACCTCCCTCTCTGTGACAGTCTTTTAGATATATAAAGGGTGCAGACATATCACCCCTTACTCCTCTCTTTACCAGACTAAACAATGACATTTACCTGTGTGCTAATTTACCATTCAGTAATTGATTAAATAAGTCTACTCAAGCTGGAACTAACCAATAGAGTGCCAGCCAACCAGTGTCACTGCATAGTAGAGCAGTTAGATACTGAGATCCTGGCATCATAGGGAGAGTCAATTCTTCCTCTCCAAGGATCTCTGGATCTCTTTAAGTTGTGCCTTTTCAAGGCAGGAACTTCCAGCTTCTCTCAGTGAGGGGAAAAAGGCTGTTCTCTGTGTGTGTGTGTGTTTAGGAAATGAGGACAGAGATCCAGGGCCCTCTTAGCCTTCAGGCATGCACCAAGATAAAGAGCCTGTCTAAATCTCTTTCCCATTAGAGTTTTGGCAAAGGGGGGGGGGAATCCTATGAAGGGGAAGTGACTGACAGATACATCCACCCTGATGGTAAGAACTTTCAGAGCTTTGGGTGGAATGGAGTCTACAAGATTCGTACTCAGTAGATGGAGTGCCCCTTCATCTGTTGTGTTGCTCACCCTAGGGACTGATCCCTAAATAGATGCTGGAACAAAGCGTAGCATGAAAAAAGAAGAGGAAAACAAAATGGCAAAAAGGTTTGGAAACCAACTATTTAGCCTGCAAAAAAAGAGTGACAGGTGGTTGTCGTTATTTGCTGAAGTGATCATTAAGTCAAGTTGACTTATGGTGATCCTGTGAAAGAGAGAGCTCCAAAATGGTCAACAGCTGTTCTGGTCAGGTCTTCTCAGGGCTGTGGCTTACTTGGTTGAGTCCATCTACCTGTAATGTAGTCTTCCTTTTTTCCTACTGCCTTTCACTTTAGTCTGTATTGTTGTCTTTTACAGTGATTCATGCTGTTTCATGATATGTCCAAAGTACAATGGCATGGTACGGTGTGATGACCGTTTAGTCATTTTGGCTTTAGGAAGAATTCAAGTATGATTTGCTTTTGGGCCCATTTATTTGCTTTCATAGGCAGACAGAGACATTTCTTTTCAAGCAGGCTTTTAATTAGTGAGCAGGGAAGCTTTTACTTATTAGGTTCATTTTTTAAAAACAATTAAGTTTTTATAATTTTATGTGTTTTTAAATATTTTTAATTGTTTTAAATGCTTTTAGTGTTTTTAACTTTCTGGAAGCTGCCTTAGATCCCACTCTGGGGGAGAAGGTGGGATATAAATACAGTAAAAAATTTAATATTTGTCTTTTTGTCAATCTGTGATGTCTCTAAAAGTCTCCTCCAGCACTACATTTCAAATGAGTTGATTTTTGATTTTGATTTTGAACTATGATACCCACTTCCAAATATGTACAGAAATTTAAAAAAACAAACAAACCTGAACCTGCCTACAATATTACAATCAGACAGACATGACAAAGAGGAAAGGGATGAGAAGTCTCAGAAGGAGTGTACCGTTCTTTGGTCGAGGGTATATGGTAGCTGCGCTCTCCTGCTAGAACCTCCAAACAAGCTCAAGGTCAGTTTTTCAAGTTACATATTTTTTCTTTTGATGACCAGCTTCAACAGAGACAGCCCAGGGCAAAGAAGAGACAAATGCCAGCAGGGACTGAACTGAGACAGTGTAGTGGGCTGTGTAGAACCATTTCTCACTCAGTTACAGCCAGATGGAATGGCTCAGGGAGAAAATGATCCAAACGGTAGCTGTGAATTCTCAGAGTATGATAATATGTTTCCATGAATATGCTCCCTTGTTTTCAGCTTATTTCTGGAATTTCTGAATTTAAAAAAGATCATCTGTGTGTGAGTGAGGCTCAACATGGGTTATTTTCCTAGTCCTCACAACATTGCTTGCTCCCTTGTCGTTGTTGTCGTGTGCCTTCAAGTCATCTCTAACTTACAGCTACTCTAAGTCACAGGGTTTTCTTGGCAGAATTTGTTTAGAAGGGGTTTGCCTTTGCCTTTTTTCGGGGCTGTGAAGGGTGTGACATGTCCAAGGTCACCCAATAGGTTTCCGTGGCCAAGTGATGATTTGAACCTTGGTCTCCCAGTGTCCTAGTCCAATGCTCAAACCACTATGCTATGCTGGCTCAGAATGTATATTTCTCACAGCACAGTTAGGTCTCATGTTTTCATACATGCTGTTTCTGTCCAAGTAGGCAGGTGAGGTAAGCAGAGGTTCATCGGTAATGGGATGCTGAAAAAACTCACTTCATTGTAAAATAACTGTGTTTGCATACACTTGTGTAATCCTTCTGTTTTAAAGAAAAGCGGGGGAAAAGAGCCACAGGTCTTCATTAAATATTTATTATTTATATTCAGTACTCTTCTCATGGTGTACGGTTATTTGGTAAGTTGCACTTTTCTCAGCTCAAAAATATTAAAACATGAAAATTCCATTTGCACTTGTCAGAGTAGTATAACAGAAACCTCTGTGGGTATTTAATCATTCAGAATAAAGGAGTTTCTTTAATTTTTAAACATGTACTTCATTTTATGTTTTATTTAAATTGTTTTAACATTTGCCTAGAAGCCCCTGAAGGACTGAAACTTTTGAAACTTAGGTTAGATTAAAAATAAACATGAAGAATGCAGCGTGTGGAGGCAAGGAAGAGTGAAAGAGAGAGATGAAGGATACCACCGAGAATGAAACCAGACATAATTGTTACAAAAGCATTACTTGCAAAAATTATCAAGCTGTACAGTTCCAATAAGGAAGCCAGAATCAAGTTGGTCTTTAGTAATAATATGTATTTCTTCAATATTATGAATATTTAATGGAGTGTAAGAGAATCTCATTGCTAATGTGTAAAACGTGATTTAGTAAAGCTGTTCTCTTGCTAGGAATTTAGAGCCACAGGGACAAGGCAGCACCTTCCAGATGTTAATGAGACAGAAAGTGTAGACATGGTTTGGCAGAACTGAATACAGAACTAGAATAGTGGAAGATGATGAAGACCTGTGGGAAGCTGGAAGACATGCAGAATAACTTTACTGGCAGTACTGTACATTTGCAAGAACCAGCATGGATGACGAGAAACATAAATAAGAGAAATTTAAAAGCTGGAAGAGGCAAAAGAGAAGAGAAAAAAGTCAGGTAGAAGTTACATCTGAAACAATAATAGTGATAGTTAATATTAAGGTTGCAATTTGTTTTCTTCTACAGGGACCAGTTTGCAACCCATTGAAATTGGTTAGTAGCATCATTAGTTTTTCTGCTTCTTAAATCCTCTTAATCACCAGAATATACCTTTCTTTGGTATATCCTTTATTTTCTCTGATTCAACTTTATAAAGACCCAATGTACTTACATATTTTCACTGTAAACTTGAATCAAACAATTCTTTGCTTACAGAATGATAATTTGTTTCTGTTCTTTTAAATTTTCGAGCAAATGAAGCATATTCTTGGTTTCAGCTCCACATGAATTTGTGATTGACTTTTGAGTTTTCTTCTGTGTGTATCTATCTCAGTTGTACCGATATGATTTCGGGTTGCTATCTGATTAATATCTGATCACACAAATTGATTAAATGTCTGAGGTTTTATTGAATATTTGATTGACTAAATATTCATAAGTGTGCATATGGAAGAGACAGTGGCTTTGAAAAAGTGCATGCTTGTTTTCAGGTGATGCATGTTTGTGTTACAGCAGACACAATTTTTGAAGGTGCATTACCTCTTGTGTGACATAGAAGGTGGAATACCTCTTTAAACAGGGTGCCTACCATATGCAATTTGTATAAGTACTTACTTTAAAGATCTTTTAACTTTTTAAAATCCTTTCCTATTTTTTGTTGGTGTTGTTTAATTCACGGATTTCTTAAGGAATGAATCTTAACCTACTACAGTATAGCTTGTAACAATATTTTAAATATATTATCTCTTTAATAAAGATAATGATTGGTTTCAGAAAACCTGGCTGTGGTTTGGAGGATGCGTAACTGCAAGGACTGAAATTATTGATTGACTTTCAGGTGTCAGGACTAGTTAGTTAGTTATTACTGTGGTGGGTATAGCAGAAGGTGCAGCTGTCCAAGGTTTCCTGAAGGAACTAACGTGGCCCCTTAACCTCTGATAGTTGCCCACCTCTGCATTAAACGAGTCATTTTTTCCCCTATAATAGCCATACCGTTTAGTGAAAGTCTGTGATAACTGTCATTTCTTCACAGCAAACTGCATTCAGAGAATGAGACAAACACCTCCTCTTGATGAATTGCAACCTCCACCATACCAAGATGACAGTGGCTCTCCACACCTCTCATGTACACCCTCTGAAGTTGGTGACAGCAAATGTGAATTCTCTCAGTGTAGCAACAGTCCAAGATGTTCATTTAAGTGCCCAAGTGAAGGTAGTACTGGACATGAAATAGAAAGTTTTCACAACAAAGGATATGAAGAAGATGTACCCAGTGATAGTACTGCTGTCCTTAGTCCTGAGGTAAATACTAATACCCAAATTGCTCAGGATATAATGTAGAATGGATCAGATATTTTGAAGATGGCTTGTTTTGTAACCCATTCCAGATGTGTTTTCTGTGACCCACACCTGCAATTCACACTGGAAGAAAAACTTCCCTTCATGCCAATCAAAACCAGCCCTACCGTGAAGCAGAGTGAGGCAACTGCCTCAGATCACATGCAGTTACCTCGGGCTACAGCTGTTGTGGGGGGGAGGGCATGGGATACTTCTGCCTTTTGGACACCATCACTGTTCCCCTTTGCCACACAACATTTCTTGAATTTTGCAAACTAGCCTAGTATTTCAGGTGTATTGGATGACCTTGTCTCATCACCAGAGTTAAAGTAAACCAGCTCCTATACATCAAATGGGGAGAAGTACCATTTTGTCTTCAGCCGGCCCTAGTGCCAGTGGCAGCTGTTGGCACTGATGTGATTGGAGCAGTGAATCCATTCAGAGTTTTAGTCTAAACTCTTTTGGAATACCTCAGACTAATTCCCAGGATGGGTTCACTATCACGCTGACTTGGAAGCCAAAAGTTGCCACTGTCTAACACCAGCTGAATCTTTTCTTCCATTGCAAATAGCAAATGCAGAAGGCATAATCCAGATGAGAACTGCAGTGTGGGGAAAAGTCTCAAAGCTTCCTTACCTCCTACCTGGGCCCTAAACCAGATCTACCTGCATTAAATTGCATTCTGTCTTCTATATAATTTTGTTCAATTGCTAATTGCATGTAAGATGTCTTGTCTACTTTGTCCACTAGAAATGCAGCCTTTAGAATTGTTGCTTCTGAGTAACAGGTAATATAATTCTGTGTTTTAGGTAGAGTTTATTAATTCCTTAAATGAATATGCATCAATTAGCACACAGTTGGGTGAAATTATGTGTCTTTTTAATAGCAAGGTAGCAAATACTGCAATACAAATACTCCAACAAGAAGCAATTTCCAAGTGCATACTTGTGAGCAGATGTCAGACAATGTTAAGGGTATTTTGATTCTCACATCATTTATTATTCTCTTTAATTTTAAAGGATTTATTGTGCAAAATGATTCATCCCTTCTTAATCCTCCAGCTTCTCATTTCTTCTTCTGTTCAACATTGTCCTTGCAATTTTTCCCAGTTAAAGACTTCAGATCTGTTTGTTAGGGGCCTTTTATCCTTGCCTCCTACTCTCTTTTCTCATTTGCCCTCTTTATTGGCTAGAAAAGCTTCTTTCTTCTTAGGGCTGGCTGTTAGCAGGATGTCCTTCCTTAAGTATTCCATTACTTTCTGTGTGGAGGGGAAAAATGTGTAACACCAACAGGAAGGAATTTCTGTATTAATAATTTTAGTGATCATGCACAAATGCAATTATTTATACCAAAATTTATCAAGAGTCAAAAGTTCAAACTAACTTGTTACAAATTAGTTACTTTGAATTAGGTAAGGTATTAAATCCACTCCCTTCATAATGTAACTGTAATCCTTTTCATTCCTTTTATAGTTCCAGGGTTATATGGCCTCATTACTTAAGAGTGTTTTCCACGACAAGCCAACAGCTTATAACAATGATTCTTAACCTTGTCTTTACCAGGGACCCTGTGTAAATATAATTTGTTGGCAGGGCCCCCCAAGACTTAACTCAAGATTTAAATATTTAAATTTAGATTTAAATATTCAAATATTTATTTCTTTATTAAAGGCTTCTGGAGACTAGGATTCAAATCCCCACTCAGACACTGGGTGACCTTGGGTGAGTCACATTCTCTTAGCCTCAGAGGAAGGCAAAGGCAAACCCCTTCTGAATAAACCTTGCCAAAAAATCCCTGTGATATGTTCATCTTAGGGTTGCTATAAGCCAGGAGTGGCTTGCAGAAACACAACAGCAAAGTGCCACAGGCAGGGGGAGGTTCTTTCTAGCCATCATGTCTCTACCCTTTGAAAACTGATTTATGGTGACCCTAAGGTGGGGCTTTCCAAATGGTGTGTCGCAACAGGTTAGTGTGCCACCTGAAGTGTGTAGGTGTGTCGCTTCCCCAGGCTGAGAAAGACCCCTGACCCAAGCCTCTCCTGCTGCCACCACTGCAACAGCAGGCCAGGATCAGGTGTGGGGCTGCCTTTCCCATTGCTGCTGTCCTTATCAGGGGCTTTCCTCAGTGAGGGCAGCAGAAGTGATCTAGGATTAGGTAGACGGGCTGCCTTTCCTGCTGCTGCTCCCCTCGCTGGAGCCTTTCCTTGGTGAAGGCATCTTTCCTTGGGGTCTTTCCTTGGTCAGGGCGATGGCAGCAAGCCAGGGTCAGGAAAGGAGGCTTCCTTTCCCCCTACCGCTGCCCTCACTGGCATTTTTCCTCAGCAAGGGTGGCAGGAACAGGCCAGGATCAGGTAGAGGGACTGCCTTTTCCACTGCTGCCACCCTTGCCAGGGTCCTTCCTCGGTGAGGGCAACAGAAGTGAGCCAGGATCAGGTGGGGGAGACTGCCTTTCCTGCTGCTCCACCTTTGCCGGGGTCTTTCTTCAGCAAGGGCAATGGCAGTGGGCCGGGATTGGGGGGGGGGGCTGCCTTTCCTGCTGTTTAGCCTCTGGTTTGCTAGTGAAACTGAATTACTGTGTCGCGAAATGATGCATGTCCAAAATGTGTGTCACCAACATGAAAAGTTTGGAAAGCTGTGCCCTAAGGTGAACCTATCGTGAGGGTTTTCTTGGCAAGATTTGTTGAATTTGCCTTTCTCTGAGGCTGAGAGAGTGTGACTTGCCTGAGATCACCCAGAGAGTTTCCATGGCTGAGGGGGGATTCAGATCCTAGTCTCCAGAGTCATAGTGTGGGCATATGGACACACCTGTCTCCATGTCCCTTTTGTCAGGGATGCAGCAGTGGGGGAAATGCGGGTGCTGAAACCGTTCCCTCATTTGCAAACAAGGGAACAGTTTGGAAGTGTGCACACATCTGTTGTCGTGTCTCTCAGCACCCTTGATACTGTGTCCCTGATGAAAGGGACATGGTGGCAGACATGTACATACACTCAAACCGCTCCCACGATTGCAAACCACCTCACTGCCACATACCTGTTACTTTGTGGACCCCCTGTGAGAGCTTTGCAGACCCCCAGGGGTCTCCAGACTCCTAGGTTAAGAATCACTGGTTTATAGCATTCGGCTTTTACTTTAAAAAGAAACTTTAAAGGCAACTATTTTAGTTTCTTTTGAAAAATGAGAAAGTTAATGAGTTTTTGTTTTTAACTCTACCCAAGCAGATTTTTTTAAAAAAACAAAAAGCACAAGTGCTCTAATCTAGGGTAGCTGGAATACATTCTCATTCTTGTGTATCTCAGAGTATGAAAATGTCCGTTGTCCCCCATAGAACTGTGGTACAGAAACAAGGGTGTTCCACAACAGACAGACGTTCAGAACCAAGAAAACATATGCTCACATGAGATGGAACTTTGTTTTGAGTGACTGTCTTTACTGAAAAAATAATTTAACCACCACAAATGCAGTAGATTTGTTGAGATTATTTTTGTTCCAGCTACTTTTTGTCTGAAAAATAATATACGTGGCAGGTTGATGAAATGTGGGTACATTGTTTACAACTCTTCAGGCGATGATGTTATAAAAAGCCTGTCCTGTAAGTCTAGTTCTATGTGAATTTTTTAAAAAATGACTCTGAGGGGCTAACATATAATGGTAATATCAGTTAATTGGGATTCTTTGTAACTAATTACCTTTTAAATGTAACTTTCCAAACTCTGAGTAGAGTTATAGTCTCCAGAGGGGCTCACAGATATGTCAGATCACTCTTTTCAATTTCATTTAGGACCTGTCAGCGCAAGGATCTTCATCACAGCTCCCTAAATCATTTGATCCAGAACCAGAAGCTAAATATGGCACCCTGGATGTGACATTTGACTATGACTCGCAGGAACAGAGACTTCTGATAACAGTGACAGCTGTCACAGACATTCCAAATTATAGCAGGACAAGTGGAAGTTTATGGCAAGTACACCTGGTTCTTCTTCCTATCAAGAAACAGAGAGCAAAAACCAGCATCCAGCGGGGTCCATGCCCCGTCTTCACTGAGACATTTAAATTTAATCACATTGAGTCTGAGATGATTGGAAATTATGCAGTACGCTTTAGACTGTACAGCATACGCCGTGTAAAAAGAGAGAGGATTCTGGGAGAAAAGATATTTTACTTAACCAAATTAAATCTTCAAGGAAAGATGTCAGTACCAGTGACATTGGAGCCAGCATACAGTATTTCCGTGAGTATTAAACCACACAGAATAAGTGGGCAACATTTTCAGGGGCTATTAATAGAGCACTTATTTGTGTCAGGAGTAAATACATTTCAGGGACACTTGGAAGATTATTGCAGCAGGACATTGGCTTAGAAGTCCCTTAAGTTTCAGATGCCAGGTTGACACCTCCTTTGTATGTATATGCATCTAGCATTTTCTGTCTTAGGTTTCCCATAAGTTTGCCTTAAAATGCCTACATTTATATTCAGCACTGTTAACAGCATTCACTAAGACGGTGTTCCTACCATCAGTAAACTGTGCACCTTTATAGCCTGTGCAGCTGTATAGTCACTATATTTCATTAAAGGGGCATTTTAGCCAACAAAGATGATGCTGATGCTTTTTCATGTGTTCTAGTGTTCAGCTTTGGTTTTGGTTATCCAGCAATGTGGTTTTGCATACTTCCTCCCCATTAGTGTTTCTTCCCTTTTTGGGTACTCTGTCTTTTGAATTGCCTGGGATGCACAATGAACATAATTTTACATTGAGGCAGTACAGCGCAGTGGCATCTACATGCTTCTCTTTCCTTTGGCTGTAAAGGGCTGGAAGAGGCAACCTGAACAGTCACAATACTGCTTTGATATTCCTTCTCCAGGGTATAAAGAATGCAACTGTGAAGGAAGGAACAGGGAAGTACATGGGTAATTTGCTGTTTTTCTACTCTCCTGAATGCAGTTGGTGCTTGTTCAAGATAAGCAAACAACTTGCAAATTATACTTCTGAGGTTTATTTTTAAAAACCAGATCCAGTTTATAACATTCTCTGTGGTTCTCCTTGGATATTTCACACCAGACTTTCCTAACCTGGTACCCTCCAGATGTGTTGGACTACAATTCTTGTAACCCCCAATCAACATGAGTGTGGCTGGTTTTTTTTACCATGATCCAAAATATGTGTTTTGGCCTGGTCTGCAGTAGGGATGAAAATAAATTTCAGTGGACTTAAAAGTCTCAGTGAAATCATAGCTCTGCATGTCTATTCAGAAGTAAACTGTCTCAAGTTTAATGGGACTCAGTAGTTTAAAATGCTGAGAATCTAACATATCCCAGTCATGATTTCTAACTTTTCTTTTGTGTGGTCGATGTGAAGGAGAAAATGTTAGTGAGACAGTGCAAGGGAGGGAAGGAGAAAGAAAGCAACAAGTGTAGCCTGGAGAAGTGGGGGCAGGAGGAAAAAGAGGATGGGAAAGAGAGGGATGTGGAAGGAGGGAGAAGACAGACTGGCGCTCTAAAACAGTTATATTTCCAAATTTGGAGGTCCACAAATTTTGTAAAGCAGTTCACCAATTAATAAAAAAATTAAATGCAGGTAGTAGGAAAAAATGAGCAAAAATATACAAAGTGAAAATAATGTGCAAGATTGCTTATGTTAAGGCTAATTATTTACAAAACAACAACAACTGTGCATTAGACAAAACTACAAATACACGTATATGGAGAACTTTGCATTAAATTTCACACGTTAATGGGAACTTTTAAAGAATAGTGTACAGTGATAAGACAAACTTTACTTAAGACTAACCCTCAAGAGTACAGTGATAGGACAAACTGCAATTAAGACTGCAGAAACTTATATGGGCAGATTGATCTATCCCTATTGTTAAACTGTAGATTTAATAGGCACTGACAGAAGAATGTCTGATCTTCTGGGGCAGAATAACTACATTCCATGCCCAGAAGCCAACCAGAGTGGCAGTTGAATCAACAATGAGGGCACAGGTTAGGTTAGGGGGCAGGGTAGACCAAGTAGCATACACAGGTCTGTCTTTGGCTTTCCAACTGCTCTAAGTTCCTAAATTTCTGCTGGCAGAGGTGGTGATTTTACTGTGCCTAGTGGCAGGTTTAATCCGGGACCAAAGACTACATCACAGTGCAGCATCTTTCTTGATTTCCATTGGTTTATCAAAAATTATAATTTTTATGGCCAAGATTCTGCATCGCATGTTATGATCACATGTTGAATCACATTCTCTATGTCGCTGACACAGAATGCGACCGTGTTAGAAGACTGTGACAATGCAGAATGCAAAATGTTCTGTTACACAGTGAGAGTTCTCACTACATGAGGGATCACAACAGAAGATGTTCTATTGCGCAGTGTGGGCTCCTACCACACAGTGGGGCACAATGAGAGGTGGGAACATTTTTTCAGCAAGATGCATGACATTCCATTGCCTTCTGTCTTGGATTACAAGTATCCTCTGGCTCTGTTGGGGACTATTGTTCCCCCTCCTTGTGCTGTCATTGTACAAGGGCATTCTGCCCTAGTATTGCAATCACAGTTATCACACAATAGCCAACCTGCTTGTTTTGGTATACAGTGGTCCTAATGGTGCAGCTACAGTAATGTTCCCCTCTTGGGAATGTGACTGGTGCGCAATGCCACATTTCTAAGATACATTGTTCTAAGTTGCTTTATGACATTATAAATTCCCAAGAAGATGCTAGCCTATATCTACAAAACCTTTTCTTTCACTTTTGCACTTCCACCATAAATGCTGAGTTATTGATTGGAGATGGAAAGAAAATTTGAAAAATATTTTAAAAAATGTTTGAAAAACATGTTTTTCAAGTGTTGAGAATCCTGAAGAGATGAGAATCTTCACAGTTCAGGACTTATTTTGTGCAAAATTTGAATGTTGTTTTGCACAGAAAACAGAATTTTCTTCGCAGGAAACAGCATTTCCTTTTCATTGATTTGATGATTTGCAGATTTGATTAATATGTTCTCTCTAGGAAGCTCGAGGTCCTTCAGTGTGATTGTATGGTCAGCTTCTGCTGGAAGTTTACCATAGAGTCATGGTAGAGGACCTAGAGATTCCCACAGAAGTGCTCTCTCAGGTAAAAAAAAGAAAAACCAAAAAAAAGGATTTGCAATTTTTATTTATGTTCACATTTTCCCCACTTTTGCAAGAGTCTTGCTCCCCACAAATGTGAATTGTCAACTATATGTTTTTTCCTGTGCAGAACATGCTGTTTGCTGTGCAAATCGACCATGTGTGGATTTTACAGAGAACAAATCCCCGATTACAGCTTTTTTTCTGAAACATTTTTTGCACAGGAATTAATATTTCTGTGTTGAAATCTTATGCTCCATGCAGAAAATGCTGTTTTCTGTGCAAAACAACCACATGTGAATTTTGGGCAGAGTAAGCGCCAAATAACCTTTGAAAAATTTGTGGTTTTCAAAGACTTTGTTGTGATAGGAAGAAAACTGCTGAAATTACTCATTGCTGCCTTTCAGAAAGAACTTAGTGAAGAATTGCCTCACTATTATTGAACGTGGTTTTCTGTTCTGATTCCTTTTTGCTCTACACAGTCTTTGTATGGACTGATAATTATGTTCATCTTTCAAACACTGCTCAGAAGAAATGATGTAGAATCTCTCCTTAAAGTTTTAGCTGTTCAGCCTATTGTCAGTTGGTGTTTGAGTCTCAGCTAATCCTGACTTTAGCTTCATGGTTACCACTGACTTGTTTTCTTTTCCTGCACTTAATTGGTTGCTAGAAGGTCTGCAGAAAATCCAGCTTATCTGCCATTCATAACATTTCTCTTTAAAGTGGTTTAAATATTGCAAAACCAAAAATATATAATCTTGAGTTCTGACAAATTTTAGCATGTGGGTAACATACACTGACTTTCTATGCAATCCTGTGTGTGCGTACTCAGAAGTAAGTCCCACTGAGTTCAATGGGACTTACTTTCAAATATGCGTACAGGATTAGAGCCTTAATTAGGTGGAATAAAGACTCAAAACTAATTTTGTGTCTGATTCCAGTCTCACCCATTTGCTACATGAACAGTAGACTTTGATTTAAAAAAAACTTGTAAAGCAAATTTCCTTAGTACTTTTAGAGGAATATTATCTGTGAATTGCTGTTCATTGCTTCTGTTTGCTATAGTGCAGCATGTCTTAAGATGCGGTTGGTTTAAAGATACTCAAAAGACTGCTGGAAAAGCCTGACATGTTTCGGCCCGTGTGTACTTTTCAGGCCTCCTTCAGGGGGCTCTTTAAAATCATAAAAGAACAACATATACATAGATAATATCACATTGCATAAAATTATTATTATATTTGTATATTGGAAACAAACATCAGAACTCTCAAACTCTCAAGTCAGTCCCTGGACAAATGAAGGCGTGAGCAAAGATGGAAGACTTTGTCTGTCTTGTTTTTTAATATCTTGTATCTTTTTACTAGTTTATAAGATCTTCTGAAGAAGGCTTTAAGAGCATTTATAGGCTGATACATGTTGAATTTTTCTACCAATTCAAACAACTATATTGTGAACATCTTGAGATGTATCTCTTGTTACTTCTGTGGATTCCATCGATTTCTGCCCAATTCTTCTTCTTCAGAATTGATTGGAAAAGCCACCACTGGTCCTCAGTGATGTAATAATACCATATTTGCAGACAAATAAGATGCACCCGTATATAAGATGCACCTCATTTATACATTGGCAAATACTATTTGCCAGTGTATAAGAGGCACCCCATTTTCAAACAGTATTTTTTGGGAAAAAAGTGAGTCTTATATGCCAGTAAATACAGTAAATTTGGAACTAGAGGTGCTCATTGTAATAGTCTTCATAGCCATGCTTGCAAGGGGAATCCAAAAAACACAAACAAGTGTATTGATCCATATCAGCAAACCAGTTTTGCCCATTTTCATTTCTACCAACAGTAGGACCTTTGTGAGTTTCTGGGTTTGTTGTCTGTTCAAGATGATGCCAGTCTTAAGTATTTTGTATTATAGCAGCATAGCACAATTATACAGTGGACCCTCTGGACCTGCAAACTCTGGATTTGTGATTTCCATTGACTGCAGATCATCATGTCCTATACATAAAAGGGCTGCAATGTGCCATTTAATTATACAGGACATGATCATTAACTTTTTTTTGGCATCCATGGGGATCCCAAAACTGAATCCCTACAGATCCAGAGGCAGTTGTACAATGGACATATTTAGGTCACGGCTGTATAATTGGAGTTCCGCAAATCTAACCATGTCACATGAGCTCAAATTCTGCTTGTTAGTCCCATCTGTGGTAGAGCCATTGAAACAACTGGATTACCTGTATGTTGACTCACCATTCAGCAACTGATTCAGTGGTCTACTGTAGTTGAGGTTAACCAGTAGTATTCAAGCTATGCTACTTTATATTTATGGACAGTGCCTAACTATTCTCCAGAGCTTTCACTGTGCTACTTTATTCACTGGGATTGTGGAAATAGCCACTGTGCATTCTCCATTGCATAACTGCCCCATAAGCAGGAACACTGTCAGATATACAAGTGGTTGCATAGTGTTGATGTTAACAGTGGTGTAGCACAACCATTGCGTAACTACATGAGTGTAAATTTATACCTTCTAAGCATGATGTAGGATCTCAGCCAATATATTTTCTATTAAGTTTAGTTTGCAGCCCCCAGTAACAATGTTAATGTACATTACTTAGTGAGTGGTAAAATAGGTACAGTAATATATTAAGCCAGCTTTTCTTACAATAACAACGTTAACAAAAGCTCAGATTGCACAGAATTCTCCTGCTGGCTGGCTAAGATTGTTCAGTGTCTTTTAATTCACTTTGTTAATGTTATAAAGCATAAAAAGATTTGTAATGAACATTTTCAGCAAATCACTTGAACTTCATGCCTATTGTAAAAGAGCTGCACTCTCACCTCTCATTGGAGCAAAAGTTCTGGCCAGATCTGAGGAAGCTCATCTATTCTCTGAGCAATATTTACTTTGTCGAATAGAAGGAAAGAAAGGGAAATGAAATGAAGTGTGAGATCACTGATTGACATATCCACAGTCATTCTTGTTCTGACAGATCATTTCTTTGAGGCAGTAATGGCCTAAATCTGTTTGCAAGTCTTGACTGAATAGAGCCATATTAATCTATTGATGAATAGATCCATCGATTCAATGGAACTTATGTAACTGTTGATTATACCAAGTTTCCGTTGTTTCACAAGGATTTATTCTACTGGGATTAATGATTTAGGCCAGGAAGGCTGGAATAACTATCTGTTCCTTAGCTCAGCATCAGGTGTGGACTGAATCTGGACTCTGCCCCCCTCCGCCAAAAAAACTTCCATATACAGAAGGCCTGGGGTACAAGGATGATGCTATTTTCAGCAGTTCCCTTTGCCCTGCAGTTCTATGAACCCTTTCCTCATTTACTTTAGATAGTTATAAGAGGTACTGGAAATTATGCTATGGGTTGTGGGAGGAGGATCAGAAAAATGGTGTTCCTGCCGGTGGATCACTTACAATCCCTTTGCAGTGAGATTGGGAGACCTGCTCGGCTGGCACTAGGCCAGGGTAGAAGTAAATTCTGGATCCAACCTAATATACCTACTTTTGACCAATAATGTGAACAGCAGGTGAAGCTAAACCATTTTCTTTGTGATTGGGTAAATGAATGAGCTCATCTACTTTCAGAAGGTTATATAATTTGTGAATAAACTCTTACCTGTTAATTGTTAGTAAAAAATTGTTCTTATAGTACTACTAACTAGGGCTTCCTCAAAAATCATGAGTGTATGAGAGGCAGTGTAGAATAGTGATTTGAGCATTGAACTACAACCCATGGTTCAATTTCCTGCTCAGCCATGGAAACCCACTGAGTGATAGATTTGCCATAAGTCAGAAACAACTTGAAGGCACACAACAACAACAATGTCTTTTATATATTTCTAATCCTTGTTTTTTTTACAAATGTTGCCAAAAATTCATGAAATGGCTGCCATTTTGATAAGAATACAAACCAGCTAGATGTCAACTACTTAAGGCCACAGATTACTATAGGCTTCGATATAATACGTTCTGTGCTGGATTGTGGTATCTGACTTTGGATCCCCTTGGATTTCAAAAGTTTTCTATTAATACCTTTTCAGTGTGCAGCCACAAAGTGAAAATTGTTTTACACGCAACACCGTTAGTCACTAATAGAGATTATACAATGGGCATCTAGGTGATAATTGTAATGCTCTGTCACAGCACATTCCAGGTGAATTAAATAATTTATCATCTCACTTTCCTCATGAAAATGTGCTATATAATTTTTATTAGAAGATTTATAAAGACAGAGCATATCATGTCTCAAATGAAGAAAGTGGCCCAAGAGTCCCATTCTTACCTCACCAAATGCCTATTGAGGAAGTTAAAACACTGATTTGCCAGAACATATCAATTCTGTTTTGTCATTTCATTTTGAGAGGTACATTATTCACAATAGCTTAAGTTTGGGAACAAAGCTGATCTGTGAATAGTGTGATACTTTTGTTCTTAAAATAATTTGCCTATGCATATATTTTCAATATCATTTACAATTTCAGGAAGGAAATTTGATGTAACTTTATAGACTCTGTGGTAATAAATTAAGGCAGTATGTAATTTTTTTAAACAAAGTTTTTAGTCTCTTGATTATACTCAGTGAAGGAATTATGTTTTTAATTTGATTTTACTTCAACCATTTCTTTGTTTCTCTCTCTCTCCTTCTTTCTGCTTATGATGAAAGTTTTTTCAAGTAATGCACCTACCAGTTTGCCCTTTTGAGACTGAAAAGAATTGACAGGAAAAGGCTTTTCAGAAGTTGTTCTAACTAATTTTTAAAACAATACAATTCAGCCTTTTGCAGCACAATCTTCTCTATACATGTCTGTTTAGAAGCCAGTCCCAGTAGATTCCCTGGGTCTTACTTCTAAATAAGTAAACACAGGATTTCATCCTTATTTTAAAAGGTGGACTCCTCCTGATTGGTCAAAAGCCTCAGGATTTGGCAGGAGTTATAACTGTATTTACCTTTTCCCCCCTCTTGTTATCTGTACAGCATCCTTTCTGTCCCCTTGCTTTTCTCATGAATTTTGGATACTAACTGCAATGTTAGGTTCCCAGAGCAGGTGGTTTTTCCCCGCCCCCTCTCTGTATTGGAGTTTTCGATACAAGTCAGGATGAATATCGCATGTCTGTATCCATTGTCTTGATTCCTCCCTTTATGTTTTTGGGCAATCTCATTGATGATGTTTTGAATGGGGGTATAGCCTTTGCCACTAAAGTTGCCCACTAATTTTGGTTTCCTCATTGCATTTCCAGACTGAATGTTTCTTTTTTTCTTTTTTACCCTTCTTTTTAGAGTTTTACTGTTAAAGGGGTCCAGCCTCCTATCACTTTAGCACTATGACTATACAAAAACTCTTTTAAAAATCCCAACCTGAATACTGAGGGATACTAAAAGAGGTATTGAGTTCATGGTGGGGATGACAGGTCCTGCCGTAGCTCAACCATATCTGAAAGAAAGGAAGAAGTTGAAAAGAAACATCCAGATTGGGGGTAGTGTGACAACCATCAACAAACTAGTATGATTAGGAGATGACTTTCCTAAAACCGTTGGGAAGTCTGGAGGAGCCCTTAGCATCTATTGATACACTTGTCAACTTTTAAGTTTTCACTGTATCATTAGAACAGCATGTATAGCAGGCACTCTTATTGACTTTTAAAAATGACCATAGCTTTAAATTATACTTAATTGTAATTTCTTCTTTCTTAAATTGAAGCTGTACTATAAAACTGAGATTCTAAAAGCAAATGTTTTCATTGTAGAACTGATTAAAGATTTGGTTCAGATTGTTACAAAGAGATTTGGAGTCCCACAATCAAGTGCTACAAGCAATCAGATTTCTGTTCCCATTTACAAATCTTCAGCCTTTTAGCTGCTATGGAGTCCAGCATTTGCATGAAGGCAATACCTCTGTATGTACAAAAGAAAACATGCCTGGATCAGCTTACACTGTTGCAGGCCTGCATTACATGTGACCCGTTGAGTCAAACACAGGATCTGTTTTGTGGTCTGCTAGATTCTTGAGAACCTTCAGTACTTTCAGAGAGGGCACTGAAAGTGTGGTGGATTTTGTGCATGGCTAATGGATTACACTCACAAATTGTGTACTTTAGCTCTATTGATAGAAATTGCAGCAGAGCTAAAAGAGTTTTATGTCTACACCAGAGAATCTCACTCACTTGCTCCTGCCTTTTGCAGCATATCTACTTACTGAAAACGTGACCACAAGGGCCATTTAGTCTAGCCCCTGCCATGCGGAGATACACAGCTGAAGAGTTCTCCTACCTCCATTACACTACAGTTGACCCTCCATATTTGTGGGTTTGAGTTTAACAGATTTGATTATTTATTTGCCTCCCCACCTCAGGCACTTTCCCTCTTAGTGGCTCCAATCAGGCCACACAGCCCTTTAAAAAATCCACCTCTGATGCTCCTCTCTCTCCACCAGCCACTGCCTGGCTAGCTAAGGACAGCTCACAGCCCAATTTCTCAGCACCCCAAGCCCTCTCCCTATACTCCATGCAGCTGGGTGTGAGAAGTAGTATAGGGCTACCATGTTGACCCAGGCTTATTCTTATCCTTCATATCCGTGGTCCAGTTTTCCAAGATAATTGCAGATCTCTAAGGATCCTAACTGCAAGGCTAGTATACAGTTAGTAAGTGGGTTTCCACAGAAGTCAGGAAAATCTGCTAGGGAGAATACGAGATGCGGAAAGATTGTTTGGAACAAAAAAAAGAGTTGTGTAATCTGAGGCATGCCCTGGACATTCTTCTCTGGATTCCACCCATGTGACATGGTAAAACCAGGAGAACAAAGTAGACTTCCCAACTACATAGTGCTGATCAGCAAATCCCTGACACCTTAAATCCACCTTATGTTGCTTTTGGTCCAGAGATAAATAGAACATTCACCAGCACCAAGCACAAGTCTGCCCTGTTCCCTGGAAGAGGTTCCTTAATTTAATTTAACTGGGATTCAGAAAAGCATAGCTCTGGTAGACAATAGTGATTTCAAATACAATTTCACTGAATAATTGCTAAATAATTTATTATAAAGCTTCATTTTATTTTTTATGAAATATGTACTTGCTTCTTTGAGTGCTTGTGGCAGTCTTTCATTTACACGAGAGGTCACTGAGCAGCCTTTGCTGAGCTTGCTGAGTCATTTGAATAGTTGCACCCTACTGATTACATGCTGCTTTGTTGCACCCTATGATTGCAGGTAGTCACACCTTGCCCCAGTGCACCCACTAAACATAACTGAGAAAACCTTGCTCGCAGTTGTGGGAATCACTAAGGACTTCCAAGAACTGGCTTTACCGTACCATTACTGACCTGAAGAAAGCTAAATGTTAAGCGGTTACTTTCAAAACATGATGCTTTACCTCAGTTTTTTGCAAGACTATTGAAGATTTGACCTCCAAACATCTCTCTTTGTTTGCTGATGGTCCATGCTGTTAGGGCAGACAGTTATGGCTTGGAATTGATCACCCATAGAGTAGATGCACTTCCAGCACTCATTGCATTTTGGATTATCTCATCAGCAGGTTTTATGTGAAAGGTGTTCAGAAGCAATATACAAATGCTTCCTTCTGCACAGTACTGACAAGAGTTAGCTAAAGTCCCATTGCCATCGTCTCTGAGAGATCCTCTGTCAGTGTCACTCCCCACTGCTGCTGTTGCCCAGTGGCTGGCACATTTATTTTGACTGTACAGCTAAAGTAGTTGCCTGAACAGAACCTGCAGTGCCACCTCCATGGAAAGATAATACTTTGGTGGTGGCAACTCATCTGAAATCTGGTGCTGGAGAAAGTTCTATGGATGTGATGGACTGCCAGAACGAGCAATAAGTTGGTTCTGTAGGAAATCCAGCCTGCATTGTACCCAGGAGCCAAAATGACCAAATTGAGGATATCAAGCTTTAGCCATATCACAAGATGACATCAGTCATTAGGAAGGCAGTGTTGCAGGTGGGTAGACTGAGGGCCTTTCGGCACTACACTGTTATAGTGCTGTTATTCCACTTCTAACATCCTGTGAAATTCTGGGGTTTGTAGTTTACTGAGGCCAAAGAGCTCTCCGGCTGAGAATTCTAAATGCCCCTCCCTAAACTGACAACCCCAGGATTCCACAGAATGTTGAAACTGGAATAATAGCACTATAACAGCATAGTGCAGAAAAGCCTTCAGCCAAGGAAGCCACAGCCTGTATTTGCAAGACCTGAGCAGGTTGCTCACTGCTGATGATGGAGTGATTCTCCCACCAGTGAGGGATCATTAGGGCGAGTCCTTATGTGTTTGCGTATTGGTATCCCTTGCAATTTCTGCTGACACTGAATGCATCTTTCTTTAAATATTCTGACATTGTCCCTTAAAGATTAATCATGCAGAATGAAGGAGATTTCCTCCTGGTGTAAACAGCTTTTACAAAGAAACCAGTTTCTTTAAAACTACAGTAGGGAAAGAAAGGGTTATATTCCCCCTCCCCAGCTACTGCAGTCCCAGTAGTTAGCAAACCTTCTCCCCGTGGCTGTTATTTGCATTTTCCAAAATATGTATGTTCAATGCAAAGGCACATTAGATACATTTCACGGTAAGTTTTCTTAGACCCCATACAGGTATAGGTTACTATGTATCCTGATCTCACTAAGTGCTGAGTGTTCTCTCACGCTACCCCGTTATTTTCTTAGTATGTGCAATTCTGTCCAAAGAGGAAGTCTGAGCATTTTCTATGAACACTTTAAGTACTTCCTATTTGTATTTGTGGCACTGCGTAGATTGGCTTTGGACAGTCTTCCCCCGTGCAATGCCATTTATGTGGGTTCTGGATTACAACTCCCATCAGCCCCAGGCAGCTGGCTATTTTTCAGTGGGAATGGGGTGGCATTCAAAACATGTGGGGGTAGTGGAGAAAGCTAGGGAATGCTGGCATAGAAGATGTTTGGTTGTGCTTGATGTTATCTGAATGTTAAAAGTTTTTTTTCAGCATTTTATGTATTGTTCTTTTTTTTTTACTTCTTTGTCTCTTGTTTTTAATTGTCATTAAGCTGTCGTGTGCCTGTAAGATCAAGTTAGAATCCGTATCTAGTGGAGTAAATATGAAAGATGGAATTCTTCAGTATCGTGGTCGCTTCAAATGCTTGCCAACGTTTTGCTTTTGCTTCCAGGGCTGTGACTCCCAAATGAGCATGTCAGAAATGTCCTGCAGTGAAAGTACCTCCTCTTGTCAGTCTCTGGCACATGGCTCAGCTCCAGAAATCCTCGTTGGACTGCTTTATAATGCCACAACTGGAAGACTAGCAGCAGAAGTGATAAAAGGCAGCCACTTCAAAAACTTGGCAGCAAACAGACCACCCAGTGAGTGGAATACATTTCTTTATCCTAATACTTCTGCACTTGGGGGGATTTCACTGGTGAGGACTTCAATCCTATCATTTAGTCTTACCCCAGTCAAACTGAAATAGTGCAATCATCAGCTAATCTGTTTCATGTTTTATATTTCCAGTCATTGGGGAAACAGCAGAAATCTAAAATTCAAAATATCAGTTGTGATTTGACAAGTTCCTTTTTAATTTTTCATGACTGACTGACTAATAAATTGCCTTTATCTTAATGATTAATTACTAAACTATTAATGCCTCACACCACAGAGCCAGTATAAAAAGTTCTAATGTATCTTAGAAGTGTGTGCCATTGAATGTTTATGTAAATGTGCTGGTGCTGCTATCTAAGAGTTTCCAAGTGTGTGAGAGTTTAAGTGAGATTGACATGTATAATTTAGATTTGATATTCCCAGTGGAAATACAAAAATATTTTTCTTTATACCGGCTATCAAGTATATGGTATTCCCTCTGCGTGTGTGTGTGTGTGTGTGTGTGAGAGAGAGAGAGAGAGAGGGAGAGAGAGAAAGAGAGGGAGAGACAATATAATCAGATAGCGAGATTGCCCCAGATAGAAATAAAAATGTTTTTGTAGACTTCTGGGGTTAGATTACCGAAAACAAGTTCAAGGATCAAATGAACACGATGGGAGCACTGAAATGTATCCCATGGGAGCTATTTAGAAAAGTTGTCATTTACAAAAACTCACAGTAGTACTTGGACTGTGAAGAAGCTAGAGGGAGAACTAAGCTTGATATGCATCAGGAACTATTGCCATGTAATATTTAGGTACATGAGTTATATCACTTTGTTAATTACCATCACCACCACCAGTGGCAGCAGATGATGTGTGGTCAGGGATATACGATTCAAGTAACTCTTGCCTAAAAGTCATGAAACATGGGTATAGAACTGGTATGGGCAACTGTGCAGGTCCAGGGGCCACTTGCCCCCTAACCTCTGCTCAGGCTACAACCTCCCATAGTAAGCACAAATACTTTTGTTTTCCACTACAGTCTGTCTCAAAGTGGTGCAAGAAGAAAACTTCCTGTCACCATTTTGAGAGGGATTATAGAGGAAAACAGTATTTGGGGACTGGTATGAGTCTTGGGTGTTTCTGGGGTGGGTGGAGGTATTTTTGCCGGTTTTCATGCACTTGGAAGGCTTTCTGCATATATTTGGGTCAAAAATTGCCTGAAAATCTTTCCTATTTTTTAAAAAATTGGGGGCTTTGTGGGACTGGTGGCGGCTTCAGAGGCTACAAAAATGGGGTTTGGGGACTGAGTGCAGGCTGCAGCTTGCACTTTGCCAATCCCTGGTTTACAATCTGACACAGAGCTGCTATTTTCAGCAACTGTTCTTTTGTTGAACATAGCCTTTAGTTCTACCCTAGAAGCTATGTTGATCTGAAACATAGATGTTTCCTGTTCTTCATGAACGTTATTGGTCATCTGTGCCTTAGGGTCAAACTGTTACATTAACTCTGTGGTTAGCAGGCATGCAAACATTAATCCTAGGCATAGAGCAAACTAATTTTCATTGTAGCCATAGTGTGTGGAAAGGAGATATCTAATTCTTCCTTCCTCAACCCCCATGCTGCAATTAGTCTTAGAAAAAAGGCTCCTATTGGTGCCAGAGCTAACTGGAGAGTAAGATACAGTCTTCAACAGGATTGTGGTTGGAGAAGGAAAAATGAAACCTCCCTTGATCCACAGTACAGTCCTGATGAAAATCATCGTTCCTTTTCTTGAATTGGTTATTAAGAACACAAACCACAGAATTAATGTTTTGCCCTGAGAAACACTTTTGGAAAAATGCATCTTAGTTCTCTAATCTTGTGATTACATTGTTCACACAAGGAATTTTCTTAGAGTTTCTAAATGTCTTCAATTCAAGTATTGAATTTACAGCTAAATAAATACAACTAGCTAGTGTTTGCAGCATGGATGGGCAAAGCGCATCCCCGGGGCTGTTTTCTGTGGTCTTCCTGGCCCTTGCAAATTCCCCAGAGTGCCCTTTTTCTAGCTAAAAGGGGGTGGACGATGATGATATTTTATGCCATCCTATATCATTGGACCTCAGGGCAGGATACAAAGAAAATCAGTATTAACAGACTGAAATAGTTTAAAATAATAAAAACAATGTAAAGAGACTGAAAATATATTACACAAGTTGACAAATTAAAACAGGTTAATAAAGTTAAAACAATTTAAGACCATGTTCATAAATATTTTGTAGTGAATCAGCTAGTCCCTTAAGTGAACAGCCATTTAAAAAAAACAACAACTTGTGACCTCAATAAAGCTGGCATAGGTGATAGCCAGGTCTCCAAGGAGAGAGCATTCCACAGTTGTGGTGGCACAGCTGGAAGGCCCTCTCCCATGTCCTCACATAGTGTGTTGAGCTCTCTGGTAGGAGATGGTGGAGGACCCCTCCAGAAGATCTCAGTCTTCTGGATAGCATATCTAGTGAGAGGTGCTCCTTCAAGTACCATCAAGTATCGCCTTTCCCTGAAGCCTCCGAGCGTAAAGATTCACCTTTTAAATAGGTGCACCTCCCTGTACAAACAGTGATAAACATTTAAAAAGAAATTTTCCAAAAGGGGCTGTTGTGCTCCAGAATATGCAGAGCAATTAATCTTTTCGCTAGAATGGAAACTGCAGCTCCATGCACACATCTTTGCTCATACTGCTCATACTGAGATGAAATGAACCAGGTAGTCCATCCATGCAAATGTTCTCTGTGTGCATCCAATTATTCACAGACCTGTGGACTGGGCAAGTAGATCTTTACTTTCAAATGTTCTTTTTTGCACCAAAATAATTCAGGTTGTTAGAAGATTTTTTTTAAAATTGTTTTAGCACTCATGAAAAATCTAAGAACAGGATGTATTTGTTCTGCCTTGTTTATCCATCCCACTACTTTAGTTGGGATGGATCCATATCATACTTTGGGGAATTTTATACCCTGATCTAGTGTCCCCTTGCACATACAATTCTTTCATGTTTGTTCAGTGCAACCCAGGGCACAGATTCTCATTCTGTACTTAGTGCCATCCTGATAATGCTGTTAGAATAGGAAACTGTGCTCTTGAAGAGCTATCTGATGAATGCACCAAAGAAGCTGTGAAGCTTTGGATAGGGCTTTTAAGCTTTGATCCAGTGATCTTGCATCTTAGTAGAAACACTTTCTCTCAGATGAGTGATCCAGTAAAGTAGCATTTAATGTTTAGCCAAGAACAATTTGTCAACCAAATTCATTTTTAATCCAGTTAGCATTCATTGTATTGTTTGTAATGTACATAGGGTACAATTCAGTGACCACTTACTCCATCGTAATCCCATTGGCCTCCCCTTGTCAGAGGACACTGAATTGACCCTTACTCAAAAAGCTGGAGTTTGCATGAAAAAGAGGAAGGTCCAGTAAAGATGGCTCTATGAGTTCTAGTTTTGTAGCTTGATCTTTTGCGTAAGTGTTTATATCCTCTGTTTTAAACTCAGTATAAATTAAGATATCCCATTACTTAAAACAGTGTAATTTTTGTGTGAAAGATTACACAGTGACCTTACAAAATTCATTTCATTAAACTGTTCCTGTCAATCCTTTTGTTAGTTCCTTTCTCTAAACTGATTTGCTAAGGTTTTGTTTTCTTCCACTCTGGTGAATAGTGTTTCCTCTTAAACTTTAACCTTTGGTCCTCTCTCACCCAACTATTGACATCTGGTCATTATTTCTTTTACTGCTTTCCACCCCCTGTTGTCAGACGGACTGTTCTGTTGTCTAAAACACTTGATAGGTGGACAGGTTTATATAATACGAGGTGAGTTCCTGTAGAGACTAATTGGATGTTGTCTTTTTCATGCAAAAGAAAGTCGCCAGCAGCAAAGCGCTCCACCACCCTCCACCATGTCGGTCCCTGACAATTTTCATTAATGATATTACTCTTATAATGGAGATATATCTAATCTCTGCTTATGGATGATGGTCTTTCAAAGATCTTTAAAAGAAAATGGGATAAATACCAGGACATACGGTTTTATTACAGTCTTTTGGCATAAAAATATTCCAGTTTCATGCAGAAATCAGAAGGGTGGGGAGACAGAGAAACCTATTTCTAAATAAAACACGTTCCCAAATATTGATTCAGCATGCTGCGTGGTGCAGCCATGATTTTATTTTTTCAGGCAAAATGAAAAATGCTGCAGTAATGGGTTAATGAATTTATGGTCATGATCCAGTAGCTCCAAGGTGTATATAAAACTTTATGCAGACAGAGGTGTCTCTGTCTCCTTCATTGAGCAGTTGGATATATTTCCTGTGCACACAGGATTTTGGATTGTGCCCTAAATATTTCAAGCATTGTTACAGCACTTCTTTAAAGTATTATAAAGCAATGATGCTTTAATAATATCTTGTTCCACCTATCATATATATTTATGCAAAAAGTAGGCAGCATGAAGAACTTTGCTCAGATGAGTTGACATCAACTTTTCAATTCATTTTTTATATCTTGACATTTTAAATGTTCACAAATCTAAACTGAATGCAGACCACATCCATGCAGAGATCTGTTGTTTCAGTAAACATTTCATCATGAGTTTCCATGATGTATCACTGCACTCCACTTCCATTTTTTTTATTCGTACTTTATTTATTTTTATTTCAGTTTTTAAGTCACTTGTTTACATTATCAGAAAACTCTGATATGCTTTTCAGTGTTGTGGCCAGTTGTAGCTTGCTAAGTGTTAATGCTACACTTGTCTGCTTGATGCAAATAAACAAGAGTCAATGGATTAGAAGGATTATGAGGTATACCTGTAAATCTATTGATACAAAAGAATAAATACAATGAAGTAAATACTGAAATCAAATATTTGTCTCCTTGACTTCACATTACTAGGTTTAGCCAATTATTCAAAATCCAATATGGTATACACCATAACCTTGAAAGGTATTCTGTTGTAGGATGATAGAAGAACTCCTTTGTGGAGATATCTCATGTATCAAATCATTTATTTTATAGATACCTTTGTTAAGCTGACACTGCTGAATTCCATGGGCCAAGAGATGTCCAAATGCAAGACTTCCATCCGAAGAGGGCAGCCAAATCCAGTCTACAAAGAGACCTTTATTTTTCAAGTGGCACTGTTTCAGCTTTCTGACGTTACACTCATATTGTCTGTGTATAATAAACGCAGCATGAAGCGAAAGGAAATGATAGGCTGGATCGCTTTAGGTCTCAACAGTTCTGGTGAAGAGGAGCTAAACCACTGGACTGAAATGAAGGAATCCAAAGGACAACAAGTATGTAGATGGCACGCGCTGTTAGAGTCTTAATGTGCACTTGTGGCTTCACAGAATGTCAGGAATCAGGATACACCAATGCTGCCCTGTAGGTGCAACTGAGAGAAGGTGTTGCAGAAGTTACAGATTCAACATTCCAGTTTAACAAATGCACAAAATGCTGCAGAGCAGGATTAAGTTTCACATCTTCACTAACTGTCACTGATTTCAGGTAAAATGTACCAGACACAGGAGGGACAGCAACCCTGAGTCCTTATGGTAGTGTTTTTAAGTTTTGTTTCCCTCTCATCATGTTTAGGTTTTCCATTTAACTTACAAATGATTTCACCTTTATTATAGCAAAATTCTTTGATTCTGTTGTTCTCATTTTTAGTGGTGCTACGCTGTGTTGTAGATGACCTGTCAACAAGCAGTTTGAAGGAGAAAGGAACAGTTAAATGGTGGAACAAAACACAATAGGAGAGAAAATTTATACTCTTGGCTTACAGTAGTAGAAGCATTATCCTTTTTTCCCCTTAGCAACTTAACATTTCTGACAGTTTAATTTTGAAGAACACTAGTTTCGCTATGCAAGAGCAGCCCTGCGTGTTGACTGCTTATCAGACACACAAACAGCTCCTCTGTAGTGCCTGTTCTAGCCTAGAAATTATTTTTTTCCACAGTGAGCTAAAATTGTTTTAAAATAGGAATAGCTGTTCATAGTGTGTATACGCATCAGGCTCTCTCCCTTGATCAACAGACTTTCAGTATTTTTTCAAAAGTTCACGGAACTGGTTTAATCTGAAGTAAGGGTGAGACAAAATCCCTTTCTCAACCTAATTTAAATTGGGAGGGTAGCTCCAGTGTAGGAGGCTCCAGTGTAAAGTGTTTCTCATGTAGGAGCCATTTATTCACGGCTTCTTTGGATCATAAGGAAATCTGTTCCCAATGCTGGTGTTCAAATTTTCCTTGACTCCACCATTGGAATAACATCCACATTATGTCATCCAATTATCACTTTTCACCTTTCTGGTCACTTGAAGCTGAGATTGAAAGATCTACTCAGTTCCTGAAATGTATTTGTGTCAGCAGCCCTTCCACATTTTGAAACTGAGGGTGCTTTCAAATGAACAGCTTCTAGTGATACCAATCATAAGGTGTTGTACAGCTTTTTCCCTTCGTAACAGATTATCTGTGGAAAGGAAAAAGATGGGCAAAGAGGTGAGAAAAGTTACAAATGGAGGACAACATTATCTAACCTCATTGAAGTTCTATGATAGAAGCCTCATCTGGAAGTACCCTGAGAGGTGTTTTAAACGTAGCCTCAGATATGGAGTGGGAGCTGTGCTGTTCAAGGGAAAAAATGAAAACCTTTGACTGAATTAATACAAGTAGCTGGACACAAGTAAAGCTTTCCACAGTCCAAGAGGCTCATAAACCATAACACATGAAGCATGCAGTTACTTTCTAGCAAGTGCCTCTCAGGGATAACAGTTGCATTTTTTGTTAGGTAACAGAAAACAGACTATAGCTCATAGCTTTATTAAAATTTCTTTAATAAATTCTGGAGATGAATTTGAAGCATTTATTCACAAACTTTTGGAAATTCAAAGATGGAAAACTCTGAGAATTAAAACATTTGGGAACAAGGATGTGGGCAGTCTATAAAGTTTATTTAACCCCAGCAACATGCTAAGTGTCCATGTTGCTTCTGTGATTGTTGTCACCACCACTGCTGGTATTGTTATTGTCAATGCCATCATCATTCTGTCTTGGAAGAAGGCAACTTAATGAATTCTGAGATCTGAAGCACACAGGGAAATACTTTAAAAGTCTCTTAGCTCAAGGGTTCTTGCAGTACAAATTGCTTCCCCACTTTTTGTTTCAACTACTGCGGGAGTTCAGGGATGCTGTCTGAGTTAAAGACAGAAGCTCATTTCCTTTCCTTCAGGATACAGTTGGCATCATGACAAAAGAATATATCAACATAAATAAAGAATCCCCCAGAATGTCTATTATTTTGAGGATGGAATCTGTATCTATTGTAAGCATAGCCAGAGTTCATGGATTTCTGTTCAAGTGTTCAAGTTATGATTTCTGATCAAGGGAGACTGCAAAAAAAAAAAAAAAAGAATTCTTAAATTTTCTTGTTTCTTTAGAATGAAATGATTGGGAAAAAAAAGCACATGTTTATTAGTTTAACATCTTCACAGTATTACTGAATGCCACTATGTCTGATATCAAAGACATCCCAGTATTGCATGAATGGATAGAAGTGCATCAAAGGATGTGTAATGTTCCCAATCTCAAAATTCTAACAATGTCCTTAAAAATTCCCAGCTGTTGTCTTGAAACTGTTATTCAGTGCCTTTCATGTTTCACCACTTAAATTTGTAACTATAATGTGATGCTGGATTGATTGATTTCAGTCTTGATTGATTTTAAAGATAAAATGAATTTTCCTTCCTGTGTTGCATGAAGCGTACGGCACAAGAACTGTAATTTTGTTAAAAGAAAACTATTCAGGAATCTTTGCAAACAGAAATATTGTTAATAGCAGTACAATATAATATATTCTCTCCGGTTGTTTCTTGTTCATTTTACAGTGCATCCTTATAACAAGTTTTCATGAATATTTTATGTTTCAGAACTCTTCACTTAACAATTTTTTAGTTAAAATAGAGATGCCTGGGGTTTACTTGTATATTTGAAGCTGCAGTTCCAAGCATCCTTGTCTTAAACTAAAGCCTAAATCCAATTGATCGTCTGCACTAGAGTAGACCTACTTTTTCAATGAAAACTTGGAAAGGCACCACCTACTCTAAAAATTTTAGTGAAAAAAAATAACCCCAAAAAGCTAGGTCTGTTTATCCACAGATCAGTGTAAGTACTATAACTTCACTCTTATCAAAACAAAAAACAAAAAAACACCATCCCTTTCTTTGAGTAGAGTGGCAAAAGATGAGAGTTTAGTCCATCCCAAGAAAATCTGAAAGAAGCACTCCCCTCTAGTCTTTCTGCTGTGGTGGTGCTTCTGGCCTTTTCAAATGCCTGGGTGGGAAAATGGTGCTTCCCCTCAAAGGAACACGGAGAGAATACAGGGGGTTGTTGCCTGTTTTAGGTTCTCTCAAGATAAACTAAGCTTTTCCCTTTTACCACTCTACACAGAGGAGGGGATGGATTATTTTTCAATAAGAGTGAATACTGTACCTTAATTTTTGTTGAAAGGAACCATCCCCTTCTCTGAGCAAAACAGCGAAAGGCCTTTTTTAATGCTTGGGCAGGAAAACAGCAGTGGTGGTGGTGGCCAGGGGCAGCTTGCCCTCTGTGGCCATGGTGGCATTTTCCCTCTCTGCATAACGACCCATGACTTTTTCATGGGTCATATCAAAATCCATAATTTTAGTCCCAAAATCTGCCTTCGACTTATACATGAGGTCAACTTGTACACAAGTATACATGGTACATAAGTTCCATAGAAGCAACGGACCTACTATATTTGGGACTAACAATTGGATTTAGGCCATTGTGCTATTGCACTTAATGAAGCTTAGTTCTGAACGAACGTTTGGGACTGGGCCGTAAGACTTGCACTATCGTAGTGCCTTGAAGACTGGGATTTAGATTTGTGCAGGGAAGTTACTGATGAATGAACTGTGGCTTCATGAAGATGTACCTAATTTATAAAATGTATTACTGTGTTGTTATGATCCAGGAGACTACTAATTCAGTAAGTTGCCTCACCAGAGTTGTACCTCTGTATATGTTTTTCTCTTTCAAGTACAGTATCTCATAGATACAGCTAATGAGTATTTCCACTGGAAGGCAAGATAGAAGTGAGCTATTTTTTAAAAAATGTTTTTGTGCAACGATCTGTCACATTAATACCTGCCCTAATTTTCACATTGGTTGCCTTGTTTGAAAATGACCTTGTACACATAAGTAGTTCTTTGCTGGTTTATGACCGTAATAAATCTTTGATTTGGTTTGACATAAATCATTGGATGAGAAGAGAAATTCAAATCTTCTCCTCGCTTTCTGCAGGATTATTTTACACATGTGAACTGAAGATTCAACTTTTTGTATTACAAGATTGCATTTACTGAAAAGAAAAGTACTTGGGCATGTATATAGGATGTTCTTAAGGGAATTCAGAAAGAGAGATTGACGTAAGATCCTAGCAACAGAGCACTTTTATTGGTGTGGTGATCATTACATTTATTTTTATGGTATTATTTAGGATTAGATATTATGGGTTATCTCCAGTGGTTGCCTTCTGTTCACACAAAGTTCTTTGATCCATCAGAAGGCACCGTCCGTAAAATAGAGAGGGAAGCAATCACATACATACACATACACACACGCACAAATGCACACACTATTGATTCCAGAGGACTCTTTGACACAGTGTGAAAGGGGGAACTGTGGACTGCAGGACATGGGAGAACTGGAACAAATGAACTTGCTGCCCACATCACCTACAGCAGATTCAGCTGGATTAATAAGTCTGTTCTAAATTGGGTGACCCCACTGCATACAATTTTAGCATAATGATTGCTGTTATTGTGAACTGAGAGGAGCCATATATCAGAGGCAGAGCAAACACTTTGCATATACAGTGCCATAGGTTGAATTCTTTATTTCTTAAGCGAAGGACATTCACATTACATGTGATGATTCTGATGATGTATACACAAATGAGAAATCTTGCACACACCTATTAGTATGAGCACAGGAGTTTAAAAATAGTATCCATGCAGTTTCTGTCTGTGTGCATGCAGCAAAGTAAACACCTGTACATATGGCTTAACTATTCCTTTCAAGATGGGAATGTTATCCATATTGGATATTTGTCACATTTGAGACTTTCCCAATAGAGCTCAGGAAGAAGGGAGGTAAGAAAGTCCTCCTTGAGACTCTAGAAATCTTGATTCAGGATCTGCAGCTGATCAAGCTGGCATTCTTAGAAAGGATTGCTAATCTCCTCAGGCAGCTCATTTTATGCTGCTTGGAATCCACACTAGTTACTGGAAACCAGTAACAGGAGCTGCACTGCTGTTCATTCTTAAGTTGATTTGTGCTCATGAATGTTGTCCTTGTTGACGATGAAATTTAATACCCTGTATTGTAAGCCTGTCAAATCTGTGACCCTCTTGGCTATATGCAGCACACCATTTCAGCATACTGCAACATGGCAGGTGCTTAATGAATCCCTCTAGTTTTGCAGTTCCAAAATGTATTTCTTTGCAGTACAAGGCAGGCGAGAAAAGCAGCAGGGTTTATTGAGCACCTGTTCTACTGTGTACAGCCCAAGTGATACAAAGGTAATAGGCCTGCATTTGCATTAAGAAGCTTATAGGTAACACTACACTGAATTCTTGACCAATGGCTGACACATGTATATTTCATACTCTTGATCCGGAAAAACCGCAAGTAGAGGTTTGGTATTCTTTTCCTATGCTTTTGGCTACCTCTGCCAGTGAGGTAAGCTAATTTTTTTTAAGTTACATATTCTGAAACATGTAATATGTTAGTAACTATTTTATTCTCACTCCACTTCTACAGATGCCTCATTTAGGGTTCTTTTGTAGTATTAGCTGGTCTGTGCATCTATTGAAATAAATGTGGTAACATGTTTGAAAAAGCAATATATGATTAGTTTTTCCAGCAGATCCAGGGCTGGCCCAAGACACTTTGCTCCTTGAGGCAGAGCAGCAAACAGTGCCCCTGTCCATGCAAGTCAAGGCTTATAGTTCTCAGAACCAGCCAAGTTATTTTGGCATGTGAAGCAGAAAATTCCTAATCCTGGCAGTAAAAATAGGACCTAGAAAAAGTTACCTTTTTGGAAGCCAGCTCCCTGAATCATCCAGCCATTGTCCATGCCATCCAGGAGATTGTGGGAGTTTGAGAAAATACTATTTCTCCAAGCTATAATTAAACTAGAAAAAGAACAAAATCTATTTGCCACTTTTTCACAACATACAAAAGCTACGTACTAAGGGAGCTCCCTCACCCTGCATGTAGGTAGAGCCAGTCCTAATTAGATTGTTGTCATGAGCTCAAACTAGTTTATGTGAACTTGGCCCACAGTGCCCTGGATAACACAGATATTTCCCGTGCTAACATTTCCTTCCCGTCCTGGCTGTACATGAAGAATGTGCAGTCAGCCTTCCACATTTCCGGGTTTGACATTCACGGATTTGATTATTTGTGAGTTTCTCCAACCCCTACCCTCCCACCTCTGGTGCTTCTTTTTTGGGGGGGGACCTTCCCTTTTGGTGGCTCCAGTCAGGCCACATAGCCCTTTAAAAACCCACCTCTGCTCCTCATCTTCCTTTACCAGTCTCTGCCTGGCCAGCTAAGGATGGCTCTCTCTGCCCAAATTCTCAGCACCACAAACCCTGCACCCATGCCCCACAAACACCTAAGGGAGAGGAAGTATGGGACCACCATGCCAACCATCTCCTTTCCCTGACCTAGTTTAGACCCTGGATGCCTGCTTTCCCCACCCATGCCTCAGCCCCCTTCCCACTGTCACACAAATTTTGTTATTTGCGAATTTTTCACTTTTGCGAGGGTCCTGTGTCCTTAACCCGAGCGAATGTGGAGGGCCAAGTGTATATGATTTGGCCTATCTACATGGTACAATTATTATTATGTTAGCTGTGTGGCAACACAGTTGCCAGTTAGAAGGTAGTGGCCTTTAGGAGGAAACAAACCAAGGACATTGGGTTGAATCTAAGATCTGCTAGGACAGAAAGGATCTGCTGACAAAAATGTGTCAGAAGATGCTTCTATCCATCCTTGCATCAGGGTTCACCCCATTCAGTCCTCCAACACATTGTGGAGCATTTTTGGGTCCTGGTGAACCTGTTGAAAGAGAGGTGAGATAAAACTTTCTAATGAGCATACACCAGGTAAAAGTATGAATACCTTCATCTCGATTAAAACCATTGTATGAAATTTACTCAGAAGCTGCAACTTTATGGGTGAAAGAGGGAAGATGAAGTTTTATTTTCTTCCAAGCGTAGAAATTACTTTCTTATTTGTATTTTAAGTAAGGGCTCAGAGCAGTGATTCAAGTTCTTATATAATGAGTTATCTAGGGATTAGTAGGCAGTGCAGAATTTAGAATAAGTCATTTCAGTGTACTTGTTTCTGGATGCCTTGGGACTTGAGAAGTTTGCTTGGATGCGGTGAGCGGAAGAACAACTATATTTTTCAAGCACTGATAACAAAGAGCTGACTTAAAAGGACTTGAAGAAAGTGATTGCTCTTTTGGTTGACCTAAGAGTGTGATTGTAGGCTGAGCTGTAAACTGTGGGGATTCATATAGATCCCAGTGCATGCTGGTTGTAAAGTATGATAATGGAGTGTCCGAATCTACCCACTTTTCTCCATACTATTTATATACTTGGCTTAACTATAACCCACCTTTCCCCCCAGAACTGCACATTCATAGCTTAGCCAAAGAGTCATTCCAAAACTTTCACTAATGGCAGTATGTTTGCTCATCTGTGTTCTATTGCTGCTCGCCTGTGTACCTTTTATGGGAGGATTGAAGGATCCTTGGTCCATTTAAAAGGATCACAAGCAGCAACATGCAAGAAGGCCTTGATTAGATCTAGATAGCCACTGCAGTACAAAATTAGGTAGGCTCGTACAGGTGTGTGTGTGTGTGTGTGCGTGTGCGTGTGTGTACAAAACCATGTAAATTTCCACTTTGGTATTTAGGGTTTAGTGATGATGCCAATGATTGACTTGTAAGGCTCCCTTCCCAATGCTAGTTCTGTTTTGTAGTTCAGGCTGTCTCTATCTGTCCCCTCCCGTAGCCAACCCTCTTCTTCAGCACTCCACAAACCTTCCCTATGGTCCTGTTTTCAGAGCTTTCACTTGTTCCACTGCACCTGAAATTGCACACCTTTCTATCTCTAAATCAGGATGTCAGAAAGAAAAGATGATCATGGGCCCATGGAAGTATCATTTGCTAAACAGGTTGGCAAAGAAAATAATTTTAAAAAATAGGGTAAATGCTTGATTGGATTTAAATGCTTCATTGGATTTAACCCAAAACAGAGTAGACAGTCGCGTAGGGATGGGGCGGTGATGGGGGTGGTTCACCCTTGGACAGCAAGGTTTTGGGGGTGGCCCAGCCCATAGCCATGCCCCCGCGCACCATGGCCACGCTCCCACACACAGTGGCCATGCCCCCCCAACACACTCCAAGCCCCACCACTGAGAATAGAGAACAGTAGCTGGCACTTTGTTATTCCACTTTCAAAATCCCATGGAATCCTGGGGTGGCCCCTTCCTAAACTGCAAACCCTGGGATTTCATAGAATGTTGAAAGTGGAATAATATAACAGTCTAGTGCAGAAATGGCCATTATTATAATGACTGGAGTGATGACTGATTCTTTTATGACTGTTAACAATATGAGTTTTCATGTTGATAGCCATTTTGAAGCATTTCATAAGAAATGAAAAGAATGCTGTTTGCAATAGCAGAGCTAGATAAATTGACAATGTCGTCTGAAAAACCAAATCAGCAACTCAGGCAAGAATAGGAATCCTTAATGCCTCTTTGGAATCTAAATGAGGGAACTTATTAATAGCAAATTTGGTGGAATGAGTCCAGTCTATTAATTTATATACTTATTTATACTATGGTCTACAGAACTGTGCTTTTTACTGTAGAGAAACTGATACTCTTATTAATTTTTCCAGGAGATTTGATTTCTCTTGTCATGGAAGCATCCATCATTGCTTGTGAAGGAAGGTGTTTTTTCTTTCTTTCTTCTTTTCTTCCCTCTTTAAAGTTTTTTTGCTCCACTTTCTCCCCCCCCCCATAATTTCATTATCTATATTATCTTCATTCATGAACATTTTCATTAACTTCATTATCTGTATTTGTTGTTATTGATCTAATATTCAAACTTTTGAATGAAGATGTTCATCAAATATTTGATTTCTCACCCTGTTTCTTTTCTTTGTAATCTTTTTTTAAAATATTGTTTTTATTTTCTTTTTCTCTTAAATAATGTATTTTGCTCTGCAATTTGTATATTTTTTGAGGAATGCTTCTTTTTAATTACAAACATAAAGAAATGAAAAGGTAGGATATAGTATTTTTAAAAGAATTAATAAATGTAATAAACATAACAATAGGCAGGTGAAATAAAACAACCACAGACAATAGTGTAAACCCTATTGTTAGTGTCAGTTGGAGTACAGTTATTAACCTGATGGGATTTATCTATATGTTGATTGAACATTCAGTGATTGACTGATTGATTGATTGATTCTACTCTAGTTGGGACCAGCCAATATGATGCCAGCCAATATATGAATTACTACTGAGGTACAATTTTTACATGCAGGAATTTTATTAATTGTAATTTTATTTAATTAATTTTTTTTATTACATTAAATTAGATTTATTAAACTGTTCTGTCTTTGTTTAGCTGGCTGTTGATCTTATAGGAACTCAGAACAACCATGCCCCTGACATTGCAGTCCCTTTTCAACCAGCTTTTCCAAACCTGGCACCACCAGATGTATCTGTTATGCCCAGTAAGCATGACAGTTAGTTTTGCATGCTGGGAAAGGTGGAATTTGTAGTTCAGTACACCAGAAAGACACCAGACCAAAGTTGGTTTAAGCTCTTGAGGAGGACACTTAGGGTTGCCAGGTTTTGGGGTACTGGCCAAAGTCTTAGGAAATTTGCCGTGCTTCTACATGTCTCCAGATGGGGAGACACATCTTAGGGTGAGTGCAGTGGGGTGGAGAATGTCTGTGAGGTGACTTTAAAACATGCTGTAGCTCAGCAGGAAGATATTTGTATATGTTCTACTTGTGCAGCGATGACACACTAAGAAGCCAGGAGCGAGGAGAGGGGACTGGAGGGACAGATGATGAGTTAATGAGCTGAAGCCTAGTCTGCTTCATTCAAAGACAGTAATAGAACCAGTTTTTGCATTAATAAAGAATTACAAGTTCAGTCTTGGGAAATAACTCTAATCAAAGTGTGTAGGACAGAATTCTTGAATAAATCACATGTCCATTCCTTTTGCCCTTCGGTTGCTGTTTTTTGTCTTTGTCATTTGTCTGTTTGTTTTGGTGCACAAATGTTTCCACTGTATGACATCTGTGGACATCTATTTGTTGTTGCTGCTGCAGCTATTATTGTTATTACTATCATCATCATCGTCGTCGTCATCATTATTATTTCAGTAGAAGGCAAACGCCATATATGCTTGGTCTGATCTGTAGTTGAGTTCATGTTGCAGAATGTTATAAACTAACAATGGAATACTGTACATGTGTATTCAGAAATAAATCCTAATGAGTTTCATGGGGCTTACTCCCAGGTTAATGTGCATAGGAGTGCAATAGAACACATCAGTGTATACTCACACATTAACTTTACAAAGTTAGCTTTCATTCGATATAGCCCCCACACTGTGTAACTCAACAAATTGCGATATGCTGAAATAAAATCTGTAAACCCATTTGTGGTTAAAATACTTGAACACCATTTTACTCCAACAGAATATGGGAGATCGAGATGCATACACAGTCAGTGGAAGCATGTTTCGTACGCAGTGCAGCTTCTTTTTCCTCATCACCATGCTCTCTGATCTTGGGAGGACATCTTTTGGTGCATGTTGGGGTCTACATATCTTTCCAAGATAAATTTGTTGTGGAGAACGAGGTGCTTATTAGCATTGTTGTGTTGACATAATTTCTCTCTCTCTCTCTCTCTGAGATAATTATTATTCTCTGTTTGACCCTAAGATCAATGGCTTTCTATTAACTGAACTGATACTAAACATTGTTGATGTGTGCCTTCAAGTTGTTTCAAACTTATGGCAACCCTAAAGCAAACCTATCTTGGGGTTTTCTGGGGCTGAGAGTGTGTGATGTGCCAACGTCGCTTGGTGGGTTTCCATGGCCTAGTGGGGAATTGAATCTTGATTTCCAAGGTCACAGTGCAGTACTCAAACCACAACACAGTGCTGGTTTTGTGATACTAAGTGTAGAAGTATTAATTTAAACAGGACTAGAATCAAGTTCTTTAACAGGTCTCAGAATTTCTGGGTTTGGATTCAGGTGGTTTATTTTGTTTTGTCTTATCTATATATGTATGTATTTGTTGGCATTAATTGCACCACGGGAGCACAGAGGGCTGCTCATAGGCTTTTGACAGATGTGTACCTACTTGAGTGGGGGGAGGGCCAAATCAGGGAATTGCCCCCCCCCAGTAAAAATTCTGACCCTCAAATAAAATTCCTTTGAGTCTCCAAATTTCTAGCACTGCAGAAAGTGAGACACTAGAAATCTAATATTTGTTGTGTTCACATTCTTGTAGTATCTTTGCCCACTCTTTTTCTTTGGATGCCTCAACTGTATTTCTAAGTGCTCATCCTAATGCAATGCTAGAATTCTGGGAAAATTTCATTTAGGAGGGAAGAATTCTTATGGGGCCAATGCTCTCATTTTTGTCCCCCATTTAGGTACCTCCATGATCATGCCCAGAGATCTGCGGCCACTGCATTAACATCAAAGCAAAAAGGGAACAAGATGGGATATAAATAAAAGCAAGAGACAGAGCAGTGCTAATAGTCTGAAAAAAAAAGAGCAATGGCTGGATACCCAATGTCATGTTTTCAATATTGTGTACATTGATGTACACATAGAGTGGCTGTTGTGACGCTGTGAAAGAAATTACCTGAGATATCTGTTAATCTTGGATCTAAATGTCCTGCCTGTTTTGTAGAACTGGGTTGATTTCTATTTATCTCTTTGTTTATGAAGCAGTTCTCTCAGTGGTAACCTTGTCACTTCCTTGTATTTATTTATCTGGCTAACAATTTCTAGGTAAAGATTCTATAAATCTGTTTACAAAAACCTTGTATTTATTTCTTCTTCAATTCATTTATGAGTGAATCTTGTCAAGTCCAGTTAATAACATGCACAACTACTGTAAGAAAGACAACATACATCCAATGGCCTCCTTCATCCACAAGATACAGTCAGCCCTCCATATTTGCAGATTTGTGGATTTGATTATTCATGGATTATTTGCTGTCAGCTTTGTTGCTGCCCTATGCCGTTTTTAATAGGGACTGCAAGCCTCCTGAGACTGAGAAACTGTGAATGAGGCTAGTAAGTCCCTATTAAAAGTCCCTATTAAAAATACCATTTTTGTATGTTAAATATGGTTTGGGGAAGGGGGGCTAGAGTTATTCACGGTTTTTTCACTTTCACGGGGGTCCTGTGCCCCTAACCCTAGCAAATGTGGAGGGATGACTGTAATAGAATTGGTGGGTTCATGTGCTAATGTAGTATATAACCTAACATGTTGTTGTTGTTGTTGTGTGCCTGAAAGCTGTTTCCAACTTATGATGACCTTAAGACAAACCTATCATGGAGTTTTCTGGGGCTGAGAGTATGTGGTGCACCCAGGATCACCCAATTGGGTTTCCATGGCCAAGCAGAGAATCAAACCCTGATCTCCAGGGTTGTAGCCCAACATTAAAACCACTACACTATGCTGGCTCTCATATGAAATACAGTTATCCCTCCCCATTTGCTAGGGTTAGGGGCACAGGAGCTCTGTGAAAGTGAAAAAAACATGAATAACTCTAGGCCCTCCCAAACTATATTTAACACAGAAAAAAAGTATGGTCACCGTATTCAGCCCACCATGGATTCCTCTTGAGCTATCAGGGCTCCTTCACAAGGCAGAAGTGGGAGGCTGATGGGGCTTACTGCCACCTCCACTGCTGCCCCACGCTATTTTTAGTAGGGACTTACAAGCCTCATTCGCAGTTTCTCAGTCTCACGAGGCTTGCAGTCCCTATTAAATATGGCACAGGGAGGCAGCAGAGGCGACAGCAAATAACCCGTGAATAATCAAATCTGCAAAAGTGAAACCCGCAAACGTGGAGGGCTGACTGTATTACCATGTATGATTTCAGTAAGCTAAGTAGAAGGAGATTTGTTTTTGTCACCTATGATATTACACAACCCCTTTGTTACAAAGTTTAGGAGCTTCCCTGAATTCGACTTGATGGATTTGCTCAGAGACTACATATCTTCCTGCAGCCTTTTTTTTTAAATAAAAAGAATGGCATTTTGCTTCTCAGAGAGTGCTTTATCCTCAGGACTTAGAAAATACAGAGTTTCCATTTTTTTTTGCATGATTTGCATACCTGTGCCACCCACCCACACAGCCCTCTTATAAAGGAGGCATATATTGATTCAAAAATTAAAACTTAAAAAAAAATTGATTCAGTTCTTGTGTTTAACTTTAAAAAAAAAAATCCACATATTTTAAAAAAGTTTTTCACTATCATACATTTAGTGACATTTTATGTAACATTTCTGTGGATTTTGTGTTTTTGGTTTCCCAAAATACCATTTCTGAAACAATCTATCACAGCAACAAGTTTTTGACCTATACCCTTTAATTTTCTCACTGGAATTTTAACATTTATTGGAGAGCTGGAGTGGAATGGAATGGAATGGAGGGAGCAGTGGTTGTTTTTGTTGTTACATTGTTATAGATTGTATATCAAAGGTTTTGGTCCATATGCTCCATAACATGTAGGCTTCTAAAGGAACAATATCAAACAATATCAAACTGTATCAAAACCTGTCATTTAAAATGAAATTAGACAGAAGATGTATGATTATCAGCCTGTACAAATAGCACAGTTCCAATGAGAAGAGTTCTGCTGGCTGAAACCATGGGCCTATCTTGTACCCATCAGCTTTTCACAGATGAAAATCAGGACACATGTCACCAAACAACATCAGAATATGGTCATGATGGCAAAAGTTATAAATGAGGAAGAACAGATAAGCTAGGAGCAGCCGTGATAGTTAGCTTTTGCCTGAGCCCACTGGGAAGGGCAAGATTCCACTCTTCCTTCCCCTCTGAGTTGAGTGAAACTAATTTTTTACTTTAATCTCCATTTGAGCAATTGAGATAAGCTGAGGAGGAAGGGGGAAAGTAGTAGGAAGAGAGGGTATCTGGATCATTTTAAAAAGAGCTGAAAAAGTGGGACAATAGAAGAGTAATCAGGACTATCGCTGCCAAACTGGGACAGTTGTGGGGCATGTTATATAGTCAAACATCTTGTTTCCCACTGTGGACACCAACATGTCTATGTTGTTGTTGTGTCCTTCTGGGTTTTGGGGGTTTTCTGGGCAAGATTGCTCAGAAGGGGTTTGCTTTTGTCTTCCTCTGAGGCACAGAGAGTGTGAATTGCTCAGGGTCACCCAGTGGGTTTCCAGGGCTGAGCGGGAATTTGAATCTCGGTCTCCAGAGTTGTAGTCCAACGCTTAAACCACTGCTTTATGCTGGCTCTCAACGTGCCTATGGGAAACCCATAAGCAGGTATGATGAGGGCATTATGCCTCTTCTGCTTCTTCTCCTCAGCAATTGGTATTGAGAGGTGTGCTGACTCTGATACTGGAGGTCAGATTCTTCCATCATGAATAGTTGTAATTGATACCCTTTCTGTTAGGCTTTGCTAAAGATTGTATGGCAACCATGTTTATATGCTGTCTTTCTACTGAATTGCGCATAAATTAGCCCCTACTTGGATCCTAATGTCCTCATGGAAGACATGCTGTGTCTTCAACTGAATACCTAGTTCCCAGTAGGGAAATCTTTATCATCTCTGTTCTTTTGTGTGGTATGTGGCCCTTTCCACATCCCTCCTAACAAAGGCCCTTTCTGCACGTACCTTTTCATGGAGTCCTCTGGTGGGGACCCCAGCCTTGGCTCTGCCAGGAGGGGAGCACAACGGGAGTGCTTCCCTCCTCACCGGCTGGCTCCATGGTGAAGGAAGTGTGATGGCCATGCCTCTTCCTTCCGCAGTGCAGCTGGGTACCTTCCCAGGCTGTGCTGGGGCAAGAAGCGCAGCCATTGCGCTTCCCAGGCTTCTGCAGGACAGGTAAGTCTTTGATGGTGGTGTGATCACAGGTCATTGACGGGAAAAACTCATCAATGATTCAAGTCACAATTGTGCCACCTGGGAATGGCGGAAGGACAGGACCGCAATGATGTCATGCAGAAATGTTGTTGTGGTCCCGTCCTTCCATCATCGCCATGGCATTAGTGCAGGATCCAAGCAGGCCCACTTATATCATGGTACCACAGGATGTGTTTCTGAGCATCTGGCCCTTGGACATTCTATCTGCACTCTTACTTTTGCTTCTCTTCACCCAGCTGATTATCATACAGGTATCAGGTTTTGGCTCTGGGCTTACATACCTTGAAGGCACCAGCTCTTGTCTGATCATGGAAGCTGAGCAGGGTCAGCCCTAGTTAGTACTTGGATGGGAGACCACCAATGAATACCAGGTGGTGTAGGCTATATTTCAGAAGAAGGAACTGGCAAAACCATCTTTTGAGTATTCCTTGCCTAAAATATCTCTCTCTCTCTCTCTCTCTCTCTCTCTCTCTCTCTCTCTCAAATTCATGGGGTGGCTATAAGTTAACATGGGATGTGAAGGCAGATACACACACACATCAGTCTTGGGCAGCCTAGGTTAAACTACCTGAAGATTCTTGCTAACATTTGAAGCCAACTTCTAACCTCTTTGGGTATTAACGAAAATATGAATTAGCCATGCAAACTACATCCTGCTGTACAAATGCCTCTACGTTCCTATTCAAAAGACTACAACATACATCAATGCTTTTTAAAATACAGTTTGAAAAGAATCAATTATTACTGGGGTATTATTTCTTTCTGCTTTCCTCTTTTTTTCCTCTTAAGCCAGGATTTTTCCTTATGAACTTTCCTATAGAGCTTTTGTTTTATAAGCTTGATCTAAAAACAGGAGGTTAGGTAGACTGTGAACAGTATCATAACGGTCCTGATCCACTATCCTTATGGACTGATTCTGGTTTGTTCACTCCACATTGTACCATATATGCTAAAGTAGTTCAGCAGATTGTAGTGAGAACTCATTCATATAATATATGCTATCAGGCAGGAACACTGGCAGAACTGTACTGGTTGGTGCATGTCTTCAAGTAATTTCTGACTTATGGCAACTCTAATTTGACCCTATTTTGGGGGTTTTCTTGGCAAGATTTGTTCAGAAGGGGTTTGCCATTGCCTTCCTCTGAGGCTGAGAGAGTGTGAGTTGCCCAAGGTCACCCAGTAGGTTTCATGGGTGAGTGGGAATTTGAACCCTGGCCTTCAGAGTCCTAGTTCAACCCCCAAACAGCTGCACCACCCTGGCTCTCTGAGAATTGCGCTGCTCATGTTCAAATCCATTCTTTGCTAATGTCAAAGGAAATGTTCACTGGAACTTGGACTGACTACTCAAGAGTAGGATTGATATCATCAAGAATACACTTATGTACATATGCAGAGAAATTGTGTGGTCTATCCTTCCTGCCTGTTAGCACATTAGAATTCAGAAGGATGTTCTTATAAATAGATGTCTTCTATGTCAACAACTGTTCACAGAAAGCTAACATATCCGGCAGAATTTTAATCTAGCCATGTGTCCGATGTGCAGTTTTCTGTTTGGAGACTGGTGGTGCTGGGAGCTGGATAGGATTTTCTCCACCTGCTTTCCTAAATAGTACCCTCATGAGGTCTGTACAATGTGTTTTTTCTAAAGTTCTGTCTTATCTCTTAGATTATAATCCCTTTGATTTCAAACTGTTTTAAACTTGTTTATTGGTAATTGTGAGACCACTGAGTGATCTTAGACCATTCATGTATTCAAGTGTGTCATTATAAACAAAGTATTGATGTAGTTTTCCTTTTGCGGTGATTTTTTTTTATACTAAAATGCATTAAAATCACATGGGCCTGTAATGGAGTCAGTTATGTGGAGAAAGCACATATCCTCCAGATTTTTAAATATCTGTATTAGAGATTTAAGATATTGCATATCAAAGGTCCCTCCCTAAACTGCAAACCCCAGGATTCCATGGGATGTTGAAAGTGAAATAATAGCACTATAACAGTATAGTGTGGAAATGGCCTCTCTCTCTCTGCCCACCTTTGCAATGGCTTATTCTTTTTGACACTATATACAGGGCCATTTGAAGGAAAATTGTTCTTGTTTTTCGGCCTGCTTTCCAGGAAATTTGTCCATGCTAATTTGGTTGCATTTGACTTGTACGATTGTCACATGCCGTTAAGCAAAAACCGGCCTGTTTCTCAAGCCAGTGTTTTAATTATTCTTCCATGGTATCAGACTGCAAATATAAAACTGACATATTAAGTACCTCAACAAACACCTTAATAATGAGTTCCATAATAACGGCTGAATTCCTACATCAGGAGAGGTAGGTGCTACAATGCAGCTTCATTGTTGTGGTTATATCTCCTGATGCTACTCTCCAAAAGCTAATTTTTCAGCAGTGCAGCGCTCCCAACAGAAGAATTTCTATGGTGCTGGAAAGTGGAGCAGTGCACGATGACACCTTCAGCTCTCTCCCAACGACAAGGCATTTTGCAAGAGGCAGCTATGATAGCACCATAGCATCCCACAGCCTTCCCTGGTGCTGCTGTTGCAAAGTATCCCACTATCAGGAAAGAGTCGGAGGTGTCATTGAACACCACCTTGCTTTCCCTGTCTTCAGAAGTGTCGGTGACATTGTGCTGCTGAAAAAGTAGGTTTTGAGTGACATTTTTGGTCATGGCAATGGTGAGACCACTGTAAACATGGATTCCAAGATTTACACTATCACAAATCTGGCTTATGGCATCATAAATACCAAACAGGATGCCAGCCAATGTGTTAAGAACAAGAACATTATCTATATCTTACAGATTGCACTGATCAAATCTTCCCACAAAATGAAGAATGAAATCTGTCTTGCCTTATATCCCAAACTGATACGTCAAGTGCGTTTATACCTCAGAAACCTAAGATTAGCATGTCATTCTCAAACACATATTTTATCTGTGTGACCTAGATCCACTACAGCTAGGGACAGGGCACATATGCAGAAGGATATACATAGAGCAAAACAGAGCTGAACCCCCAACCTACCCCTACACGAGACCATTTGGGAAGCGAGGCTGTTCAGAATGAAAAGCCTGCCTTCTCTATGCCCTTTTCCAGTCTCCATATTGAGAATCTCTCAGTGTTGCTAGACTGGAGGTAGACTGGATGGGGATATTTGAGGTATTGCCAGATTTCAGGAAAAGAGATTCCATCTAAACATCAGGAAGAACTTCTTGACGATAAGAGCAGTTCAGCAGTGGAATGTGCTACCTCAGAGTGTGGTTGAGTCTCCTTCTTTGGAGGTTTTTAAACAGAGGCTGAATGGTCGTCTGTCAGGAATGCTTTGATGGTATATTCCTGCATGGCAGAGGGTTAGCCTTTGTGGTCTTTTCCAACTCTATGATTCTGTGATTCCCTATAGCTGCCATGTGTTGGTGCAGTATTTGTATATGCATAATTGTAAGCCACTTTGAGTCGTTACCAGGAAAAAAAGCTGGGTATAAATAAAGATAACAACAGCAACTCTAAATGTACTTTGTAGAAGAAGGAAACACTGCTTTGCTCTGCTTTATAGAAATGCCTTCACCCACAACCACAGCCCTTATGGTGGACTAGACCATTCTCTTTGTGTTGAGAAAGAAATACAGTGGACAATTGATATTTTATCTACTGTGCGTAGATTATGAACAATGTAATATATCTGCAGGATAGGTTTGATTTTAATTTTCTATTAAAACCACAAATTTTGGTCATTGCAAAAGATGCTATGCAAAATCCAGTGGACTTTGCCATCCAAGTGGACTGCCATGGTAAAAAAAGAAGATTTTTCCTTGCTCTCCTCTTCCCTGCACCTGTCTCCTGTGTTCCAGCAGGGCCTCAAACACTCCAGAATAGATGTTGAGGCTGCAGATTTTAGGGCCAGGGATCCATTCCATCAGTTTGACCTGTTCTAAGAAATGCTTACCTGCTAGGTGTTTTCATGTTCTTGTTTCTCACTGCCACTGCAGATTGCTAAGGAATGCTTGATAAACAATTATGTTAACAAAATAAGATTTAAAATAGAATATTATTTTCAGAATCTGTATGCTGCAAATTTTTATATATATATATATATATATATATATATAAATATGAAAGACTGTAAGAAAAAGACAATAAAATACAGAAGTTATTGACCAAGTCACCAATGGCCTTTAAGTCCAAAGATCTCCATGAATCAACCAGAATCTTTCCTAACTGTTGACATGAAATATCAATTTCCAGTTAACGTTTCTGACCCCTTTATATACTTTTCTTTTCTGATGATGTTTAGAATGGAAACGTGAGTAACTCTTTCTTTTAAGCATGGATCTTGTAACTGATTCCTGCTGCATTCTTATTGCTTCTCTTAGCTGATTTTTTCCATTGTGCTCTTAACTGTACATTCAGTTGAATAAACAAATGTCAGCATTTTCTATTAATAAACACCTCTATTTTTAACACTCTTTTTCACTTGTGTACGTGATTTATTGTCCACTATGGATGTTCTTGTTTGTCGTTATTGCCAAAATAAATGCTTTCCTCTTTCATCTGCTTTTTAGCAGAATGGTCAAAAATGACGTAAACGGAATTCTAGTGGCAGCTGTATAGATCTACACATTAGTACTGAAATTGTTGGGGCTTTTTTTATCTAACATTTTGTGCCACAGATGGTTTTATAATTAAGGCAACAGTCTTATACGCACTTCCTTGACAATATTCCCCACCAAACGCAGTGTGATTTTTGCATAAAGATTTATAGGATTTCATGCTTCTGTAACAAAACACCTTATGGCACCTTAGAGACTCAAGGCCCCTCCCTAAATTGCAAACCCCAGGATTACATAGGATGTTGAAAGTGGAATAATAGCACTATACCGGTCTAGTGCGGAAATGGCCTACGTTTTATTTGGCTTAAACTTGTGTGGATTCTAGCCCACTTCAGCAAAGAGTGCCTATGCTGCCTGGAGGGAATCTGGGAACTGTAGTCCATAAACATTAACTTCTCCCAGATCTGATTGCATGTTACCTTTTTACAATATCTGAGTTCAACTGTAATGGGAAATCTTTGTTCCTGCTAGAAAAAAAGAGCCATGATATACTTCTGGCTAGCTTGTTCTCCCCCTTCTCTTCTTGCACACCTGGGAGGAACTTGAAAGCTTCCGCTTTTAAACTAATCACAGTTGCCTATAATGTCCAAGGTCAGTTAGTAAAATAAAACCTTCTTGTGGGCATGAAAGGGGAGAAGAGGTGCTGCACAGACTGGAACAGAGGGGTTCTTGTACCCTCAGTGGCATATGTTGCTCTCTTTATCCATTCAGCCTTCCTAATTCACCCCATGAAAGGGAAAGGTAAGATTTAATTAATCTGCTTGAATTCTCAGACTTTTTTAAAAAAAATCATTCTTGGGATAATAGATTGTCTTATTTAGGGCTGCATACGAGGACAGGACACTTCAACATGCTGTCTTTGTGGTCTCTGTAGTCCTTCATAAGACTGCTACTGGGTTGGGGAGAAGGTCTGGGTGAAACTGCCAGGACAGGGAACTCTGGTGTTCAGCCAGAGGTGTGTCCGCTCCTTAAGCTAATAGTTTTACTGTTGGAGTTCAAATACCCACTCCATTCACCTCAAATTAAGTTTCCTTTAGTGCCTCACCCTGAATTCATTTTCTGTAGGTAGGGTCGATAAATAAATAAATCTACAGAAGGAGTATCCCACTAAATTTTGTACTAACATGCCTGCCCAAACATTTTTTGGCACATCACCAACTGAAAAATAAAAAGAATTGACTTTTCCAGTATACAAAAACATCTGTGTGTGGTCGCCTGGAGGCAAATCTTACTTGCCACAGGCAAGTGCTTGTTTACAAGCCTTGGGGTGATCAAGGCAAAGATCTCTTATGAGCATAAAAATTTGAAAGAGATGGGTTTTCTCTCTCTCTCTCTCTCTCTCTCTCTCTGTGTGTGTGTGTGTGTGTGTAAATCCCACCCTTTCTGTATTTCTGGAAGTTTTCTCAGAAGAATGCACATGCTACATGAGATCTGCTACCAGAGTGTGAAATGCACAATGTGTTTTACTGGTTCGTTGTCATTTTAGGCAATCTAAATTAGATGTGAAGTGTAAATGCTTGCAATCAAAAAGAACAAAAGCAGTGAAGTGAAGCACTGACAATTATAAAGCACATATCCAGGAACACAAGGAAAAGGGACCTGTGAAAGATACCTGGTGTGTGTGTGTGGGGGGGGAGGTAAGTGAAAACATTTAAATAATAGAGAATTGATTTTGAAAAAAAAAAAACCAGTACTGTTCAAATATCACCAGAGGCACTATGCAGATGATAATTTCAAAAGAGCAAGGAAAGGATTCCCCCCTATACTTTTATAATGAAACTGTCCCTGATCTGCAGGCCTGGTACAAATACAATGGACAGTAAGAATGCTGCTGTAGGTAGGAAAGGATTGTTCATAATTCTAAATTATAACCTGTTGGGAGTGGCAACCTTTGCATGCTTAATTAACTGGCTAGTTTGTTTGCATGTTTATTGTAGGCATAGAGAGATAGCCTAGAGAAAACTTCCTGTTTGTTTTGGTCAACACCTCTTCCTCCAGCACCTACACATTCTTTGGTCTTAAAAAGGTTCTCTTGCCATTTACTCCTTCCTTTTGTCTTCGCCTTTTGTCCTGAAAGCATGCCCTGAGATCTCCTAACAGGGATTATTTTCGGCAAGCATGTGAGTGGTTAATTTTCTTCCCACCTTCTTCAAGAATTGAACCTGTGTAGACTATGCGCAAGATTTTGTGAGTAAATTCTTTTATATTTTTAACCAAATTGTTCTTTGTGTTTATTTTGAGCTAGGTTAAGTGTGTTTGGGGTGGAGTGATAGAAGTGGGACTGGTAATCTGTTCAACTTCCATTTTTGTGCAATTACTAAGATACTCTGCTGATTGAGAGTCTCATTACCAAAAATCTCTCAATTCCCCAACAGGTTATGGGGTCCCAGAACAGAACAGTTACCAGATTTTTCGGGTTTTAGTTATTTTTTGCATTGTGTCTTTCTTGTGAAAGCGGCTGTCCCCCCCCCTTCCCCCCTTTTTGGAAACACACATCTAACTAGAGAATTTTTACCTTTTACCTTTTTGGGTGCTGATTTTTTTTTATTTTTATTTTTTTTTGGAATTGCTAACTAAAGCGAAAATGCTGCATGCAGATTTAGACCTAGCTTCCAAACCCAGACTTGTGCGACTCATCAATGAAAGCTATACAGAATGGAGACAAAAATTAAATTTAGCTTTTAATCACCATAATGTTCTTGATGCAATTGAAAAAGAAAAACCAAGTGGTGAAGCTGCAGAACAATGGTTGAGAAAAGATGCCACAGCACAGTACCTAATTGGTAATGCATTGGAGGCTAATCAGCTACTTTATGTAAGAGACTGTACCACTGCAAAGGAAATGTTAGACAAAATTAAAGAAGTTTATGGTCTTTCATATGAAAAGTCTCAGTCAGTTTGGATGAGGGAACTTGTACAGCTTCGCCTTCATACTAAAGCAGGCTGTGAAGCTTATATCAGCAAACTGATTATGATTTTTGATAAGTTGAATTCCTGTGGATTCCAGTTTTCTGATAGACAAAAGGTTTGTTTCCTGACTGGAACTCTGGGATCAGAGTTCAGTCCCTTCATCTCTCTCTTACAAAACTTAAAAGGGCTAACCTTTAATGAAGCTACCTCTAAACTAGGAGAAGAATGCATTGACCAAGGGGCCTCCCCTTTTGATCATACACAGAGACCAAGTGGATCAAATTACCTGGCCACTAAGAAGGGCAGACCCAAAACTCTGCCTAGGGACCAATCAGAGCTCAGTTGCTATAACTGCAATAAAAAGGGTCACATTGCAAGAAACTGTACCCTTCCCAAAAAGTCCTCAGCCAATGGTAGCTCTCCAAGTAAGAAATTTACAAGACAAAGGCAGCATGAAGTAGGTGAATCAAGCAAACAGTCTTACAGAGGAAGTAATTTTCTTTTAATGGGACAGACTCTGGCAGTTAATGACTACAAGGAGAAAAATAATTGTTGGATTATCGATTCTGGCTGTACCAATCACAGCACATTTTCTGATGCTTATTTTGATAAAATTGATCGAGATGCAGCAGGAAAAATTCAAGCTGCAAATGGTGAATCCATGCAGATCCTGGGATCAGGAAACTGCACTAAACTGTATATTGCCTAATGGCAAAGTTACCCAGAATGTAGCAAGTGATGTCTTGTTTGTTCCTGAATTACACTGCAACATGCTCAGTGTGTCTGCTTTGGATAAGAAAGGATTTGAAATACTTTTCAAACAAGGAAAATGCACAGTTACCAAAGATAATGTCCTTTTTGCAGAAGCATTTGAGAATAATGGTGTCTATGAGTTACATCTTTCAGCTCAACAAGCTAATGTTGCTAGAGCACAGATGAATGAGAACAGCCTTGACCTATGGCACAGACGTCTTGGACATCATGATCCAAAGGCAGTTCTTGAACTACAGAACCAGAGTTTGGCCACAGGAATCAAGGTGAATCAACAATACAATGAGAGTACTACCAGGTGCGTAACTTGTGTTGAACAAAAGTCAGTCAGACCCTCATTTCATCCAAGGACTGAAAAGAGAACCACTAAGATACTGGATCTCATTCACAGTGATTTGTGTGGTCCATTTAATGTTCCTTCACTTGGTGGAAACAGATATACTTTAATTTGTGTGGATGATTTTTCAAGGTATTGTGTTACTTATCTTCTGAAAGAGAAGAGTCAAGCCCAAGACATGCTACAGAAGTACGTTGTCATGATGAGAACCAAGTTTGAGATAACACCTAAAGCTATCCAGACAGATGGCGCTGGTGAGTACATTTCACATCACACACAAGCTTTCCTGGAAGAGCATGGCATTTTGCACAGGAGGAGCGTTCCTTACACTCCTGAGCAGAATGGGATTGCTGAAAGGAAACTGAGATCTCTCCTGGAGATGACAAAGTGCATGCTGGCGGATGCTTATCTTCCCAGTAAATTTTGGGGTGATGCCTTTATGACCACAACGTATCTCCAGAATAGATTGCCAACAAAAGGCACCATGCAGACACCATTTCAATAATGGCATGGCAGAGTACCAGACATGAAACACATTAGAACCTTTGGAAGTATTGCATATTCATACATACCACAACAGAAGCGACACAAACTAGGTGCAAGAGCAGAGCAGACTATTCTAATTGGCTATGCTCCTGGAAGCAAAGGCTATAGAGTAATGAACTTAAAGACTGGTGAAGTTGCTGCCAGGCATGTAGTTTACTTTGATGAACAAGGTAGAGTTGATAAGAGAGGAACTGTCGTAGACTTTCCAGATGAACGAGAGACTATCTTAGAATCACTGGAAGAAGAAGAGCAAGATGTTGAACCTCTCTTAGAAGTGCAGATGTTGCCTTCATCTGAAATACCACAAGCAGCTACACAACCTGATTCTGAACAAAGGACTGAGATATATGCTGCAGAAAGCAAGCTAAAGGCAGAGACCAGTACACTAAGAGAAGGGGATGCAGATGGCTCTGACCTGAGCACTGGACCAGAGGATGCTGCAGAGACAGACCAGGTTCCAGAACAGGTTCCCAGACGCTCAATGCGACGCAACAAAGGTGTACCAGCTCCACGCTTGTCCTACCTCGCAACATCAGTGTTACCAAATGAACCATCAAGCTTTGAAGAAATTGAACAGATGCCTGCGACTGAGGCAGCTCAGTGGAGAAAAGCAGCACAAGAAGAAATAGATGCACTGCATAAGAATACAACATGGACACTTACTGAACTTCCACCAGGAAAGAAAGCCATAGGATCCAGATGGGTCTTCAAGCTGAAACTGTATGCACAAGGAAAGGAGGAACAATACAAAGCAAGGCTAGTTGCTCAAGGCTTCTCACAGAAATTTGGAGTAGACTTTGATGAGACATTTGTGCCTGTTGTCAAACACAGTACCATAAGACTGCTTCTCAGTCTAGCTGCTTCCAAACAAATGGATGTCAGACACCTTGATGTAAAAACTGCTTTCTTACATGGACAAATAACAGAGGAACTGTACATGCAACAACCTCCAGGCTTTGTAGACCAGAAGCAACCACATCTGGTTTGCAAGCTTAACAAGGGTTTCTATGGACTTAAACTGGCTGCTAGATCTTGGAATGAGAAACTAGACACAATGTTGAAACAATTAGGCTTTAAGCAAGGAGAAGCAGATCAGTCTCGATACACCAGAACCAAAGAAGGTTATTCAACCTTCATCCTGACCTATGTTGATGATTTGATTATAGCCACCAACAGAAATAAAGACTACTCAGAAGTTGTACATCACTTGAACAAAGAAGTGGAATTGAAAGAGTTAGGAGATGCAAAATACTATTTGGGCATGGAGATTCAAAGAGAACAAGATGGATCTTTTCTACTAAATCAAAAACAAAAGATTGCTGAACTTTTAGAAAGCTTAGGACTCCAAGATGCCTACACTGTAGCAACGCCCATGACCACAGATTTTCTTAAAAATACTGAAGAAAGTGATGTTTTACCAGATAATAGTCTCTACAGAACAGCAATAGGAAAACTTCTGTACCTGTCTACCAACACAAGACCTGATATTGCATCTGCTGTAGGGATTCTGAGCAGGAAAGTTAGCTCACCCACAAAGAAAGATTGGACTGGAGTAAAAAGGGTAGCTAGATACTTAAAAGGGACTATCAACTTTAAATTGAAGCTACCAGCTAGTACCAATCCTAAATTAGTATGCTACACTGATACAGATTGGGCTGGTGATACTGCAGATTATCACTCAGTCAGTGGTTTCCTATTTTTGTATGGAGATGGCCCTATTTCTTGGGGCAGCCACAAGCAGAGTGTGGTGGCTCTATCCTCTACAGAAGCAGAGTATATTTCAGCATCAGAAGCATGTAGAGAATTACTATGGCTTGATCAATTGTTGTCTGATTTTGGAATAAATGAAGAAAAACCAATTCAAGTTATGGAAGACAACCAGAGCTGTATTAAACTTTCTCAAACGGAGAAGATGACACCACGCAGCAAGCACATAGGAACAAGATACCACACAGTACGTGAGCTGACAGAGAATGGAATGATCGAGATGATCTACTGTCCAACCACTGAGATGGTAGCTGATATCCTGACCAAACCTCTACCAAGAGACGGCTTTGAGAACCTGTGAGTCAAGATGGGACTTCAGGGGTGTATGCACGGTTGAGAAGGGGTGTTGGGAGTGGCAACCTTTGCATGCTTAATTAACTGGCTAGTTTGTTTGCATGTTTATTGTAGGCATAGAGAGATAGCCTAGAGAAAACTTCCTGTTTGTTTTGGTCAACACCTCTTCCTCCAGCACGTACACATTCTTTGGTCTTAAAAAGGTTCTCTTGCCATTTACTCCTTCCTTTTGTCTTCGCCTTTTGTCCTGAAAGCATGCCCTGAGATCTCCTAACAGGGATTATTTTCAGCAAGCATGTGAGTGCTTAATTTTCTTCCTACCTTCTTCAAGAATTGAACCTGTGTAGACTATGCACAAGATTTTGTGAGTAAATTCTTTTATATTTTTAACCAAATTATTTTTTGTGTTTATTTTGAGCTAGGTTAAGTGTGTTTGGGGTGAAGTGATAGAAGTGGGACTGGTAATCTGTTCAACTTCCGTTTTTGTGCAATTACTAAAATACTCTGATTGAGAGTCTCATTACCAAAAATCTCTCAATTCCCCAACATAACCTAAATTATAACCTCTATCCATCCCACACAAGCAAGTGGAGTGGTGAAATTAACACAATTTTTAATAAAGTTACAAATGGTCTGAAAGAGGTTTTTGCATCCCATGATATACATGTACATGTACATTTGTTTTGCTGCTGACTCAGACAGGTTTTACAGGGGTTTTGAACAACAGGCAATCTTTCAGAGCTTGCTTCCCAGAGGTGAAAAGGGTGTGAGCAGTGATTTCTTTTTCACCTGGGCTGGGGCAGAGGGACAGTCTTAATAAACTAGATGCAAAAGACTTATGTCATGTCAAATTTCACACATGTAGAAATCTTTGAAAGAAAATTTTATTGAATATATGTGATGTGGCAAGAGGAGTGCACTCTAGTTTTTTAAAAAAGATTAAGAAAAAAATAGAAACATTCTTAAAATGGTGTTCTTTTTCTTTTTATAGAACTGTATTATAAATAACAGATATGTACTTGCCTTTCCACAAAAAAATTCAATAGCACTCCAGGCATGAGCTGCAAATTATATCACCTCACAGATTCTAGTAGCAAATAAGTACTTGCAGCAGGCATACGCATCTCTGGTAACACTGTGGCTTGGGCCCCAGGGAGCATGTTAGAGTTTTCCCCAGGCATTCTTGGGAGCCCTAGAGAAAGCATGTACTGTATAACCAGACACCATGGGGAGGGCATGAGGCCAGTGTCCAGTAGAATTATTTCACTAACAGAACTGTTTTTCTGGACTGAACTGGAAGGGGAGCAATTCTCTTTCCTCATGCAACCCTCCCTCTCACTTGCTGCATCCTCAAAACTCCTTCTGGAGGACTGGAAGGTATTTGGACAGCAAAGGAAGGAGGAGAGAGGATGTCCTCTCACATAGCAGCTGACAGCTAGCACAGTGTCAGATTTACCCAAAGTATGTTGTAAGCAAATATAATCCAACAGTGCTACTTGCACTAGTATTAGCCTAGAAAATCACTGACCAAGTGAAACATTATGGTACCCAAATGGAGCTTCTGAAAAGCCTTTCCATATATTTGCATTCTGTGTAATGGCCATAAAATATTAATGTTCCTTGCAGCTTGTTTTTCTACAACTCCATGAAACATCTGCCTATCAGAGCCACATATCTCACATGGAGACAGTGCTGGCATGCAGATATTGCATGTGGTCAGGAAGATGCATGTGGGAAGGAACTTTAAAATGTCATGTCCATGATGTACAGTGCTGTCATTCTTCAGTGGCTTCCACATGGAGGATATAACATTTAGATCCACTCTCACTTACAGATCTCTCAGTAAATAATAACCCCGGTTGCTTTTAAAGTTCATGTTTTTGCATGATGATTCTGGCTTAAAATATTCATAGAACCTATTCACATGCAACTGCGTGTGAGAAAATTACCTAAGATGTAAATGCCATCTTGCTGTAGGGGTTATAAATGAACTAACCCCACAAACAATTGTGGAACAATTCCACAGGTATTTCCCACCTAAATACCAGCTGGATAGGAATGGCTTGTTTGCTACTGTAATCTTTATCCCTTTGAAGTGCTGCTACCAATCTAGTTGCGTCTCCATTGTTTCAAGTAGGAGTGAGGAGAAGGTGGGGGCAACAAGAAAACAAAATCCCCAAAGCCTAGAACTCTGGAGTACCCAGACCTGTGAGGGAAAAGTTACATTATAAAATAAATGATGGTATCTTAACTGTCCAGAGTGTAGAATCATTCAAAATAATTAACAACTGCTTCTAATTTTTTGCCAAACTGTGCAAATGTGTCCCACCAGTCACCCTTCACCTGAGGATGTTTGCTGCATTCCCGCCAGTATCCCAGGAGCTGGTAATGTTGCTACCCAGCTTTGCATCTGGCCAATGTTTCCTCTGGTCCTTCTATAGCAGCCATGATGGATGGTGGGGCACTTGCATATCTGCATCCCCAAGTCTCTCCTTGGCTCTGGGGGATCCAATCCTTCCGTCTTCTCTGACCCTCTTGTTGGATTAGAAGTAGATTCCCGTGATGTTAGCATCTTTTCCAGGAAATATGAATTAATTAAGACGTAGCCTCCTTTAGCAGAGTTCATAAGTGGAAGCAGCTGAATCTTTTGGACCTCTCTGAGACTAGCTTTAGCAAAATAAGGCAAACAGGCAGTATGCAAATTTCATAACTCAAAACTTTGCTAATTACATTTATAGGCACATTCAGGCATATATACATGCAGTGCCTAAGCCCTGGCTAAGTACAGGAAAGTGTCAAGAAGAAGAGCAGCTCAGCAGAGGTTGCACTCACCATCTTGAGGGAGGAGGAAGAGAGGAGAGAAAAAGAGATGAAGGAGTTTTTTTTTAATGTGCTTGCAAACACACTCTCTGGAAGGTTTTCTGGTCACATGGCATGTTTGCTTAGATGATGTTGTCTGCCTTCAAGCCATTTCCAATTTATGGCGACCCTTAGGCAAATCTATCACAGGGTTTTCTGAGACTGAGAGTGTGTGATGCAATACATCCTCACAATGGGAGACTGAGCAAATACGAAAAGTTCTAGAGGCAGCATGTATAGGGTAGCGGCATGCAGGAAACCTTTACTGTCTAAATCCCCATTGCTCTAATAGAAAATGGATGGAGGAGGTTAAAGATAACGTTTGGGCAGGAAGCATTTTACAGCATCTCCCAGCAAACCTTGTCTGCTTTGGACTCTTCATGTCCCACCTCTTTGCTACTCCTGGCTCCCCTTTCAACCCTCTCAGTCTTCATGTCTTTTAACAGTTTTGACAACTTATTCAGGCAAATGAGTGAGAATCAATTGAATGACATGACTGGCTATAATGTCTGTGTGATGAAGCCTGGGGTATGGCTAGCAGAGCAGCCCTAGTAACAGAGGATGATGTAATCAGATTGGCTCTCTGACTGAGAAGAACCCAGCCCTAGCCAGAAGGAGGGGCTGTGGAGGAGACAGCAGAAAGCATATATACCGGGAGTATGGATTGCCCCCCCACCAAAAAAAGCCCACAAAAAGAGGGTTTCTGGGAGAGGGTTAGCTTCTCAGAGGCCTAGTGTGGGGCAGAGAAGTAACCAAGCCACCTCTGAAAGGGTCAGAGAGTGGAACCCTGAGTGGGGAACCAAGCCTTTGTGCCGGGAGGGCCAAAGGGGTGTGTGTGAAAGCTCTGTTGGGGAACACTGAGGTGTTTGAAGCAAATAGTTAAATATCTTTAAGAAATTGTGATTTTGGGTTGAGTACTCTTGATTCTTCAATACCTTTGGTTTTTTTAATAAAGATTTCATTCTATTTTTCTAGAAGTATTGCCTACACAGAGTATTTTCTTCAGTTTTATTTTTAATAACATGCTACCACAGGGTATCCATTCTTTTTTGGAGTGACCATTTATAAGCTTTGCTCTTTATCCATGAAGGTTGCGGGTTTTAGGGAAAGCAGTGTTGAGATTAAGTGTGGGGAGGGAGCCAGGGTGTGGAAATAAAGATTTAAAGGGGCACTGCTACTCTAGTGAGGGAGAAAAGAAAACAGGCCTGTTTAGTCTGTGCTCTGGGCTAGCCCAAGCAAGCCTTCCTTTATCTTCCTTTTCCCCACACAACACACAAGCACCCATTCATGGTAGTCTGTTGCTAAATTTAGGGAGGGACTCTTGATTGTGCATTTAGCCCTAACCCAAGTGCCAGCTCTCAATAGGTCTGCTTTTAAATAGCTACTACCACCCAAGGTTTCATTCTTGCTGGCCATTCAGCAGTAGATCAACTCAGCTCTGATAGTTACTTTCCTGTCATTTCCAGCTTCCCTTTCTCTAGTGTAGCTTGTGCAATATGGTGTACAGAGGCAAGGAAAGGCACATTCCATACTGCTTTTGAAAGAGAATGTAGGCCATCAGTATGTAATAACTGGAGCTGGAACTTTGCCAGAGCACTTGGATTAACTACCTACATGTAGAAAATATGGCCTGGGGTCTTTAATTAACTGAAGTAATTATCATATCTCCTTTACATCTTATCCAGCAGATGGCATCTCTAGAAAGTCAACTTTCCTTATTCTTACTCTCATACTAGGGGCACTAAAACTGCAGACAAGCAACCACTGAGTTACCATCAACAGCTTTTACAACATCAAGAAAATACATTTAGAAGTTATCAAGCATTTTCACAATCGCTCTAAGTAAGATTTTATGGGCAAGATCCATTGGTGGACTTCTGCTGACAGAAAAGCAGAATTCTATGAAAACTGATCATTCTCTCCAGTTCAGCCCCCCATGTGTCCCCAAAACCCAGCTCTTAAGGGATGGCAAACACCCTAAAGTTAGTTTTTAATAGGTAGCGTACTGCAGAAGGAAGACGAAGAGGGGGAAATTCCAAAATTTCTGCCAGCATTGTGGATCTGCTTAACAGTGCTTTAGAAACCCCTCAAAACAAATGGAAAATAAAGGTTAAATATGGTTAACCCTGTTGTTTCTAAGAAACTTGATGTTTTCCTTTATCCAAAGAAGGGAAAGATGGTCCTTCTCCAAAGAACACCATTCTTCAGTTTTATAGTTATTATTTTCAGCTGCAGATGGTAAGGCGGACAGTTTCCTCTTGAAAAAATAATGAATCAAAAGTGTAGAGCCCTAGTCCAATACTCACCTTTGTGGAACAGCAGTCAATGTCTTCAAATAGGATGTCTTTGTTCAGAGGATCACCAGATGCAATAGAGGACAGGGCTGCACCTTTTACAGGTGTGTAAAAGTGAGCATTTCAGCAACAGCATCTTTTCATGCAAGGAAATGTCCTCTGTCACACAACAATTAAAGATGCAAAAGCCCATATGGCCATCACATTTGGCCCTGACAAATGTACATAATGGAATGGCTTAAAGATTGCCAATAATATAGCAAGAGATTGTTGTGTTGCTCTGTGCTTTCAAGTTATTTCTGACTTATGGCAACACTAAGGTGAACCTATTGCGGGGTTTTCTGGGGGCTGAGAATGTGTGACACACTCAAAGTCCCCCAATAGATTCCATGGCTGAGTGGAGAATCAAACTCTGGTCTCTAGGGTCCTAGTTCTATGCTCAAACCACTACACCATGCTGCCCCTTAACAGCAAGATATACAAACATTTAAAAAAGAGCATCTGCTAACAAATCACAATTTAAAAAGTTATGTCTCAGGATACTGGGAAAAGTATACCCACTTCTTTCATCACTTTTCAAGCTATTTCAATACATCCCCTGAATAAGGCTCTCAGATAAGATGGGCTGAAACATGTTGAACTTACCTTGGAATGAAACAAATATACTTTTGCATGGGTTATCTCCTTATAGGGCATCAACAGTAACGCAAAGACAAGAAATGTTATATTAAGCTAGGTGTAATCCAAATGCTTTTGAGGGCTCCCCCCCCCCGCCCAGATATTCAGCTCACTTCTATAAATCTAAGCTCCTTTCCATTGGGAGGGCTACCTCTGCTCCATTCTTCCAGCCACCATTTATTCTAAGGACCACTATCCTAAAGTGGAGCTGAAAACCAGCACAGCAACATTGTTGCAGATATGGAATTTTGATTACGTTCATCTGTGAACCATGATGTGCCAGAAATTTTGGAGCCCTCAAATTGTATAAACTGAATTCTTGCATGCTTCAAAACCTTAGAAATGACATCCGATACTCTGTGTTATCTTTTGTAGTGCTTTCCATTTATTTACCCAGGACAGGCTTATTTTTATAAATGACCTAGATGTAGGTGAAGAAGAGTTGCTTATCAAATTTGAAGCTAGGAGGGACACCCATCTCAACAGAAGAAAGGACAAGGTTCCAAAGACTATATATAGATTGGAATATTGGATTAAAAACAAGATGGGATTCAATAGTCATAGTGATATTTAGGTATGAAGAAAATCATAGGCACAGTGGTAAGTTGTGGGAAATCTTTACACACACACACACACACACACACACACCTTATTAAAATTTTAACATAACCTAACACCAAAACTAACTAAAAAAAAATTAAATTACAACATCCTCTAAATGTCCAATAACAGACACACACACACAAAAATATATATAACACTACATAATAAAAAGAAACAGTAACTAAGAAACATTAAAGACATTGAAAAAGATAATGTCCAGGTTTCTCAACACATCAACATCACCTACATTAAAAAAAGCTCTAATTACAAATGTCAGTCCAATACTTTCACTGCTAATCTTCCCAAAATACTAATTGCTGAAGCCTACAGTTGACATACTTTTTTTCTCTGAAAAAAAAATATTAATGGATCCCAATCAGTAAGTTGTGGGAAATCTAAAGGACTTAGATGGTTTAGTGGATCATAAGCTGAATATGAACCAGCCAATAACAGCATGGCTACTAGAAAAGCTGGTGGAGTCTTAGTCTAAATGAATAGAAGCATAACATTTAGGTAACAGTTCTGTTCTCATCTGTATTTGTTAGATCATTTTTGAAGTGCTGTGTTCACTTCTGGGCACCACATTTTAGGAATGACATTGACAAGTTAAAATATGTCCACAGAGGAGTTAGGAAACAACATCCAATTATGATTTAAGCAGCTTCACTTGGGCAAGAGAAAATAGGGAGGAGATGTGACAGCAACCTTCAAAATACCTTGATGGCTATCAGGGAAAAGGTAGAACATACTTTTCCTCTGTTGCCCAAGGACTAGAACAAAATCTGGAAACTGCAGGGAAACAGATTTTGGCAGAATAAGAGGAGAAACTTGTTAACTTCGAGCGGAACACATAATCTCAACTGGTGGTGAGTTCTCCTTTGCAGAGTATATTTAAGCAGAATTTGGACAACCATCTGTAAGGGATGCCATACCTACATTCTTGTGTTGCAGAGCAGCAAATCAAACTAAACAACATCCCAGATCCCTTCCAGTTCTATGCTTCTATCCAGATATGTTGACTTGTTAACATCTAATTATTGCATTGAACTGAACCATGATATCATTAGAAAATTCACAACCATGCAACAGTACAGATTAGACTGAAGTTACTTTTGCAAACTCTTGCTGCATTACAAGTGGAAGAAAAAACACAATGACCTAATAATACTTGTAAAAAAAAAGGTTCAACAAAGTTCCTGAGGAAGTCTTAGAATCAAATGGACAAAAGGAAGCCCTGTTTCATCAGCATTTTAAAGATTCTTTGAGGTTAGCAAAAATGCAGACAGAGGTAATCTGATGGACATTCTGTACTCAGAAGTCCTCTTCAACAATTTTCCAGAGGATATGTGGAGGGCTAAAATGAAGACTGCATGTATAAGTCTTGCCTCAAATATCCCCAAGCTGTTGGATGTAAGTTAGACCTTCATGAGTTAGGCTTGAAGGTCTGAAGACAGATTTGTGTCTGGAAGCTCTGCCTTATCTGGATTCCTGATCACAAAATCTTTGTAAGCATGTTGAGCTAAACATGTAAAGGCCTCTGTTGCTGATGGGAGCATGGGGATGTGCAAAAGTGGGGATTACATGAGTGCCCGGATCCTTTTGGCCTTCCATACATTCAGTCAAGCACTCTTAACAGGGCTAGACTTGAATATCTTTTGACAATCCTCTCACAAAAATCTTCTGAGAAAATGAAGCAATCGTAAAATATAAGGATGACACTCCCCCTACAATGGTGCCAGGTTTAAAAAAAGCAGGAAGCAAAGAACAGTTTATTAATCTATATTAATTGATAGATTTATTCCCCACGATTCACCATTCACCAAGGTCCCTGTTTAAAATGGAGGGATTTAAACTGTGAAATCAATGAAGTATCTCGGTTCAGCCCTTTCCTTTTTAACTTACAGCGTTCCAGCATAAGCAATAAGATGCCAAGTTTGTAGAAGATACAAAATTACTGACGATGTTGAAGAGCCAAGTGAATTATGGATTATGAAGTTCACAAGCGGGCAGGAGCAAACTAGATAAATGGGCAACAGAATGGGGTCACATTCAATTAAAATGTAGACCGTAGAATGCTGAAGTGGTGAAGATGGCTGAAAACAGGCAAGAGACTCAAAACAAGCTTGCCATCCTGTACTCAAATATCCAGGAGTATGCACCATTGAACCTGATAGGACTATGGGCCATTCTGCACTACACTGTTATAGTGCTAGCTATTATTCCACTTTCAACATCTTGTAGATTTCTGGGGTTTGCAGTTTACTGAGGCCAAAGAGCTCTCTGACTGAGAATTCTAAGTCCCCTTCCTAAACTGCAGACCCCAGGATTCTATAGGATGTTGAAAGTGGAATAATAGCACTATGACAGTGTAGTGTGGAAAGGCCCTAAATAAATATCCAGACGAGTCCAATTCAAAACAGCATGTATAATACTGCTTTTATACATTTTTTAAAAAATCTACTGCATGTCTACACCAAAGTACTCAGTGTTTAGGGCTATTTAGTTTATGGAAAAAGGGTGACCAATAGAGTATATGACAATGATCCATAAAATTACACAACATGGAGACGGACAAATGCTTTCCCTCCTCTCTCATAATACTATAACAAGGGGGCAGCTAGTCAAATTAAGTATCAGTAGATTCGGAATAGATTATGTAAAGTATTCATAAAATGCATAATTTAAGGAATTCACAGACATAAGAGTTGCTGGTGGTCACAGGCTGAGAAGCTTGTAAAATGAGGTTGGGTAAAATGTGTTTCTGCAACGAAAACTAAATGGAACATCCTGTGACGGAGCCTGGAGGAGTGGCTATCCTGAGTGGCAGACAGCCGCCCCGCAGCAGGTTGCCAGGCTCCCAGAACAGCCACTCAGGAGAGAAACCCAGCCCATTGGTGTTAAGGAAAGGTTGATGGCCTGAGAGAAGGAAAGGTATATATAGCAGGCACACTGAACTGGTTTTGTCTGACTTCCAGGAGAATGGGCTAAAAGTCAGTCCTTCAGCTAGAGAAGTTCTTAGTGAACCAGGGGGGTTGAGTGAGAATGGTGTGTTTTATCAGAGAAAACTTAGAGAGAGGGGCAGAAGAGAAATCAGAGAGAGACGGAGAGATTTGGGAATTGAGCCTTTGGCAAGGGTAGCCAGAGGGTTGTGTGTGTGAGACCTGTGCCTTTATGCTGATGCAAAGATAGAAAAAACTGTTTAAATGTATTCTGAAGATCTGTTTGAGCTTAAACATACATGTGAAAACCAATACTTTATTCTAGTTGTTGTTTTAATAAAAGCTTATAGTATATTTTTATAGATTTTGATTCAGCTGAATAATTTTCAGTAGTTCTAACCAAACAGAACTACACTATCATAGATCGTTAAATCATTTGCCTTGGGTCCCTTTCTGGGAGAAAGGCAGCATACAAATATAATAAATGCATAAGTAAACAAACAACTGAAAGTCTTTCCCCTTTTTACACGAAGGTGGTGTTTCAAAGGGAAAGGCAGAACTGTGTATAAAGTGGCAAGGCACTTTAGCAAACTAGGAGGGGAAAGCTGCCATACTAGTTTGTGGGGAGAAAAAGCTGGCCTTGCCACACATCCAGTTTCAGGGGCTGTATACCTCCCAATGCCAGTCAACAGCAGAGATAAACAGCAGGGGAGATTCTTACCCAGATGCCCTACTGTGGACATCCTCAAAGCACATAAACTGCAATTTCTGAAAAAAGGATGCAAGATTAGATGGCCTCTTGGTCATATCTTGTGTCATTATATTAGATTTTCTTTTTACCTTGCTTTACCTCAACAGATGGCTCGCCTGTATTCCCTTTTCTCCAAGTAGATATGATATGACTGCTGCAGCCCCTCAGCCTGCATAGAAGGAACATCAACTGATCCATATATTATCCCCACTGCTCCAAAAATCCTAACCACAGTCACTTTTAAAAGTGACTTTTTAAAAAGCTATTTTGAATAACCGTCACTTTCTTTCCTTACATTTAGTGTTTTTTTTGTAGGTGAGCAGTAAGACTAAATTTCTTTTCTTTGAAAGAAATGTGTTGCAGGCTTTCAAAAGATCTCTTACTTGAGACATCTGGAGCTATTTGCTCTGCAGGCAACTTTCTTTAATGCGGTTGCTCTCTGTGTGTGTTACACTAGATTACGTAGGTTGTTCTTTTGGCACTGGTGGCTCAATGACTCTGCTTTCGGGTGGGGGTGGGGACAGGCAAAAGGATATTTAGTCTATTCTACATGTACGATTCTTTAAAGAAATACTTATTCTCATGTCTCCATTCAGATAATTGTGCTACTAAACATTGTGATGTCTTCTTGTATTCCAGGTTTGTGTTAGTAACTAGAAATGTTAGCATAAAGGTGGTGGTGGGGATTCAACATTGGTAGCCTGATCATGATTAATTGCAACTCCTTGAAAGTATGTTCTTACAGAACAATACAAACACAATACATTGCATTAAAACAATTATCATAAAATCATAGAGTTCAAAGGGACCACAAGGGCCATCCAGTCCAACCCCCTGCCATGCAGGAATACACAATCAAAGCACTCCTGACAGATGGCCATCCAGACTGTTTAAAAACTTCCAAAGAAAGAGACCCCCACCCCGCACATTCTGAGGCAAAGTATTCCACTATTGAAACTGCTCTGTTAGGAATTTCTTCCTAATATTTTGGTAGAACCGCTTTTCCTGTAGTTTGAAGCCATTGTTCCATGTCCTAATCTCTGGAACAGCACACACAAGCTTGCACTATCTTCCATATGACATCCTTTCAGATATTTATACATGGCTACCATGTTCCCTCTAAACCTTCTCTTCTCCAGGGTAAACACATTTGATTCCCTAAGCTGCTCCTTATAGGACATGGTTTCCAGGCCTTTTATCATCATCATCATCATCATCATCATCATCATCATCATCATCATCCATCTGAAGGTGGTAATAATATGAGTATTCCACTTTCGACATCCTGTGGAATTCTGGGGCTTGTAGTTTATTGAGACCAAAGAGCTCTCTGGATGAGAATTCTAAATGCCCCTCCCTAAACTGCAAACCCCAGGATTCCATAGGATGTTGAAAGTGGAATAATAGTACTACAACAGTGTAGTGCAGGAATGGCCATAGTAAAAGAAGAAATGGAACATATAAACATTGCAATACCTCAGTTGAGTGAGCTAAAATGCACAGGAATGGGACAATTTGAGTCAGCACAAACAACACAATGTTTTACTCAGGAAATGAAACTCTAAGAAGAAGTAGGGTGGCATTAATAATAAGGAGAGATGAGGCAAAAACGGTCAAAGGACATAATACTGAATCATGTGAATAAGACTTCAGGGAAAACCTATCAATATAACCAAAATCCAAATTTATGCTCCAGCTACAGAAGCATGAGAAAAAGAAGCTTAAAGATTCTGTGCTGAAGTCCAGGAGGAAATTGACCACATACCAAAACAGTCGGAATGCAAAAGTAGGAAACAGAACAGAATCAAACATGGTAGGAAAATTTGGCCTAGAATCAAGAAATAAAGCATGAGATTGACTGGCTGAATTTTTGTGAGCCCACACATCACAAAATTCATCACAAACAAATTCTTCAAGCAATCCAAGAGTTGAATGTATATATGGATATCACCTGATGGCCATTATAGAAATCAAAGAGACTACATCAGTGGTTCTTAACATGGGGTTTGTGAACCCTTGGGGGCTGTGATGTCCTCATAGTGGGTCCTGGAAGGCTTGAAGAAACGCTATGAGCTGTTAATTCTAAAACAGAAAGAAAGAAAATAGATGAATTTATGAAAGGGAGGGAGGGAGGGAGGGAGGGAGATGGACAGATGATAGATGGACACTGATCACAAAGAACAGGAGCTTTTTGCCAATGACAGACATTATTTGTACCAAGTTTCATTACAGTATCCCAAATTGTTCAAAAGTTATGAAACTGGCTGACAGCAAAACAATGTACTCAGTACTTGCTACTTCTGCATGCAATGGGAACATGCAAGTGAATGACACTGAGCAGCTTGAGAGAAAACATATGGCATTTCTTGCTTCTGCACATACAGCTAGAAGTTATCTTGAGTTAATTCTTGGTGGCCTGTGTCAAAAAAGGATATTTAAAGGGGGTCTGTGGTAAAGAAAAGGTTAAGAACTAGTAGACTACATAATTGGAAGCAGAAGCTCAAGAGGCTGCAAAAACAAAACCAGGCATAGATCGTGACACAAACCATGAACTGATGATATAAAAAATCAGAGAGTAAAGCTAAAGAAGAACACTAAACCAACCATCATGTCAAGATACAACATGGAGGACATCCCTGTAGAATTTAAAGTTAATGTAAAAAATAGATTTGCACTATCAAGCCTAATTGACTGGGAGCCAGAAGAAGTCTGGACTGAAGCCAGGGACATTGTCAGGGAGGAGTGCAAAAAGACACTATCTGTAGCCAGAATGACAGAAAAGCCTCAATGGATGACAGATAAAACACTTCAAGCAGTTAAGGACAAACAAAAAGTAAAAGTAAAAGGTGACAGAACCCTGAATACAACTATTAACTAATGCAGTCAAGAAACCAGAAGACTGGAACTTGGAAGGGCAACTATGAATGAACTAGACAAGATCCTAAACTGTCAAAATATATCATTGAATACTAAGGTTAAGATTAGCCATGCCATTGTATTTCCAGTTTCTGGTTATGGTTGTGAAAGCTGGAGAGTGAAGAAAGCTGATAGGAAGAAAATCAACTCATTTGAAATGTACTGGAGAAAAGTTCTACATATACAGCAGACTGGTATAAAGACAAATGAATGGGTCCTAGAGCAAGTCAAGTCTGAACTCTCCTTAGAAGCCAAGATGACTAAACTGAGACTGCTGTGCTTTGGCCATATCATGAAAAGACATGACTCACTAGAAGAGACAATAATATAGCCTATCTTTACTATTTGCAAAATAGATCTCAATCTAACCTCATTATTGCATGGTTGGAAACCATGTGATGATATCATTGTTTAACTGAATGCACCATAGAAAATGATGTCTTAATGTGTTTTATAACTGATCGAAGAGATAACCATATAGGAATAATTTGCTCTTTTTAAAATTAATGAAATAAATAGTTTGCCAATTGTAATGACTGTTTTACCACCTGTAGTGCTATCTTCTGATCGCCTGCTGGAGTTCTGGAACATCCTGCCTTGAAAAAACAGAGGAATAAAATTGGGAAAGGCTCAAAATCAATAGAATGGGAACTTTTCCAACCTGCTAGTAAAGCTTTTCTATTGGTGCTGAATTTTAGTGGTCTTTTGGAAATTCCTTAATGATTTAATGACCTTTTTAAAGAAAGAAAAGAAAAAAAGAATGATTTGGTTTTAAATATGTTTCAACTTGTACAAAGCCCTTAGGATAATCATCTGACTAAATACTACTTTCACAGCTAGTAAGTGCCCATAGATTCACCAAATTCATAGCCGCCTGGAGCAGTGCGTGTTCATTAAACATGCAGCGAGCAATTAAATAACAGGCAATCTGTGAAGTTCATCCTATAAATAACTAGAGTGAGCTTTACCAGTTGCCCTTCATCATAGGTGGTTATAATCTGTATTAGGAAAATAACGCACCAAGATATATAGTGAATGTGTTGTGCCATGATGTGATTGCAGGCATACTCAAGCCTGCCTGGGTTCCAAGGAACATTTGGAGAGCCGTGCTGGGTTGGACAAACGGCCACCTAGCCCAGCCTCCCGTTTCCTGCAGCAGCCAGCCACACATCTACAGGAAGCCTGCAAGGCACCCAGCAGCTGGGCATAAAAAGCAACATATACATCCACAGCATCTGGTATTAAGAGGCATCCTGCCTCGCAGAGCCCAGCCTGAAACTCTTATCCACCAGATCAACGCAGCTCGGCTAATACTCGGCCTGCCAGTCCCTCATCTGTTTCCTATCAATGGCGCGTTGGCCAGGGGAGATGAAAGGGCTGCGAGCAGAAAAGGCAAGGCTCCCTAAACAACAATGGGTTCCTTGATGAGAACAAATTAAGCCCTTCGCCCGTGTGGTAGGAGGAGGCATTCAGGCTATGGAGGGTTCAGGAAAGGGGGTGAAAGAGGGCGAGGCGGTCTTTAACCTCTGGACCAGGAGGCTTTCTTTCCTGCGTCCTTTCTGCCCGCCAGACTCTCTGGACGGGAAGGGAGAAGCCTCGCTCGTCCTCTCGCGGCTTCGCTTAGCCGAGACAGCTGCAGCAGGCGCCAGAAGGCGCTTATCGTATTCCTTTCCCTCGCTAACCCTCGGGGCATCTCGAAGAATACATATTCCTCAGTGTGCGTGTAGCTGTATACAAGTGTGTGTGGAGACAGAGAGAGACAGACGCGCACACTCACACACTGCTCTCATAACCAGGGGGGCATGGATGTACAGGAACAGGATTGACTGGTTTCACACGCTCCTTCGCTTTGGAGAGCAAGCCTCTTTTTCATTATCGTCAACCACAACAGCCGCCTGCACACAAGCGAGGGCGGGAGGGAGGAGACAACCCTCACCTTCCTTCCCCCCTTTCACCGTCCCCGTCACCCCTCAGGAGCAGCGGCGGGCACTGAGGGCAAGCCTAAAAGAGGCCGCCGGCGGGATCCTGAGGGGAGGGAAGCGCCGCCGCCGCCGCCGCTCTCGCCACGCAGAGCCGCCGGTAAGGAGAAGGTGCCTCTGGGGCGATGGCAGGAGGTGGAGAAAAAGAGTAATAATAAGCGGCTCGCGTGGCCCTCAGGAAGAGAGAAGCAGGGAGGGTGCTCGTTGCTTGCGGGGAGGCTGTCCGGGGTGACAAGGGCACCCCCTTGCTGGGCGCCACTGTCCCCACCTCATCCCCGCTCAGCGTCGGCGGCGCTCCCTGCGCCCGCGGGCGGCTTCTCAGGCGTTGCCTCGGTCCGCGGGAAGGAGCTGGCAGCCGAGCGCGGGGCGGCTGAGAGGGAACCGCGCCAGCGGCGGCCGCCGGGGAGGTGGGGAGGGAAGGCGCGCTCCCCGCTAAGAGCCGCCCTGAGGCGAGACGGGGTGGGGGGGACCCGAGGCGCGCAGAGACCGAGCCGGAGGAAGGCGTGAGTACCGGGGCGGGCGCCCTTTTTGGAGGGAAAGGTTGTGCGAGCAGAGGAGCGAGGGGGAGGGGGCAGGGGGGAAAATAAAGGGTGAGGCGGTCGTTGTGTGTATTTTTGCGTGGTAGCTCTCCACCTTGAGAGAGACGCGTAGCCGCCTCTTTTCGTTAAGCAGCGCCGCCGTCATACTTTTTCCCAGCCTCTGTTGTGGTTAGGATGTGGCGGGGGGGGGCGTAGAGGAGGGTGGCGGCGGGTGGGTGGAGGGATGGGTGGGGATCACGACAGGACTGGCGGCTCTTCGTCTTTTGAGGAAGGGAAACTAGCGGGAAACCAACCGCTCGACTTTGCCTTCTTCGCGCGCGGGCGCGCGCTCTCCTTCCCTCCCTCCTTCCCCGCCTGCCTGGGAGCGCGCGCGCCGTGCCAAGCTCTCCATTAAGGAGAAAAGCTCCCGACCCTTTTCCATGAGGTTATAAATAACCGGGCCACTTTAGTTTTTAATTACGACGCGCCTCTTCACCAGCCCTCCCTTTCAGCATCCTCCTCCTGACGGCTCTTCGTGCTCTGGGCGGATACAATAGGCAGGTTCCCGCGGGGGAAAAGAGCTGCCGGTGCGTTCTTACCCTCAGGCTCTCTGTGACTGGCTCTGAGGCAGAGCGGCTTTCGCTCTCCGAGCGCGCGGGCACGCGGTGTGTGTGTGTGTGTGTGTGTGTGTGTGTGTGTGTGTGTGAGAACGTGTGTAATACTGAGCATAAATGTGGTTCGTCGCCGCCACCCCTCTCAGAAAGATATGTGCGTAGACCCACATTCCATTCTTCTAGTGGTAATGGCATGTATGCAGACTCATCTATGCTCAAAACTCCCCAATTCCGTTAAAGTTTTCCCTTTGCCCTGAGTATGACTGCATGCAGTTAGAAGAGGTGGGTAGAATAAACAGACTTTGGAAACGGTGGGAAAAGGTTACCAGCAATTGTCCGATAAAAATCTGTAGTAAGAATGCACGCAATAGGTAAATGTATGCCTTATACCATTCTCTCTGTCTCTCTCTCTGTCACGCACACGCACAGACACATAGTGTTGGGGTAGTTGAGATTATACAAACAAGCCGAAATGGGTTGTTGTTTCCATTCTAAGCTGAATTTCTCTAAGAGAAAGGGGGAAAGAAGTATATTGATACATGGAAGCACATTTAGCCCCCTTGGTCTGTATTTTGCTGCATGGCCAAGACGACTACCCTTCGGTCTTGTTGTTGTGTGTCCTCATGTCGTTTCTGACTTATGGTGACGCTGAAATGAGCCTACCACAGTGTTTTCTGGGGCTGAGAGTGTGCGATGCCCCCAAGGTCAACCAGTGGGTCTCCATGGCTGAGCAGGGAATTGAATCTTGATCCCCAGGATCATAGTCCAGTGCTCAAACCACTACACTACACTGGCTCTCCTGGTCTACATAAGCTTCCTGAATCCTTCCCAGTTTTGTCTGATGCAAACGTCTTGAATAGAGTGCCAGGTAAACAGGCAAACAAGAGAAAAGGAATTCAAAACTGCAGCTCTTTAATTTACGGCACACTGAGGTATCCAGTAACCTATGTGTTCTTTTATTCCCCCTTCACTGTCCCACTTTTAGCCAATTTGTGGAGGTGTTTATCAGTAATATTTTGCTGCAGTGCCTCAGCTCATGAAGATAAATGATTCCTATTTTCTCTGCCTGCCACAATGACTCAATTATTAAAAATGTCCAACTTTGAGCTAAAAATGGTATCTCAAGTAAACCCCCTGAGGTGGAAGATGGGATTTAGAAGAAGGAAAAAAAAATACAAATTTGCTTCAGCAGCCCCTATTTTAATTTTCAAAGTCTATTTTAAATTAAGAAGGGTTAGTGAGCTGCTGTACACTTTTGCAAAGACTGGATTTAATTTTGAAAGCCTGTTGCCAATATTTGTGAGTCATTTCCTTGGAATCCTACCTTTAGTGTTTATTTCCCTTAGAAGGAGTCTTGTAAAAGTATAATAATAGCTCTTAAACTTCATGGAAAGCAGCACAGGGAACAGTGAAGACAACTAGCTTTTTGCTTCAAAACACTTATTTTGGTTTTGTTTGCATTATTCGGTGGACAGAAGAGAAGGCAGTGATATAATTAACCCATAAAACATCTAATTTATTGTTCCAGTGACATTTGTGTACTGCTGCATTAGGGTGCAAAGTCAGTTGGAAAGGCAACCTTAATTGGTACTTCTGTTAAAAAGAATAATTAAAGAATCAAGAGAACCATCTTGTGATTTTAGAGGTCTTTGTTAAAAGCATTGGTTTGCTGTGCCAACCCACTCTGAGTTCTTTGACCTAATTTCTTTCTCTTAAGATTTATACTGTACTAATACAATAACAATATATATTCATTACAGCCATGTGGGAAACAAAACAGAATTTAATACTGTATAATAGCAGTATTCTTCTCCCACATGATGCCCAATTGTTCTACGAGTTAGGTTATCTTAGGACTGCTCCTACATAAGGTTTTGTGCTTGTAGTCTGTTTTCCTTATGTTACTTTCTGTCTTTGTTATGATTTTGTTATCATGACCTATAGAAAAATACAAATAAATGATTGCATATAAGAATAGACTTCTTAAAGTAGCTATATCACCAGAGTGCCTCTACCTGAAAGTGTTATGTAGAGATGAATTATCTGTGCAACTTTTCTAGAACTGGATCCACAGACATCACTCTGTCTGTATGTCTCTCTCTGTGTGTGAGAGAGAATGTGAGTGTGTGTGCGAGAGAGAAACCTTCTTATAAATACAGTACATGCAGAATGTTGATGTCCCTGTATAACATTTCCACATAAAAGTGCTTAACAGATTGCTTTTAAGTCATCTATCTGTGGTGTAGATTCAGAAAATTACATCAAAAGCATCTTTCTATATACTAAAACAACATCAGTATTGTCACTGGCATGGTGAGTGACATCAGACAGTTAACACTTGGGGGGATGGCTTAGCATCTTAGAGAAATATAAACATCTTATTGTTCTCCAATTGGCTTTTATATCATATGCCAGAATTCATAGAATAAATTGAAGGGAACCAAGCTTCTTTGACACAAAAGAACTCTGTATTTGCTTAAATCTTGTGCATGTGTATTCATTCAAATTCCAGAGTCCAAACTAGCATAAGAAATGGTTTTTCTGGTTTTCATGGTTTTTCTTCAGTGATGGTCATATTAATATGGAAAAAGTAGAATGGGCAAGGTGTTCTATTTCCCTCTATAGTAACATAAAAACACTAAAAACCTACTTATTATGATTGTTGATGTTATATCTTTTCCTGATGGTAGGTTCTAAGAAGACTGAGTGGGAGCAGTGCCAATTAGTATAGCCCATTGCTTAATTATCACTTAATTAACCTCCAACATTTAAAAAAGAAAGTGCAGGAAATCAAGCTATTTAAAACAGCTGTTTCTAGGGATCTCAGAAGAGTGGTAATGAGTTCCTGAGGCCATACTCTGGAAAACAAGAAACAGAAAATTCAGCTAAAAAAAACCCCCAGAATGAGTTGTTTTCTTAGCTCAGTGAACAAAATGGACAAAAAAGTGGCTTGAAGGCAACTGTGGTATAGGATGAAAACAGTAAGGAGGGTATGATTTACACTACTATTTTATTTTATGTTATATTATTTTTATTTTATTTCTGTTATGCCTTTCTCCCAATCTGGGACTCAAGGCATCTCACAATATAAAGATAAAAACAGCTAAGACCATCATAATAGAAATTTTCTTTTAAAAAAAGTAAGTAAACTATTGAGAACAGCATTAATATAAAACATTTTTGAAAGCATTTAAAACATAGCAGTGAAGGTAAAAGTACAGTAGAGAGCCAGTATGATGTGGTGACTGGGGTACTATAACTCTAGAAAACCAAGTCGCAAATTTCCTCTTGACCATGAAACCCACTAGGTGACCTTGAGTAAGTCATGTTCTTTCAGTCTCAGAAGAAAGCAGTGGAAAACCTGCTAGGGCACATATGTCAAACACAAGGCCTGCAGGCCAAATCTGGCCCACCATGCCATTTCATGTGGCCCTCATACCTCTCCTGCAGCTGCGGCATTCCCTTTGCCTGGTGAGCCCGATTGCCACATTGCGGGCCCTCAGCTGCCGGTATTCTGAAGAGGGGCTCAGCAGCCAGCACTTGTGATCTGCTTCTACTTCTGGCTGCTCTTCTGTCCAAGTCTTGCCATCAGAGGTTACTGTAGCAACGCTCTGCATGGCTTGCAAAAGTTGGACAGAGGAGCAGTCAGAAGTAGAAGTAGATTGTGAGTGCTGGCTGATGGACCCCTCTTCAGAATACTGGCAGCCAGGGGCCTGCAGTGTGGAGATTGGGCTCACCAGGTACGGCGGGGGGGAGCAGAAAGAGCCACAGGGGAAGGGAAGCAGAAACAGCCATGGAGAGGGTCTAGGGGGCAGAAAGAGGCGCAGAGAGGGGCTGGGGAGCAGGAAGTGGTACCGCTTCTTTGAGGGCAATCATAATGCTGATGCGGCCCAAGATGAAATTGAGTCTGACACCCCTGTGCTAGGGGTTAGGTTCGTCTTAGGATCACCATATGTCAGACACTATTTGAAGGCACATAATAACAATATAGCACTCCCTCTTCCAACCAACCAGTTGTTAGCCAAAACCCTATCTAAATGAAAAGGTATTTTCCTGCGGGCAGCTGGATTGGGGACCAACCTAACCTTCCATGGGTGGCAGTTCTTTCTGGAACTACCCATAAGCTCGTTGTTGCTGTTGTGTGCCTTCATTTCCAACTTATGGCAACCCTAAAAGCTTATACCACTCATTTGTTTCATACGAGTTTTTCTTGTGCTGAGTGTTGTTTTTTTTTTTTAAAGAAAATTGAATTGGTCCTATTTCTCTAGAGAGAAAATGACCAGCAACTGTGGGAGCAGGCAAACAAAAACAAAAACCAACCAGACTGATGTTCTAAGTTGATGCATTGAGATCTGGTTTGGTGATTTTGTAAGTGAATGTTTCAACCTGATTTAACTCTCATGCTGTTTTTGAAGGAGAATACACATGTAATCCAGTTGTTATCTACAATTCCAATGTAGTACTTAATTGTAATGAGTTGAGTAATAATTATGTTGCCAGTGAGATCAGCTACAACATGGGAAAACTACTGAACCTATGTAACATATCCTTTACAAATATCTACAAATGCATTATATTCATTTACTTTTACAGTCTTCTTTATCTATGTTCTTTTTGGGGGCTGGGGTGGTATTGATCTTAAAACAACCTTTCTTGCTTTTTCTTTATTGAAGTTATCTTTTGTTAGGCTGGCTTAGCTAATGAAGTTACCAAATAAGCCCCTGCCTTATTTTTTTATGCTATCAACCTTCTTGTCTGAATCCTAAAAAATCCATATTAACTTCTGTATTGTAAAATACACTGAGAGACACAACATGAATTTGGAATTTGTTTATAGTCGTAGTAAAGAGACGGATCACAGCAGATTTAATTTCTATCTTGTGTCTGTCTTTTCTCATCCATTCTTGTGTTTTTGTCACTGCTATGTCAGAAACACGGGACTACCTTACTATTCTCAGCAGACCAGGAGAACTGTGATTATGATAGAGAAATACTTTTTGACTCCCGTTGTCAGAGGCAAATCACTTCCAGCTAAGGTTTAGGTTACAGGGACCATTCTCATCTTGAGAGATAAACCTATTAGGATGGTGCGCTGTCAAATGCTAGTGGATCTGAATAGATTCCTGAAAATCCCCTGGCATTTTCCAGTTTGTATGACTGGCTTTCCACCTCAAAGCCCTTGTCAGCCTGAGTGATGACGCTCAGGTAATTGACACGATCTCTTCTAAGTATCCTTTCCCAATGAACACAGCCTGTTCATCTTCCTGATTTACTACAGAAGTGTGGACAATGAAGCATCTGGCAATGAATGCAAGCAGCAGCAAACTTGCAATGAATCTGAACAAACACAAGCAAGAGCTTGTTTTAAAGCCTACTCTAGGGATGTGAAGAATTCTCTCAAAATTACTTGTTCTTGACAAGACAAGCTGTCTTGACATGTCAAGACAGCCTGTAGAGAAATCACAAATCTTTGCAAGATTTCCTGCCTCCAGCACAAGAATGAGACAAAGAGCTTTTTTTTTTTTGTTGAGGTTTCTGCAATTTGTGCAGAATTTTTCTGTCCAATTCTATTTTCCCTTTCTGAAACAAAGCACACACATAAGACATCAAGCATGGAAGAATTGGCAGACTGCTAAAAAAAGAAACACTCCGTTAGATACTCATGACTTTTGACAGCAGCTACTGTAGTTTTGCAAAATTTGTGCAAAAATAATTCTTGAAATGTGACAATTCTAATTCTAGCAGAAAATATCTCACCATCTTGTAGGCAAGGAGAACAACTTTACAGTTTCTTTTTGTTATGAGAACAAGACAAGCCTTTTTCATGGTGGCAATGGCAGCTAAGAAGAACTTTACCATCATTATATTTTCAAAGTCCTGTCCACCTGAACTTTGCCAAGTGGTTTAGAACTTCATGCATTTATGCTGCAAAGCAGAGTAAAGGAAACCTTGGTGATCTACTGTGATTTATTTACTAAACACTTAAAGGAAGCAATTCTGTGCTTCCTCTGGCCTTGAGTAGACTGGTTCTACGGTTTGGCTTGCAAACTTCTCCAAGAGCATGGTATAGCCCTGTTTTGTTAGATCATTTCATTTGCTCAAGATGGGGACAAAGTATTTGGAGGAATGTGGCCAGTTATTTCTTTGCCCTTCTTGGCTCACAGGATCTAGTAGGAGCAGTGTTATTGGCTTGCTCCAAAAAATAATGGCCATTTCCCCACTACACTGTTATAATGCTATTATTCTGCTTTTAACATCCTGTGGAATTCTGTGGTTTGTAGTTTACTGAGGCCAAAGAGCTCTCTGGCTGAGAATTCTAAATGCCCCTCCCTAAACTGCAAACCCCAGGATTCCATAGGAGATTGAAAGTGGAGTAATAGCATTATAACAGTGTAGTGTGGAAATGACCTTGAAAGAAGATCGTGATAGCTTTGAAGAAGATAGTTGTGGAACCACTTCTAACTTTTTTGGGTCACAAGCATTTTAAGAACAATTATGTGGTCACAGATCTTTTCTTGTACAAACTAACTACTCCTAATACCCATAATCCTGGAGATGATCTACATTGAACTCAGTGGGGCTTACTTTTGAGGAGACATGGATAATGTTGCACTGTCAGACACTCAGATGGGAATGATTTATCAATCTTTACTTCAGTACAGCTTCAGGGCAGAGTCCTACACCAAAGGAGCCTTGACCACCCAGAGAGCTGACCTCTACTTGGAGAAGTACAAAAGGAGTGTGGCCCTGTTAATTCTCCTGGTACTCTCAGTAGCTTCTGGATTATTTGTCCAGGAAGGGGATTTTTGTGACACTGGACTTCACTGTTCCCTAATATTATCCCTCTTTGCTTTGGTTTCTGTAAATGTGCCAAGCATTGTCTATACACTACCCATAAACTTCACATTAACAAATATTAGAACATTGCTTTAAAAACCGAAGGGTGGAAAAAGCGCAGATTCTCAAAAAGATCTATTTTGAACTCAATTTTTAAAAATCCTGTGTTTGTATTGAATTGCAGGATAGAAATAGTAGGCTGGCTGTAAAATACTGAATGATCAACGTGTTTAAAAAAAACCTTGCCTGATAGCAATTTATTACTTGCAATAGCCACCCTGCACATATCTCCTTGTTCATAGCTTCTAAGCAGTATAGAGAAGTAACAAGGCATACTATAGCAGAAGTGTGTGAATTCAGGTGAAAATGCAGTCACAAGAAGATTCCCTGGTTTTATTCAGATTATACACAGTTACAGCAGATACAGCTTGTCCCATCTTAATGGTACAGTAGAGTGCATGTTGACAATTCTTGTTTTTTCTGAAACTGTTAAAGGAATTATTGGATTAGTCAGGCAATGGGTGGATGTTAAACAGAAAGGAAAGTACAAAGAGCAAACTTCTGTGTAAGATATAAGAACCTCTGAACTTTTACTGTGAAAGACTGTGTGTTTCTGATAGACATGGTGGCATTTCATATTGTTTCATTTTCTTCCTGCTTAAATAGCAGGCTGAAGTGCTTGTGGTTGTTGTTTGCCTCCAAGTTGTTTCCAACGTATGGTTACGCCAAGGTGAACTTATCACGGAATTTTCTTGGCAAGATTTATCCAAAGATTTGTCATTGCCTTCTTCTGAGGCCAAGAGAACACTTCTTGCCCAAGGCTTGCCCAGTGGGTTTCCATGGCTGAGCAGGGTTTCAAACCATGGTCTTCCAGAGTTCTAGTCCGATGCTCAAATTACTATACCTGGTAGATGTATGCATAAATAGATGCTTTTGCCTATTGCTTTATCAAAGAATTGTTTCTTATTAGTTCTGATCTAATCTTTCATCATATGTACTACAAACACCCAAACAGGAGAAACAACAAGAATACAAAAATATTTTTATTTAGAAAAATGTTCGTGCTGCTGACACATCCACAGCAACATACAGTTTTCAGAATTCAGCACAAACTTCCTTGACAATTCAGTGAGAAATTCCACTAACCCACATTCCTAATTATTCAGATGTCGTGAATCAGTCTCAGACCACTTTGATTAATAAGGTTATACTCCACTCTTTAAGATGCTCCTTGTGTGCAACAGACATCATATACCTGTTGTATGTCACTTAATACAGTGGAATGTTAATATTAATGATTACATTTAAATACATTTATAGTGTGCGCTGGCTTGAGAGTTTTAGTCGACTGGAAGGCAGATTATAGAATATGAAAATAAAGTAATATTACTGTCAAACTGTTATAAACAAACATTCTTCCATGAAAATAGGTATTGTATTTTTTTTCTTCATAAGTAAGGTAAAATGTAATGCAATTAAAGAGTTTCAGCATTAGCAATAATACCACATGTGGTTGCTACAGAATATAGGGTAACTAATGAGGCCCTACCAGTACCCGGCGTTGCTTCCACTTCAACTCTGCTTTCTGGCCTTTAGGGATTTTAGTTAGATTTGCAGCATTATTGTAACAAGCATTTTAAATTTAACTTCTGTTTTAGTGGCATTCTGGAAGCACATAAAGACCCTTTTTCATTGACATTGTGAATGGCATCATTACAGTTCTCTCATTAGCATCATAATGACTCTAAAGGAGTAGTGAGTGAAAATGGAGTAGCTGCTAAAGGAATAGTGAGCAAATGGAAGAGTGTAGCACTGCACAGTAACTTCTTACTGAGTAGAACTTTTTGCATGCAATGAAAGTCTGACATTTTAACCTTCAGGCTGCTTCACATGCCTCAGGGTGTTCTCTTAATGTATGCATTTGGCTGGCAACATGGAAAATCTGTGGTAGCCTAAGGATTAAGGGCTGGCTTCAATATAAACTTGGTCTGGCTTCCCTACTACTAAGGTTCTCACAAAAGCTTTGTAAACAGATTTTGAAACATAGATCTAACCACAAAATCCAATCTTTTATGCTGCACTTCTTCACAGAAAATAAGTTCACCCAGTTCTCATCCTTGAAACATTTCTGTCAGTTTTCTGTTACATAATAAGTACGTAAGTATGAGGCAGAATGACTTGCCATTCCTTCTGCTTGTGGAACTAGCGCCAAACTCAAGACATCAGATATTTTCAGTATACCAATGACCCTGAGATTTCTAGATTTTTAAAAAATATTGAGGACCCCCCAACTCATAATTAGTACAAAATGTTGAGTGAATGCGCATATATTGGGCTTAGATAGAAATTTTCCAGATTGAAGTGGAATAGCAATCTGTGTATACTTAACTCGAAACTAAAGACCTTTCCGGACTACACTGTTATAATGCTGTTATTCCACTTTCAACATCCTGTGGAATTCTGGGATTTGTAGTGTACTGAGGCCAAAGAGCCCTCTGGCTGAGAATTCTAAGTGCCCCTCCCCAAACTGCAAACCCCAGGATTCCATAGGATGTTGAAAGTGGAATAATAGCATAATAATAATAGTGTAGTGCAGAAAGGCCCTAAGTCCCATTGAACTCAATGACCCTAATCTCTGAGTAAACACGCCTATGACCGGTGCTGCCCCCTGTAATGTTCCTGGCTAGCGGATCATGCTGGCTCCTGGACGCCACTCTTTCTGCACAAAATGGCACCCCATATGTTTATTACTATTTCCTATGAGGAAGGAGAGGCAGCTCTATTGTTGTGGTATGACTTGCAATTAGAATTGCATATGGGAAAGGGGCAGGCTTGCTCTTGGTTCTGCCTCTACATCATACCCCATCACCTTGTTGTGCTGCCGTCTAAATGTGAAGGCAGAGAGTCTAAACTTTGCATGTGTGGAGGAGTCTGCATGAAGGACAGAAAATCCCACACAATTTAGAACTCTGCAGTATCACTTTCTAAATCATAGGACATACGCAGCTTTTCTGCATTTCAGTCTTCCCTGTCCAGTGTGTAGAATACAGCAGAACTGGGTCAAAGAATTTAGTGGAAAGTACAGAGTCAATAAATGTAGACCCATTTGCCCCCTTAATGTGAGGTAGCTGAACTTTTGGATAAGGTTAGTTAAAGGCAATGATCTACAAAGGCAGAAAATCTAGAGAAAAATTAAATGTAGTCTGGCATAGTAGATTTCCCAATTTTAGGTAGCAAAAGCATTATGCTAGTAGAGGTGTCTCAACATGCATGGATTCTGAAATTCACCACTTTAGAAGGCAGCTGTGAGATTAAATTATGTAACCAATTATAAAAAGAAATGAAACACAAGCACCTTTTATAATCTTTCATAATATTGTTATTTCACTTTCTTACAAGTTACAGAAGCAACCATTCAAAAACTTTAGAGAAGTGGGATTGTCAGTGTTTTGCCTACAAAGTTAAACATGTGTGTGTGAGAAAGCTGTAATAAAGTGTCATAAATCACTTGTTAGGTTCAGTCCAACACAGTTGATCCATTCATGAAATCAGGCTTGTGTGTACATATCCTGTCCAATTTATTTATTTATATTAGAACATTTGTGCTCCATTTCTTTGCTGCCAAAATGGAAGTATTTAAGATGGCGCTGAAGGTTCTGCATCAGGAAGAAATGTGCATCCAAGACCAGTATTGAATGCCCTTTCTGAAGAGGGTAGGTGAGAGACTGCAATCATAGAACTATTCCAGAAAAATGTTATTCTGGGTCCCATAAACTCAGTGGGCCTCACTTCTGAATTGACATACACAGAGCTGCATATTATATCCAGGATGTTTCCTTGATTTAAACAGGTAAGTGGTAATTAGATGGCGATTTAGTGTTCAGTGTGGGGATATTGTGGCTTCAAGTATACTTCCTTCAGGAGATTTCCTGAACTGGCTTGTATGACTGTCTTTATAATTTAATTAATATAATTTACAAAAATAAACAAAAAAGTGAGTCCTAATCCAAAAGAAGTTGTGTGTTTATGTGCCTTCAAGTTGCCTGTCGACTTATGGTGACCTCATGAATTTCATAGGGTTTTCTTAGGCAAGGAATACTCAAAGGTGGTTTTGCCAGTTCCTTCCTCTGAAATATAGCCTACAGCACCTGGTATTCGTTGGCGGTCTCCCATCCAAGTAGACTTAAATGCTATTAAAATCAGTGGAACAAGTAGTGGCAAGTAATTTGAATTTAATCAATTTCAAAGGAAATTAACTGTGACTAAATTGTTTGGGACTGATACCACTGGCTAGGGAGAGTAGACTATGGTGGGGAAGCAACATTAACAAGTATCTTTTTGAAAAGAAAGCCATATATTTTAAACTAATAGCTTACTATGCAGGAAACATTTCCAATAACGTGTAGCAGAATGAGCGATGGCTAAATAACTGTTCCACAGCTTGCTGGGCAACAGAATTGGTTAAGAAGCACTGTAGTACTTGTGCCCTAAGGTAAACCAATTCTGAGGCCAAGTGATCAATTTCCTGAGTTCTGTGACAAACCAAGCTGTCCATAAACATGCAGCCCAGCAAGTTTTATGCATTTTTCAAGGGAACAATGAAGCATTGCAACATAAAGATTTGAGCTCTTTGTTGCTAGCCACTGCTCATTTGGAGACTTCAAAGTAAGTGGAAACAGCTAGAGATCGTGAACTTTAGAAACTGGCTGAGATATTGTCCTTTCAGAGAAACTTGATATATCATATTAGAATGGTGAAGGGGGTCAAAAATATAAATTTATTTCTACTTGGTATTAATTTCTTGTTTATACAACATAGGAAGATTCTATATTGGCCCACATCAACATTGATTCATTTCTGGAGAAATACTTTTTTAACCCTGATATTTTACTTTTGACATCCCCTGTACACAGTTATTGCTTATTTTCATAGTTATTTATCATTTTAAAAATATACAATAAGCAAATAAATTATTGTTGTTTTTAAAGAAGCGTCCTGTGGAATCTCATGTACTAAATTTATCCTAGTATAGGTTTTCATGGAAATTTGAATCCCCTAAGTAGTTCATGTCACATTTTTCAACATCAAGCCATTGCAATGCACATAAGGCCTGACCTGTTAGCCATTTGTAGCTGGACGTTTTAGAAAGCAGTCTCATTTTGGCTGCAGGATTCTGGCCCCAGTCCTGCTCACAAGAGTGAATGCTTCCCTGCCCCACAACTCTTGGCTGACATAACAAAGAGATTCTTCAGGCATTTGAACACCAACCGGAGGTCTTGAATATTCTTTATTTATTATTGTTCTTAGTCTTGACCTCCTGTTTCATCAATCTTGTTCAGACAGGCTTTAATTCTTAACATACTGCTGGTTTTCCATTCCATTCCCTTCCTGCCCACATCTCCCCCTCCTCTTGGAGGACACCAGTCTTTGGCACTGGTGCCACTGAGTTGAAAAATACATGGAATCTTGAAAAGGAAACGAATTTCTTGTTTCTTGGAGAGCGCAAGGCAGAGGAGGCTGTCTGGTTTGCGTGCCAAAGAATAGGAGAATTATAGTAGAAACTGTATGGCGAGGTGGGTTTGCTTGTCTCTTTTAGAAAGTTTCTCTCCCTCATTCCCTCTCTCTCTCTCTCTGACTGGATGGGTAGCTCGCACAGCCTGGCTCTGGCCCCGGAGTCCCTGCTCCTGTTTAATATTCTGCTTGCTCCACTGATGTTGTGCTTGGCTCCTGTGGGACTGCAACTCACGGCTTGAAACCGGAGCCAATTTTCTGTCTTAATCTCAGTGTTTTGACTGGAGGCAGATCCAGTTCAGCCCAATCGGGGCTGGTGGAAACAACTACCTAAGAGTCTCGCTCCGTTTCGCTTGGGGAGGGAAAGAAGGGGGGGAAGCGAGAGAGAGAGGGGGAAAGAGAGAAGCCGATCGCCCATGAGAGACACACAACACATACAATGTCGTTGCTGAGGTCGCTGTATGTGGAGAGAATAAAGTGATCTTCTTGCAATCTGGGAGCATCGCTCGGATAGGTTTGTTTGGATTTACAGCTTCTTCCCTTTCTCGGAAAAAAGGAGGAGGAGAGTCTATGAATTAAGGAGTGTAAAGAGCAGTGGCAAAGGGACTGGGAACAGCTAGCCAGTCACCCGGGAGGAAAGGGCCGCCTTTCTCAGGGGAAAGGCTACCAACCGAAGCCACCCTCATCTGGAAGTAAGTGTCTTCGGGGAGTCCAGGGAGCTTTATTCCCTGAGTGTTTGCGGGGGGGGGGGGCGGCGGCGGCGAGGCGTCTATGTAGTGGGAGGTCACTCCTTGGGTCTGTTTCCCCTCATTTGTTTCTTGTAGTGGAGCAAAAATGTAATTTGTTTTACGGGAAGATGCGGGCAAGGCGAAAGCGACGCACCGCCTCTGTCTGCTGAGCGCCGCTGAATGGCATCGGCACGGGGCGACTGAGCGTGGGGGCAACGGGGCAGGGAGGCAAGCCGGAGGCTGGGAGGAATGGGTCCCTCGGCGGTGGGGGAGAAGGGGAGGGGAGGAGGGAGAGCGCCGAATGCCAGCCCGACTGCGGGAGCGCGGGCACGCCACGGCCGCTGCCAGGCAGGGCAGGGCAGCGGAGGGGAGGGGAGGCGAGGGGAGGGGAGGGTCGGCGGCGGGCGGGCGGGCGAGGGGACGCGCAGGCTGCCTGACCTGACGGGCCGCGCGATCTTTGTCTTCTTCCCCGGCAGACCGGAGGCGCAGCCGCGACGATGACTCTCGTGCTGCCCCTGAGCAGCTTCTGCGAGCCCATTGTCTCTTCCGAGGGGGCCGGCGAGTTCCAGCCGCTGTGGGAGTCGCGCTGTTGCAGCAAGAGCAGCCCCGCCTCGGATGCAGCCAGCCCCGCCGCCGCCGCCGCCGCCGCCGCCAGCAGCAGCGGGAACAGCAGCAGCCACGGCCAGCCGCCGCCGCCGCCGCCGCCTCAGGGCAGCGACGGCAGGGCACCGGCTGGGCACCCCCCCGCAGCAGGTAAGACATGGGAGACTCCGCAGCTGGGGTACCACCAATTATTACTACGAACGCCGCCGTCATTACTACGAGGACATCATCATCGCTAATTTTATCTTCACAACAACCTTGCAAGGTAGATTAGGCTCAGAGAGTGACTGTTTCAAGGTCACTCTCTGAACACTGAGTTTCAGAAGACTCCCCTGCTGAATTCCAAAGGCCCATATAATGCCCATTCTCCTACCTAGTGGGGCCCGAGGCCTTCCTGGTGCTCATTATTAACGGGGGAAAGTAGCTATTCTTTCTTCCTGTTGTTTCCCATTAACCTCTGGCACTCAGAGGTACACGTGTCTCTCTTTACAGAGAAGATACATTAGCTCTTATGACTAGTGCTTGTTGGAAGAGAAGGTATTTTCATTCTTGAAAAAATCTGTTCCCTGGCACTGTGCTTTTCATCCTGGAAACTTCCCCAGTCACTCAGACTGCCTTAGGCTGCAATTCTGTGATCCCTGGGAGGACATCCCAAGCCTCACAGCATGGTGCATAACTCACTGTTCACTCACAGATGGGAAACAGGCTCTCTTCTCATACTTGTGCTTGTGGGAGCTTCTACCACTATTCCTCTACAACAGCAGTGTTCCAAGAGCAAAAGGGGTGGAATGGGAGGTGGAGCTTCTCATTCTTCCATCATGCCCCAGAAAAAGAAGGGGTTGGGAGAAGTGTGCCATATAATTTTGGTAGTTCTTCCACTTTGGATTTTTCATCCTGTGCCCTCTTTGGATTGCTCAGTCTAGGGCCCAACAATCTGATTATTTTAGAAGGCATTTGCACCAGCTGCTCAAAGCATTTTCTTCAATGTTAACTGTTTCGGTAAGGTTTTTCTGGTGAGAAGAAAACAGATGCTGGATTTAAGCCTCCATATGGTGACCCTGGGTGCATCACACACTCTCAGCCCCAGAAAACCTTGTGATAGGTTCACTTTAGGGTCACTATAAGTCAGAAATGACTTGAAGGCACACAACAACAATAATGTTCCAATTAAAATCAAGCACTGGAGTGTCTCTTTTTGGACTCAATATGCTTTCGTCCCAGATCCTGTTTTGTGTGGTACAGATAAGCCCTGCAACATACCAAGTAATAAAGATGATTAGTGTGTCTTTTGAGCTTCATCTTTGCAATCAAGAGATAAGAGAGTAACCTTATGCCTGGACTCTTACAATACTATTGGTAGGAGCTCATATGATTAAATTCTCCCTTTTACAAGAGGAAAAATCTCTGCAGATTTAAAAAAGAAAAAACTAGTTACAGGGCACAAGGACTGTAGTTCACCTTTCTACTTAGAATGTTTTCTTTACATGTGGGTGGAAAGACATCAGGTGGACCTTTTACACATGAGCTCCCTGCCATGCAGTCTGAAGTGGTGCAGTCCACCCAAATTTGCTACCTCATCTGTGCCTGAGAACTAATTTTGTGTATTTACAGTCTCTTTCTAAGCATATAGTTTTCTCTCCAGCTTACTGACTTCCCAACAAATTACATTACCAACCTTTACAGGCATTATTTCTCCAGAGAAGGGGCTTTGGCTTCTTCAGTGGTTTGAATTGCTCACAGTCTTTGGTTTGGAGAAGTGCTTTCTCTTTGTTCTTCTACTCTTCTATTCTTTTTGCATGAGAAGAGGGAAGGTGCCCTCTTTCACTTTAGGACAAACCATAGTTTCTCAATAGTTTCTCAATGTGTCAGAACACATGGAAGTGTGGTTTGTGCCAGAGCTTAGAAAAGTCACCTTGGGCATTTCTTGGAGATTCTGGGAGTTGTAGTTCAAAGCAGTAATTTCTTTCAAATCCCTGTTTTTTCCTCTTTGGATCAATGTTAAGTAAAACAAATCAGAATAAACCTGATTTCATTTCCTAATTGGTTACTTAAGCTAAATTAAACCACAGTTCCCAAACTTTGGATACAATTTGGACTGTGGTTTGTTCTAGAGCAGCCATTCTCAACCTTTGGCCTACTAGCTGTTTGGGACTTCAGCTCCTCAAACCTATTACCATAGATCAGGCTAGGGGAGGCTACTGGGAATTGAAGTTCAGAATAGCTGGAGGAGCAGCTGTTCGAGAGTAAAAATAGAAGCTTTCACATCTTTCTAATGGCTCATAGTTTAGTTTGAGAGAATTCCTATCAAGCATGGCAGATGCACAGGAAAAGTCAATAAAGAAGAATCTCAGGCAGATCCAGTGGTGGGTAGAACCATGACCAATAGTGGGGAGAGTCTGTACAATTTCAAAGTTGTATACTACCTGTTCTACCTATTTGCTTTCTGCTAGTTTTCTCTTGTACTTCCCCACATTAAATTAGACTAAGGACCACAGGTGGACTGTAGGCCACAGCTTCTCCATCCCAGGTTATGAGAGACAATAAGAACCAAAGCCTCTTGTTGTAGAAACTAACCAGTCTCCTTTACTTATTTCTAACTTCAAATGTGAGTGGCTTTGCTGCAGGTTTTCAGCATGAAAGAGAGCTCTAAAATCCTAAAAGGTGTCAGTTTTACTTTGCTTTGGAATCCCTTCCTTAAGGAGTCCAACAAGGCCTGATTCTGCATAGATTTTAGAAAATTCTTCTAGGAAAAAAGCCTAAATTTAAATTCCAAATAAACATAATTGTAGAGCAGTTTGGTACCACTGTAGCAATATTTAATGTAGCTGCTTGCTTAAATGTTTGACTGTTTTGCCTTCGTATACCACAAGAGCCTGGTTGGCTAGTTGTCAACACAAAATGTTAGAATGAAATATATTTGTATTCCACATGCTTTGAGCCTGAGTCTTGAAAACAAATTCTGGGGCTAAGGCCTACAGCATCCTGTCTCAAAAGTAAGTTTATACCACCCAGTTTGTGTTGTATTTTATTTATTGGTGGTTTAAATTAGCACTGGGAGAGGCAATGTAATAAACCCCAAACAGGTGGCCATATTAAATGCTAGACAATAATTAAAATTTCATTCTCAGTGGCAGCATATGGTTTGATTGGAGTACTGTGACCCAGTCTAGATTACAGTATCCAGTGGTCTCCAAAGAGTTCAGAGTAATTACATTTTTGGCTACCTGTTCCAAATCGCTTCCTTTCTATTGAGCTTAAAGCACGTCATCCCAAATTGGTTTATAGCAAATTATGCATATTTGATACATAAATTACAAATAAGATTTGGTCCTCCCAGAAGGACAGTGTTCTTTCCTATCAGGTGGTTTGATGTGAGCGCATTCATATATTATCTAATAAGGTGGTTGTTAATAGCTCTGTGATGTTTCAAGCACTAGCAGCAAAATTGTACACATCCAATCAAAAGTAAGACCCACTAAGTTATTTGGAAATTAATTCCTAGGAAGTTGGTAAATGTGGCACCAACTTCCACAGGCAGAAGCCTCTTGTGAGTGCAATCCTGTAGTCTAGGGCACTGGAAGGCAAAGTGTGGCTTCTGAATCCCCCCATAGATCCCAATTTTTTTAAAAAAAATCAGGCAATCTTTTGTCCAAATAACCGGCTCAAAATGGAACAAATCCAGTATAAATGCAGTGTTTTTTTCTCCCATATTCTCTGAAGTCCAGTTGAAACTGGAAGTGATGTGATGTCAGTTCTGGTTGCATTGAATGCATTATTGTGGCCTGCTGGAGGGTGCAGGAGTGAAAAACAGACCTCTCCGCCTCTACAGTTGCTAAACTCCACTCCAGGGAGAAATCCCAGAGGCCATAAGATATCTCACAGCACCCTTTCCATGGGTAGTGTATCTGTGAAACGAGATGTCTAAGGCAGGAGTTCTAACTTGACTGGAGGGGGAAGCGATAATGCCGCAGCTACCCTGTGGGTGATATTCCAGGAATAACGAGTACAAAAGCGGGCGGGGGGCAACATATCAGGAACACATCTGGAGAGGCATTAGATAGGAGAAAGAACTGTGCCAGCCTGAAGTTGGCATAGTTTTTTCTCCTCACCCATTGGGGGCAGGAATAGTGAGAAAAAAGAGGATTGAAGAATTAAGAGATCTTCCCCTCCCCATTTTATCTGCCATGGCCCATGCGAGCCCAGAATGACTCAGGGTACCTGCACCACATACTCATTCCTGAAACCTCTCTAGGATTGTTTGTCCAATTCTCTCTTCCAGCCAAGAATTTGGAGAGCTCCTTTGACATTTATAGTCTTTCTAAAGAAAACAGTAGCATTCAGAATCATGCCGAAAAACATACTCTTTTTCTAATTGCTAAGAATATCCACCATAACTTTACAAAGCATATTTTTGATTAAACCAGACTTGCAGATCATAAGTAGCCAATATTGCAGAAGTAATTATTTCTATATTTTACTGCAGGGGTGAGTATGCATGGCAGTTTGGGGGGCCATTTTGGGTCACCCCAACCATATGGGAACACATGGACATTTCTTTGAGACTGGAACATTCCAGTCACTAGAACTTATTTTGAGGATAATTTTCAGCTGTTTTAGAGTGTAGTGGCAAAACAGTGTCTAGAGGCAAAAGCAGGGTCCCCACAGACAGTTTTTGACCAAAAATGTATCTTTTCAGCCAATTTTTTTAAACTCTGGAGAGGGGCTTGGGAGGATCTGAAAGTCAGGAGGAGCTTAGTGGTGCTGTTTTTCAAATGGGTTGGATGTGTAGAATGGAAGTCAAATGTGAAAGACTGCTTAGAATGATGTGATGACCATGCTTAAATAAACAAACTCATTTCCTATACCATTTTGCAGCACAATCTTTCACTTCCCACTTAATGCCTTCCATGTGAACTGTTATTAAACTAAGTAGCACAAGTTTGACCTCGTTGAATATGATTCTGTGAATGTGAACAGAGTCCAGGGGATACAGTCACACTCTGCCCACCTTGATCTTGAAGTTTTGTTATTATTAAGAGCCATCAAGCTGTGCTTTTCCGTATTACATTGTTATAGTGCTATTATTCCACTTTCAACATGCTATGGAATCCTGGGGTTTGCAGTTTAGGGAGGCGCATTTAGAATTCTCAGCCAGAGGACTCTTTGGCCTCAGGAAACTACAAACGCCAGAATTCAACAAGATGTTGAAAATGGAATAATGGCATTATAACAGCGTAGTGTGGAAATGCCCTCTGACAAATGGCAAGCCTATTGTAGAGTTTTCTTGGCAAGATTTATTCTAAGGAGATTTGTTATTTCCTTCCTATAAACTGAGAGAGTGTGACTTGCCAAAGGGCACCCAGTGGGTTTCTATGGCTGAGCAAGAGTTTGAGCCTTGGTTTCCTAGACTCCTGTCCAATTCTCAAACCAATATACTACACTGACTCTCAGTCTTGCAGCTATCTCGTTCCAAGGTCAAATTCTTTTCTTGTGTACACCTCTGTTAATCCTAATTGCTTTCCCATACACCTTGGCATACAACTTGGTCATTTTATTGTTACTAAACATTTCCTAAGAATTAAAGCATGCAAAAAAGACTTAATGACACACCTTTCAGACTAGATACGATGAAATCTGAATCACCCTTTTGAGAAGGTAACTCCTTACTTACATTTACTCGTTAAACTTACACACACAAACATATATATGCATTCACACAATTTCATTATGAATTTTTTTGTTCACGAATCAATAATCAAATACTTTTCATACATGTTTGACCTCAAATAATGTATTTTCCCCATTTTTTTTCATTTCTCAGAAAGGGACATCAGTTCTTTGTGTGCCATGAGGTCATTTTGTCAGTTAGTTTTTGATGTCTGTTATCCAGAATTCATTGTGAACCTGCTTACTTCTCTGTGTATCTTCCATTTAATACAATTGATATTTTTTCTGTTCATCTATATTTTTGAATTACTTCTTATTACTGAATAAACATTTTCAGTTGCACATCATTTGACATTTTATAACAAAGCATTCTTCTTTTTTCCAAAGGGAGCTGGGTTAGCATTTTCTCAATAGTCTAGCTATGAACTTCACCAAAGCAAAAACCTGTGAGAGATGTCTTTGTTTTGTTAACACAGAGGTATGCAATTTATTTGTATGTAATTTATTTTCCACAGGCTCACAGCACAGAGGAATTTTAAATCCTCTAGCAACATCCAAGATCACATACTTTAAAAGAAAATATGTGGAAGAAGAAGATTTTCATCCACCGCTCAGCAGCTGTTCACCTAAAGTGAGTTTTTAAAAGTGATATTAACACATTTCTGATATGAATTTTTATGACTTTGAATATCTTCTACCCAGGCAAATGCCCCACCCAGACAATATTTCAATCTCCTTAAACATTAATTCTTTGTTTCCTTTTTTTAAAAAAAAAATCTATAATCTACTTTTGGTTTGCTGAACAAAATAGCTAGTCCCTTTGCATTCTTTATTATTGCAGTTCATTAAAAGATAAAGTTTGGGAAGGGATTGGCTTGCTCTTACAAGGGTTCCTAAGAATAATTATTCTCTACAATTCGGATTGGCTACTTCCAGCTGACCTATCAGATACATTGCACTTCCTTTTATAATGCCCCCCCCCCCAGCTTTTTGCCCCATGAGATTGGGAGAGTTTGGAAGAATTTTTTTTTTAAAAAAACCCTGTCACTCCTAGAATCCACCACCCAACACAGCCGTTCTACATCCATGCTGGCTGGAGGATTTTGTGAGCTGTCAATAAGTAACTTTTCTAGTCTCACTTGGAAGTGTGCTTCCTTTTTGCTCTTTGTCAACTCTCTCACCAGGGGATACTCAAATTGACATGTCCCTCACTTACAATATTAAATCCACGTTCCACAGCAAGTACAATCAGGGAAGACAAAAAGTTTTTCACTTGAAATAAGTAATCTTAATTACACCCTGTCATAATAGTAGGAAATATATATATCAAAAAGATAATAATTAGCTGCCTTTTAATGACATCCCAAATGGTGTTCTATTCCATAATAGGAAAAAATAGCACCAAGGCCATTTCCACACTACACTGTTATAGTGCTATTATTCCACTTTCAACATCCTGTGGAATTCTGGGGTTTGTAGTTTGTAGAATTCTGGCTGAGAATTCTAAATGCCCCTCCTTAAACTGCAAACCCCAGGATTCCATAGGATGTTGAAAGTGGAGTAATAGCAGTATAACAATGTAGTGCAGAAATGGCCTAAGCAAAATAATTGACAGTTTGTTAGTTCCAAATCTGTCTCCCAAATCTGTCTCCCAAGCCAGACTCCCTTATCCAATCTAAATAGTAGGGCCAAACCTAGGCAAAATATATTGAACAGAGATTAATTATATTTAAATAAATCTGAGTCTCCTGGATAAGATTAGATCTTGGAGAGTTACTTTTTTGGACTGGTCTTGCCAGCTAAGGGATTCTGGGAGCTTTATTTTTTTAAAAAAATAGATCTCCAAGCTCTTCTTTAGACATTACTCTTTGTCCATGGTGAGGAAAGGGTAAGGAGGAAACATTTTATTTGGAGAAGACCCCCCCCCCATGAAATGAGCTAGATGCCCTAGTTTGTACCTGAACCTAATCATAAACTGATTGGGTGGTTTATCTATCACATCCTTCTTCTCCAGTATTCTTCATTCTCCTGTTTTAATGTGGAGACATTGATAAAAGCCTGGTGCTGTTGTAAAACTCACTGAGCCTTGTTTAGATATTGGCGCTGCTGTACTCAGCGTGCCTTGATCTCTTCTGGTGCTCCATGCAAAAACAATAATGTTTGAGTGCTCCTTTCTATCTCTTACACACAAATGTGTACAAAATGTGCATAATAATGGTGCCACAATGGTGGCACGATGCATACTCAGGCTGCCATTACGACAATGCATGTGATAATGACTTAATGCTGGTTTTCAGTTTGTTTGACTGAAGTTTTGTCTACAGTGGCATCTTTTACAGCAATTCTAGATCCCCTTCTCTAATTTGGGGTCGTGGTTCCTTGCGTCTCATGACTTTCTGTGGCTCTTGTAAGTTCTGTCTCAGAAAGCATATGCCTGATGATCCTTCTGTGTGTATGTTGATGTTGATGTACTGCTAAAATCCTGGTGCTATAGTCATAAATAGCCTTACTAGGGAGAAAGCCAAATTGAAAGCACAGTGGGACCTCTTTCTCTATACACATTGTTTGTATGCGTGTGTCTGTGTGTGTGTGCATGCGTGTGTTTCATCTTGTTAAATGTATTGTGCCATATATGTTTTACTTTTTGATTTTTTGCCACTGTGAGCAGGCAGGCAATGATGTTAAAATGATTTTAAAATAAACGTGACTTTTTCTGTCCTGAGTGTCACCACATGTAAACATTTCTTGAGCTTGGAGGTGGGTATCATAGTGTCTTATTCTGGCAATAAGATGACATATGCTTGAGAACTTTGAGAAAAGTTCAGAATAATAAATAATATAACTTATATCTTGAGTACCATGAGTAAAAGGGAGCTTGCAGAAGGCGTTCTCCTGTTTCCTCTTCTACAGTCCTTTTCATTCCTATAAATGTTTCTTTGTAGGGTCGGTGGATATTGCAGAACAGTGTGGGATGATGCCAGAAAAAGAAGAAAGCAGTTAATATTGACAGTCAATATGGTGTAGTGGTTTGAGCATTGAACTATAATTCTGGAGACCAGGGTTCAATTCCCCACTTGGCCATGGAAACCTACTAGATGACCTTTGGTGCATCACGTACTCTCTGCCCCCAGAAAATCCCATGATAGGTTCACTTTAAGGTTGCCATAAGTCAGAAATGACTTTGAAGGTATACAAGAACAACAACTCAATATTGGATGGAGTGGAGTCATCACTTCTCTATAGATCTGAACTGGAAAGTGCCAGGTCAGCCCTTTCTGCTCCCCTGTTCCACAGAAGGGAAGGTTCTCTTTCTGTGAGCTTTCTTTCTCTCAGGAACTCAGAATTCAAGCCTAAATAGCAGCAGAAGCAACAAGAAGACTCAATGACTTTATATTTCATTCTGCAGGAATCTGGACAATGAAAAAACACCGAGTGATGTAAAAATAATCATAATAATCTTGGCTCGAATCCTGTTGGTTAATCCCAATTAGAATAGTCACATTGAATCAATTGTTGAATGAAGAATCAAACCATAGGTAAATTGTATTGATTCAATGAGTGTACTCTAGTTGGGGCTAACAGTAGGATTCAAGTCCCTTGACATTTCCACACTAACCTGTTATAGTGCTATGATTCCACTTTCAATGTCCTATGGAATCCTGGGGTTTGCAGTTTAGGGAGGGGCCTTTGGGAATGTGTGGAAATGGCCCCTGTTTCCATTCATCTAGTGTTCTTCATTGAGATAGACAATGAAGACAACTATTATTATAGTCATTGTGAACAGGTGCAAAATGGAAGTGGATTTTCTAAAATGAGAAGTTTTAATTTACTATATTAATTTCCTTAGGCTTATAAAGCAATGATCTGGAAAAAATATATGTCTGCACTGGGTGAAATCTTTTAATATTTAAAGGAGACCTAATGAAACAAAACAATATGTAGCTTGACTCTCTAAAAATAGATTTTAGAATGACTTGCTGTAATGGACAAAAAAGAATTGAATTGGCACTTTTAAGAGTGTAATACTGCAGAACTGCAGATCATTGAAGAGCAGACTTCTCATTTCTGCATCATGCTGGGTCTCAGTGTTAGTAACAGTGATTTTTGAATGACTACTGAATATGATAGAGGTCCTTGCCTATTTTATTCCTCATTCTCTCCAGCTTTTTCCTAACCTGGTGTCCTTCGGATTCTTTGAACTATAATCCCTATCAGTGCCAGTCAACATAGCCATTGGTCAGGAATAATGGAATTTGTAGCCCATAATAGCTGGAGGATGAAGTGTAGGGAGAGAGACTGTTTCTTCTCTTTTCTCCTGTAACACCAACAGGACATTAGGTAATAGCTAGACAGTCTTTACAACTGTGATTTTCCTTTCAGTCTCTAATAAATACCAATCATACATGAATGTATTCATGTTTTGCAAGATTGCCATATTGCCTGGACATCTGGAAAACCAAGCTTTAAGCCCAGGGGAATGTCAGACTCTATGGTTCATGTGTATCATGACCTTTTTGCTAAATAAGATTGCCAAATGAGATGGTGATTTTTGTAAAGTAGATTGTTTTCCACTGGGAACTGGACAGAGACCAGGAGATAGTTTCACAGAAAGCACAGAGCAATCTGCCAGATACTTCTTGGTTTCCAGTTACAGGCAACAGTGACTGCAATTGAACCAGAGACACTGGGGTGAAAGATTATGTCTCTTTTTAATTGCTTTAAAAATGAGTCTGTACAATGAACTTCTTGTATAGAAACATGTGCTTCAAGTATTTTTAAAAAACAAATAGGACACTTAATCACTTATAGTACTGTATGTGTTTATTTCCATAGTATTTATATAAATAGATATTTTGTTAGAAGAATTAATAAGAAATTCTGTTACCAAATGGGATGAGCACAAATCCTGGGAATGGCTTACAAGGAATGAGGAATGTGTAAAAATATGCAGAAGAGGGAATTTGCTGAAAGGAAAGGGTTGGTTTGAAGGAAGATGCGTGTTTATGAAAAATTGGAAAATTTCCCCATAGTCTTCGTAGGAAAGATTTTTCCTCTCTGCCAAAATTCTTTGGCCACAAGGGAAAAGGGCAGAAGAAAAACAGGACATAAACAGGAATGTGTCTCCTTCTCATACAACATTTACTTATGCTTTTGCTTATCCTAATTGGTTGAAAGATGAAGAAGGGAGGCACTTGTGCCAGTGCCAATTTTGTGGGTAGGTAATCCTTACATCTGTCACCAAGTCTTCTGAATTTGGCAAAATTCTCTGCACACATCTCCTTCCTCCCCCAGACCTGCTGCATAAAGAATGCAATTACATCATTTACTGTTTTCTGAAGGTGCTTCTGCCCTCATTTTACCCAAAGAGCAGAAAAAGGATGGACCTAGTTTCAGATAGTAGGAAGTGACATCATATCTTCAGAATTTGGATGTATTATCTCATATGTCTCCAAAACACTTAAAAAAAAAAGCAAAATTGGCACTGATCCAGAGTTTTTACAAATGGAACTCTACTCACAGAAGGTTCTTGTAGGAGAAAGGGAAGATGATTTTTCTCTGATTTATCTTTCTTCCTGCAGCCCAGGGGGCTGTGTGGTGCCCCAGAACAGGGAAAGTGGTTGCAGTGAAAGGGAGTATTTGCCGAATCTCAAGGCCTGGACCCTCTTCTTCAGTCCTCAAGGGAAGGAGAATAATCTCAGGGCACGAGCCCCACTCTTTAAAATTGTATGTTCTTCCTCATTTGTTAGACTCTGTGTTTTTTATTTGCATGGTGCACTCTGTGCAGCCATGGTTGATAGTTAAGGTATCATCCTTGATGACTTCACTAGGGCCTGCTTCTCACCAGAACTCACCTCCTGGGACATTAAGTTTTGGCCCTAAAATCTCAGAGTGTGGGATATTCCTGAACAGGCAACTCTGAACTGAGAAGGGCTAATTTATAATTGGTAGAGATCTTCTCCACTTTGGTAGAGCTGTTTCTCCTTCTAGGAGCATCCATTAGGTTGTAACCCTTTCTGCAAACAGGATTCTGAGGTTCATATATGTCCGTTAATATGGGCATAAAGAAATTGGTGCAGTGCCGGATTTATGCATAAATAAGCATTACACTTTAGGACTTCAGATTATGAAAAATCTCTAAATACCAAGACAAATAATGAAATGAATGAATAACTTACAATAATATATATTTTTATATAATGCTACAGGGTCTCTTAATTCAGTATAACCTTGGGACTTCTTCATTCTGAACCTGAACTGCTATGATAAGTGTAGAAAATAACCAGCCTTCTATTAAACAAACAAACAAACAAACAAACCCTCAGAAGTCTGGATTTCTTTTCTTTTTATAAATTGACAGAAGACTTCTAACAGGGCCACTAACATATCAGCAGAAAAAAGAATATGCATCACAACAAAAAAGAACAAAGGAGAACATGGATTTGCGATAGAACTGCATATTTGAATTTGTAAATATAGACTCAAAATTAGAGAAAAATTAGATAATTTAAACAAAATTGCAATACATCTTACGAGTGCAAAATGATGGCGTGACAGATCAAATTACATTAGCACATTTAGCCAGACTTTGCTTGCATTGATGCCTGTTTTTGTTGTCTCCCTCTTTTTCTTCTGCAGACAATATCTATCTTTGAGGAGCGGGCCCATATCCTTTACATGTCATTGGAAAAGCTGAAGTACATTGATGACCCTGAGGTCTACCTAAGGAGATCTGTCCTCATAAATAATTTGATGAAGAGGATTCATGGAGAAATCATCATGCAAAACAACTGGTGTTTCCCTGCTTGCTCTTTTGGCACTGCCTCAGCCCAAGAGTGGTTCATGTCTCATGACTGTCCTTACAGGAAACGCCTTCGGATGACACGGGACGATTCTGAAAAGGTCCATACCTGCTGCTTTTATCAGGAATGTGGCAGCCACTATTTAAGTTTACCATTATCTACTAATTCTGGAACAGGGAACCTCCCTTCCTCCTCCTCTTCATCTTCCTCCTCCTCAATATCTTTGCCAGGATGTTCCCAACAGGTGGACTATGGTGTCGGCAGTGCCTCTATCTACAGGAATGATGATCAGATAAATGCCAATGAGATTTTCATTACCAATGCTGGGCCACACGGGCACCAGAATAAGACACTGTTAGACAATGAGAAAGGAGGCCATGAAATGGAGCGAGATCGTACTTCAGACTGGGAACCTATGAAAAGCGACCATGGTATCGAATGTAAAACTAAGTATTATGATTATTTTGAAATGGGGCATGGTGACAAGAGCAACATGAATGAATCATGGAAGAAATCCTTACGAAAAAGGGAATGCTTGCCAGGTGGCAAAATATGTTGCAGTAAAGGAAGCAAAATTTGAACCAACTTCATGTAACTGCAATCCTGAAGAACACATCGCATGTTGAATTTATCAAACTAAATGTCATTCTGGATGGATCTTCTTATACTTTTATACAGCCAATACAATCATGTCATAAGCTTCATGGATAGTTTTAATGACTAGGGAGCAGATTGCATCAAAGCGTATGTATGCTCTGCATCACAGAACTATTTATAAATATGTGGAATTAAAAAGCACAGCTGAATTGTGATATATAAGTATATTTTAGCTTTCATTGCTGAAAGAACCAATAAACCAGATGGAGAAAATGTAACCCTTCTGAAGTTTTGCCCTAGGGAGTTTGACATGATTTAAGAAGGATCTCCTTTATGCTCATCAATTAATTATCTATTTGATAAGCAAATTATTACCAGCAAAGGGGAGGTTTACTTCTTGCTCAACAATATGGCTTTGAGAAAGACTACATATAGTTGAAGAAGAATAAATGCAGAACATGATCTAGTATTGACACCATTCAAGGTGTTTACATGTCTTGTTTAACCAGTAGGGTGCAATAACACCTTTTTATGGAATCTTAATCAGAAATATCATGTTTAATTCTAGCACATGTACAGTTTTCATCTAAGCTGCAAGAATGAAAGAGCCTTATGGTGGTCTGTTTCTATAAAGGGCAGAATTTCCTTGGTGCCTTACTTTTTATCTTAATTTTTCCAGGGAGAAAATTAAGTTAAAAAACAAAAACAAAATAAAAACAGCTACAGCAGGGATATAGCCTAAACAGGAAAAAATAACAGGGTGGATCAAATATTATTAGAAATCTGTATCCTTTGAAAAAGAGAATTTGATTTCCAATTCAAATGCATCTATTCTTCTCATTTGCTCAATTGCGTTTTTGGTTTGCCATCTTTAGGAAGGGATTGAAGAAAAAAAAACCAGAGGTCTTTGGTAAACAAGCATTAGCTGCTTGAACATTTCTATGGCAACTGTCTGTTGCTGTGATTTTTCCTTTTTGTTTCTGGTATAATGAAGTTCATGAACCAGTGGCATGCTTTATACTTTACTCTGTTTCACATCATTTTCTCTCTTTAAAGTTGTAAAGAGCATGTACTGGGATTTCCTATAATGTTAGGGTTTTTTATTCTGGAAAAAAAGCACAATGTGGTGATACAAGATTTTTATCTGAAATGAATGTAAGGGGTTTAATCTTTTTTTTTAAAAGATCATCTTGGAGAAACAGGGAAATAACTTTCAATTATTAGACACAAATTTTGATCAGTTTCAGATGTCCTCATTTAAAAAAAAAGCACATTTGGGGCAAGATTTAGTTAATGTTCTGCATTTCTGAATACTGCTGATAACTGTGGGAGTGCTACACAATGAAGTCAGCCCCACTGAAATTGCTGAGATTTTAGGACTCTGTGTGTGTGGCTGAAAGACCCAAAAAATTACATTGGGAAACAAATATGGAACTTGGAAAACTCTGGACCAGAGTTCTCCAAATCCTCCAATCAATGACCATTGAGGCTGAGCGATTCTGAGAATTCTGGTTCCCAATAGTAACATTTCCATGCTTTGGGAAAACATCATAATTCTTCAAGAAAGGAGCCTGAGGAGCTTAACACAAATTATGAGCAAAGTGCTTAGTTTGAGTTGGATTATACATTCGCTTTCTCCATCTGGACCCAACCCTTTCAGTTACTTTTCCCAGATATCAGCAGAGTAATCTGTAGTGCTTTCCCCCATCCAGATGATTTTAAAAACCTGCTTGTTGTTAATTGCTGTCAAGTTGGCTTTGATTTATGGTGATTCTATGAATGAAAGATCTCCAAGTCACCCTATCGTTAACAGTCCTGCTCAAGTTTTGTAAGTTAAGGGCTGAAGTTTCCGTGATTGAGTCTATCCATCTGTAGTGCAGTCTTCCTACTACCTTCCACCTTACCAAGCATTATTGTCTTTCCTAATGAATCTTATTTTTTCATAATCTGTCCAAAGTACAATAATCTCAGTTTAATCATCTTGGCTTCTAGGGAGAATTCAGGCTTGATTTGTTCTTAGGAACCATTTATTTGTCCTTTTGACAGCCCATAGTATCAGCAGTACTCTCCTCCAGCACCACATTTCAAATACAGTCAGCCCTCCACATTTGCAGGTTTGACATTAACGGATTTGATTATTTGCAAGTTTCTCCAACCCCTTGCCCCCCACCTCAGGTGCTTCCTTTTTGAGGGAACCTTCCCTCTTGGCGGCTCCAATCAGGCTGTGAAGCTCTTTAAAAGCCGGTTTCCAGTCCTTCTCCTCTTTCTCCTCCACCAGCCACTGCCTAGCCAGCCAAGGACAGCTCAAAGCCTGATTTCTGAGAACCATGAGCCCTCTTCCAAAGCCCTCCATACACCCAAGGAAGAGATGTGCAAGAGAGAGGAAGTACAGGACCACTGTGCCAACCATCTCCTTTCCATGACTTGGTTTAGACTCTAGGTACCCTCTCTCCCTGCCTGCGCCCCAGCCCCTCTCCCACAGGCACACAAATTTTGATATTTGCGAATTTTTCACTTTTGAAAGGGTCCTGTGCCCCAACCCTAGCAAATGTGGAGGGCCAACCGTGAATTGATTCTCTTCCTGTCAGCTTTCTTCACTGTTGAGTTTTCACAACCATATATATATATACATCAAAAATATGATGGCATGGATAATCCTAACTTTGGTATTCAAAACCTGCTTATGTCCCTGCTCCTGGTAACTTTTCTGCAAAAGTTACATGAATTACTCAACATGCATCTTTCCATTTCCATTTTCTTCCACTCCTGTGACACCCAGGCTGTGAAAACAAATAAAGTAAGCTCCAAAATGCAGCACCTTTGTTCCTCAGAGTTCCCTTTTGACACAGTTATCTCTTAAAAATGTGAAGCGTACAGAGGGTTATATTGGCCTAGGAATTTAGAGAGGCACCATAGGCTGAATGGTTTACATCAGGGATGGGCTACTGTTCAGTGCAAAATGAAACAAACAAACAAAAGCAGTTTTGGCCCCCAAATGCTCCCAATGCCTTCTAGGAGTCATGAGAGCCATTTGTGTCATGTTTTTAGCCCCTGGGCTATTTTAGACCTATGAGAAGCCTTCCCCCCTCCACTAAACAGGAAGTAACTTCCAGTCACTTCCAGTTTTCAGAAAGGCCTTTAAAAAAGAAAAAGAAAAAACAGCCCCAGGAGTCTGCATGTGGCCTTCAGGTCACTCTTTGTCTAACCCTGCTTTACATGGAGCTCTTGCTTTACATGACAAAGGTCCTAGGTTCATAATCTATCCTCTCTTGTGAAAAGATCAGGTTATAGTTATAGGGAAAGTCTCTGCTGGATAGCTGCTGTCAGACAGAGCAGACAAAACCAAACTAAATAGATACAGACTTTTATCTAGTAAAAAGCAGTTTTTTTAATTTGATCAGTGTGGAAAATATTGAACCTAATTGCATACATGCAGGGGACCGTTGGTAGTGGAATAGGTACTCTGCATGTAACCAGAGGGATTTTTGTTTTGGATAGTACATTGTTTTTATTTGGGCTGGGTCTAAAAAGAAAATCTAGGGCTTATCTCATTGAAAATTTTAACAAATTAGAGGCAACAGACTATTTCCAAATTCTGATGTGGCTAGAGGTATCACCTGTATTAATATCCATAGGCCACTGATCTTATGCACGCTTACCTGAGAGTAACGACTTATTTCTGAGTGTACATTCATAGGATTCTGCTGCAAGTTAGGACCACAAACAATCCTGTGGCACTTTAAAAATATATTGTAACATGGGCTTTTGTGGAATAATTATGTTTCTGATGGAGTGAGCAATATTGCCTAGGAAAGCTTATGACATAATATATTTGTTAGTCTTTAAGGTGGCATATGTTCTTTGCCATGAATTGTAATGGTACTCACAACTGGAGTAGAACTACTGAATGAATTGTTCAATAGTGGGGTAGGTACTTAGACATATCCCACTGACTAAATGGCTCTGTTCTAGTAAGATTCATTCATCTGCATCACCAAAGAGTATGCCTTCTCTGTGTTTTCCTTCCCTTCAGTTTCATACCATGGATAAACTGTGTTGAAGGAACCTGAAGCAACTAGTCTGTTTGATGTGGACAAGAGGCTGCATTATTTACAGCAGCCTTAATATTCACTTTTTGCTTTATTAAAAAAGAAGTTGAAGGATTCCCATCTTTTCTTGTATGTTATCAAACTTAATACAACAAACTTATGCAACATGCATCATATACACAACTTGCATCAGTCTTAATTAGAGTCTGAAAGTAGTGAGTTATAAGCAACATAGTTACCTGTAATGAGTTACTTTTCTTTCTAACAAGGGCATAATGAACTGACATTCTAAGAGCTGTGGTGGCTGGTGGTTTCCATGCCCACTGGGCAGTCAGTTTGTTTCAGGTTTTAGTTTAAACCTTCAGAAGTCCCAGATGCTGAAACCCATGTCCAAAATAAGTTTAGTACCTTGGATAGCAACTTTAAAGTTCAGAATAATACCCAAAGTGGATTCATTCCTCCACTGTTATAAAAGACACAAGCTGCCACTGTCCTACAGTAGCATACTGAATATGACTGACATTGTTTTTGAGTGCATGCGTGTCTGTACATTAACAACTGACAGTTTCTAGCTGGTTATTTGAGAGCCAGTGTAGCGTAGTGTTTCAGCATTGGACTATGGCCCAGTGACCAGGGTTCAATTCTCTGCTTAGCCATGAAAACCCACTGGGTGATCTTGGGCACATCACACACACTCAGTCCCAGAAAACCCCACAATAGATTTGAGTTAGGGTTATTGTAAGTCAGAAACAACTTGAAGGCACACAACAACAATTTTCAAGTGTCATTTTCAGAGAAGTTTTAGTAGTATTTTTCTCAATTTATCCCATTTTCTTATCAACCCTAAGAAAGTTTTATTTTTGGTTATCCTTAAAAAGAAAAGTAACAGGAAAACAACAAATCATAAGTTGAATAATTTAACAAATTATTTAAAAAAACTTGTAGTGAGCAGTTAAAATGGATTTCTTTTTAAAATGCTGGAATGAGTGATATTTTATAAGCAACTTCCAAACTCTGTTGCTAACTGTCCTCACCCACCCCCGCCCATCTGAAGGATGGTAGATGAGATCAGTGCAGTCACTTAGGGAGGGGGGGAGGCGATGGGGGCGATTCACCCCAGGCAGCAATGTTTTTTTGGGGCAGCCAAACCTGTAGCCACGCCCCCGCGTGCCTTGCCCCCATGCCCCATGGCCCCGCCCCCTGGATTGTAGCCACGCCCCCTCCACACACTCCAAGCTCCTCCGCTGGGTCAGTGGGAGACAGTCTAACCCTGACAGCCCAGAAGGGGTACCACATATGTGCACAAACACACACTCATGCCAAATATTAAGTTCAAGATTTTACAAGCCTCTGATCCTTAAGCTGTGTCTGTAAAAATGTATACGGCGAGTATACCATTGGTTTGGCCTAAATACCCTACAGGCACCAGGTCCTATCTGATCTTGGGAGCTAAGCAGGGTCATCCCTGGTTAGTTCTTGGATGGGAGACCACCAATGAATACAAGGTGCTGTAGGTTATATTTCAGAGCAAAGCCATCACTGGTTTTCTGGCCTAAGAGAAACCTGTGAAATTCATGGGGTCACCCTAAGTTGACAGGTGACTTGAAGGCACATACATACATGTACTGTTGGTTAGTCCCAATTAGAATAGATCCACTGACTCAGTTGTTTAATGGTGAGTCAACATACAGGTAAACTCAACTGATTCAATGGCTGTTCTCTTGTTGGAACTAATGACTGGATTAAGACAATATACAACTGTAATTGTACATCAGTGTTCTTCTAATGCATTCTGTTGTTGTATTCAGAAGCCTATCATTTGCCCCAGATGGAATTAAATGAGGTTACCATCATCTTTCTTGCATGTGTAAGAAATACATAAAGAATTTCTGATGAGAATATAGGAAAATTTAACTATGCCAGTGGTAAGATATTTTCAAGGTTGATTAATGCTAAAAAGTTATCCTACCTTATTTCTCCAAGACAAAAACATTTTTATTATTGCTATCAATATTAAATATAGATCTCATTCATACAGTGTATGAGTAGGATCATTTACTCATTTGTCCACATGGACCAATTTTTTTTAAAAGCCGCTATTTCTTGTCTTATATTCAGTTGACAATAGGGAAAAAAAATCTGTTCTTTTTCCAGTATATGTCAAACATCTGATGTGTTAAGCTTAGATATTTAGGTACTTGTATACTAAGGTGGTGTTGTAGTAAAGTGAGTTTTTTTCTTGATATATATTTATTAAAATGATGAAACATCATTTTGATTTAAAAATGTTAAACGTGTTTGTTGTTTTTCTCTTTGCTGTCAAGAAAGATCATGGAAAGAACATGGTTGATTCTGTTGTAATTGGCTCGATCAGGGTGGGCAGCCACAAGACCAATGTGTCAAATATCAATTTTCAGAATACCTTGATAGGTTTTCTTGATGTGTTTTTTGGGGTTCAGAAACTACCTTTTATGGGTTGGGAGGAAGTTTCACTCACAGAGGTGCACAGTTTTGGGGAATTTTTCCTTTACCTCTATACCACATGTGTGAAACACAAGGTCCGCGGGCTGAATCCAGCCCACGAGGCCATTTTATGTGGCCCTTGCGCCTCTCCTGCAGCTGTGGCACTCCTCCTCTCTGGTGAGCCTGATCCCCACATTGTGGGCCCCCGGCTGCCGGTATTCTGAAGTGGGGCCCAGCAGCCAGCACTTGTGATCTACTTCTACTTCTGACTGCTCCTCTGTTCAAGTCTCACTGTGAGAGTGTTGCTACAGATTACCATGGCAATGCTTTGCTTGGTTCCATGTGGCAACTGGGGGCTGCGATTAGGGGAATGGGTTCACCAGGTACAGAGAGGATGGGGGGGCAGAAAGAGCCGGGGGGGCAGAAAGAGGCACACAAAGGGTATGGGGAGCAGAAAGTGGTACACTTTAAATATACTGAACAATTCTATATCATTTTACAGAGGTATAGGGACCATAAACTATGATCAAATAGCCCCAAAATGTCCAAGAAAAGAAAAGTTGATGCAGAGGGAAGGCAGTTTAAAAATCTGTAATAACTGAATGCAGAGGCAATTCTTTAATATGATAAAAGAGTATATACATTTATATAGTATTTACAGGTTCAACCAGCCCTTTGAGGGCAACCATAATGCTGATATGGCCCAAGGATGAAAATGAGTTTGACATCCCTGCTCTATACCATAACTCTCCTAACCCATTAAACAGTCTCCCGTGATCCTCTGGATAACATTTTCAGGGGAGCTGGGAGGACTGCTGTGGGGAGCAGCAGGCAGGGAAATCTGCTTTGCCCAGCCCAATTTCCTATATCTATATCTAGACACAGTCTGTTAGATATTGGTAAAGAGAGCTTGCATTCCACAAGTATTGATACACTCCTGGCTGCAACTAGGACTCCCTTATTCCTAGTCTAAGGATTCTTAAAGTGCTGTGTAAGCATGTAAATTGTACCAGTTTTATATGTAAAACTCCTGGATGGCTCCACAAATCCCCTCAAACCTGAGAGACTATTCTTGAAGCTGCAGCAGAACACTTGGCTTTCTTTGTATGGGAGTATTGGCTGCCATAATGAGGCAGATTTCATGTTTTAAGTTTCAAGGAAAAGACTTCAGACATTTATAATAACCAGATTTCTTGGAAGTGCATGGGAGGAGGCGGGAGAAATGAAAGAAAGAAAGAAAGTATTCGTTTTGCATAACTGGAACCCTGATTATTCAGATTTGCACAATATCAATGTCATGCTATGCAGGCTGACCCAGATGTACATCTTACTGTGCCCTAAAGGCACTATATCATGTCTGATCTTGGAAGCTCAGCTGGGTCAGTCCTGCTTAGTACTTGGATGGTAGACCACCAATGAATACTAGATGCTGTAGGCAACAGAGTTGGCCCTCCTCATTCACTAGGGTTAGGGGCTCAGGACCTTAACAAAGGTGGAAGAATGACAAACATCAAAATGTGTGTGTGTGTGTGTGTGTGTGTGTGTATGTGTGTGTGTGAAAGGTGCTGAGGCATGGTGGGAAGAATGGGCAAACAGGATCTAAACTAGGTCAAGGAAAGGATCGGGAAAGGGATTGGGTCAGCATGATGGCCCTATCCTTCCTCTCCCACTCATCTCCTTCCTTGGGTGTTGGGAGGCATCAGTGCTGAGGTTTGTGGTGCTGAGAAATTGGGCAGCTGACCCTCCTTACCTGGCCAGACAGTGGTTAGTGGAGAAGGAGGAGGACTAGAGATGGGTTTTTAAAGGGCTGTGCAGCCTGATTGGAGCCACTGAGAGAGAAAGTTCCTCTGGAAAAGATGCACCTGGCGTGGGGGGCAAGGTTTGAAGAAACTCGCAAATAGTCAAATCTGTGAAAGTCAAAACTACAAATGTGGAGAGCTGACTTTATTTCAAAGGAAAGATCTGGCAAAGCCACCTCAAGTAGTCCTTGCCTAAGAAAACCCTATGAAATTCATGGGGTCACCATGAGTTAACAGATGACTTGAAGGCATGTACAAATACAAGCATGTATAGGAGGCACCACCTCTGTTTTGTTCTGGGTGTGCTACATTTAAATGTACATGCTGATCAAGGAGAGATACAGGAAAGGACTTCATAGCAAATATAGTCTGAAGAAGGCTGAAGAAACTGGTTTTATTTAAGAAAGGGAGATTAATGAGAAGAATGTTTTCAATTTTTAGATCTCTGAACAATGAAAACAAAAGGAAAACAAGGTACCACAGTACTTACTGAGGGTAGGACAAGGAACTCTAATTCAGCAAGGTAGGTTAAGGTAAAACATAAGGGACTATTTTCTGAGTATCCAAACAGTTTATGTATTAGAATAAGCAGCACCAGGAATATTGCACATCTTGGGAGGTTTTTAAGAAAAGAATGTGCAGACATCTGGAAAGGATGTGAGGAATATCCTGCTGTGCAGAAATAGATCCTGATATGTACTGGCTGATTGCTTTTTTCTCATATTTTTTATGGATGTAGGGAGTGGGAGGAATAAAATAAAATGTTTTTCTTAAGTAATATGTATGCAAACAAAAGGATTGGAGGATTACATTTTTCAGATGATTAGATGGTTGTCAAAAAGTAGAATCTCTATGGAGGCAATAGGGTAAATCCTGCATTTTCAGCATGTCCTGCCTTTTCTTTAAAAAGCTAGCTAGCTAGCTTGTTCTTTAAAGCTAATCAGATAAGGTTCCAGCGTTTCCACTGCTGCACACCTATCTTAGCTAGGTAAGTGATGAAGGTCATCAGGCAGAGGAGTTTGGTAAGCCGTCCTCCTACTTTGAAAAGTGAACTTTTGAACTACAACTTTCAGTCTTTTTTCCATAGGGAACATGGCCAGTGATTAGTCTGGCTAGGCATTCTGGGAGTTGCAGTCCAAAAAGGTAACTTTTCCAACCTCTTCCTTCTTCAAATAATACAAAGCACATCTGTTTTTATACTGAGGGCTAAGTCCACTGTAAGTCCCAGGTACAGTAGACTCACTGAAGTCAGTGGGACTTGTGTATGTGATGGCTAACAAATCATATTCATTTCTATGGTTTCTCTGTAGTTGGGTCTAACACTGGATTCAGGTCTGAGCTCAAATCCCAGTATGGAATGGATTAGACAGAATAGATAAACTTGCTTTCTAGATGGATCTCTTTAGGGAAATGCTATAATGCTGTTTGGTACATGCCAAACTGGACAAAGGAAGCATAGCATACAGGGAGCCTTCCATATTCATGGATTCTGTATCCATGGATTCAATAATCCACAGCTTATTAAAAAAAAGAAATTCCACCCCCTGCAAAAGAAAATCCTTGATTTTGCCATTTTATATAAGGGATGCCATTTTATAATGCCCTTGTTTATAGTGGGACTTGAGCATCCATGGATTTTGGTATCTATAGGAATAGAGAAGCCAGAATTGTTTGGTCATCTGTGTTGTGACTTGTTGCTTAAGCAATAAACCATGGTTATTGCAAACAAATATTTTGCAATGTGAGATCATGACCATACATTTATATTCATTATGACTGAATGAAAGCTTACCAAGGCTGCAGAATATTCTTATTTTAAATGAGAGTTAACAGGCCAGATATTACAAGCGTGAACTACCCTATGCTCTGTCTCATCACAAGGTTCAAATTGAAGGCTTTGAGAGTCACCATCATAAGGGATTCTTTTTTTCATTCCACAGATGGGAATAGCTAGTTCCTTCTCTGCTTTGTAGCATCCAAGGTACTTCCATGACCTGCATGGATTTAAAACAACAGAGTCTTTATTTGAAATCTATACAGATATTTTTTCCTTCTCCCCTACGGGGGATCTCAATCAATAAATCATGGAGTTTGAAGGGACTTGATGATGGCTCAGTTAGTCTTTTAATACCACAATCTGCAAGAAGGTACAAAGTAAGTAGCCACAATCAATTAATCTTGTCATAGTTGATTACTAATCTTCCTCTAGTTTCTTTATGCATGTATTCCCACAGTATGACAGTCAGAGAAGCAAGCCAGAGAAACAAGTTACTTTCCTGGTACAGGCCAATGTAGACATGCAGGGCAACTGTGTGTATATAAAACATGAGTTTATCCTATGTATGGAAACAAAAACCTCACACAGCGCAGGGAAGTAAAAAAAACCCTGCCTCTCCTCCATATTTGATTGCTTTCAAGCAGCTTTTCCCATAGCAGCTCATAAACTAACAAGGAAAACTGCATAAAGATTCTTCTCATAGCTGAGCCAGAGTGGGGTAGTGGTTTGAGTGTTAGACTAGAACTCTGAGGCCGCTTCTGCCCTATATTCCGTCCATAGAATGTTGAGAGTGGAATAGCAGCCCTGTAACAATGGAGTGTGGAAATGGCCACAGTCCCCCTTCCCAACCATTCCATGGCTGATAGAGAGCAGAGGGGATTGGAGAACCGTCTGGCTATGTTGCAAAATGGCTGGATTAGGGGTGGCTTTCTCATCATAACAGTGACTTCTGAAAGTGGTGAAGCCATAGTAGAGTCCTGCAAGCACAACTCCAGCTACACTCAACCACACAAGACAGAGCTTTCCAAACTTTTCATGTTGGTGACACACTTTTCAGACATGCATCATTTTGAGATACAGTAATTCAGTAAGTAATTCAGTAAGTGGAAGCAGCCCCTCCACCTGAGCCTGGCCCGCCATTGCTGCCCCCTTCGCTAGGGTCTTCCTTGTCCCAGGACAGTGGTGGGAGAGGCGGCTGTTCCACCTGAGACTGGCCTGCCACCACTGCCCTTGCTGGGGTCTTCCTTGGCCCGGGGCAGCAGCAGCTGGAGAGGCAGCCCCTCTACCCATTACCTTTGTGTGGCACACTTACACACTGCAGCCGACACACTAATGCGTCACGACACACAGTTTGGAAAGCTCTGATGTAAGATCTCAGCCATGGAGTATAAAAAAGACTTATACATCTTTATTAGATACTGTGAAATAGGTTACCAGGACAAGATTTTGGTACCTTTAATAGCTGTGCTATTTTATCAGGAATTTTATCAGGTATTGCTTTATCATGCAAGCTTCACCTGCTGAAATCCCCTATGGGAGCCTGGTTCTGTGTTTCACCTGGTAACCCTACTCTGAAATGCACTACAATTTAAATTATCCTTGTGACTCACCATATAAAATGAAGGCATTTTTAAAAATTGGTCAGTTTTTTTTTTAAATTACAACAAACACCCAACATTTACAAAGTTTTGAGACAGAAGAGTGGCTGAACTAATAGCATTGATTTCCATATGAAACTGCCTTTGTCATAAAATGCTATGTGGTTTGTTTTTTTGCCATAAATTATAAAATAACAATAAATAACAATTATAACAGTAACAAGTGAATTTCTTCTGATGAATTCACTGTGTTTCCATAACTGAGGAGGATAGGTATTTAACACCTACAAAGTAAAAGCATTCCAAAATGAAGCAGAGTTATAAAGCAATTGCAATTTTATTCTGGGAGTATGCACACAATACACATTTATGTAGTAAAGGTTCTTTACTTGCATGGCAATTTTAAAAAATGACAGTCTTACAAGCTATCACCTTCACTGAATCTAAACAGGAGTATTTCAAATACAGAGGATTTCCAGTCATTTCATAAAAAATAAAATGTAGCATTTTCTTGTTGAGGGCTTCAGGAGAATGGAAACAATTGACTGAGCCACAATACAGAGAGATTCCCTTGTGATGTTGCAAGTATCTCTCTGAGGTCTTTTTTTTTACTTTAGTGTAAACATACTCCTGGCAGTCTGCCCCAGGTCTTCTGAAGCAGTTAATCCCAGCTCAGATTAATTTTGAGAATGCGAGCGATGCATCCAAGACCATCTAAGGCTTGGCTTTGGCCCCTGCGAGGGAAACAACTATAAACGTCGACCATGCAGAAGCTCATTAAGTACAGTATGTCAGAATGGGATCTCCAAAGAATGGATAATGGTGCGGAAGAGCTAGGTTAAGTAATCATCAACAAGCCTCTGGTAAGAATGGTAACAGCCTAGATCAAATTTATGAGCCTACCCCTTTCATTATGCAGTCAAAGATAAAAAGACAGGCTGCTCCTAAGACCATGTATTATTTGTAGTGGTTACATACCTCCACTAGATGGAAACTGGGGGCACATGTGGCCAAGCAACATTGGATGGTAAAAATTGTTAATAAGGAAGAACACATATGCTAGAAGAGACTCCTACAGATTGCTTTTCTCTGAACCTACTGGGAAGCTTTCCCTCCTTTCCTCTCTGCTGTTGAATTAATTGAGTGCTTTGCAGCAACTGAAATAAGCTGAGGATGAAGGGAGAAAGTGGAAGGAGAAGAAACAAACAGACCTTTTGAAAGTAGCTGAAAAAATGGAACAACAGAGGGTTAATTGGGACTGTCCCTTCCAAATCAGGACAATTGGAGGGTATGTGATCATTCATGATGTTGCCTTTGACTGCCTATATGTCACTCACAACCAGATTTGAACTGGGAACCTCATAGCCAATAGCTGGGCTACTGAGTACTACTCAGGATTGTTTGTAATTATGCCTCAGAGCTCTCTGCAAGCACAAAAGGGAATAGAGACATGCAACATACTCCCACCCCTTTTAAGTTGCAAGCAGCAGCAATAAGCTATGGTCACACATTACACTGAACATGTATTCTTAGTGTCAGTACACTCAGGAAGGTGGTTTATGAAAATATCTATGAGTCCAAACATCTTTTGCATTCACATATCAGAATTTTATGTAATCATACAGATCAAGTGTACAGTTGTACCTTTGCAGAATACACACAGACATATCTCTTGAATTGATATATTATGATTCTAAAGTAACAGGGAATAACTTAACTTTTAAGGGTTGGCATAGCCACCAGATCCCATCTGATCTGGGAAGCTAAGCAAGGTAAGCCCTGGTTGGTTCTTGGATGGGAGACTAACAATACCAGGTGCTGTAAGGTATATTTCAGAAGAAGGAACTGGCAAAATCACCTCTGAGTATTCTTTGCCTAATAAAAAAACCCTATGATATTCATGGAGTCACCATAAATCAACAGGTGACTTGAAGGCACAGAACACACTTAAGTATAATAGGTTTTTAGTTATTGATTGACAGCAGCGCTAACTAAACATCTATTTGCTATTTTGATCTGTTTACAACACAGGCCAGGATCTTATCACCTTCTGATAGTTTATTAAAAGTACTTTTAAATAATTATTTTAATTGGTTTTGAATAATTAAAAGAAAGACTTATTTTTATTAAAATTGTAACCACAACAGTAATGAAGCACAAAGGCTTAGAACAGTAATGCAACTAATAACTTTTAGAGATGTATACAAGACATTTCCAAATTTCTTCCTCTTTGATGTCTGGAAACCTCTTTAACTTCTTTAACATCTGAGAACTATGACAGAATTGACAGCTGAAAAGTGATGACTGGAATCTTGTTTGGGACTTACATCTTTGAAAGTAGACTTACATCTGCAGGCAGTTCTTCAACATGCATCTCTAGCAAGGGGCCACTGTTACATTATTACATAGGGGAGTCAGCAAAGTGACAAACGAACATTGTGATCAATGCACAATGGGACCACTGTGCATCCGTAGATCCTAATGTGCATCAGGACACATTGCCAGTATCCTGTTATGCATTCACAATTCACTAACAGGGTTTCTTAACATCTCTGCTAAGTAGCTAAGCTACATAAAGTTACATAACATAGGCCGTGATAAAGAATTCTGGCCAATTTTTCTGAGTACTCATATAAAAAAGAGCATACCCTTCAAATCTACAGATTAACCAAGATGGTTGCACTGCATCCTTCACATTCCTGGTTTCTCAGTGGCTGTTACAATGTCCTGCTCTCCCCACCAGCACTATCTTGCTTGCTCTTGTTATTTGCAATCAATCCCTGCAAACTAAGACCGTTTCCACACTAGTTTGCTATAGCACTATTATTCCACTTTCAACATCCTATGGAATCCTGGGGTTTGCAGTTTAGGGAGGGGCCTTGAGGCCCCTCCCTAAACTGCAAACCCCAGGATTCCATAGCATATTGAAAGTGGAATAATAGCATTATAAAGGCTAGTGTGGAAATGGCCAAAGGATCTGACTTTTCCTTCCTTCCTTCCTTCCTTCCTTCCTTCCTTCCTTCCTTCCTTCCTTCCTTCCTCCTCCTCCTAATTCGTAGCTATGCCTCCATACCTTCCCAATCATGGAAGGCAAGGAATGTGGCAATTATGACAGCAAAGGGGGTGGCTTTAGTGCTCATTCCCAGTACTACCCCTGCTTCACCTCCACAGCCTCTTATTTCCCATGAGTTTCACCTGCCCTGCAGGCACATGGGGTGGCAACTTACATGCTAAGTTGGGGGCAGGGAGAAGCCTTGACAAACAAAACAGCAGCAGAGGGGGCAAATAGTTCAGAGTGGTAGAGTATCCACCCATGTGACTTCAGTGTGCTAGAACAAGCACTTCTCTATTTGCTGCTTGCTTCCTCTTCCCCTCCCTCTCTCCATCCCCATTTCCAAACAAAATGAACAAGCAAGACTGCTTGAATGCCCTGATCCTCAGAACTACACTGTTGGGAAGGGGAAATTAGATAAATTGCCTATACTACAATGCAGGTGATTTCCCTAGCTAGCTCCTACCCTTCTCACAAAGCCTTCTCTGAGGTCCCATTCAAGAAACTCTAACTCTATACAGGAGAACTGCAGCACTGATTCTTTCTTTGACTTTGAAGGTGGCAGCAGCAGGAGTAAGGAGATGAGTGAGCACTCATTCTGTTCCCGGCCTTCATCTATGAAGTGTTGGAGGGTATGGAAGAGATCAAAAAGTTATATTGCCACTGCTCAAAATAGGGGCAATTACTTCCTAAGGAAGGGGGACATCAAAATAAGAACTGGCCCTGAGGGCGGGGTGGAGAAACACATCGGATCATAAGCTAAAACAGGCTCCAGTTTTAACGCACTTGGCTCAAGGCTCTTCTTCCATCTCCACTTGACTGGAGAATACAGCGAGACAAAACAATCTCTCAGTCTTGAGTTGGGTATAGCCACTTATGGCTCTGGCTGTGACAACAGCTTTGGAAGAAAATAAAACTTTTTTTAAAATAAAAATAAAAACAAAGTGTTACTGCCTGTTCATTTTCTCGTCCAAATGGTTCAAGATTGGAAGCTTGTCTGCTACGTACGGTCCTGACATTTGGACTGAGGTGAAAGTGATTTGCATTGTTCTGGCCTCTGAAGAGCACTGAGGCAGAGCTTCCTCATGTTTCGGCCCAACAGCTGGTAGGAAGTCCTCCCTCCCTTCCGGCCGCTACTGTCCTGGCCTCTGAGGGGGAGAAGAGCAGCCCGGCACAGCTCCATTGTTTCTGAGCCCCAGCAACTGAGGGAGGGCCCTTCCTCCATTCTAACTGCCGCTGCTCAAAGGCCCTTTCTGCAGGAGGTGAGCGAACCGCTCCGTGCCATTACTTACCGGCTCTTCTTGGGTATGAAGTAACGCAGACTTTCCCTTGAGCCCTTCCGCAGGGCTCCTCCATTAGTGCAGGGTGAACAGGAGCAGTGCGAGGTCTGTAGATCCCCACTGCTCTGGTTCAAAATGGCGGCTTCCTGTGGCTTCTGGCTCAAAATGGCGTCTTCCGGTGTCTTTGTGGGAGTGGACCAACCACTGACGCTGGCCACGCCCACAGCCAGCCCTCCACCGATCGCAGGCTCGCATTGGTGCGAGCCTGCGCATCTGCACAGGTAAGTAGGAACGCAATGGCGCGTTCCAGAAAATGTAAAGACCTGATTTTTCCGATCTTTACTTAGCACGGGGGAGGACCACTTGGGGGCAGGTTGGATCGGACTGAAGTGCGGGACTAAGTTAAATAGTCCGCACCTAGTCCGATCCAAGGTGTGGACGACCTCCGTGCCAGGACACCTTGGCCCATTTTAACTGTCTCGTGCGGAAAGGGCCTAAGAGAGAAGAGCAGCCAGGCACAACTCCATCATGTCTTGGCCCAGAGGTTGGTGAGAGGCCTCCCCTCCATTTCAACTGCCACTGCTGTGACCTCTGAGGGAGAAGAACAGCCAGCATCAGCTGGATTTCATCCTCTCTGTCACTTGTTACTGCCCTGGCTAGCCCGAGTTTGGGGGATATAAAAAGATATCTCTTGACATCAATAATTCGGCCTCACATACCCACTCCCTTCCATGTGCTTGTGAGGCCCCCGGACAAGCACGCATACAGGCTTGGCCAGTAATCGCCGTAATATTCCAACACAATACGGGCAGGCCAGAAATAGCCGACTCGCAGCTTCAGGAGACCTCAAAGGCAAGTACTCAATTATGTATGCACGCAACTTTCAAAAGATCCTCTGCCCCGCACTGGCAGCTGGACGATCGAGCTATACAACGCTCAAGCACTCCGCGTTTGCATACTGGCTATCCTATTGACAATTTGGCTATAATTCAATCATTCAAATTCTGACCTTTCGGAGGCTTTGTCTCCAGCCCCAAACTCATTGTTTTCCCCAAATCCGAACTAGCCTGCAGTCACAATTCTCCTTATAAAAACCCCTGACTTTGAGGGCTTCCTTGGATCACTCTTGGCTTCCATACCGCCTTGCTGTCGCTTTGTTCAGCGAGCCTTCCCCTCAGCTCCACATGCTGAGATCCACGCTCTCCAGCTTCTCCGCTTCCAGCTGGGCTTAAGGACAGGTGAAGTATCACCCAAACCAACAACTCCTCTAAAAATCCCTCTATCCCACTCCAACCTTTATTTCCTCAGATATCTGTGTGAGTGTGCTGCATACATTGTTTGATTGTGTTTTAATAAAATATCATTTATTATTCCAACTTCTGTGTGCTCCTTGACTGGGCCTGACCCCGTAAACATAGGGTTCAAGATCTCGCTACGTTACCCTGCCTCTCGTATTGCTAGGCTGTGCTCTTGGCTAATTTCCCCAACTTATAAAATTGAGAGCACATTTAGGTGTCCCTCCCGGGATCCCCAGGAATCAGGGTAACACATTGTAATCCTCTTTGTACATTGTAAACCTAAGGGAGGCTATACAATTAATGATTTGTAAACCACCCTGGGAGTCCTTTTGGCTGAAGGAAGGGTATAAATACTCCAGATCAATCAATCAATCAATCAATCAATCAATCAATCAATCAATCAATCCAATCAATGAATGTCTGTTCAGTAAAGTTCTTCAGTCAACATTGCCAAGGCTTTGAATCCCTCCGGCAACTGGGGCTAGCCAAAGGCCAGAATCCAATGATATAGTTCTGCTGGATTTCTACTGCTTCTGCCAGAATTAGAGCAGGGACAGGGTTGGAACTAAGGAGGGCTACAGCAGCAGAAAGAAAGTCCCAGTCCCACTGATACAAAGCACTCCACTGGTACTTGTCATTTTGCTGCTTGAGGCAAAGGACAAGATGGCAGAATTTCTCAGTTTAACTATGTGCTATATGAAGAAGTATTTTTATCAGCCTGAGGCAGAGGGCAAGATGGCAGAATTTCTCAATTTAACTATGTGCTGTATTGAAGAAGTACTTTTATCTGCCTGATTATCTCTCCTACTGTGCAGCTTCAGTGGATGACCCTGAGGCCTCAGTATAATGATAGAGGCAGAAAAATGTTTCCCTAGCTGCTTTCTCTACACCTTCCAGAATTTGTTTTTTCCTTTGTGTGTTCAAGTTGCCCAACTTATTGCGACTGCATGAATTTCACAGGGTTTTCTTGGGCAGGGTATTGTCAGAGGTAGTTTCTTCCAGTTCCTTCATCTGATATAAAGTCTACAGCACATAGTATTCATTGATGGTCTCCCATTCAAGTACTAACCAGAGCTCACCCTGCTTAGCTTCCAAGATCAGATGGGATTTGGTGTCTTTATGGTATTTATCCCCTTTCCTCACTGTTATGTTATAAGCTGCTCTGAGTCCCATTTCTATCCCACCTGTATCTATTTTGGGAGAAAGGCCAGATAGAAACAAAATCAAAGCAATCAGTAAATACATTTCTATAGGTCAGAAATAATAACTTTAAAACATTAATAGGCTTATTCCTTTTATTCTGCCTCTTAAAGCAGATATTTCCTTTCAGGAATACAAGGCAAAGATTCTTTCCTGGAAAATGTTTTTCAACTAGTTGAAGCCATTAAAATCACTTATGGCCAATTTGCACATATACTGTATGTCATTTGAGTTTTCAGTGATTTGCCACTTCACTCATAGCTGAATGTGTGACTTGCCTCCACTGAAAAGTTTTGTGTTTGTGGAGACAGCACTGTTTGATCTTTATTGGCTGAAAACCATCCCTTGATGTTGTATTCAATGAATGACGTAATAATGATGAAATCTCTAAACAGAAGCTCTTGTTCAGAGCTATGCATTCTTAATGTGGACCTTGATGGAGGATATAATTTATGAATTTCTATGAAGGCAAAACAATGATGTAGAGCACCTATGGCTTTCACAATCAGTTTGCTTAGCTTAATTTTAATTTTTGATAGGTATTATATAAAGACTACAATGCTGGAGCCCAGGATCTGATTCCCTGCTCAGCCATAGAAACCTGCTGGGTAACCTTGGGCAAGTCACATGCTCTCAGCTCCAGAAAACCCCATGATAGGTTTGCCTTAGTGTCACCATAACTCAGAAATGTTTTGAAGCCTCCCAACAACAACAATAGTGGCAAAACCCTCTCTGGCTATTCCTTGCCTAAGAAAACCCTAATCATCCGTTAAGCTGACTTGAAGATACAGAAGTGGGAGTAAAGGACCATAGCTCAGCAGTTAAAAAAAAGTTGTGAATGAATGAATGAATGAATGAAAAGAAATGCTTGGTTATTTAAAATACTTTAGATTGTTCATTAGATCACTGAATGTTCAAGATGCTGTACCAATAAAAAGAAATTAAATTGTAAAATACTAAATAACTTTTTCTACAATTTAACCAGGACTTAATAATAAAAGCCAAGAGTAGTGCTAACTATTAAAAGCTCAGCAGAGCAAAGCTGGCTTGTACAGCCATCCGAAGGAAACGGATAAAATACTCTGAGGAGGGAGTACAAAAGGCCCCATCTCCAGGAGGGGAAATAGTGCATTAAAAAGCCTCATGTGACATTCTCCATGCAGATGGTCCTCATTTCAATCCTAGGCATCAATCCTCAGCATCTGAGGAGTGGGGGGAGTTCAGAAAGACCAGGGTGCTGTCACAGGTCACTCCTGTATACCCTTCAACATTTCACAGGTGAAAACTAGGTCATATGTGGCCAGACAACATCTGAGTGTGGTCAGGATGGCAAAAGTTATTAATGAGGATGAATACTCAAGCTAGGAGAGGCTACAGCAGTTTGTTTTTGCCTGAGCCTACTAGAAAGAGCAAAATTCCACTTCTCCTCTCCTTTCTCCCCTGCTGAGTTAATTCAGTGCAAACTACTTTTGCACTTTCAACTCAGTTTGCATCAATTGAAAGTGGGAAAGTGGGAGGAGGAGACACAAACTGGGACACTTAAATTCAACAGAAAAAGTGGGATGACAGAGGATTCATTGGGATTGTCTTTGCCAAATTGGGACAGTTGGAAGGACTGGTATTGACAATACTGAGAAACATTAACTACACATTGATTTAACTCAGTGTAACACAGCTATCTGGGATATCTGGCATGTAAAACACTTGCCACTTAACAAAATATGGATGGAATCCTTTGCTTGTGCAAACTAGAGTGGATCTATTCAATCAGTTCTTAATTGTCAGTCAGCGTGTAGGTAAATGCCTTGATTGTGTTTTCTTGCATGACAGGGGGTTGGACCCGATTGCCCTTGTGGTCTCTTCCAGAGTTATGATTCTATGATTCTGTAAATCTGATTGTTTCAGTGTCTCTACCGTAGTCAGGACTAACAATAGGATTTAGGTCTATGATATAGGCAAAGGAACAATGCAGATCATGTCAATGGCCATGGAATATATTGTTAAGGGTTTCCTGTGAGATTTCTGTGAGCAGGGAGTGCTCTGAGATAAGACATGGCCAGAATCTCAGACTTGACAAAAAGAATATTAATAGCTCAGGTACATGTTTCCATGGGAACTAATTGTTAGGCTATTTTTCTTAAGCTTTGTGAACTGCTAGGAAATACCTGTGTGTGTATATATATGTCTCTTCAAGTCACCTGTGGACTCACGCAACCTTTTGAATTTCATAGGGTTTTCTTAGGCAAGGAATATTCAGAGGTGGTTTTGTCAGTTACTTCCTCTGAAATACAGCCTACAGCACCTGGTATACATTGGTGGTTTACCATCTAAATACTAACTGGTGCTGACCCTGCTTAGCTTCCAAGTTCAGACAGGATCTGGTGCCCACCAGGCCATTTCATGTGGCCTTGCACCTCTGCTGCAGCTGTGGCACTCCCTCCACCTGGTGAGCCCAGGCACAGAAAGAGGCATAGAGAGGGTTTGGGGAGCAGAAAGCGGCACACTTTGAATATACTGACCACTTCTATGTCACTTTACAGAGGTGTAGGGACCATAAACTATGGTCAAATAGTCCAAAAATGTCCAAGAAAAGAAAAGTTGATGCAGAAGGAAGGCAATTTAAAAACCAGTAATAATTGAATGCTGAGGCAATTCTTTAATATGATAAAAGAGTAGATATATTTATTTAGGCCCTTTCCGCAGCCTACCTCCGTCTGGCGCGGTCGCCCAGGAATCACGCGAGCAGCCTCTTCCACGAGGCTCTCGTGTCTCCGCTGCTCCTGCTCTGCAGCAGCTGCCTGCTGGCCGGCAGGCAGCATGAGGGTTCTCCCTCTTCCTTCTGCAGCGCAGCCGGGTTTTTTCCCAGGCTGTGCTGGGGAAGGAAGCGCGAGGGCCATGGCTCCGTGGCTCCGCATGGATGGTAAGTGCATGTGGGGCCCTGGAGCAATGAGCAATCACGCACCATTTTCGGCCAAAAGCTGAAAATGATATATTGCATGATCAGCCCCTGCTGGCCCCGGCAGCGTCACGCGATTGCGAGGACGTCATGTGGAACACTCCTCCCAATCGCGCGACGCTCCGGAGGCCCTTTCACATGACAAATGCTGTGCGAAAAGGGCCATAGTTTTACAGATACAACCAGCCCTTTGAGGGCAACCATAATGCTGATGTGGCCTAAGATGAAATTGAGTTTGATACCCCTGCTTTAGGTTATTTAGGAGGGCCTAAAAGGCAGTCATCCCCTGCCTCTACTTAAGATGAAGCAATCCAGGTACCTGTACCTGAGTAGACTACTGTTTGAGCCAGACATCTTAGATAGAGAGCTATTTGTGCCTTGAATATAGCTTAAGATGTTGGCTGACTCAGTGGAGGCTGGATGTGAGATCTATAGACTTCAGCAGTCTCTTGAAGCATGACCCTCACTGGGCTTCTGTATTCATAAATAAATGCAAATATTGCAAAATGCCAATAAAACTGCAGTGGACGACTTCTGAGAGTCAGAATGATGTAGTGGTTTGAGTGTCCAACTATGACTCTGGAGACAGGGCCCTTTCCACATGACACTCTTATAGTGCGATTATTCCACTTTCAACCTCCTAGGGAATCCTGGGGTTTGCAGCATCGGGAGGGGCCACTTGGCCCCTCCCGAAGGTGCAAACCCCAGGATTCCCTAGGAGGTTGAAAGTGGAATAATCGCGCTATAAGATTGTCATGCGGAAAGGGCCCAGGGTTCAAATCTCTGCTCAGTCATGGAAATCCACTGGGTGACCTTGTGCAAGTCATACTCTCTCAGCCTCAGAGAAGGGCAAAAGCAGACCCTCTCTGAACAAATCTTGCCAAGAAAACCTCATGATAGGTTCACCTTAGGGTTGCCATTAAGACAGAAATGACCTGAAGGCACAGAACAACAATGAGCTTCTTCCAGAGGGAACCTATCAGGGTAAGTACACCTGCAACCCTAAAACCTTCACTAGCCAGAGAAGTGGTATGACCATAACAGTAAAGTCTTCACCATTGAAAAATACATCCTAACTTCAGCAGAGGACAGATTTGCTCACCTTTAATGTTCCTTTTGCATTTCTTCATAATTTTATCAATATTTAAAAACACACTGCCACCTTGTTGTGCATAATCAACTGAGACTAAGCCTGCTGTGCTACCCAAAAGGTAGTCATTTCACAAACTAGTGAAGTCATTGAGGAGAGACGCCAGGCAGGTTCTCACCCCCCCACCACCACTAGAGATGAGGGGGGAACTCCTAGCCTCACTTCTGCTGTGTTTCTCTGAAAGCCATCTGTACTTCCACCCAGCCCTTCAGACTTTAGCCTGAAGCTTATTCATTCTAATTAGAGTAAACTGACTGGTGTATTGGTTTGAATGTTTGACTATGACCCTAGGGACCAGGGTTTGGTTCCCTACTCAGTCAAGGAAACCCACTGGGTGATCTTGACTGAATCACACACTCTCAGCCACAGAAAACCCCATGATAGGTTCACCTTAGGGTTGCTATAATTCAGAAATTTGACAGTACACCACCACCACAACAACCAGTCAACAGGTATGCAAACCCCACTGGTTCAGTGAGCTTACTTTACTTGCTTTACTTAGCAATGGAATTCAGGCCTTTGCTTTTCCGTCTGGCTTCTTCTTCCCGCATTTTCCATACTCTTTTTTGTAAAGGTACACATTTCTTTATGCAGTTTTCCTCATTGTATTTTCCTCATTGACTGAAGTAGGTTTACATGCATTTTTCAATCCTCTATATTTTTTAGCCGTTAACATTTTTTTAAAAAAAATTGTACATGATTTTGTACGTATGAAACTATCCCACAAGACTAGCAAACGTGTGTTTCTGAGGCAAGACGTACCTTTTTCCTCCTCATAACAAGGCGAGAATGGCTAATTTCAACAAGAATCTCAAAGGGACAGAATTCTTTTCCATCATCTACTGATCCCTGCACCTTTTACCAATTGCATGACTGGGGGCAGCCCCTCACTATTGCAGATTCCATCAAATCCCTTTGAATTGAATTGCAGGTTCCTTTTCAATCAGCTTGGTTCCATGAGATTCACATCCAAGCTCTTTCCGATTAGAAAAATCACAAAACGGATGTAGGATTAGTTGTTTGAATCTATTTGGGAGGCCTGCGGTATTGGAAGTAACTGAATCTTTAACAGAAGGGAGAGAATGCTGCCCTTTTTTCATTCCTTCCCCCCTTCATGCCAGCCCATACTCTTTCTTAAAGGGTTGGCTGCCTCTTGGCTGTGATTGCAGGGCAGCTTGAAGCAGCTGGCAAGCGATTATTAGCATAACAAAGAACTGTATTTCAGCATTGTTCCATACACTTGCGAGCTTTCAAAATATCTTGAATCTCATGTGTATTTTACACACAGCTGAAGTCTGTTTAGAGCTGGGCAAGTTAAAAAGTGCCTTTGGCCATCTATGCAAGAAAAATCACACCTTTGCCATATTGCCACAATTTCATTCAGAGATACTCTCTTTGGCTAATATCTGGAGATGATTCTCACAGGGCCTTTCCGAATCCTCCCAGCATTACAAATCCAAGTGGCCTATGCGTCTGAACAGATCCTTTCCTCTTCCTCATGCTCCAACTTTCAAGACTTCTTAGTAATGCATTTCTTAAAGGATGAATTGGGTGCTAGGGTGGAAACCTTAGAGATATGCACTCTGCTTTGAAACTCCTATTTTATATGTGTGAGACTGTATATGCATGTGTTTCCCACAATTTGGCAGGCTTCAGTATGTTTTATGGGACCTGCCTTAGTTCCCATTTTAACTGTCTTGGGTTCCATATTGGAAGAAAGATGGGAAATAAAGCCATGCTCTTAGAATGGACTCGGAATATTCATATGATCAGTCTACCATGGGCAAGCTAACTACTAACATACAGGCTGGCATCCTGTATGTACCTTTTTTTGTCATTATGGATTGAGGAGTTCAACATCTTCATCCGCTACAACTCTGTCCCTGAATCACTTCCCTGTCTTCTGACTGGGTACCCTCCCCATAGCCATGTAGTGCCAAAGGAGAATGGGGGGAGTCCAAGGGATTGCACGGCAGCCATCTGGCTTCATTCCTGCAGCTGTCCCAAAGAAAGAAAAGGCAACCCTTGGACTTCCTGGGGGCTCCTCTGGAGGTTCAGGAGGCTGATATCTTCTTCCTACAGCTGGCTACAGGAACAAAGCCATCTGTCTGCCTAACTGTCCCTGTTCTCCCATTGCACTGAATGGCCACAGGGAGGGCCCCCAACCAGAAAACAGGTGGGTAACTGTACCTGGGAGAACTGATCTATCAGTGTGATGCAGGATCTTGGCCACTTTTTTCATGTTTCCCAAAAGGTTTAAGGAAGTGAGTTATCTAGTTGTAAATTTTAGAGGGAATAAGTTACTGCGATAATCTCAGTCCCCATTTTGAAAACAATTGCGGTGACTGTCTACGAACAAAGAAAGTTGAAAGCCTTGTTGAAATGTATTGTCATTTCTGAACTCATTATTTGCAAAGCTGTGGAGATATTGGAAGGCCATATGGGTGATTTCTAAAGTTTAGGCTCCCTAAGATCATAAGAATTTCACAGGAACGTAGCTGGCTGCCTTATATCAAGTCAGACTCTTCATCTACTTAGTCCAGTATTGACAATTCACAATGACAGCAGTACTCCAGGATCTGAGGCAGAATTTTTTTTCCCTAATCTTGCCTGACAATTTGGTATTTCTTGGTCATCTCCCATCAAAGTAACTAACCAGACCTGAGCTTCCAAATTCAGATGAGATTAGGTATGTTCAGGGTAGTATAGTGGCAACTTGTTTACCAAAAAAATACATAGAAGTTTTCCTGGCTTTTTTTCCCTAGGACACTATATGCAGATTCTGATCACTGCTATATGAGGAATAATTCATGAAAGTGGGGAGACTTTCCTTTAATATATTCCTATTAAAATGGCAGTGTCACGATCACTAAAGAGAGATCTAAACGTGTTGAAGAAAGATTCACATCTATAGCAAACTGTTTTATTTTGAATGAAACTATTGGGCCATCTTCCCAGGGGTATCTGCCTATTTGTAGGGTTGCCCCCTTTAACTGTTTTTGGAAATTTTGTTTTTGCCTACAACATCCTAGAATGTTGAAGCAATTTTGTCACATTTCTGCCTTCCCCTAGACCTTTTCAGACCCAAAAGAGGCCTCTTTTACCCAAAAAGGAAGTGACATGGAAGGCGGCATTTGGGGAGTCTTTTTTTTTTTAATCCAAATCTTTTGGGACTGTTGAAATATGTTAAACATGGCCCTGTTCTACAGGATTTCACTCAAGTTTCTTTCCTAACCTACTAGGAGATTCCTGATATTCTCTGCTGGTTTTCCATCCAACTACTAAATAGGTCCAGCATTGCTTAGCTTGTGAAATGAAGTGAAATTGAGTGACTTCAGGATGACATGAACTTGTGCTGTCATGATGGAACACCTCCCTCTCAAAATGTTCCCAGTAAGCAAAACAAACAAGCAAAAAACCCAGAAATGATAGATGAACACTGCATTATTACTCTCTGCAGTAAATTGCTTGTTTTTCTCATCCCTGCCAGCCCTTTGGAGGTCTGGACATCCAGGCTATATTAGAGTGTGCACAGCATTTGGATTTCCTAGAGACATTCTCTACTCTGAGGTTTCCTCTGTTCTGACAGCATCTGAACACACATGCTGTGGGTGCATGCTCAGATTGGACTCTGGGCAGTTCGGGAGAGATCCAGAGAAATGGAACGGCAGGCCTGGGGCTTTGCTGTTGCCCACGATTGACATCTGGCTGCCAAGAAATTAGCTTTGAGGAAAATGTGGCCCTCAGGAGGAAAAAAAAACTGCCAATCTTGCTTTAAAAGCTGAAGATCAAGCAGGAAATGTGACATGTGTTCTCAGGGTGAGCATCAGAGATTAGCATTGTATGGCACTTGCTGAAGCTGCTGTCACAAAAGAGATCTTTCTACTGACCCTCAGAGCCTACTGGATCTGTCTCTCTTTCTTGCTGTTCACTTGCTCTCTTTAAGCATGTAACATCCTCCATCCACATTCTCAAGTTTGACATTTATGCATTTGATTATTTGTGAGGCAAGTGCTTGATCCCCTTCTCATTCTCCTCCTCTCATTCCCTTGCATTCCCCACCCCAGGCTTGTGAGGCTTATGTTTAAAGTTGATGTTTTTTCCTTTTGGGTGAGCAAAGCACTCCACTGCTGCTGGAGGAGTGTCTGCTCTGCCATGTGACTACACATTCTGCTGTGTAATGGCCACTGATTGGTCAGGCGCTCTCTTTGCTCTTACCCCTCCCCTCTGGGAGGAATTACCTTTCTCAAGGGGGCAACCGGAAGTAGCTAGATCACCAGAACTCACCACTCTTCTCTGTCTGAGGGGAAAGTATTGGTAAGTTCTTTACCTTGTCATTTTTCTTCCCCCCAGGAATGCCAGGGCTAGAGGCAAGGGAATGGGAGGGGGGAGCTCTGGAGGCGAATGGGAGAGGGATTGCAGGGGGAGAGTTATTCATGGTTTTTCCTCTTTTGCAAGGATTCTGTGCCCTGAACCCTTGCAAATGTAGAGAGGTCACAGTAGACCAATGCTTCCCAACCTATTTTCACTTATTTATCTCTTGGCAGCCTATTTCCATAAATTGTACCCCTCTCCTGCCATCACATCCTCTCTTTGAGGGGAAAAAAAGCCCAAACAGAAAGCTACTGTGAGCTCTGAGGAGACATCCCCAGACTCATGAAAGAAAAGCCAGAGGGTAAAGCCAGCCACCCTACTTGGGCCTCTCTATCCCATCGTGCCCTGCTACACACCTAGATGCTCTCTGCAGTCCCTTGCTCAGCCATGGAAATCCAATGGATGACCTTGAGTAAGTTACTCTCACTTAGCCTTAGAGCAAGGCAATGGCAAACCCCCTCTGAACAAATTTTGCCTTAAAAAACTCATGATAGATTTGCTTTACGGCCCCAAAAGTCAGAAATGACTTGAAGACATACATCGTCATCGTCGTCATCATCATCATCATCATCATCATCATCATCGTCGTCGTCGTCGTCAAGGCACTAGAGCTCCCTAGCTGCGAATTCTAAACTTCCCTCCCTAGACTATAAATCCTAATCCCTGAAATGGAACCATGACAGTTAAAGTGGAATCATAATGCTATAGTTGTTTAGTGTGAAGAGAAAGGAGAGAGCCAAACCTGAGGCAAGCATGGACAAGGCCAGCACGGAGCTTGAAGAAATTAATTTTTGAATACAACTCCCAGAATCCCCAGTCCACATGGGCTATGTTGGCTGAAGGATTCTTGCAGTGCCCAAGGACAGCTTTTCCAACTTAAGGCTGGCCTTACCTTTAGGTGGTGAGATATTCTCAGATGCTGTAGAGAATGCCATTCTCTTTGCCAGCGTTCAACCAAAGTGCAAGTCTGACCACTTTTTGTACACTGACTGGTGGGAAGGAGCAAGGGTGCCATCTTCTCTTTCACCTCAGGCAGAAAAGCACCAGCTTTGGATATGGGGCCTAGTGGATGAGGGCTGTCTATGAAACCTACTTATCGGAACTGCTAGGTAATGGAAATCTAAGTTATTCTCTGTCAAGGTAGCTGCTGAGGGAAATTATACCTACCAGGATTTAGAGATGCTGCAGGAAATGAAGTGAGAGACGCAGAGCGATCAATGGCATAGCTTCTTGAAGCTGATCCTCCCCTGGGTCCAATGCCTGTCAGATAGGTTTGCTGTGCACAGATGCCTCACGCTCTCAGAATGAAGGATTTAGAACTTAAACCCTCACTAGAGACCTTTCCCTCCTGCCCCAGATCAAGAGTCCCTGACAGGGCAGGAAAAAAGAATAAATCCCAGATTAAGCGACAAGTTCTGTCAGCCACCCGTAGGATGTGCGTGTGATAGCAGTCATATTGGGGAGGGGAGAAGAGAGGTATGTGTGGGCTTAGTCTCCCATTCATATAACATATTGTTGTCAAATTCAGATACACTCAACCAAAATGTTTTCAGTATACCAGGAACATGGAAATGCGACTGAGCTAATTGCACAAGCAAGAGCTAGGGAGGGGGAGAAATGATTCTTCCTGAACAGCATAGATTTAATACTGGTTATTCCTCTGTTTTAGACATACTTTTGATGTACTTTTTAAATATTTATGAGCCAGTTATGAGAAGTTTTTCAGAAAAGTGGACAAAAATCCTGTATGTTAGTAGCAGAGAAGGGCCTGAATCTTATTGGTTGGTCCCAACAAGAGAGCATACCCATTGAATTAATTGTGGAATGGTAAATAAATCCAATTGATTCAATAGGATTAAGGCTAATGGACGACTATTTATACTCATTTGCACACATGGAAGAAGTGTTCGTAGTAATGGGACTAGGACAAGGAGCAACGGATTCAAGCTACAGGAAAGGAGATTCCACTTGAACCTCAGGAAGAACTTCCTCACGGTCAGGGCTGTCCGGCAGTGGAATGTGCTGCCTCGGAGTGTAGTGGAGTCTCCTTCCTTGGGGGTTTTTAAGCAGAGGCTGGATGGCCATCTGTTGGGAATGCTTTGATGGGTGTTCCTGCATAGCAGGGGGTTGGACTCGATGGCCTCTGGGATCTCTTCCACCAACATGATTCTATGATTCTATGAAACCCCATCATGTGCTAAATTAGGCCCCCAACTCCCAAACAGCCCGATAAAGACTGAACTTCAGAGCTAACCATAGAACTGGCCCTAGAACAGATGGTGGAAAAATTAATTTTTAGAACTATGAGACAAGCTGACTGGACTATATATTCTGGAATTTGTAGTCCCCAAAAGTAGCTTTTCCCCACAATTTTTACACAGAAGGGCTGGACGCATACATAGAAACCACGGTATGGTGAAAGAAAAGGAGCCAAAGGGAATATTTAGATAAGGGCACGGTCGTGGAGTGAATCCCGACTGGGTACATTCTAGGCTGCATTATTTTGTTGTGGGTCCTATTTCTGTTAAACTAAAACTAAACTTCTAAAATGAGGAATTATAGTGTGTATTTTCAGCATTTAATTTGTGCCCAAAGGCTAGCAGCTTCAGGATGGTGAAATATGGGTACATTTATCTTCAAAATTCACAGAGATATTGGGACTTGTTGAAAATGGTTTGTTAAAGCTAACACTTATGTAGGTCTTACTGTTCTAGTCTACTAGTAGACTGCTAGTCTGATCTAGTTGCTTGGGCCAAACAAATTGATTTAACCCTATGTATACGCTGCTGTTTGCAAAGCATAGTTTACATATTTATTTAAGTATTTCTATCTTGCCCTCTATTGTGTCATGTCAGGGTGGCATACAATTAAAACAATATAAACAGCTTGAAACAATTGCAGATAAAAACAACAGAATAATTTAAATAGGATAAAGGGATATTAAATAATTCATAACGTTAAAACATCAGAGAACAGTTCAAACTATACATGTGTGCATTTTAAGAAGTAGTAAGATTAGGCCCCAAAGGGTTTAATAACAAGCCATGTTTTTACTTGGTGCCCAAAAAAGACCAATAATGATGCCAACTGGGCATCCGAGCACAGGGCATTCCATAAAAGGGGTGTCATAGCAGAGAAAGCCCTCTCTTCTGACCCTGTCTTATGTATCACACAGCAAAGCCCCACGGACAGATCTCAGTTCTTAGGCTGGTATATATGGAAAGGCACTTCTTCAAATATCAAGACCCCAGCAGTTTAGGGCTTTGGGTGTCATTACCAGCACCTTGAATCAGACAAACTGAAAATTGAAAATTGAAGCAAATTGGCAGCCAATGCAGCTCCTTTAAGACCGGTGTTATGTGTTGCCTGTGTGATACTTTGCTCAACAGAGGCCCTTTCCGGACCTTACCTTTTTTCGGCGCTGGTGTGCGGGGATCGTGTGAGCAGTCTCCAGCAAGAGGCTCTCGCGTCCCCGCTGCTTCAGCTCCACATGAGCTGCCTGCTCTCGAGCAGGCAGCACAAGAGCGCTGCCTCTTCCTCCCGCAGCACAGCCTGGGAGTTTCCCAGGCTGCGTTAGGGCAGGAAGTGCGAGCGCCGCAGCTCTGGAGGCTCCGCACGCACGCCAAGTGCGGACGGGGCCCTGGAGCAATGCGCGATCGTGCACTATTTTCGGCTGAAAGCCAAAAATGAAAGAGTGCGCAAGCGGTGCCTGCCCTACCCTGGAGTGTCGCGCAATTGTGAGTGCATCGTGCAGATCGCTCCTCACAATCATGCGATGCTCCAGGCACCCTTTTGCATGGTAAATGCCATGCGAAAAGGGCCAGAGTAATGCTACTGGATTTTGCACTAACTGTAGTTTCTGAGTCATCAAGGGCGGCCCCGCACAGAACACTTATTTATTGGTTCTCTGCCAACACCTGTTTTTCGGACCTAATGTGCCCAGAACAATGGCTCTCCGCTCCTTGACTGACCTACCCACCCACTGTTGGTACTTTTCCTGAGCTTTCAAAGTGCCTTGCCCCACCCATCCTAGCTCAATTCAGACCTTGGCTGTCTCTCCTCACAAAATCCGCTCAGATAAGCTGAGCCTGACAGGTGGTCCTGAGGGAAAAAAAAATCCCAGGCAATAAAAAGGGTAGCCAGTAGCCAGTAGCCATTCTTCAGGGACAATAATCACCCAAACCAGTGAATGGATTTAAAAAAAAAACATACACACACCCTAAGACTCAAAAGACAGATGGAAAAAGGATGCTTGCTTGATGGAATTTGTGGAAGCTGCTTTCTTTGAGGCACTGAAACTAGACTGGACACGAAAGTGAAGAAATACACCATAATGAACACTTCTGCGCCTGCCCTCAGGGAGGGACGACCTGACCTAATAGCTCTTTCTAGCTCTAATCTCTGTGATCTTGCAGTTAATCATCACCTGTGAAATCCTTGCTCTGAGGGAATGAGATAATTTCTCTTGTGGCCAAAACATTTGTTTAAACCTTTGTCTAATAAGAGGAGCTTAAGGTTCAACAACAAAGGGAAAGCCAGGGCGTTTCTCAGCAAAGCTGAAACCACACAGAGTCCCTGAAGTCAAATTTTCCAGTTTTTTTTTTTGCTTTTTTTAATTCAGAGGGACCTTGAATTGACACTAGAATTGCTGCAGCTTCTTTCTTCCTTGATCTTGGGGATGCCCTTACACAGGCAGGTTTGCTGAACAAAATATACTGGAATTGTGTTTCATTACAACCTAGAAGAGACCCAGGTTATCTTTTACCATTTGAGGAATGCAGCTTGCAACTGTTTTTAACTACAGAGAGCAAATACAAGGTGACTTTTGTAATGATCTGGCAGATTGCTGATGTGAACCCCCAGGGCCACTTTACCAGTCACACCCTCTCACACTTTCAGAGGAAGGCAAAAGCAAACACCCTCTGAACAAATCTTGCTGAGAAAACCACATGATAGATTCGCCTTAAGGCTGCTGCAGGTTGGAAATGACTTGAAGGCACACGACCACAACAACAACAAAAAAACTTTTCCTGGACTTACATATTTTTAGTTGCAGATGTGTCTACAGTAGTGAGGTGGAGTCAAATGTTCTCCCATGGCAGAAAACGAGAAACCTAGCACATAAATCATAAAAGAGCCAATGTGGTTTGGATTTTGGACTAGGACTCTGAGAGACTAGGGTTTGAACTCCTGGGTTCAAGTACCTGCTCAGTAATGGAAACCCACTGGGTAATCCTGGGCAAGTCACACACTCTCAGCCTGTGAGGAAGGCAACAGCAAACTTCCTCTGAATAGATCCTGCTGAGAAAACCTTATCACCATAAATCACCATAAATAAATAAGTCACCATAAATCAGGGTTGATTTGAAAGCGTAGAACAATATGATTTATCTACTGGGCTGCCTTTTTTTATCTAACAGACATGCTGGTTTTATACGTGCATATATTGGCTTGTTAATATGCGAATACTCCTTCTGCATTTAAAATGGCAAGAAAAATCACATTCTCACTTAACTCTCTGATCTGCACAAACATGTTCAGCAGTTAAACCGTGATACACAATATCCTGGAAACATGAAGAGGATATGATGAATCAGCCCTCTGAAATATGTCACTGTTTTGATGAAGTCCAGCAAAAAAAATGACACCTTGGCCTTTGCCATGAGATAAAATTATGCATTAAGCTAATGTAGATTCAAAATACAGGAAAGAAACAAATCTAGGTGTAGAAAATGCAGCAGAATTTGAAATCAGTATTTTGAGAATAACTCTTTGTTAGAACAATTTTCTCTTAATTACTCATATGAATCACACTGTTACCAAAATATTGTTGTAGTTTTTTCTTCAGTTATTCTTCAGATTTGTTTGTTTGTTTTATTTTGCATTTTCAGACTCAAAGCAGGGGAAGAAATCTAGGGTAAATGTAAAATAATATGTATGTCTGAAGGATTAGTTGTCTCTTGTCCAGAAATGCCACACCTTGCAATTAGAGTGGTTGTTCGTCTGTGGCATTGGAATGTATAGGGCGTGGGCCTTCTCATTACTACAGGCTTTGGGATGTATGAAAGAGCCTGAGTTCTCCAGAAGCTGTAGAATTGATAGGGCCTTTATTTAAACATGAATACAATTTAGAGAGAGAGCCAGAATGGTGTAGTGGTAGGACTCTGGAGACCAGGGTTTGAAGCCCTGTTCAGACATGGAAACCCACCAGGTGACCTTGGGCAAGTCATACTCTCTCTGTCTCAGAGGAAGGTAAGGGAAAACCCCTCCTCTGAGACTGAAAGAATATGACTTGCTCAGGGTCACTCAGTGGGTTTCCTTGGCCCTTTCCGCACCTTACCTTCTTCTGGCGCTGGGGTGCAGGGATCGCGTGAGCAGCCTCTGGCAAGAGGCTCTCGCATCCGGGGTCCTTCGGCTCCACACGAGCTGCCTGCTCACACGAGAGCCCCACCTCTTCCTTCCGCAGTGCAGCCTGGGACCTTCCCAGGCTGTGCTGGAGCAGGAAGCACGACCAGCGTGGCTCCGGAAGCTCTCCGCACGCCAGGTAAGTGTGTGCGGGGCCCGGGAGCAATGTGCGATCACACACCATTTTCGGCTTCTAGTCGAAAATGAAAAGGTGCATGATCGGTGCCTGCCGGCCCCTGGAGCATCGCACGATTGTGAGTACATTGTGCAGATCACTCCTCACAATCACGCGATGCCCCAGGCAGCCTTTCGCATGGAAAATGCCATGTGGAAAGGGCCCATGTCTGAGCAGGGATCTGAACCCTGGTCTCCAGAATCATAGTCCAACACTCAAACCACTATGCTATGTTGGCTCTCAATGTGACATGATCACCATCATTAAATATCTGAAGGGATGTCATGTAGATGATGGAATGAGCTAATTTCTGGTGCTCCTGAGAGTAGAATGCAAACCAATGGATTGAAAATACAAGAAAAAAGATTCTATCTAAACATTTTGATTGTAAGAGTTGTTTGACAGTGGAATAGATTGCCTTAGAAGGCCTTTCTTCAGAGGCTTTTTAATAGAAGTTGGATGACCATTTCCCAGGAGTGCTTTAGCTGTGTATTCCTGCATGGCAGGCACTGGACAAGATGTATCCTTCCAACCCAATGATTCTTCTCCATCTCCGCTGAAAACTAAACTGTCCTTGACTTCCCAGGCACCTAATAGGAATCTATCTATATTTAGTTCAGGAGATTGTAACAAACTGGTCTGGATCAAAGAATGAGTCTGCCACTAATATTCCATTCTCCATCATGAAGTTTGTCCTTTCCCCAATTAAAGCCACGAATTAGAAGCCATGAAGAACCTTTCTCACTCAAGAAGGCCCTTGTAGTCTGGGTCTGACATGGTGTCTGAGAGTGTTTGGCTTGACATAGTTTTCAAGTTGTGAATCAATGCCTAATCTGAGCTGGCTATAGTTTATTGGCAGAACCTCCCACCCAATGTTTAGCTGTGAAATATGAAGTCATACTAAGGAGAAAGTGTCTGTGCCCATATGCAGAGTACCTTCCTCTTATCAATGACTAACTATGACCAGTCTCTACCACATAGTTGATAAGAAATTAAGGATCATAGGAGAGTGACTTCAAGGTGAGCATGAGACCCAGAATCTCTTGTTTTAGGAAACAGACATTTCTAGGTGCTGTAAATTCTTCAGAGGAAGGACTGCTGCCTCAGCGCCAGTGACACACTGCTCATAATTGATTACTGTGCAGGCATGTATTTAAATAAATAAATAACCCTCATGAAATCTGTCCGCAAGCTGGTCTGCTTCTCCTAGAGGAAAGTTATGCTTTGTGTGTTCTAGTTTGCATCAAATGCAGCCTGATCCTTGTATAATAATTCCATGGGAAAATCCAGCGCTGACTGCGTAACTGATTTGGCATGGCACTGGGCTTTAATTGCTTTCAGGTTTTACTTGTGAAGGCCAAGAAACCCAACCCCACATTGTGTGCTGTGTTGCTTGCTCTCCCTCTGCAAACGGAGTCTCTGTGGAATATATGGCTGCAGAACTCGGTGCTGTGCACTCTCAAATGAAGTGGGAGGCTTTTAAAATGCCCAGCAGATGTCTGACTGGTGGGCCACATGGCAAATTAATGTTTTATTAGGCCAGATTCTGTTACGAAGCTGGAGAGTTTTCACTGGAGCCAGACTTCTTTCAAGCTTGGGCTCTGACCTAGCAAAGTTGAGTCAAGATCCCAGTGAATGCATCCAACAAACTGCTTTTTCTCAGCTTTTGGTTCATATTTGTAAGCAGGGCCAGCCATAATTGTTAAGCAGAGTGAGCCATTTTCTTCAAGTATGCATGGAGGGAGAACAGCAGCAGTAGCCACCTAGCCATTGACTACTGTTGCTGAATAAAGTTATACATACCATGTGGGCTACATTTTGCTTGGCATACTAGCTTGCTGTGGGAAGAATTGTCCATCTCTGATGTTGAAGCAGAATTCAAATACTGGTTTGGGTCACTTCTGCACGGGAAATGGGTGGGCTTAATTTGCCTTGTGCAGCAAGACATCTTGGGCTGTCTCTGTATCTGTCAGTGGTGTCTGGTAATGCTTGTATCAGTGGGATAGTTACTTTGAAGTTTACTCTAAAGGAGCTATCCAGGGGTCTCCTATCCCCCAAATAAGTTCAGTACCTTGGATAATCCCTTTAAGGTTCAGATTGAAGCCTGGAGCAAATCCACCATCCTACTTGCATGGAACCACCAGCTGTTGCTGATACCCATAAAATGGGAATTGTGATTACAAATTTGTCTCATGTTGCCAACTGGGTAAAATGGGATAAATTATTTAAAAGGTTGATTACTACAGTGTTAGGCCAATGACAATATTCTTACATGCTACCCAATCCAAATGGTTTAGGTTGCAATCAAGAGCTTGGAAAAGTTACTTTTTTGGCCACAGTGGCTGTGGCGGCAGGAGGAATGCAGGGAATTGACGATCGCCTTCCCTGGACCTTCCTGCCGCTGGTACAGGGCGTGCCTGCACCTGTGGCAGCAGTGGTGGGGGCGGTGGGAGGAGCACAGGGAATTGGCGTTCACTGTCGCTGGGCCTTCCTGCTGCCCACGAAGGTGCACCCGCACCCGTGGCAGCAGCGGGGGAGGCAGGAGGAGCATGGGGAACTGGTGATCGCCCCCCCGGACCTTCCTGCCACCGGCACAGGGCGTGCCTGCTCCGGGGGCAGGGAGAATGGGAGGAGCGAGCAGAGTGGGAATGGAGTGGGAGGGGGAGAATGGAGGGGCCAGTGGGCACCCCATGAATAATCAAATTAGCGAAAGTGAAACCTGCAAATGTGGAGGGAGAACTGTACGTCTTTTCTGCTTGTTGTCTCCAGTCTGTGGGATATATACTCTATATATCTGAGATCAACTATGTATAGCAATTATACAGGTGTTATATAGTGACTGAGGGGAGACCCAAGTTCAAAGCCCTAAGCTGTGAACTTCATTGAACGAACTTTTGTCAGTCACTATTCCTCAGTCTAATTGGCCCCACAAGGTTTTAAGAAAATAAAAAGAAGGTGCTCTCTAAGCAGAGCTCATTTTGTTTCCTAGGCTTTGCTTTTCACCAGTGTCAAGATTCATAGCACCCTTGTTGTTAAGTGCCTTCAAATAATTTCTGACTTACAGTAACATGAAGGGGAACCTGTTACTGGGTTTTTTTTTTGACAAGGTTTGTTCAGGGAGGGGTTGCCTTTGCCTTCCTCTGAGGCTGAGATAGTGCAACTTGCCCAAGGTCACCCAGTAGGTTTCCATTGGCTGAGTGGGGATTCAAACCTGGGTCTCCAGAGCTGTAGTCCATCACTCAAATCATATGCCAAATCCATGGTACCCTTTTTGTTGTGTGCCTTCAAATAATTTCTGATTTGTGGATGAGTGGGGATTTGAACCCTGGTCTCTAGAGTTGTAATTCAACACTCAAACCTCTACATCATGCTGGCTCTCCATGGTACTCTTGTTATTATATGCCCTCAAGTAATATCTGACGTATGACACCCTAAAGCTAATCTATCATGGGCTTTTCTTCACAGAATTTGTTCAGAAAGGTTTTGCTCTTGCCTTCTTCTGGGGCTGAGAGAGTGTGACTTGCCTAGGGTCACCCAGGGGTTTCCATGGCTGAGCAAGAATTCGAACCCTGGTTTCTCAGTGTCCTAGCCCAACAGTCAAATTTCTACACTATGTTGGTTCTCCATAGAATCCTACACCAGCCAAATTATTTTGGCACCTGAGGCAGAAAATTCCACAAGCAAAAAATACAACAATAAGAAATTAATAGCTGACAATCTGTTGCTTTTTCATGAAAAAAAAATTGCTGCCAACTCCCATGGTTTAATGGTGGGGCTGGCACTAACTCTGAGCTTCCTGTAGAAGAGTCAAGATTTTTAAAAATAAATGTACGTATGTATGTATGCCATTAGAATTATTAGTACCATAAACCTGTTTTTAAAAGCAAGAACTTCAAATTCTTCTTTAGCCTCTGCACTTTGGCGCATCTCTTTTAACGTTGCTCTTAATTAATTTCACAATCAAGTGAACCGAACTTTACTGATGATTTTGAAATGCATTTGACATTTTAAAGACACAATAGTTAATCTTCAGTTCACCAGCCACTTATATCAAAGCCTCCGATTTACTTTGCCAGAAGTATTCACAAAGAAATAAACCTGTTATTTATTATATTCTGTCTCTATCCTAACAAGCTCTTGGATATAGTCCAAAACTACTTGAGGGAAGGGCTGTGGCTCAATGGTCGAGTACATGCTTCGCATGCAAAAGATCCTGGTTCAGTTCCCAGCAAGACCAGCAAGGGCTTGAAGAGACTTCTACCTGAATCCGTGGGCAGCCACCACCAATTAATGGACTAAAAAACTGTGCTAGATATGCCACTGGTCTGACTTGATATAACCAGAGCTTGGGACCTTGGATTACAATGCCCAGAATCCCAAAGCACAGGCCACTGTTTGTTCCAGTGGGGGTTATGTTGCTTGTGGTTTAATTTTTTTTCTACGTACACATGTATCAAAAAGATGTGATGAGACAAGACATTTCTACGTTTTCGACTTTCTCTGTGTGACTTCCATCTTAAAGCCTTCTGCATGTGACCCAGTTAAGCTGGAAACAGCACCTCCAGGAAACTACATCCTGGTTAATGGGACATTTGACAACTGGAGTCTAACAGGAATCTGGCAACTATACATATTCAAGGCCTGGCAGCCCAGATAGTGGTGAAGCCGAGGGTGATGGTTATGCAGTCACAATGCTCCCATTTACCCACTCTCTGATGTTGTAAGGCTGACAACGGAGTAGCACTCAACTACTGGCACATTTTTAAAACAAACAAGTTGGAGCACTGATCAAATAGGGAATGGTTTTGTTTTGCTGACCTACTTAATTAAAAAAGCCATTTCTAAAAATGGAAATACTGTTTGATTTAATATGAAGATGGAGCTGTGTTTTTTTCCAACATCTGTGTCCAGAAAGGAAGAAAAATCCTGTTTTGACTGGCCTTCCTCCATCAGTCATTCCTGCCCCCCTTCATGTCTAAAGCACAGTAAGTTACATAAACATTCCATTTCTTTCCATAAGTTGGCTCCAGTTTCAGAACAATAGAGTCACTGTGAAGAGGAGAAAAACCACAGACACACCCCACAACTGCTGGTCACACAGCCAAAGAGAACTAAAGACGCATTCTTTGAAAGTACCAAGAAGGAAATCCATGGTCTTAAGGCAAGACCTTTTAATGTTGTACTTGGAAAAGTTCCTTCTTTTCCCCCTTTTTGGTTTCCTTCATCTTTGGCTGTCTAGTGCAGAAAGCTTTGACTGAGCAAATGACGGGGAAAGAAGAGGAGGAAAAAAAAAGAAAGACGACTTGGAGACAGAATATTATTCTTTTTTAAAAATGTGTTGATAATAGCTGTCAGTATTCACTAAATTTTGAGTGGAGAATGCCAGCTAATTGAAGCATCTCACACTATGGGGGAATGATTTTGAGTGGACTTAACATTGCTGAGGAGACTGCCACTAAATAACTGCTCCCATTTTTTTTTCACTCTGAAAACAGATGAGCTACATTTGACATTTTAATAATAGCCGTGTAAAAGGACAGCAATGCAAAAGTAATTGAAAGGTATATAGATTAGAATACAATAGCAGCTTCCATTTAAGCATTGGGTGTATGACTGCAAACTTAGTAAGTAATAAGTTCTAGGGGAAAAAAAGGAAAAAGTGATTTGCTCCAATTATTATTATTATTGTTGTTGTTGTTAGGAGGAAGAAGGATCAGCAAGTAGAAGTCCTAAGGAAAAACCTGGGCTTCTGATGTTTAACAAATTATCAATAATGAATGACATCCAACATTACAAGAGGTCCTTTTTTCACCTCATAATTTTTTATTCCTTTTCTTTTACTCTCCTCCTGTGGTTGTCCTGCACCCATGGTTTGCTCTAGATTTGGAGCTGAGAGCTTGCATGGGGTAAGAGAAATCTGTTCCGTTCACAAGGCCAGCCCAAGACATTTTACTACCTGAGGCAGAGTAAGAAACAATGTTTCTCTCAAGTTTAGGGACCGAAGTACCCAAAAATTCAACCAAGGCATTTTAGCACAAGAGGCAGAAATTCTCCCAAGCATCTTTCCATCCCTGATGGAAAAAATTAATAATATTTTTTCCCCTGTGCTTTCATCTAAAATATGCTACCTGAGGCAGCTCACTTGGTCTGCCTAGTGGTAGGACTGGTCAGTTCCTGAAGGAAGATACTCCATTAGGAGCCTCTAGATCAGAGCTTTCCAACCTGTGCATTGCAACATGTTAGTGCGCCGGTTGCAGTGTGTAGGTGTGTCGTGCAAACATAATGAGTGGAGGCTTCTACTGCCATAGCAGGCCAGATCCAGGTGAAGAGGCTATCTCTCCCACCACTGCCCTTGGCTGAGGAAGACCCTGGCAAGTGTGGCAGCACTGGTGATGGGCCAGGCTGGAGGGGTTGCCTTTCCCGCTACTGCCACCCTGGGCCAAGGAAGACCCTGGTGAGGGCGGCGGTGGTGGACCAGGCTTGGGTGGAGGGGCTGCGTCTCCCACCGCCACCGGCCCAAGCCAAGGAAGACCTCGGTGAGGGTGGTAGCAGTGGGCCAGGCTTGGGTGGCAGGGCTGCCTCCACTTACTGAATTACTTACTGAATTCAGTGTGTCGCAAAATGATGCATGTCTAAAAAGTGTGTCACTAACATGAGAAGTTTGGAAAGCTCTGCTCTAGATGGATATGTCTGTCCTCTGTCCCAGCTCAGGAGGAACTGGCAAGGCATTGATGTTGCTGTGCAGCCTAGCATCCGCTGCCTGGGGTAATTGCTTCAGTGTCCTTCATGAAAGGATTGGCTGCTAGGGTTTCCAGATCTCAGGATCTGGTACTGAATGTCCAGTTTTCATAGGTTAGCTCCAGATGGGAGACAAGGATGCATATTCTCCAGGGTTCAGCTCTGGTCAAAAGGAAAGGACTCTGTGCACTTCTCTAGTTCACCTAGCAGAGCAGGAGCTTATTACAGTTTTGATTTGTTGCTACAACTTGCAAAGTCTTGGGGGGTTGTTACGTATTTACTTAAGTCCTTATCGCACTATACAGTTATAATGCTATATTCTGTTTTAACTGCCATAGCAACACCCTATAAATTCTGGAATTTATAGTTTAGGGAGGCCCAGAAGCTCTCTGGCTGAGAATTCTAAATGCCCTTCCCTAAATTGCAAAGCCCAGGATTCCATAAGACGTTGCCATGGCACTTAAAGTGGAACAATAGAACTATAACAGTGTAAAGTGATAAGGCACTTAGTTAGCTTCCTCCTTCCCTTTCAATCATTGTAGCACCATCTTCTGGCTAGAAGCAAGATGCTGGTAACTGCTATCAAGCTGACTTTGACTTATAGCATCCTTTTGGAGGAGAGACCTTTAAGATCACCAATGGCCCTGCTAAAGGCCTTGCAGACTCAGGGCGGTGGCTACCTTGGTTGAGTCTATCCATATGTAGTATGGTCTTCCTCTTTTCCTACTGCCTTCTCCCTTCCCAAGTGTTACTGGCTTTTCTAGTGATAAATAATGTCTTCTAATGATACACCCAACAAGTCTCATTTGAGTCATCTTGGCTTCCAGGGAGAGTTCAGACTTGATTTTTAGCAGTCCATGGCATCCATCGAACTGTTCTCCAACACCACATTTCAAATGAGTTGATTTTCCTCCTATCAGCTTTTTTCACTGTCCAGCTTTCACAATCATATATAGAAACTGGAAATATGATGTCATGGACAATCCTAACTTTAGTATTCAATGATGTATTTTAACACTTCAAGATCTTGTCTAGTTCCTTCATAGCTGCCCTTCCAAGTCCTAGTCTTCTTCTGATTTCTTGATTGCAGTCTCCGTTCTGATTAATGAATGAGCTAAGGTGTAGAAAATCTCGAACTATTTCAATGCCTTCATCGTCTACTTTAAGGTTATGTTAATCATTTGTGGTCATTATTTTTATTTTCTTAATGTTCAGCTTTGCACTGTCTTCCTTGACTTTCTTCAGGACTAATTGTAGGTCTTTGCTATTTTCTGCTAGGAGTAATGTTATCACCTGCATATCTTGTATTATTGATGTTCCTTCCTCTAGTTTTCATGCCTCCTTCCGAGTCTAATCCATCTTTACATATGATAGGTGCAGTGTATAAGTCAAACAGATAGAATGATAAAATGCAGCCTTGCCTGACCCTCTTGCTAATTGGTAACCATTCCATGTTTCTGTATTCTTTCCCAATGGACAGGTTACAATGTATTAGGACAATCAAATATTGTGGCACAGCCATTTCTTTGATAGTAATCCATAGTTTTTTCTGATGCACACAATCAAAGGCTCTGCTATAATCTATAAAACACAGACTGATTTTCTTTTGATATTCTTTGGTGTGCTCCATTTTTCAACCTATGTTTGCAATATCATCCTTAGTGCCTCTTCCTTTCCTGAACCCAGCTTGGACACCTGGCATTTCTCACTCCATATATGATAAAAGTCTTGTAGAATTTTGAGCATCATTTGTTTGTATGGGAAATTAATGCAATAGTCCTGCGGTTACTGCAATCCGTGGTTCCCTATTTCTTGAGGACTGGGATATATATTAAGTGTTTCCAATCTGTGGGGCATTCTTTTTTTTTTCTTATATGTTGACAGATTTTAGTTAGAACTTGAGTAGATTCTGTCTCTGTAGCTTTAAGCAGCCCTGTTGGTATGCCACTTGTTCCTTTTGCTCTGACTGCGGCTTCTGCTTTCCTTTCTAAAACTGTATGTTTATCTCCAGATGGTTCTTCCTTGAATGAATGTGTCATCCTTTCATGTCTTTTAGACAGTTCTTCTATGTATTGTTCCCATCAGCTTTTGATTTCTATTTAGTCATGTAAAATGTTCCCAGCTAGTCATAGAGCATCCCCACTTTTGATTTAAATTTCCCTTTGATTTCTCACAGCTTGTGTAAGAGGTCTCTTGTTCTTCCTTTTTTGTTGTCATCTTCTATTTCTTTGCATTCATTAATATAGTAGTTTTCTTTGTTCCTGTGCACAAGTTGCTGAACAGTTGCATTCAGGGTTCTGACCCTTTTTCTGTCACCTTTTGCTTTTACTTCTTGTCTGTCCTAAACTACTTGAAAAATTTTATCTGTCATCCATTGAGGCTTCTCTTTCTTTTGGGGTACAGATAGTGTCTTTTTGAATTCCTTCCTGACAATGTCCCTGGTTTCTGGTCAAACAGGGTTAATGACACAAATCTATTTATTACATTATTTTTAAATTCTACAGAGATATTATTAAGGTTTTATTTTAGCATGATGATTGGTTTAGTGTTCTTTACTGTGAATTTTGATATTAGCAGTTTATGGTCTGAGCAACAACCTGCTCCTGGTCTTGTTTTTGCAGAGAAAATGGAGCTTCCTCATCTTTTGCTTCTGATTATGTATTCTATTTGATTTCTATATTGGACAGCCAAAGCTGTCCGTGTATACAGTTGCCTCTTCGGTTGCTTAAAGAATGTGCTTGTGATGAATAAACTGTTATCCTCATAAAATTCAGTTGGTGGGTCTCCTGCTTCATTTCTTGATTCTAGACCAAATTTTCCTACCATGTTTGAGTCTGCTCTATTTCCTACTTTTGTATTCCAGTTGCCCATGATTAACAAGAAATCCTGTTTAGGTATGTGGTCAATTTCCTCCTGGACCCCAGCACAGAATCTATCAATTTTTTCTTCTCCTTCTCTATAGTTGGAGCATAAACTTCAACTATGCTTATATTGATGAGTTTTCCCTGAAGTCTTACTGATATTCTTTCAGACATTGCATTATTTCCTTTGACTATTCTTGCTACATCTCTCCTCACTCTTGATGCCATCCCATTCCTTCTTCGATTTTCATTTTTTGAGTAAAACACTGTGTAATCATCAGACTCAAAATGTCCCATCCCCCTCCACTTTAGCCCTCTTACCCCAGGTATTGTAATGTTTATACATTTCATTTCTTGTTTTACTATGACCCTTTTCACATGTGTGGGGGGGAAACGGATGAAAACGCCCAAAAACGGAGCTTACCTGAAACCGGGTAAGTCCGTCGCCACGTGGAGCAGCGCGAGCTCGCTGCTCCGCAGTCCTCCGGCGTCCCAAATGGCGGCTTCCGGTTGGCGGAGGCTCTCCACCAACCGGAGAAGCTCGCCAGCTGGAAGCCCGTCCCCGGCAGATCTGCAGGCACGCACTTGCGCGCGCCTGCAAATCCACTTGGGAGCCGGGCAACGGAGCGGCGCGGGGCTGCACGCTCCGTGCTTTTTAAAAACCTTGAAAAAGGGGTTTTTAAAAAACACGCAACGCGGCTAGTTCCGGCTGCTCCTGAGTGGATTCTGGTGTGGAACTACAAAAAGTAGTCCACGCCAGGCCACTGTAGGGTATAGAAGACCTCCGTGAGAGGTCTCTCTGCACCATTTCAGAAGCCCGGTATGGAAATGGCCTATGTCTCTGCACCGTTTCAGAAGCCCGGTATGGAAATGGCCCTGACTCATGTGTCCCACATTCCATATTCCTATAATATGTATTGTGCAGCTTTGAACTTTTCTTTCACCTCTGAGCAAGTCAACAGCTGAGCATCCTTTCAGCTAGAGTCCAGTTGCAGCATTAGCCATAGCACTACTCACAGTTGTCCTCTGTTGTAGCGCAGTAGCTTGTTAAGTGGCCTGGGGCTCTTATCTTCTGGCCCTATGTCTTGTTTCATTTTGGATTGTCGCATCATAGGTTTTTTTGTGGTAAAAGACATTCAAAAGGGGGGTTACTGTTCCTCCTCCTGTACAGTACTAACATGTTAGCAATGGGCCACCACCATTGTCTCCGAGAGATCCTCTGCCAGTTTCATCCCTCCCCCAACTGTTGCTGCCCAGTACAGTTTGGCCCATTTAGTGTGGCTTCTCAGCAAAAGCCTATCTGACATGCGAGACCCTACCAGCAGCACAGGAGCACGCAATCCCACCATTGCAGAAAGGCAGTGCCATCATCTAGAAGCAGGTAGGCTATATTAAATATTCCACATCCCATTTCTCAAAGTGAAAAGTAATAATCCTCTTATTTCACCTTATCTGGGAACAGCTCATTTAGTTAAGATTTCTGTCATAATTTTCAACAGGAAAATATGTTCCATAGCCATTTCTGCACTATACTGTTATAGTGCTATTATTCCACTTTCAACATCCTATGGAATCCTGGGGTTTGCAGTTTAGGGAGAGGCATTTAGAATTTGGCCTCAGTAAACTACAAACGCCAGAATTCCACAGGATGTTGAATGTGGAATAATAGCACTATAACAACGTAGTGCAGAAATGGCCTCTGTCTCTCTGTGTGTATATGTTTGAATAAGCTGTGAGAAACTGTTGCTGTTGTGTACCTTCAAAGTTTTTTTCTGATATATAGTGATCCTAAGGAGAACTGATTGTGGGGTATTCTTGGCAATATTTGTTCCAAGGCAATATTTGTTTGGTTTCCTTTGAAGCTGAGAGAGTGTGACTTGCCCAGGCTCACAATGGGGAAAAGATGAGCCTTCCTGAGTAAACTGCAGGAAAAGCCCTGATGTTATTTGCTACCAGCTGTGTAAATGCAACCTCATGGCTGATGCATGTATTACATATGCTTTATAAAAACCACTTTAGCTGTTTATGTGCAGTGGTTGACCATTTCGATGATATCTGACAATTTTATCCAAGCCACTTCTGGAGGGAGGATGAGGGCATTTGTGGTGGCATAGAGAAATAGCCCACTCTGTGTGGTGAGCTGCTGCCCTCAAACATTACAAGTGGCTTCCATGTGTTGGCTGCAGCTTATGTCTTTTCCCTCACTGAGTACTGAATATCAACTAGACACAGTGAAAAAAGCTGAAAGGAGGAAAATAAATTCATTTGAAATGTGGTGGTGGAAAAGAGTTTTATGGATACCACAGACTGCTAAAAAGACAAATAAATGGGTCCTAGAGCAAATCAAACCTGAACTGTCCCTAGAAGCCAAGATGAATAAAGTGAGGCTTTTGTACTTTGGTCATACCATGAGAAGACATGACTGAATAGAAAGACAAGAGTGCTTGGTAAGGTAGAAGGCAGTAGGAAAAGAGGGAAACCACATTACAGATGCATAGACTCTTGCCCTTTCCGCATCTTACCTTCTTCTGGCGCTGGGGTGTGGGGATCGTGCAAGCAGCCTCTGGCGAGAGGCTCTCGCATCCAGGGTCCTTCGGCTCTGCACAAACTTCCTGCTTACGTGAGAGCCCCGCCTCTTCCTTCTGCAGTGCAGCCTGGGAACTTCCCAGGCTGCGCTGGGGCAAGAAGCGCAACTGGTGCAGCTCTGGAGATTCCGCACACCAGGTGAGTGCGTGCAGGGCCAGGAAGCAAAGCGCAATTGTGCACCATTTTCGGCTTCTAGTCAAAAATAAAAAGGTGCGCGATCGGTGCCTGCCGGTCCCTGGAGCATCGCATGATTGTGAGTGCATTGTGCAAATCGCTCCTCACAATCGTGCGACGCTCCAGGCGCCCTTTCACATGGAAAATGCCATGTGGAAAGGGCCTCAATCAGAGTAACCGTGTCCCTGAGCCTGCAAGACCTGAGCAAAGCTGTTGATGACAAGTGACTTGGAGATCTCTCGTTCACAGGGTCACCATAAGTTAAAGTTGACTGGACTGCAATTAACAACAACTATTAATGATTTTGCCCAACTGAACAAATGGGCTGAGTCAGTGCAAGCTCTACTTTTACAGATAAAAGAGGTGAGAAAGGACAAAGGAAACAGTCTGGTATTCCTGATTCCTTTAAATGTTGGTTTTATATCAACTTTCACAGTTATGCAACAAAGTATTCTGAAGCCAGGGAAGCCAAGCAAAAAGTTAATGTAGATGGCAGAATGTTGGGCTTGAGATGAGAACTGGATTCAAATATTCTCTATTTCATTGTACACAGTTACAGTGCTATGGCACTGTTCTATGGGATCCTGGGGCATGTAGTTTTGGGAAGACTATTTACATTGGTCAGTCAGTGAGCTTGGTTGTCTCCAAACAACAGGCCCCTGATTCCAAAGGATAGACCCATGGCAATTAAAGTGGAATCATAGTGCTATATTTGACTAGGGCGTTCCAGGGCTTGCAGAAATGGTGGTAGTTGCTGCATTGGCCCCCCGGGCCATCGATTGCCCACCATTGTAGTAATACCAGTTTCTGCTTCATAGTGTCTCTTGGTTCGATTCTCATTTGTAAAACTTTTAAAAATCCTGCTAAAAAGACAGAATTGGGCCCAAAGGAAGAACAGCTATGCAAAAGAATGTAATTGCTATTGAAAGCACCTTTTATGGATGCAGACTAAAGCCACTATTTCTGTAATGACCCACAGTTGCAGTAAGCAAGATTTAGTGATGGTTAATGCTTTTTCTTTTGCCTGCCAAATTGCTTCTTTATCCATGATATCCAACTTTCCAGTCCCTGAGTCAGTGTCTGAAGCCAAAATTAGCTGGGCCTCACACAGAATGTTAAGCTGTGGGAAAGTGTAGCTTGAAATGGCTGCTATTGTTTCCCGGTAACCTTATACTTAACATTTAATATCCCCAGCAATTTACAAAATACTTGGGATTGTATTTTGGATCTTAAAGCTTAAGAAATCCTGGACTAGTCTGAGTTACCTTTTTGCTGTAATACTGTAAGATCAAGTACTACAAAAGAATGAATGAACATGCTTCCATATGTTTGAAGAATAAGCTTGTTCTTTTGCATTTTGAAGATACCTTTTAATTACTGAGTCAGGACAAAAGAACAGAAATTAGCTATTTTTTAAAAAAACTTTCTGCATTGACTGCTCTCTTAAGAGGTATGTTACGTCCAAAATGCCTGTGTGAAGCAAAAGCAGAACAAAGTACTTCCACATTTCAGGAGCTACCTGATTCATAAGCAGGGCCAGCCCTCTCTCTCAGTAGGCAGAGTGAAGAAGCTGTCACAGGGATCAGATGAAGTGGCAGTTGATGGCTTCCCTGTCAAATCTACCCTAGGTTTTGCTCCGAACTATATGTCCAAAATGATGAACTCTTTTTCCCACACAGGCTCAATATCTTCATAGGTCTTTTAAAGTTTCAGCAAAGGCCATTTCCACACTACACCGCTCTAGTGCTATTATTCCAATTTCAACATCCTACGGACTCCCGGGATTTGCAGTTTAGGGAGGGGCCTTTAGAATTCTCGGCCAGAGAGCTCTTTGGCCTCAGTAAACCACAAACCCCAGAATTGCACAGGATGTTGAAAGTGGAATAATAGCACCATCGGTGGCGGAGCTTGGAGTGTGCAGAGGGGGGGCGGGAGGGGGCAGGGCAACAGTGCATGAGCGCATGGCCGCAGTGTGAATAATCAAATCTGCAAAAAGTGAAACCCACAAATGTGGAGGGCTAGCTGAAATTTATTTTTAATATTTTTAGAGAATTGGGTACAAAATACAAACATGGACTATTTGATGTCTTGATGTTGTTGTTGAACATAATGTTGTGTAGAACATAAAAAAAACTCAATATGGACCAGCACAATGTATAAGCTTTTCAATCTTTGATTGAAAACTCCAGAAGTTGATTGTATGCTTATGATGGTCCTTGGTGCTGAACATACTGGCAATCCTACACTGATACAGCCAGTTCTTCCAATAAGCTAAAGTAATTTGTCCAAACAAGCCAGTAACAGCTTGGAAAAGGTATCTAAATGACGAAAGATGGGTTAAAGTTACTTTTTTGTTACAGCTTGTAGAATTCTCCAGGCAGCATGGTCACTGGGGAATGTTAAGAATTGTAATAGCAAAATAGTACCTCTCCTAAGCTGCGGACCATACTCTTCATATTACTGGACTAACTTGTAACCTGTTAGGTATTTCTGGCTGAATACCTAATGTTTATGACTCTCCTACAACAGAATTGTATTTTGTTACACTTTGATAGGTTTCTGCTCCTTATAAAGTTGTGTTGGCTTTTTACACAAGTGCAAAAAATATTTCAAGTTGCAGGGCACTCACATACGTTTGTCAAAACTGAGAATGACAGAATTCAAGTTTTTGCAAATTAGGTCTTTGGTTTTAATTGTTTCCAACAGATGCCCACCTGCCACTGCCAGTTATATAAGTATTAGACACAACAAAACCTTTTGGATTGCCCACTGGGGAGGTTTGTCTTCCGGTAACTTGGTGGGAAAATACAAGGGATTTGGGGATTTTGAGTTCATTTATGTCAGGGCAAACATGCTGAAACTGCACACCACTGAGCAAAATGGAAATTTCCCCCAAGTGCCAATAATTGGCAAAATGTCTGCTAAAACAGAAGCTGGATTTTACATGGTGAGAAAAGGTGGCATGTTGAAGCAGAGCAGCAGCCAAACTAAAAATTATTAACAGCGTGTATCACATTCTGTTTTAAGTCAAGGTGTAGGGAGTGATGTCCCTAACTCCTCCAACGCCCCTACAGCCCTGTGAGGTAGGTTAGGCTGAGAGACAGAGTCACGGACTAGCCCAGGACCACCTAGTAAAAGCAGCTTTCTCCAACTGGGTCAAAGAACAATCCCACAGTGGTTGTCTACAAAAATGCTACATTTTTGCAAAAGTTTCTGAAGTACTAGTTTCTGATACACTGAAATTTTGATATTCTGTCCCCCCCCCTCAGATTTAAACATCTGGTTAATTAACATATATAAATGTAAAGGCTCTGTGGATATCAGTTCATACCCAGACATCTAGTCATGGAAGTCTAGCTGGATCACATGTCTCTTTGGGGTAAGACAGATTTCTGTGTTCAAAATAAGAGAGAAAATTATAATCTATGATGTAGTAATATGAAAATCAGTTCTCACTCCACAAAAAACAAAATGTAGACTGATATGACTAAATCCTAAATCTAAGCCTAGCAAGGATTCCTTAAGGCCAGCATTGCTAGAGGGAAAACTTACTGCCTGGTTGCTTGACAAATAATACCTGCTGAAATTACTTCTTCTATACAATCATTGAAGGTATAGGAGCCCTCTCTGGTTTGCATTTTGATACCCCAGTTCATGCCTTAACCTCTGACAGAATTGCCCATCCTTGCATTATATCTATAAAGTTACTTTGTTCATACTTTTTGTTTGACTTTTGTCACAAAACGTCAAACATTCCTGTCAAAATGCAGATAAAAATGTTCTTTAAAATGTTCTAAAACTGACTAGAAAAAGGCAATCACTGCACCAGCAAAGTAATTTTCTTAATATTTATTGCACTACTCACATAATGTAACTTTTTGTTATGTCTTCCCTACAGTCAGAGATTCCTATGTTCCTTGTAATTAATTACCTCCAAACTCCCTTACAGCTAGTCATGCTACTTGTAATTAGTAATCTTCAAGAAAAGGAGTGTGAGAGACGCTTTACCTTATTAGCAGCCACATCCTCAAGCCTAGGAGCACTTGTTTTCCTTTTCTGTCTCTCAGTTTCACATTGCCAGGCACATATGTATCCCGCTTTCCCTGCCTTGTCGTGCATAACGTGATGTTGTGCTGTGATAGCTTATTCTGGCAAGGACTGGAATAGTAAATAGACAGGGTTTTTTAATATATATTTTTGATGCCACAGTTCATTAAGAATGATGTCAAGAGCTTATTCTCTACTAAGCTTGGCCCGCTCAGACATTTATCTAACAATGCTATCTGATCTTAGATTACATTTGTGTTGCTTTGAATGGTAGCTCTGGTTGTTCCACATTTAAGCCTCATTCTGTAAACAATATGTGTAGTCAGAGGCATTCGGTATGCTGCTGCCACCCCTTCTCCTGGCTTTCCCATAATATTCTTCATGTGCTAAATGTTAAGGCCTTTCATTCAGTTCTCTGCCAGCCATCAGAGAAAGGTGAGGTAAGCCAAAAGATATGATAACAAGCGGAGCTTCCTTTTGTCAGTCTTGAGTGTGTCGTATAATTGGCTCCTTGTCAATGGCTGCTTCTAAGTGGCAAAATCATCTACAGCTTCCAGACTGGCTGTTCATGATTTTGTAACACTTCCCAAATTCTTGTGCTACCTTCCTTTGACTCTCCTTTGGTAAGCTATGTGTGAAGCCCTGGCCAAGACATTTGCTATCCAAGGTGGAAAGGAAAATGGCACCTCCCTCTGTTCTATATGCAGAAGCCAACCAGAGACTGTTGGTTGAATCCGATTTCAGCACTCTTGATGGAATACTATTCCACATCATACTTAAGGGCATCCAGCTAGATTAGGGGTGGCAGGGCAGGTTGCCTGGAAGACACAGCCCTGTTTTCTAAAAGAGGAATGGCCTACAGCAACTGGAAGATCTGGTTGTCATGGGAGGGAGATGGCAAATGCAGTTTTATGGGTTGTCCTCCTGCATTTGCCTTTTGGTGCCAAACCCTTGTCAGGAATCGAATCCTGGACAACCTGAACATGAAACTAAGAGCGGATTCATGGCCATGGATTCACCAGCTACTCCTTGGGGAGATACTGCCACTGCCCTCTTGGTACTATCAAGCATCTGTAGCCTGAGGCAACTGCTTCTGTCAGATTGATTGCTCCCTGTGGACCTTATCACACTACACTGCTATAGTGCTATTATTCTACTTTAACTGCCTTGACAACATTGTTTGGAATTCTGGGATTGGCAGTTCAGGGAGGGGCATTCAGAGTTCTCAGCAGGTGAACTCTTGGGCCTAACTAAACGACAAGCCCCAGAATTCCACAGGATGTTGCCACGGCAGTTAAAGTGGAATAATAGCACTATAACATGTAGTGTTTTATATCTATCTATCTATTGCATCAGGCTAGACTGGCACCATCCACAGTGTCCTTTTGGAGGCAGGTAAAGACTTTTGTTTTGTTCTGATAGGGCTTTGGGAACTAACTGCTCATGGGCAAAGAGCTTTTAGCAATGTGACATATTGTATGTGCTCAGTGATTTAAAAAAGGGGTATATTTTTAAATTGCTTTTAATTCTATTTCTAGGTTAATTATATTTTCACTTTTGTAATCTCTTCTGGAATTCCAGAGCTGAGAAAAAGGCAGAATATTTATTTATTTTCTATTATTATTATTATTATTATTATTATTATTATTATTATTATTATTATTATATCTGCTACACTTAGAACTGGAGCTACTTACCTTTGCTTTATGGCAGCAGGTATTAAACTTGTGGTGTGTGTATGTCTCAGACAAATGGATGTGACAAAGCCATGTGAGTGGGAAAGAGATTATTACTGTTAGTGTGATATTTTTAAAATCCATTTGGAAACAATTTAAACATTTTCTACCAAAGGATCTTTTTGTCTAGGTTCTATGGTGCAATTGCAGCAGCTTTTCTTTCTTTTCCTAAAAAGGCAAGATAAAAAGTGTTTTACGGGTACGTATGTGCCTTCAAGTTGCCTGTTAAGTCACGACCCATGAATTTCATAGGATTTTGTTACCTTGAAAATCTGGGGGTCCCAGAGGGACACCTCGATATGCTCCAAGTGATGGGGAAAGTAAGCTCAACGGAGCACAAGCAATAGCAATGCGAGAGGCAGAGTAACCTAGCGAGATCTTTCACCCAGTTTTTACGGAGTGAGGCCCAGTCAGAACTCACACAAAAAGGTCCACTGAATGACTTTATTAAACAGTAGTACCTCTCATCAATGCAAACAGTCACACATGCATCCAAGGGCTAAAAAGAAATGAAGAGTGGAAATAAGATGGAGGGATTGTTGAAGGATTCATAGTTTGGGTGATACTGCAGCTTTTCCTGAAGTCCTTGGTCTGGGAAGCAGCGAAAGAAAAGGGACGCTGAGGAGATCCATCGCCTCTATTGGGAGGGGGGGACCGGTCAGTTGTTATGACCAGGAGGCATCCAAAGAACTAGTTGAAAACAGGGACTATTTGTAGGGAAAATTTACCTTGAGGGCAAATCCTCTCCCGGGGAGAACAAAGGGGACAGCAACGGAAAACAACTTCACACCGGTACCTTCTTTGATATTGGAAGGTAACAAGGTGTTACCCAAGTATCAGGATTTTCCACCGCTTTGGGTTGTGGTGTGATTTTATGTAGATGGATTTTGCCTGATAAGATTTTATTGCTTCCAGTGCCCAACTTTGTGGGAAAACTCTTACTCCCTTCGAGTTGGCTCCTTAAAGGCTGATGATCTTTTGTCCACCGTGGGTTGGCACAGCTTGAGGTCTCCTGTGGCTACGTGACTGGGGAGTTTACTGGCCTGACCTGGTTCTTTCGATCGTAGGACCATTGTTGCCTACATGCTTACCCAGGTGACCTCTCTGGTGGTTTAGATTAATTTTATATCAAAGTTATAGATCCCGGGACAGGGTTTACCAAGGGGGCAACAGTTTTCTTAGGCAAGGAATACTCAGAGGTGGTTTTGCCAGTTCCTTCCTCTGATATATAGCCTTCCTCTGATATATAGCACCTAGTATTAGCTGGCAGTCTCTTATCCAAGTACGCATCAGGACTCACCCTACTTAGTTTCCAAAATTAGATGAAGATATTTAAGCCCTATTTTAGTGCTTTTTAGTGTTTATTAGGAACATAAATAGTCATAGAATGTGTTCACCACAAAGCCAACCCCCCCCACCTTACAATCTACTAAAAATTGCACTAAAACACCTTTTCATTTACCAGGACTGAAAATGCAACTGCTGCACTAGAAAAAAACATACAGTGGAAATGGCTGGATCATGATAGTTCTTGTTTTGTTTTGTTTTTCAGGCAAGGGGGTGGCTATGTCCTGCCCCTCCTCCAAGGAGTGCAGAGCAATGCATGCTGTTCTCTCCTTCCTCTGTAATTCTAACAACAGCCATATAAGATAGAATAGCCTGAGAGATAGTGACTAGTCCAAGATCTCTTACTGAGCTTCATAGCTGAGTAGAGATTTTAACTGGGATCCTCTCCATTTCTAGTCTTTCCCTCTGGCTCTAGTGATGGGAACCATGTGGCCACCCAAATGTTAACTGCAACAACCCTAGCTAGCAAAGTCAACAGTAAAGAAAGCTGGGTCAATTCTGGATAGCAGCGATTTCCACCCACCCCCACTTTAACTACCACACTATACTGTCTCAGTAATCACTCCTTCAACATGACATCCCTGTTGGGTGACATTTCAAAAATACAAAATATAACTCAGCATGGATCTTCTTTTGGGGGGGGGGGGTTTGACATGTTTATTTATTAAATTCAACCATCATTATGAATCAGCACAATAAATATAAATCAGTATACAATAGATCCACATGTATATGTTACCGTACACTCCATAAGAGATATCAACCAACAGTATGAATCCAGCATTACAGTATTATTCGACACTCAATTATACCTCCCAAAAGGATATAAATGAAATAGATCAATAATTAGGTAATTTTGAGTTTTTCTATAACTAACATAACCTAGAAGAACAATTGCTATTTTACCCTAACGATTATTGTATCCCAACCAAGACCTATTCTATATATTTACTATTTCTTATCCTAGAGTATTGTTATGAAAATCTAATATAAGAATCTAATTAAATTTAGATTTCACAAAACAAAACAAAAAAAAAGAAGGAATCTGAGAGAGATACACATATAAGCAATATAAGAAGTAAAAAAAAAAGAGGGAAAAAAAGAATAAAAAGGGCAAAAAAGAGGAAGGAAGGGGAAAGGAAAAGAAAGAAAAGAAGAAATAAAAGAAGGAAAAGAGAAAAGAAAATGGAAAAGGAGAAAGAGATAATGTGAGAGATATAAGATTATGAAAAGAAAAGATAACATAATATATAAAATGAATTTACAACTCTATTTTATGATTTACAGTTCTAAAAGAGATGTTTCTCTCCATCTCTTTTCCATACACTTTTTAGAGCATTCCATTCTTGATTCACCATGTCTTTATAGGTCATAGCCAGCACTTTGAATAACAGGTATCTTTGAGGTCTTTCATTTATAGGGTTGGCATAAGTCAAAGCCAACTGAATGGTTATTAACAAGAGGAAACTATACTACACAGAAGCCACTTAACAGTTTTGATGTCTTTAGTAATCTGGAGGCCAAAAACTAGGCACCAACCATTTCATAGTTGCCCACTCCTAATACAGAATGTCTTGTCTGGGTAGATAGGTATTGTAATAAACTAGAGTCAATGACTGGGTAAGTTGCATAGAACAAGCAGTCCTTTTCTTCTATTTTGGTAATCCCGTCTGGAAAAGCTAAGCTTCTTAATCAACCTTAGCTGCAGATGAAAGAAGCCAAACAAGAAGCATACTGTTTATTGACTTTCCAAATAGCAGATTAATTAGGTTTTCATTATTATGACTATGAATAAATTAGGCAACCTAATTTGACCTCTTTCAATCTCACTGATGATGAGATTCAAAACCTGTTGGGCAAGATAGTGAACAGATTTAACTGGTAACTGATTCTTCAATCTTAACAGCACTTTAGTTGTGTTGTGTGCCTTCAAGTCATTTCCAACATATGGCAGCCCTAAAGTGAACCTATCATTGAGTTTTCTTGGTAAGATTTGTTTGGTGGGGTTCCCTTTGCCTTCCTCTGAGGCTGAGAGTGTGTGACTTGTCCAAGGTCACTCAGTGGGTTTCCATGGCTGAGCGGGGATTTGAACCTTGGTTTCTAGAGTCATAGCACTACTCTCAAACCACTGCACTATGCTGGCTGTCTTTAATTGCATAATCTGCCTTTAAAACTCTGTAAAGCTGGGGAACAGGATATATGAAGAACTGCTCTCCTCACTTGAGTTGCTCCATCAGTCAGAACCAACTGGGGAGGCCCTTTATCTAAAAAGTAGTATTGTTGGGAAGCCATTTCAGGGCCTTCTCAACACGGGCTTCCTTTAATGTAGACTCAATTGGCTAGAATGACTGCTAAAAACATGTTCCATTCTGACTTAAAAATGAATTTCACTGGGATCAATCAATATGACATTTGAGATTGTAATGACATCTATTTATTTATCAATTACACTTATGTCCTGACTTTCCTCTTAGTAATACTTTCCTCTGTAGGAAAAGATCACTATTTATTAAAAATAAAGAACTAACAAGGAACATGATAATATACAAATCTCTTTAATGGGTAAACAAATTTTTGGCTACAAGGGAAATTCGTACTTTGGATGGAAGACTGTGTACACTGAGAACCTTCATCTTAAATGGTTTGTGAATTAGGTTGCTTATTTATCAATGTCTATTTATCAGTTGTTTTCTTGTGAAGGAAGAACAGGAGCATACAGATATTCAAGCTCTTTGGAAAACCAAGGTTATTTTAAAGTAGCTGAACAACCCATTCCTCTGTTTATGTTCAGTGACAGGTAAAATCTCTCTTTCTTCTGGCAAAGCACTATAGCTATGAAGAACATTGCAGTGAATTCTTTACAGCTATTTTAGCAATCCACCAGGATCCTTTCTCTCCTCCTAGATTACAGCCATTATCAAACCAGTTGTCAGAAAGTATCAAGTGATGAAATACGGATTGCATACTGAACATTCATTGAAGTTCATGCTTATTACAACTATGTTCTGGAAAGTATTGTACTTAGGCTTTTAATAATCCTCCTCTGGAGAATAATTACTTGGATTGGTTTCATCACTATGCTATAGTAATTTTTTTAACATTTTTTAAAAAACCATTTGTTAAACTGAAAGCAAGATCCTGAACTATTGGATTAGAGATAACTAAATTCTCTGATAACATATTAAACAACTTCAGTTGGGTCAACACAACTGTTCAGAACTCTATATTACACATTGAGACATATGAATATTAATAAAATGCTATGCTTGCTCCCTCTATTTTTCTTGTTGTAAATTATATAAACTACAAAGGCCATTTCCACACTAGACTGTTATAGTGCTATTATTCCACTTTCAACATCCTATGGAATCCTGGAGTTTGCAGTTTAGGGAGGGGCCTCAAAGTCTAGTCAGGAAATGGCCAAAGCTTCACCATAATATTATAATCTATATTGTAGCTTTTGATGGACATATCGTCAACATAAATGCTGAGAAAGATACCCTTCAGTTTGGAGAAAATGACAACTAAATTCTGCAGAAGATCAGAATCAACAGAATCGAAGCATATTACTGGGTGTATGAAAAGCCTTCTGAAAAAACTTCCCTGGGATCTACCATACTAGATAACTAGGCCAATTTCTAACCTGCTATTTTTGGACAAGATGCTAGAGTGTGTGGTGGCTTCTCAACTCCCAGGAGTCCCTAGATGAGGCTGATTATCTAGATCCATTTCAGTCTGGTTTCAGATCTGCTAATGGGACAGAGACAGCTTTGTTTATCTTGGTGGATGACCTATGCAGGACAGGGGGAATGTGTCCCTGTTGGTTCTGCTGGACCTCTCAGTGGCTTTCAATACCATTGACTATGGTATCTTTTTGAGTTGATTCTGTGGAATGGGACTTAGAGGTACTGTTCTACTGTGGCTCTGTTCTTTTTTTGGAGGGGTGTTTCAGAAGGTGGTGCTGGGGGGCGGAATTCCTGGCCAACTCCCTGGCCAGTGGCCTATGGAGTCCCTCAGGGTTCGATCTTGACCCCCATGCTATTTAACATCTACATGAAACTACTGGGAGAGATTGTCTGGAGTTTTAGGGTCAGATATCACCAGCATACTGATGATACACAACTCTATTACTCCTTTCCACCTAATTCCAAGGAAAGTGTTCCTGTGCTAAACTGGTACGTGGCAGCTGTAATGGACTGGATGAGGGCAAACGAACTGAAACTTAATCTAGAATAGACAAAGGTGCTCCTGGTGAGTTGAAAGATAGATCTGGGAACAGGAATTCATCTTGTGTCAGATAGGGTTATATTCCTTCCTGAAAACACAGCTAAACAGTTGGGGAGTCCTCTTGAATTCAGCTCTGAGCCTGGAGGCCTACATTTCAGCAGTGGCCAAGAGTGTTTTTGCACAGATAAAGCTAGGGTGGCAACTGTACCCATTCCTGGAGAAGTCAGATCTGGCTGCAGTGGTACATGCTTTGGTTACATCCCTTTTGGATTACTATAATGCACTCTACTTCGGGCTGTCTTTGAAAAGTGCTCAGAAACTACAGCTGGCACAAATAGTTGCAGCCCAGCTGTCAACTGGGTTTGGCAACAGGCAGCATGCAATCCTTTTGTTGCAACAGCTCCACTAGCTGCTGGCCCATTTCCAGGTACAATTGGAAATGCTGGTTTTGAGTTATTAAACCCTATGCAGCTTGGGCCCAGGTTATTTGAAGTACTGTGTCTCCCTCCTGCTGGAACTCGAAGATCATGTGAAGCACTTCTCTCTGTCCCACCACTTTTTCAGGCAAGTTTGGTAGGAACAAGGGAGAGAGTCTTCTCGGTAGCTGGTCCCATACTTTGGAACTCCCTCCCTAGAGAGACCACAATGGCCCCGTCCTTGTTCTCCGTCTGACAGCAGGTTCAAACATTTTTGTGCTATCAGGCTTTTATAAATTGACCACATTTGGAGCTTTTAATGAGGTGTTATGTTTTTAAGGGCATAGTTTTTAAATTTATTTTAAAGTATTTAATATTTTTAATGTGTAATGTTTTAACTTTATAAATTGTTTAATTGTGTCATGCCCCAGGCCCAGGACTCAGGTGCAAACACAGACAGGGCCCTCCCCAACAGCCACAACACACAGACATGAACAGGACAATACTTACTGCAGCCAGCGTAGATGAAAAAAGGAGAGCCCACAAGACTCAGAGCGTTTATGTAATTAATTAGGCAAACAGCTAGGGGAGGCTGTCAGCCCATAAATACAGGGGAGGGGAGAGGGACAAATCTGTTGCAAACAAGTGGTGTTACTGGTAGAAGCAATGCATCCTACCTTCGGATCTCTGACTTGTGTTCCCGGAAACCTTGATCCTCACCTTGTGTGCTGACTTTGCTACTGGATACTCCTTTGGACTGAATTTATTACTGATCAGACTGCTGAAATAACAAAGAGTAACTGGCTGACAAATTGTTGTAAATTTTGTTCATGGCTGCTGATAACAACGCGGTTCTTGGTTGCATCAATAGGAGTACGATGTCTAGATCGAGGGAGGTAATGGTACCACCTCTATTCTGTTTTGGTTAGACCTCATTTGGAATACTGTGTCCAGTTCTGGCCACCTCAATTCAAGAAGGATATCAACAAGCTGGAGCGGGTCCAAAGGAGGACAACCAAAATGCTGAAGGGTCTGGAAACCATGCCCTATGAGAAGTCATTTAAGAACTGGTCATGTTTAGTCTGCAGAAGAGAAGGTTAAGAAGGGATATCATTGCCATGTTTGAGTATTTGAAGGGACGTCATGTCGAGGAGGGAGCGGGCTTGTTTTCTGCTGCTCCAGAGACTGGGACAAGGAGCAATGGATTCAAGCTGCAGGAAAGGAGATTCCACCTGAACCTCAGGAAGAACTTCCTGACAGTCAGAGCTGTCCCGTGGAATATGCTGCCTCAGAGTGTGGTGGAGTCTCCTTCTTTGTAGGTTTTGAAGCAGAGGCTGCTTTGATGGATGTTCCTGAATAGCAGGGGGTTGGACTGGATGGCCCTTGTGGTCTCTTCCAACTCTATGATTTTATGACTCTAATTGGAGAGGTGTGAACTTGGCTGGCTGCCAGCATGGGACAAATTGTTTTTTTTTTAATGATCATTTTATTCAAATTCAGATATAAAACAAACAATTATAACTGTCAACTTGTTTGAAATATTTCTGGTCTTCCACACTGATCTAGATTTCATTATCAATATTTCTTAACATGCTTAAAATATTGTACTACATTTTAGTGCTATTATTACTTGTTGATTCTTGCATTTCCATCTCCATATTCCCACTTCATGATATATATCCTGTAGCCCCCTCATAATTTATCTTAAATCATGAATCACAGATTTCCATCTGATGGTACCCAGCAATTACCCATTACAATTTGCCATTCTTTTTGTATCTGTTCTTCTGATTTCCCTTTTAATCTCCGAGAGACCATATCAGTATTTTTGTTTTCAATCAGTGTACCCCACCATTGTTCTAATGTGGGTATTTGCTGAGTTTTCCACATCTTTGCATATTCAATACGAGCTGTTGTTATCATGTACAGTAATATTCTCCAATACTTCTTTATACCAGTACCTTCTAATATATCAGTCATATTTAACAAATACAATTCTGGTAACTTAGCAAACTGTACTTTCATTAATGCACATATTTTGTTATGTATTTCAGTCCAATATTTCTTAGCTTTAGGACATGTCCACCACATATGATATATCGTACCGACCTCATTCTGACATTTCCAACATTGTCCAGTACCTGTATTATAAATCTTTTTTAATTTATCTGGTGTCATGTACCGTCTATGAAATAGCTTGTAATAGTTCTCTTTCAAATTCTGTGCTACTGTAAATTTCTGTGTTTTTTTCCAGCTCTCCTCCCAAGACTCTAATTGAATTGAATGTCCGATATTTTGTGCCCATGAAATCATTGTTGCCTTTACTGTTTCTTCTTGTCTCTCCTGGTGTAGTATTTCTTGATATATTTGGGCAAGTAAATGAGGCGGATTTTCGAACAGCGATTTAATTTCTCCAGTTTTCTCTTTAAGTTCAATTCCATATGTTTTTATATCCATCTGAAACCTTTCTGCTAACTGTCTGTAAGGAAACCAACTTAGTGTTATTCCCTCTTGTTCTAGTTTTTCTCTTGTTTTAATCTTAAAGTTGTTGGATGTTGATCTCTCAATTATATCATCATATCGCAACCATTTATCTGTGTCCGTCCATCTGCCAAAAAAAGCCTCTTGCGGTGAGACCCAGGTGAGGAGCTGCCGTATGTTTTTAGTTTTATAATCCTCCCAAATTTTCAGAAGCGATTTTCTGATAAAGTGATGTGGGAAGTCTTTATCTATTTTTGCTTTATCATAAAACATATAGGCATGCCATCCCATCCTCAGGTCTGCTCCCTCCAATGCCAACATTCTTGTGTCTTGTAGATCTACCCAGTCTTTTATCCACGTAAAAGCCGCGGCCTTATAGTATATTTGAAAGTCTGGTAGTCCCATTCCTCCTCTACTTTTTGAGTCTATCATAGTATTCCATTTTATCCTAGGTCTTTTCCCTTGCCGTATAAACTTAGTCAGTTCTCTCTTCCATTGTATGAAAGGTTTCATGTTTGTTGTTATAGGAAGATTTTGAAACGAAAAGTTCATTTTTGGCAAAACATTCATCTTTATTGCAGCTATCCTCCCCATCATTGACGAACGCATGGAGGTCCAACTTTCCAAGTCTTTTGTTATTTCTTTCCATTTTTTTCATAATTATTTTGAAATAACTCATTGTTTCTTTTAGCTATCCAAATACCTAGATATTTTACCTTTTACCTTCAAAAGTTTTGAAGGTTTATTAGCTTGTTCAAAGAAATTACATTTCGTTCTCTTTATCTGTTGCTCTATTTCTTCCAAATTAAGTTGATTTAATTCAGCTTGCTTTACCTTCATCTGTAATCTAATCTGTTTATCCGATGGATTTTGTCTCATCTGTTGTTCAATTTCTTTCATCTTTTCCAAAATTCGCTGCTCAATGTTTCTCTTTTCTTTTTTAATCTCTGCAGTCCATCTGATAAAATTACCACGCATCACTGCTTTACTTGCGTCCCAAATGGTTTTCATCGACAGCTCCGACGTCAAGTTCTTATTAAAATAGTTAATTATCTCTGTTTTTGCTTTCGCTATGTACTTCTCCTTATTCCAAATCTCATCATTCAGTCTCCATGTTCTTTCTCTGTCTTTAATCCTTATCTTTAATTGTAACGGATTATGATCAGAGCATAAATTGGGAAGAATGTCCATATCTGCAGTTTTCATCAAAAGTTGTTTAGATACTAACATCATATCTATTCTTGACATTGACCTATGTCTATCCGAATAATATGTATGTCCATCCAGTTGCCCGTTCTTGTATCTCCAAGTGTCATATAAGTTTAAATTGTCCATCATATTAAAGAAGCTCTTAGGAAGTTTGCCGTTGTTTCGGGGAGTTAACTTTTGCGTTGTCCTGTCAACTTGGGGACTGATTACTCCATTAAAATCCCCCAAAACAATAATGTTAGAATTTCCTGTTTCATTAAGATATCTCAATACCTCTTCCTGTATTGTAGGGAAGAATTCACCTTTAGCTCCGTTTGGTGCATATATTCCAAATTGTTTTTTTAAATTTTGTTTGTTTTTTAAATTCCCAGACTGGGTCCTTGTCTGGGAGAAAAGCAGCACGTAAAATAGATAGATAGATAAATATACTGTCATTAATGCTTTAATCTGTATTCTTTTAATGTTGTTATCTTTGAGTTCCATGGTCAGGAGAAAGTCAGGGTATAAATTAATTAAATAAATATTTCAAAAAGCCAGCCTTTAAGTGAGAACATAATGTACCTTGTTCCTCTCACAAACTTCTGCGTAATTTAAGAGCATTTTTCCACGAATGATCATGCTTGTGTTTTTCTTTGTATGTTCCCTCTTCCTCCTAGCTGCCTCCCTGCAATCCCCACCAAAATTTTCCCTTCTGATGGTAAACACTATGAAGTTCAATGGACAAAAAGAAGTAGGAGGGAGGAAGCAGAAACAAGATGAAGGCTGTGGCACCAATGCACTGCTTTGTGGTCCACCATGTGCTCATGGGAAGGAATGCTGTAGATTAAAAAAGAGAGGAAGGGAGACCATGCTCAATAACAGGAGGGGTGAGGAAGTGGGAGAAGGAAGGAGGAGAAGAAGAGAGAAAGTGGGGAAAGAGAAAGAGACATGAAGAAACTGGGAAAGAAAGACAAACAGACAGACAGAATGGGTGGATTTGGAGGACAGATGAAAGAGAATGTGATGACAACATGCAGAGCAACTAAATGGCACAGAGAGGAGGAGGATGGAGGAAACAGGACACCAAAAATGGATAGTCATGACACGGACATGATTGACAATATGGAAAAAAAAGATAATGAAAGAGGTAAGGGCAGGAACTACTGTTAAGTCTACTAAAGTGGGAGGAGTGAAACCACTCTTGATTTTACTACAGTCAACCCTTCACATTTGTGGGTTTGACATTCATGGATTTGATTATTTGCGAGTTTCTCCAACCCCTGACCCCCACCTCAGGTACTTCCTTTTTGGGGAAACCTTCCCTCTTGGTGGCTCCAATCAGGTTGTGCAACTCTTTAAAGTCCTGCCTCCAGTCTTCCTCCTCCTCCATCAACCACTGCCTGGCCAGCCAATGACAGCTGAAAGCCGGATTTCTCAGCACCACAAGCCCTCTCCCAAAGCCCTCCATGCACCCAAGAAAGGAGAAGGGCAAGAGAGAGTAAGTACAGGACCACCATGCCAACCATCTCCTTTCCCTGACCTGGGTGCCCATTGTCCCCACCTATGCCTTACCCCCCCTCCCACAGACACACATTTTGATATTTGTGAATTTTTCAGTTTTGCGAGGGTCCTGTGCCCCTAACCGTAGCAAATGTGGAGGGCCAACTGTACTACTCTTCTCACAACTGCTCCAAGTTATATGGAAATTCTTCCAGTGCTATTCCAACACCAGCAGAACTCCCATACACTGCAGTGGAGTGGCAGCCATGGATTCATTGTCCCCGTGAAAGGGTTAAAACTTTAGAACTGCAGTTGCTTAAGTAGAAAAATAAGGAAAAATAAGGTGAGCAGATGTATCCTTCATCTTATCAGAAGGCTTAGGTATGAGCTTAGCTATGCAGGGAACTTGGGGAGTTTTTAGGTCAGCGCAACCCAGTGAGAGTACTCCCCTGGTACCGAAATACATCATTTTGAAAGCTGTAACCTGGGCCTCTGTAACCTGTAAATTGTTCATATATGGTCATATTTTAATCATTTCTTGTACTTGTTTACTAGAGTGTATAAAAGGTAAGCTGATACCTGACTCTGGGCTCTCTCGGTCTTTTTGGAAGACTGAGATCCCTGCGCAGTAAAATAAACTCCTGTTTTCTGAAACTGCTGGTCTCAATTCTCTGGCTGCCCACAACATTTTCTGGTGCGTTGGCCGGGAAACTGAGGGGTTTTTGCCCACTTTGGCGGACGCCAGGGCATTGGGACCATCGCCCCTTTCCTGATACAACCCGGGGCACCCTCTACTTTCTTTTGTCGAAAGGATTGGTTTGGAGTGGGGCGGCGGCTCTGGCGACGGCGTTCCAGCCAAGGGACCCGAGGTCGGAGCAGAAAACAGGATCCTCCCACGACTGTTGGTGAGTGACCTCCCCGCAAACTCGGGGGGAAGAGGGGCCTGATCAACCCCTTTCAGCTTTGCCCTAGTACCCCACTATTGTTGTGGGTGAAGCCGCAGAGCTTTTGGGTGTGGAGTTGAAGGTGGGAGGTTGTGTGTTGGTGTGAATGTGTGAAAGGAAGGTTGTGTGACGCCGCAGTTTCCAAAGTCATGCTGTTGAGTTTCCGGGTGCTTGGATCGGCGTGAATCGAGTGCTGTCTTTCCCCCTTTGTGTGGATCCGTGGGACCCCTTACCCACGGGTCAAATCCCTTTTTCCTTGTGTGTGTTGTCTGCTTTGGGAGGAAATGGGAGGGGGGCAGCAGCCAACAGATGCTTCTTCAATCAGACTCTGCTTCAATGTATGCTGGAAAACTCCAAGAAAGGGTTAACTAGAGACGTACTTTTCAGCAGTTTCTCGCCTGGTTTCAGGTAACAGACAAACACTGCTTTAATGCTTCAATGTATGTAGGGAAAAAAAAATTCCAAGGTTTGTGTGTAAGCAAAGCGGCATTTTGCCTGGTTTCTCTCTGCTTTCTTTTTTTTTCTGTTCCTCTCCTGTGCTCAGAGCCACCTTATCCCCCCCCGCAGCCCCTCCTCCTCCTCAGGCTCTAAGATTCGGATTTAACCCTTGAAGGACCAACTCCCTAGCATTCAGTTCAATATTCAATAAGGGATGATGTTGGAAAAAACTGGGGGCAGTCCTACCCAAGGAAAAAAAGTAAAGATGAAAATTGCTGTTTTTAATGGACTAGCAAGCCCATTTAAGCCACGAGGCTTGGCTATAACAGGAATTAAGTCAGTATGTTAATGAGAAAACAAACCTTTAGACCAGAGAAAGAAAGAAAAAGAAGAAAAAGGCTTGATCTTGAATAATAGGAGGCATACCTAAGGAACTGGAAAAGTTATACTGGATGTCTGGATGGTGCAAGAAGCAGCCCTTCAAAGAGTGCTAAGGTATTGAAAAGGCACATCAGAGGCAGCATTAAATTAAAGAAAAAAGAGCAGGAAATACAAGATTAGGATCTTCCTACCTGGACACACGCATGTCTCCTCAAAAGCAAGTTTGATTTATTTGGCACATGTGCCTCCAAGTAAACCCCTCCCTGCTGGAGGAGAAATAGAAAGAAAGAAAGAATCTTGAAAGCCCGTTTAGACAAACAATGCTGTCCCCCCCCCCCTTGCTTGAGACTGAGGGAGTGAGAAGCCCGCCTTTGGTAATTTAACCTTTAACTCTCCAACTCGGATGATTGCAGTGAATTGCACCTGGGACAAGCTAATCAACTAGAAAGTAGCACCCAGTTCCATGCTGAAGGCTCCTTTAAAAATCAAGTAACACCTGAAAAATTCATTTTAGCATAGAGGGAGCAACTCATTTCAGCCTTCCTTGGCTGTCTTGCTGCCCCTAAGAGTAAGGGGGATCATGGCTTCTGGCAGCCCTCTCCTGCCTCCCTGTTCTGCCTACCTCCACCCATCTCTCTGCTTGGGAGGGTGCATTTTATAAGAAGAACATGGATAACCTGAAGAAACAGCCCTTAAAGGATTCTGGTCAGTTCATACTGAGTAGAGAAGAGAAGGTGCCTTTGGCCCCCCTTATGTGTAAAGAGACATAATACAACCACAAAAGGATATTGTGTAACATCTGGAAAAAGGGTGAATCAGAGATACCCCATTCTGAGAAGCAGCCAGCAGCAGGAGCAGCGGAGACTACCAGAGACAGCAGTAGGAGAGCAGCTGACGAGATGGGGCTATAGATGGGTGAGGCAAAGGGGGGACAGGCAGCAGGGTCCCCCCCTTGATGACAGCAAGCCGCTCGAAACCCCGCAAAGCCACGGGCCCCAGCATGAGGGAGCTGCTAACCAAGACGGCAGAGACAAGTGTGGCAGAGAAGAAGCAAGAAGGAGGCTGCAAGCGGATGCATAGGAAAGTAGAGTTGTTAGCAGCTGCATTAAGTATACAGAATAAAGTACAGCAGCTGGGGAAAGAATCCATGGCCCCATAGTCCAGAAGCTTCAGTGGCAGCGGGCAAAGTTATCCCCTGTTGCCAGAAGAGAAACAGGCAGGTGGGAGATGCTGGAAGAGAAAATCTAAGCAGCAGCTCCAGCGGAAACTGCAGGCTGAGCAAGTGAAGGAGAAGCGAGCCAGGGCGACTGGCCACAGAAAAGGCTGGCAAGGCAGTGCTGGAGATCCAACTGCAAAGACCCCACCAGTGAGCCCCGTGTGGAGGTCTCTGGTCTCCAAGGAGAGGCAGCCAGAGTCCAGGAGGTGGTGAGGGAAAGAGGGAGCTGGAGGAATTCCGCTCGAAGAATGACTCTAGCAGCGAAGAGCTGAGAGACCTGCAAAAGACTGTCAGCAAGCTGAAAAAAAGAACTGGCTTCTGTGAAGGCACTGAAGGAGAGAGAAGCATAGCTGAGAGGATTGGTTCAGCCGTGACTTCACTGCAGACCAGTTTGGTTGGGAAACCTGACTGTATTGGCTCTGCAAACCAAGGTGCCTGTGGCTGGCTGTCATGTGAAGACTGAGGAGAAGGTTTTGTCCATCTTCCCACAGACAGAGACAGGTAGGGGCTTGGAGCTGTGACATCCTGGAAGGAGAAGTTGGTAGCAGGAGCCTGGAGAACAAAAGGAAAGGCAAAGTCCTAGGTGCAAGGCAGTCCAGATTGCTAGGGGCCTACCAGTTCCCGATAGAGGGGCAACTGGTAAGAGTCTCTGGCCCAGCTACAGGAGAAGCTGGCCCAGCCCCAGCAGGTCAAGGAGGGGGTGATAGAGCACCTCTGACCTGGGAGGGGGAGGCGATAGAGCACCTCTCCAGACTGGATCTGGAAGTGGAACTGCGGCTGAAGGACTCTCTGATTGAGAAGGCAAAGAAAAAGGAGTGGCTGAGCTGAAGGCCGTGGGACAGCCAGGAGAAGCAGCCCCAAAAGCCCACACCATATAGGCTCAGACAACGGACCTGCATTTGTTCACAAGATCATCAAAGATTGAACCACTGCTCTAGGAATCACCTGGAAGCTACATTGTGCATATAGACCCCAAAGTTCTGGGAAGGTGGAGAGAATAAATAGAACATTGAAGACTCAGCTTGCAAAGTTGTGCCAGGAAATGAAACTCAAGTGGTTAGATGTGCTCCCAATAGCACTCCTGAGAATAAGATGCACCCCTCATCGGACAACTGGACTGACTCCATTTGAGATGCTATATGGAAGACCCACGGCCATTCTAAAAGGGTTGAGAGGGGACATTTGAGAATTGGGAAATCTGACCCTACAACAAGAGGTGCAGGCATTGGGGAAAGCTCTAGAGAAGGTCAACGCCCATGCCTTGGAGGTTAGGCGAGTTCCTTTCCTCACAAAGGCACATTCCTTCCAATTCGGGGGTGAGGTGTGGGTTAAAGATTGGAAAGGAGAGCCTCTATCACCAGGATGGAGAGGACCATACCAGGTGTTGTTAGTTACTCCCACTGCAGTAAAGGTAGCAGGGCTGAAACCTTGGATACATTACACTAGGGTAAAAAGAGCATTTACTGATTGGACTGTAATCTCATCACAAGAAAACCCTCTGAAACTGAAATTGTCCAGACGAAAAGGGGGGAGAGAAGATTCGGACTAGACTCTGCTGTGGTCATACCAGGGAATTGACCACTCTACGCACAGTCAGATCCGCAACAGGTGGATGAAAATCTAGGCTAGACCCTACTGCTGCCACACCTTTGGAGGCTGGTAGCTCCACGTACGGTCAGACCTAGCAACTGCGGAGGAAGGAAACTGGGACTAGGCCTTGTTATAGTCACTCTGGAGGCTGACTATTCTACACAGGGCCAGATCCCCTACAGAGGATGATGAGCAATGAGTATTAGTGAAATAGTAACAATAGTAGTGTGTATACTCTTTGGAATTTTAGCTCTGATGTATTTCCTGTATATGTATAGAAGGTACTGGTGTGGGATAAGTAGGTTTGGACCTCTGCTTGGTTCAAAGAATGAAGTGGATTATGATGATAGGAGTGTGGGGCATGATGTGTGGAATGGTAAAGGTTAACTGGTTGAAACAACACTTACAAGGGTTAACATAAAACAATGACAGCGGTATTAGCAACCCTTGGGACTGGCTAACTTCTTGGTTGCCAGATCTGAGTTGGCTGAAAACTCTGTTTCTAGGTATTGTACTTTTGCTTGTAGGAGGATTTTTAATAATGGTATGTATTTCTTGTGCTATGAAATGTGTACACGCTTCTCTTTCTCAAGCTATGGAGGGGAAAGCCGCCCACTTTGCTGTTATGGCCCAAAAGCAAGCTTAAGTAGTGTATGCTCAAATTACTATGGAATTTGGCATAAAGGGGGGAATGAAAGGGTTAAAACTTTAGAACTGCAGTTGCTTAAGTAGAAAAATAAGGAAAAATAAGGTGAGCAGATGTATCCTTTATCTTATCAGAAGGCTTAGGTATGAGCTTAGCTATGCAGGGAACTTGGGGAGTTTTTAGGTCAGCGCAGCCCAGTGAGAGTACTCCCCTGGTACCGAAATACATCATTTTGAAAGCTGTAACCTGGGCCTCTGTAACCTGTAAACTGTTCATATATGGTCATATTTTAATCATTTCCTATACTTGATTACTAGAGACTAGAAGAAATCATTTCCTGTACTTGTTTACTAGAGTTAAAAAGGTAAGCTGATACCTGACTCTGGGCTCTCTCGGTCTTTTTGGAAGACTGAGATCCCTGCGCAGTAAAATAAACTCCTGTTTTCTGAAACTGCTGGTCTCAGTTCTCTGGCTGCCCACAACACCCATAGCAGCAAATCCAGCAGCTGTCCCTAAACAGAGAAGAGAGAGAGAGAGAGGCAGAGCAACCAGGCAGAAAATAGGGAAGGGAGGGGGGTTTAAAAGTGACCTGACCCAAAAGTAAACCAGGTTGCAGTTATGTCAGTTAGTATCAATGGTATAGCGTGAATAATGCTCAGAAAGTTGGTCCTGTTGGTTGTTTCTTAAACCTCACATCACTTGCATAACTAATACTCTGTTTGTCATTGTGAGATGGGTCTGGCTTGTATTTACATAGTTTTTGTTTCCTGCCTTCCTCCAGCATATAGGTATACTTCACTCATTCCCTTTCAAAGTCTTGGTAAAGAAGAGGGTTCTCAAAAACTCATGCAGAAGTTTCCTTCCTTCTCATGCTATTAGAACTAATAATGGGACTAGTAGTGGGGAGGAATAATATCATGAAAGAGATATGTTACCTTCATTTTGATAAAGTCTTTAGTGTAGTAATGTGTATTTAGCATAACTTTAACACCAAATTAGAATTAATGTAAATGTAATAAATGTCCTCTCTTCAACATAATGCATAATTTGCAAACATTCATTTAGTTTTTAGTGTAACCATAACATAACATTATTTTTCACTAATTTTTCTGTCCCTGGATCTAATATTAAGTCTGTATTTATTCTTACAGCAGTTTTAAGACAGGTAGCCACATTAATCTATTGAATTGAAAACCATAATAGTCTTGTGGCACCTTAAAGACTAACAAATTTTATTTGGCACAAAATGCTGCGTACTTGTATCCAAAAAAGCCTATGCCAAATAAAACTCATCAGTCTTTAAGGAACCACAAAGCTCTTTGTTACTTATTCTCCTTGGTTTACAAGCTTCTTTTGGCCCAATAGGCTGGAACAGCTTAAGTGCAGCAATGAACCAATAGGATTCTCTGATATTAAACAGTAGAAGCCAAAATTAATAACACTGAGAATAAAACTGATTAATTACAGAGAAAAAAGCCTTGATTATAATAAAGTTCACAGGGAAATAGATGCTAAATGAGAAGGTGTGAATAAAATGGAAGAACTGTCTGACAGTAAGTAAGTATATACTATGGAAAGATTAGGAAATAAAAACGGAAAAATAATCTGATTTTTGCAGGGGCCATATTTTTTGTAAAGGTACTAGAGATAAGAAACTGCTCCTTTTAATAGAAAAGTGACTGAAGCTTTTTTTTTTTTTGATGAAAGTTGAAACAGACATTTAGCCCTAAGCTATACATTTTAGTTAAGATAAATGCCCACATGGTATATTGGTCATATGGCATAATAGTTGGCATTTGAAAATCTACAATAAATATTCAGGAGAAAATCTAATCAAACTATGCATAACTCTTCCATTCAGTTAGTTTGGAATCTTTTGTAAAGGTATGGTGTAGGAAGAGTAGGGATGGTACCAGGTACCTTGTCACCTGAGGGTTGGGAGGACATGCGACCCCTATAGCTGCCACTTCCGCCTGCTTCTGTTCTAACCAGCACTCTCCTCGTCTTCTCCTACTATATCGTCTCTGCTACTGTTTTCCCTTTTCTGTCCCCCGTCCCCTGCATTTCTTCTTCCTTGGCTGCCAGTCCACCTTTTCTACTGTACTGGCTCTCTCTGTGTTGAGGAATAGTCATGGCTTAATAACAGAATACATAGGCTGGACATGCTTAGGAACATAAGTGTGTGCAAACATGCTCAAAAGTCCCGATTGCTCAAGGGACATATTCTGCTGATAGTGGCTGAAGCTGAATTGTACAGACAGCATGTTCATCTTTGCTTTGCCTTTGCACATTGTGCATTTGCATTGTAGTAGTGTATCCTATACTTTGCCTTGTAATTGTGTATTGTGCATTATGAGTGGTTGATATATGTTGCATGATATTGCTATTCTTCATGAGGATTCCTTAGTGCTATTGTGGTATATGTCCTCATGTGGATATTTACATTACACTAAGTGGAGTTTGGATTGAGGTCGTTGCTTATTACATGCACCTCCAGGAGGAGCTAGGAAAGATTCCTTTCAGAGTGAATCTGTATTACATACTTATTGCAGTTCGAGAACACTTTAATTGTCACGGCTTCAATATTATTGAAAGACCTTGGATGACCCAGGCTGAACAAGGATGGAAACCCTCCTCTTGCTCAGTTGGTGATTTATTACACTCAAGTGAATACAATTTGCATCATAAATATTTAAAGTGCTGTGTTCATTGACAAAGTACTTGAAAGTGAAACTAAGTGCTGAGAAAGATGGAGAACGTAACACTCAAAAATTGGTGGCAATTTTGGTTGGAAATAAGAAATAGATTTGGCATCTCCAAGACTCAATTAAAAGATCAATACAGAAGACATATTTCAAAATGGGGAAAAATGTTGTCTCTCACACTGAAATTTAAGCAGAGAATGATTAATATGACATCATAAACATGGCCACCAGAAAAACATTCAAAGCTCTACTAGACAAAACTGACCCTGTTTTCATTAAAATTCAAGCCTCAATATCCAAGATCCAGAGTTTAGATCTGAATAAATGTGTAACAGAAAGTAATGAAGATTTAGAACAGAAACTGGGCTTGTTAAGATTAGAGATTACAGGACAAGTTATTTAAATAGCTTATTGAAAAATAGTTGAACAGGTTCAGTTCAGAATCTCATGATTACGTGCAAACTTGAACAGGAGATCTCTGATATTTCAAAGGGAATGGAAATTTTACAGCAGGACTTAGAAAAGGTACAGGACAGAATTATGATGATAGAGTTAAAATCAAAGGAAACACAAATTAGGCTAGGAGCTGCTCTAGAAGATCCAACTGATTTTAAAAAGACAGTTTTAAAAGCTTCGGTGGACCTTATAAACAGTTTTAGCAAAGAACGTGACAAGAAGCAATATGTAGACAAAACTCTGGCCCTTTTCGCACAGCATTTGCTTTGCGAAAGGGCCCGTGGAGCATCGCACGACTGCGAGGAGAGGTCCACACGATGCACTCATAATCATGTGATGCTCTGGGGCCTGGCAGGTGCCAATCACACACTATTTCATTTTTGGCTGCAAGCCGAAAATGGTGCTTGATCGCGCATCGCTCCGAGGCTCCACACACACTTGCCATGCATGCGGAGCTCCGGAGCCTTGGCATTTGTGCTTCCTGCTCCAGTGCACTGCGGAAGGAAGAGGAGGGGCTCTCGCGTGAGCAGGCAGCAGCTGTGGAGCTGAAGGAACCGGGATGTGAGAGCCTCTCGCTAGAGGCTGCTCATGCGATCCCCGCACCCCAGCTCCTCAAAAAGGTGAGTTGCGGAAAGGGCCTCTGTTTATGCACAGAGGAAAAAGTTCAGAGAGAGGTGATAATTCATTTCCCACATAAAAGTGTCAGAGATGAAATACTGAGAACACAATTTAAGAAAAGGAAAAAAAAAAATGCATTTTTTAAAAAAATACTGACTATGAAATTATTTGTCTTTAAGAGACTCATATTTTTGCAGAATAGAAGTATGGGCCTGGAGTTTGTGTCTGCAAACAAGAACAAAAGAAATGGGTTAGTTTTTACATAAATCAAATAATAGAACCTAAATAGGCTTTTGAAGATGGAGAAGGCAGATGTATAATTGTGGAAATCAATTGGAATGGTAACATAATGCATTTAATGGGTATTTATGGCCCTTACAATGAGAACTGAATGGTTTATGAAAAGTTGTTAAGAAAGGGCTCTGAGCTAGATCTACAAAATCTGATTCACATGACTGATTGGAAGAGGGTTGTTGACCCTAATGAAGATAAATGTTCCAGTAAATTATTAAGGAAGATCAAAGGAGACTACTTTATTTAAATATACAGAGTACTTTGGATTAATAGTCTGTTGGGGATATTTACACCCAAACTCTAGAGACTATACTTTTTTTCAGACTGTCACAAATCTTCTCTAAAGTAGCTACGTTTTGGATCTCTTAGTAAAAAAAAAAAAAAAAAAGCCTAATTCTCGGAGATATGCCTGTATTACAGAGATTTATAAATGAAAGATAGATCAGACATTAACGAAGAATTATAGCTCTATCTCACTACTAAATAATGACTAGAAGAAATTTAGTATCATTTTGGCAAGCAGATTGAAAAAAAAACATATTTCTCAGAATATCCATGAGGATCAGAATGTTTTTGTTTTGTTTTGTTTGCCAAAAGGCAACTAAGAAAGAATGTAAGAACAGTTCTTAATATTATTGAATTTTTGGAACACCATAATGACAAAAAGGCTGTTTTGATTTTGATTTTTTACATGCAGAGAAAGCGTTTGATAATATTTCTTGGATTTCTTTATTTGAAGTGTTGGAGAGAATGGACTTTCTCTTTACTCTCTGAATAACATTTTAATCAATCTACTCAGTTCACAATTCCCAGATGTCTGCAAATGGCAATGCAACAAGATCAATTGGAATACAAACAGGGACCAGATAAGGGCCCTTTCCCCAGGATGGCATCCTCTTCGCATGGGGACGTGAGAGGAGCAAGACTGTGACAACACTTCCAATGACATCGTCAGGGTCCTGCCCTTCTCATATTGCCAGCCAGTGCGATCACAGGGTATATCATTGATGAAAAAACTCCATCAATGACTCCCAGTCATGCAAGTCTTCCATCATAGCCAGCCATACAGAAGGGCTGGCAAAGTGATCACACGCTTCCTTCCCCACTGTAGCATGAGAAGAAGGCTAGCTGCAGAGTGGAAGGAAGGAGTGTGTCCCTCATGCCCCCTTATGCAGACTGCTGGTCGGATCTAGAAAGGAGGACTGAGGACACACTTCCATCCCAGCAGAGACCACTGCTGGGATTGCAACAGGATGATGTGCAAGAGCATTGTCCTGTGGAAAGAGCCAAAGTTATCACCTCCCACCTTTACTGTTTATTTTGATGTTAGCGATCTTACTGACAGTATCAGACGAGATGACAGAATCTACAGAATAAGGGTAAAAAAAGAATAGTACAAGCTTATGTGGATGATCTTGTTAAAATGACACAAAACTCATTGAAGGCTCTTCTGGAAAAAAGTAAAATGTTTGGGACATTTTAAAGTGAATTGTGACAAAACAAAATTGCTGACTAAAAATATGACTTCAAAGGTGGACAATGAGCTAACTGCTGAATTAGTCCAAATGGCCAAATTAACATGAGTTATAAAGGATAAGATAATTGAAGACTTTTTGAAAAATTGGAAACTGTTTGTGGAATTTTTGAGCAATAAGAAATCTAATGATGTAATAATGTGGTTATGATTATTAGTGATTTTAGTGGGATTATATCATTGGATCTGCTATAGTAGATTAATTTTTCTTCTTTTTTTACTTTTCATTTCAGTCAGGATTGGGTGGTCAGAGCCCTACTATGTATTAGTTATATGTATTTTTTTTCTTTCCTTTTTTCTCTTTTTCTTCTTCTCCCCCTATTTTTCTCTCCTTCTCTTCTGTTTCCTTATTTTTTGAAAGCACACTACTTTGTAAATTAGAATGTTAGTGTCAAAAATTAATAAAAAAAGAATTTGCTGCTAGAGAGCTCTAGTCCATTCCGTTGAAGCACAGCACTAGAGATCTCAAGCAGAGATTTTTAACACATCACCAAATTACATATCCCAGGATTCCATAGGATGGAGCCATCAAAATTGAAATGGTTTATTGTTAATGGCCATCAACTCAACTTTGATTTTTAGTGACTCTATGAATGAGAGAACTCTAAGTCATCCTATCATCAACAGCTCTGCTCAGGTCTTGCAGATTTAGGGCCGTGGCTTCCTTGATTGAGTCTATCCATCTGTAATATGGTCTTCCTCTTTTCCTACTGCCTTCTACCTTACCAAGCATTATTGCCTTTTCTAGTGAGTCATGCCTTCCCATGAAGTTTCCAAAGTACAACAGTCTCAGTTTAATCAGCTTCTAGGAAGAGTTCAGGCTTGATTTGCTGGAGGATCCATTAATTTGTCTTTTTAGCAGTCCATGGCACAATGGTTGGTTAAACTGCAATGACTGTAGATATACTGCCTGTCGGTATAGAGTAGATATGTGATTCTCAAGGTCCCTGATGTGTGAGACCAGCAGTTTTTCCTCCTAACATTCCCTGGACTAGTACCACTGTTGTGCTGATTGGTACAACACTTTCTTGCAGGCTGGTAGCCAATGGATTGTGAACCAGCACTGACCCAGGGTCCACCATTTTGAGTAATGCAGGGCTAGACAGTACTGAGCTAGATGGACATATGGTCTGTTTCAGTACAAAGTAGCCACCTATATGTACCACATTATTCTAACAGTTTGGTTTCACTGTTAATACAACCAGTTTAACATTTGGGAAAAACCAGGTATCATGAAAAGAAATAACAGAATTAGGGTGGTTTTTTTTCCTTCCAGGAATTGAAACCACATTTCCTGTCACAACTGTATGCTATTAATACAAGGAATCTGTTCAAGTCAAGCCTAAAACATGTGCCAGAATCATACATCTGTTTTATATCTTTTTTTTTTCATCCCTTTGTACATTTGTAGTGAAAAGTTGAGGAAAGGAAGACACTATATTCTGAGGAATGTAACATGTTTTCAGGGTTTTATCCAACAGATAATGTAGCCACACACTAATTTAGCAGTATGGTCTTTCAGTACAGATACTTTTACATTATTCTTCCATTACATTGAAGGACAAACCAGATGACATATGTGCAATTTCTAGCTGAGAGCTCCTTCTTTCTTGTAAATAACCCTGTGGGTGCCCAGGCCAGACCAGCCCCAATATATGTGGGGGAAGAGGAAAGTTAAACTTTCTGATCAATTTTTACAATTAAATTAATTCCCCTATCCCATGTGGGTAGTAAAGAATAAAAATAAAACTCCATTGGCACTAAAATTGAATGCAACATCAACCAATACATTAGTAATGGAATCAAGAAATATGCATTTTTGGCAGAGATGCAGGATAATTTTTTTAAAAAAATACAGAACAAACTCTTAGCCTGCAGATAAACTGTCTTCCTCCCACTCAGCACTGTGTGTAACTTCTTTTGCTGGTATCTTGGGGGCATGTAATTGGCATTTCCCAAGATCTTGATCCCTGCTAGCAGCCTGGGGGTTTGCTTTTGCACCTTGAGGCCATGAACCTTGAGTGTAGGAGCAGGGCTGTGCTGTGGTCAGTGGCTTCCTCTTTCAGCCCTTCTGGGTCTCCCTGAGGCACCAAGTCAGAACAATTGGCTCATTTCAGGAATGCACCCAAGACAGCAAGGCACAGGCTTCAGTCAGACATGACACTCAAGCATAAAGAAAGAAGTGCATTTGATCCCTGGCACAGTTTGTTTTCAGCTTCCCCACCCATCCAGTCCTAGTTTACAAGGTTGGCCTATCTGGTGAACAAATTTAGAGCATTGTCATGGCTGCAGGGATTTGCCAGTTGATGGCACTAAGAAGAAATTTCACCCAAGGCTCAGCCATGGAAATGAACTGAGTGTCCTTGAGCCTTTCACAACTCTCTCAGCCTTAGACGAAGGCAACAGCAAACCTCCTCTGAAAATCCTGGCAAGAAACCTCTAGGATACAGTTGCCATAAGCTGGAGTTGATTTGAAGACTCATAATAAGAAGAAATATTGGTTCCCTCTTTTTGCCTTTTTTCAAAAAACACTGTTAGTGCATGCACCACCTTGTCACAGCTTTATTGCACATTGAGCTGGATGCAAATTGTGGGAAGGGGTGCCCACTCCAAAGAGAGGGACCCTTTTAAGGGCCTTGGGGTAAGGTATGGAGGCACTGGCCCAGCTTAAGTCCATACAAGATAGCCTCATTTCCAGGTGGTGGCGGGGTGTTACCCCAAAATGTAAGTGCCACAAGGGCCACCCTGTGATGCCAGTGCCTCCTTGCAAAAGTGGGGAATGAATTAGCTCAAAGAGGAGGCTTGCGAGAGGGGGGCAACTTAGTGAGATCTTTGCTACCAGCATTTATGGGCACAAGCAGGAAAAGAACCAGCCAAAGATTAAAAAGTAAGCTAAAAATGTGTTTTTATGGCGGGGGGGGGGGTTCGCTTATGCATGCACACAAGATACACACAATCACACATTCACACAAGAGCTAACTGAAAGAAAGGGAGGAAAGCAGATAGAGACTGTTAAGGGTGCGGGTGATATTTACCAGATCTGATGAGAAGCAGAGAAGTGGGACAAAGTGACTCAGGTACTGGACCCAAGGGCAGTTCTCAGTTCAGGAATCAAATGGACAGAGTGACACTCAGAAAGGCAGGAGACTGCACTGGGCATCCTGAAATCAGAGGTATTTGTACCCTGAAAATAGCCTGTGGCAGTGAAGTTTCCAGATGCAAGACGAAGGGAACCTGTTGTGGACAATGGGTCTTTCGCCTGTTGATGGGCTTAGTACTTTGATTGACAAAGACATGATGGATGTTGTAATAGCTGTCTATTGTGGGTACTATGAGGAAAGAGGAAAGAATCCAGGTGTACAAGGAATGGATATCTGTCAATCAGTATCCTGGTGGGCTCCTCACAGTTGGGTTCCCTGGAAAATTCCAGCTTCTATTTAAGCCTGTTATCCACAGGAATGGTGTATATTTGCCTGATAAATGACTCAGTCTTACCTGGAGGAAGTTTTGAGTTGACCTATTTACAGTCAAATCCTTTCCCTCACTCGGTTTGACCTCTCCATCACCTCTAAGGCTTGAATTTGATATTAGTGCCAATTAAAGTGTGTTGCCAATTACATATGATGCCAATTAGGTATGGTGCCCATCCAAACCATAATCATATCGGGGACCTCCAAAGCAGGGCCTTACAAGGGTTTGTTGTTATGTGCCTTCAAGTCATTTCTGACTTATGGCGAACTTAAGGTGAACCTATGATGGGCTTTCCTGAGGCTGAGAATGTGTGACGCACCCAGTGGGTTTCCATGGCCAAGTGGTGGCATCGAACCCTGGTCTTCAGGGTTATAGTCCAACCCTTAAGCCACTATACCATGCTGGCTATCACTCAGCAATTCATAGTGCAATGAAGCCTGTCATTCCTGCCATTCCCTTGGTTTTCCCAGCAGTTGGCCTGGGTGGGGCATTGCATGGCAGACAAGTCAAGTGATGCAAAGGATCTGGCTCCCATGCAGAGCCAAAACTACGGTGGAACTCTAACCAATAAAACTGCAGCCTTTTTTCTTCCCAGCAAAAGTGGATATTGTCTCTTTTCTTCCCCCTTCTTTTCCTCATGCCTTATTCCTTGCTGCTAGGAGCACAACAAATTGCCAGTCATTCCAAACAATAAGGTCTGGCCTTTCTTGCAGTGGAATTACCCCTTCTTTGCTAACTGGGCAGACTGAGGGAATTCCACACATACCCTGTGCAGATGGTGGTGGTGGTGGTGATGATGACGATGATGATTTGTACCCCACCTTTCTCCCAAACTTGGGAAATGATAACAGATGATAACACAGAACAGTAGTGGGTAACCTCAGGGGGTTGGGGGCACAATGACACCCACAGAACCCACTGGAAGCTGTTGCTGGAATCACCACATCACTTAATTTGGAATGGGTGGGGTCTGAGGACAGAGTCTTTTCCATTGTATCACCCTATTTTGTGGAAAATGCCTGGAAAATGCCAGGGAATTCCACTTGGCAGCAACCTGGTTTGAATCTAGCCAAGAGGTCAAAACAATTATTGCTGTCAAACCTTCTCTGAACCATGATAGTGATATTTTATGACACTTTTTAATAGTAAGTTTTCAATTATTTTGTTATCTTATATTCTGTGGCAATTTTACTCTTGAAGGACACTGCCTTGCTTTTTTATTGTTGCTGTTAAACTGAGGCCCTTTTCGCACAGCATTTCTGAAGCGAAAGGGCCCCCTGAGCATCGCGTAAATGTGAGGAGCGGTCCATACGACGCACTCACATTTGCGCGACGCTCAAGGGCCTGATGCGGACCGCGCACACATTTTGTCATTTTAGGCTCAAAGCTGAAAATGCTGCGCGGTCGCGCATCGCTCCGGGGCCCCGCGTGCACTTACCTTGTGTGCAGAGCCTCGGGAGCCAGGCTGGTCGCACGTCCTCTCCTCAGTGCAGCCTGGGGGGTCCCAGGCCTGGAGGTCCCAGGTTGCACTGCGAATGGAAGAGGCGGGGCACTTGCGCGACCAGGAAGCACCTGCGGAGCCAAAGCAGGAGGGATGCAAGAGCGTTCCTCCCAAGGCTTCCTGCGCGAGCCATGCAGCCCAGCACCAGGAAAAGGTAAGGTGCGAAAAGGACCTGAGAGTCAGTATAAATATCTGAAATTACTCAAAACCTGCATGCACGCTCTGCTTCGTGTTGTGTGGTTTTCACAGGTCATATATATGATGTTCACATTACTTCAAGAGAAGTATGCAGTCATAGTGCAATGCTGACAGGCCCCAAGACATAATCGGAGGGGGATGTTTCTTCTCTCTCTTTTTCTTTTTTTCATTTTGCCATTTGATTTGTACCTAACTTTCCTGTCAGATGTTTGATGAATAAACCTCTCAATAGGCATTTTATTATTCTGCCAAGAATCTTTTACAGACCTACACAAATAAAGGGTGGGGGTGGAGAAACACCCATTCCTAGGGAGGTCTGTCACAATAGTTTTATTCATGCAATCACATTTTACAAGTAATTTAATCTGCTCTTTTATATATTCTAAATGCCTAATAATGATGGGCTATGCCAGTTCAAAGAAAAGGAACTAACAAAAATCTACCTAATTCTCACACTTTAATGAGCCTGGACATGTTCATATTGGACGTCTTGGCTAAATAAATACTCATTTGTCTGCATAGCAACAGATGTTGTATTTTCTGTTGTGCATACCTAAAGAATCTGCTTTTGTGAGACATGAAACATGTCACTGGGATGGGAATGAGCGGAGAGGAAAGTCCTGCAAAGGTGGGATTATTATTACAATGTGTCTCAAGGTCTGGTTCAGATGTTGGCTTCTTCTCAAATTTTTCTGTGGGCTCAACCATGTGGATGAAGTAACATATGAGCCACTGTGTGTGAGCATACAGAAAGAAAGGGAAAGAGCAAGAGACAAAGATAGAAGTACATACAGAGAGAGAGAGAGAGAGAGAGTGTTGTGCAGCAGCTTTGATTCACTGGAATCCATTTGATCAGTTGTATGAAATGTTATCTGATGATAGCAGGTAGGCAGGCAGATAGATAGGTGGTCAGACAAATGGAATGATAGACAGACAAGAAATATAGGCCCTTTCCACATGTGGGGGGGGGGAACGGGCGAAAACGCCCAAAAACGGAGCTTACCTGAAGCCGGGTAAGTCCTTCGCGACGCGGAGCAGCGCAAGCTCGCTGCTCCGCAGTCCTCTGGCGTCCCAAATGGCGGCTTCCGGTTGGTGGAGGCTCTCCACCAACCGGAAAAGCTCGCCAGCTGGAAGCCCGCCCCCGGCAGATCTGCAGGCACGCACTTGCGTGCGCCTGCAAATCCGCGTCGGAGCCGGGCGACGGAGCGGCACAGGGCTGCACGCTCCGTGCTTTTTAAAAACCTCGAAAAAGAGTTTTTTAAAAAACACGCAGCGCGGCTAGTTCCGGCCGCTCCTGAGTGGATTCTGGTGTGGAACTACAAAAAGTAGTCCACGCCAGTCCACTCTACGGTGTAGAAGACCTCTGTGAGAGGTCGCTCTGCACCATTACAGAAGCCCGGTGTGGAAATGGCCATAATGAAAACTCTGTAAAGTCAAGCAAGAAATATTAACCCTCTTAGCCACTTGGTCAGTTACACAACATGGCCTAACAACACTCCCAAGTCAGCATATTATTAACTCAGCCTGGACACACCACCTTTATTAGATATAGATTGATATACCTTCTTATATCACATTAATATTACAAGGAACACATGGATAATCACATCACATTGGACTACGTGTTTTAGGTAGGGCTGCTTTTCAAGAAGAGTCCTGTATTGTTATACCAGCAATAAGCTTGCCAGGTCAGAACTATCCTCGTCCCTGAGATTTCAGGGCCAAAACCTGAGACATTGTGGAGTCAGAGAAGACAGGTCTTGATGGTATTACAAGGGGCATCCCCTAATGATGCCATTAAATATGATACCTTAAGCATCAATCAGAGCTGCATAGACTATGCCAGTCAAATTAAAAATACCATGTCTAATAAATAGGGAGATAACTTTGAAGGCAGTCTCTCACCCTGAGATTCTTTCCTCCTTGACTTGAAGACTGGAGAAAAAGGGTCAGGCCCTGAGATCTGGCAATCCTAACCCTAAAGAATACTTCTGTACACTTGTTATGCTTGTGTAAAGTCTGATATTGCTCTGTGTTCCAGGAAATTTTAATAAATAACTATTCAACAGTTGTAACAACAGATGTAACGGTATGCCCTGAGAAATTCAGTGTTCTCTGCAAAAGAAAGAAGCAGTTAGCTTCACACAAGACAGGGACATCTGGATCTCAAGAGAAGTTATTTTTCTGTTGCTAATGGAGTTGAAATTCTATTACCTTTCTTTTACTGCTCTTTGTCTCTAGTCCTCACATTGCCAATAAGGGGAGAGGCTTCTTCCTGCATTGAAATCCCTCAATATCATCTTAACTGATAACATCTGGTACAGAATGTATGGCTGTGACTCCACCATCATCCCCATTTTTCTCTTGAACGATTTTTAACATCTTTGCCTGATGAAGAAGCCAGTAAAGCTCTGAAAACTTGCAGAATTTATTTTATGATTTGGGAGCTGGCCCAATAAACGTATCGCTGCTTGTGGATTTTGGATTTGGTTCTATTTTGTTGCATGACCAACACGTCTACCCCTGAATATTATGCTCAACTAATAGACCTCTGTGTATAGTGCTGTTTCCCATATCCTAAACATCGCCTAAGAAACTATTCTTTATACTAGGTCCTCTTGAGATAAGGCTGGTGATAGAAGGGTCTTGTCAGATTTCACCTTTTACAGGCATACCCGTATTTCTATGCTCTGCTCACAGAGATTGGCTGCTCTATTAACAGAGGTATAAATGTTAGTTTTAAGAACAATTCAGTCTGTTGAACATTATTATGATAAAAGTACTTTCACCTATTACAATGTATTTTCAGCTCGTGAAATACCTCTTAGAATGTTAGCATTTTCCTGTTGCTCTTTAGCTGAAAATTGTTAACCTACAGTAAGTTCCTAGTGTATCTTCCGAAAGTACATAAGTACCCTTTCTTAAGGCAATTTTTGCAATAATGTTTCACTTTTGTGTCTATTTTCCTTGCTTTTTCAGGGAAAAATCCATTTAAAATTACCTGCTTTCAAGTTATGTCAATTTTATTTTCTCTTTCTCTCTCTTTTCAGACAGGTGTATTATCTTTCTACTGACTGCCCTTCTTTGAATAAATGGTTTCTGGCTGGATCAAAATGGGAGGCATCTAGTATCAAGAGGAATATTTCTACTTCATCTTAAAGTTAACAACATAGACAGACCGCACTGAGACATAATGGCCCTATGTTTGGTCCATAAACAAAGGGAATCCAGCAGAACAGTTTTAATTATCTCTGGGGTTTGCTCAACAATTTGTGTCCCTTATTTACCCAGCATCAGAATCTCCTAGGGTGGACACATATGCATTGACCAAGATCCTAAGTTGTGCTTTTGAGGTAGAAATCTACACTCATGTAGGCCATTTCCACACGATGGGGCTCTTGTGAGTCATCCCATTGCAGTCCCAAGCAGGGAACCCTCTCCTCCACACAGGACCTGCTCCCTGTGGAAGGCAGCATGGTGATCATGCCTTTTCCTTCCGCAGCACAGCTGGAAATCTTCCCAGGCTGCACTGGGGAAGGGAGCATTGCCATTACACTTCCTGCTATTTTGCAGGACAGGTAGGTACAGGAGTGTTGTGCAATTGCAGGTGCTAAATGGATTTTATCCATTTAGTGAATATCTTGCGAACCACGACATATGGGGACGGGATGGCAGAGGGCCGGTGACGTCATGTGGAAGTATGACCAGCCAACTACTGCCATCTTGTCCCCATAGCGGGACAGCCCCATTGTGCGGAAATGGACGTAGTCACGCTACCCTCTACTGAGTACAGACAGAGAACCTTTTCACACCATGCCTTAATACTGTGTTTTTCTGTTGGAGTCCTGCTATAGCCATTCCCATGATGATATCACGTTATTAACACTCTTTATCACACTATTTTGACATCTGCAGATGAGTAGCATCATTCACACTGTTCTTCCCTCTACATTATAGCTTCATTGCCAAGTCTTTTCCTTACCCCACACCTCATGATTGGTCTGGAGGTTATCAGACAGAGATCTCCTTGGGAGCAACAGAGGGAGGGACAGCCTGGGAATGCCCACACCACTCCCACCACTGGATCAGCTACAGAAGGAAGCACTATGAAGAAAGTGCACTCCCACACTTGTGGGAAAGGGGGTCATTCATGGATTATTTACAGCATGAAAAAAGGACACATTTCAAACAGACTGCAACAAAATTGCTGCTTGCGAGCAAAAATGTCATGCAATAGGACTGAGCCTGAACCAGGAATAACGCATTGCTTTGGCACTTATGACACCTTGTTGTGATAAGGCCTGCTGTATATTGTGCAGTTAAATATTTGTCAATGTGCCTGCCCCCAACCCCTTGTGCAGTGGTGGGTATACAGTGGCTGTTTCTGAAATCCCAGTGAATACACTGAATACACTGGCAAATAGTTATGCATCATCCAAGAAGGCACAACTGCATGACTGGAATCCCACTAGTTAACTGAGTATCTGAGGTCAGCAATGGAATGGATGAGGGCAAACAAACAGAAGTTTAAGCGAGACAAAATACAGATACTCCTGGCCAATCAAAAGGGAGATCAGGGAACAATCTGTGCTGAAAAGGCTTACACTCCCCTGGTAAATTCATTTTGATTGTAGTCCTGGATTCAGCCCTGAACCTGAATTGTGAGATTTTGGCTATCGCAGGGAGTGTATTTCTAAAGTTAAAGCTGGTGTGCCAAGAGCACCCATTCCTTGACATGTCTGATCTGGCCATGGCGACACATGTCCTAGTTACATCTTATTTGGCTTACTGGAACATGCTGTTACCATCAGGTTGCCTGTGCTTGTTAAGTGCCATCAAGTCAACTTCACCTTATGTTAACCCTGAGAAAGAGAGACCCCCTCAAATCACCTTATCATCAACAACTCTGCTCAGGGCCCACAAAGAAGTTGTGGCTGCTTTGATTGAGTCTACCTATCTACCTTTTTTCCTACTGCCTTCTACCTTACCAAGCATCATTATATTTTCTTGTGAGCCATGCCTGCTCTTGATGTGTCCAAAGTACAACAGTCTCAGCATGGGGGAGAGAGAGAAAGGAGAGAGAAACTGAGAGAATGTTTGCCTCACTTTGCCTAGCCACAGATGCAAGGATACACTTCAAACCTGGGAGACCACCTCAAGAGAGAGCACACATGAACATGCTAAGAAGAGGGATATGCACTTTCCCGAAGACTTGGTTCCAATACAGTGGTCTTCTCAAACTTCCACTTCATCTGAGATGCTTCTTTAATCACTCACTGCTCCTTTGATATCACTATTTTGGTTAACTCATCATTTTTGGCCAAAATGTTCTCATTCTTTTTGATTACAGGGCACAGGACACAAGGATGGAAAGCATATTTGGGGACAAAAGTGGAAAAGAGGTTTTCCAATAGTCAGAAAACCCCCACTATCATAACTCACCTTCTGGAATTGGAAGACTCAGGCACAGAGGAGTCCGATTGCCAAGAGTCTATGGCTCCATATAACAGTGGCTTCTCCAAGTCCGAGGAGCTGGGGGATCAGGTAGTTGGGAGACCCACTCCCAAGCAGGAGGTGGCAGAGACTGATGACTCACTTCCATCCTTTTAAGATCATCAAAGAGATAAGGAGAGGCTACATGGATCCCAACATCTGTTAAATAGGAAACACTGACTTATTAAGCACCTGGTGTCATAAGACAGCCTATAAATCTCCCAGCACCTCTCTTATGTCTTTGTTGCTTGCAACCATTCTATCTTGGTGACTGACCAGCACCCTCCATGTTCAACTGCTCTTAAGCGTGGGCAAGCTACAATTGATGATTCTGTGTTTTACTCCTTGCTGGATTTGTTTATCTGGATTATTGATTTATTATAAAAACTTCAACCTACTCCTTGTTACTCCTTTCATGTTCTAAGAAAACACAAAGCAAGAAATCACATGCCTTCCAACTGTCCCAGTTTGCTAGTTAGTCTACTGCTGTCCCAGTTTCTCGACTGTTTTTAAAATGTCCTGGTTTCTCTCTTCTTGTCCCACTTTCCCTCTTCAGACTTCATTTTCTGCAAACTGAATTCGAAATGCAAAAGTAGTTCACACACAATTAACTCAGCAGGAGGGAGAACAGAGGCAGAGTCTAGCCCTTCCTGTCAGCTCATTTGAGTTTTTAATTTTTACAGGCTTTCACAAAGTGACTTCCAGGCTTTCTCTGCTTAAAAGAATAGCTTTGTGTGTTCTTCCTCACGAATAACCTTTGTCTTTTTGTTGCCTGCCCTTTTGACTAGACTCTGATCTTCCTCAGCCACATGTAGCCTGGCTTTCAGCTGCGAAATGTTGCAGGATGGGATGTCGCCAGATGTCCACTTCCAGTTTTGAAAAACAGATGCTTTTTTATGTTAGATAGTGCAGGAGGGCTCTGGAACCTATTTAAAAGGGGAATGCTCATTCTTGGAAGCTTCCATATGATTCAGTTCACCCAGGAGTGGGAGTAGAGAGTCTGGAGAGTCTATCTGGAGGGGTTGAGGCCTGGAGAAATAGCCCTGAATTTGCCTATCCTTGCTCCACAGGGACACAAAAATAATTCAAAGACATTGAATCCTAGGCTACTTGCTGCCTATGCTACTTAGCTGAGGAGCAATGTGACAGCTTTGTCTTGGTATTGTTTTGAGCTGTTTTTCTCCTTCTGATTGGCAGCATCTCTTTTCTTTGGCCTTAGGCACATTGCGCTGCCTCACTGGCTCTGTTGCCTCATCAATACAATCGCAATAATATTTACTTATTTACCAGTGAATGTCCCTGAAGTATTGTAAGGCTTATAGCTAATGGAAGGAAAGCACTTTGAAGATGAGAGAAAAACACTGTGTAGGCGCTAAGATTAATATTAATAGTTGTTCCGAACATGCACATTCTGCATCGTATTATGTAATTATATCCAGAGATCAAATGCCTGCGGCACTTATTTTTCAAGGGATAACGCCTTACATTCCTAGTACTTGCCACCCTGCACACTAGAAGACAAAGTATGAGACTATTTTGGTTGAGGAAGGGAGGGAAAGATATGCTATTGTTATGCAAAAAATACTCTCAAGGATTTCTCTCCTTCTACAGATATTGATTAGAGAAGAAGACCTTTATAATGAACATTGTGTGTGAAGACACAAGAACTCCAAAGGCACGTTTGCAAGTAATTAGTCTTAATCCATCACTCCCTTAGGACCAGAAGGTCAATGGCCATCTTGCATGTTAAGTGAGTCTTTGTAGCATGCTTCATTATACTATAATCTGCCTATTTGCTGCCTAGGATTGTGTGTACTCTACCTAGTCTAAATCTGGCCCACAAGACAGTTTAAATTCTGAACTTTGGCCAGGCTTAATAGGGGTGGAACAGTGGTCTATGAAGGTGTTTGTTTCTATAGGATCTGATTTCAGATGTACCCTATAGCTCAGGGCATTGGATGAGGGCTCCCAACAACACAATGGCTGCATGACAAAATGGAATGACAAGCCATTCTAGTCAGGAATTTGTCACATCAGCTCCTGATCCTATTGGCCTGAGAATTCTAGGACCAGCGGTGGGGGTAGTTTCCTATCCCTAGTACTTTCTGGGATCTACATGTGCACTGCCAAAAATGTCAAGAGCACACATACGCACACAACCAAAACTGGAAGTGACCAGAAAACCACTTCTGGTTTTGAAACCTCTGTGCTTGGGCTCCTGCAATGAAAAGGCAATTTGCCTCTCTTGGAGGCTTTGAGAAGTAGCAGTTTCTCTGTTACTCTGTATTCTGGGGGTCCCGGGAGGGACACCTAAATAACCTTGCAATTACACAAATTGGGGAAATTAGTCAAGAGCACTTGTTGGCAGAACAAGAGGCAGGGCAACATAGCAGAATCTTGTAACCCAGTGTTTACGGGGTCAGGCCAAGTCAAGAAGCAGACCGGTTTGAAAATAATGAATGATCTTTATTAAAAACAGGCACACAATGTAAGCAACACACGCACACAGATAACTAAGGAAAATAAAGGTGTGAGTAAGATAGCGGGATTTTCAGAGGGATAGTTGATTCGGGTGATACGAAACCTGTCCTGAAGTCTGGAAGAAGATGGAGAGCGAGGCTGGGGTTCAATGTATCTCAGCACGTGGAGCTGAGGGAAAGCTCGCCAAGTGATGCGGCAGCAAGGCGGTCTGGAACTCGGGAGCGATCCAAAGAAGCGCTCAAAGTCTGGGGTTTTTATAAGGAGAATTGTGATCGCAGGCTAGGTCGGACTTTGGGAAAACAATAGACAAAGCCTCCGAAAGGTCAGAATTTGCATGATTGAGTTACAGCCAAATTATCAATAGGACAGCCGGTATGCAAACGCGGAGTACTTGCACGTTGTATGGTCCGATCATCAAGCTGCCAGCGTGGGGCAGAGGATCTTCTGACAGTTGCTTGCATACCTAATGGAGGTACTTGCCTTGAGGTCTCCTAAAGCAGCGAGTCGGCTGTTTCTGGCCTGCCTGTATTGTTTTGGAATATTACAGCGATTATTGGCCGAGCCTGTATGCGTTCTTGTCCGGGGGCCTCACAAGCATGTGGAAGGGATATGTGAAGCCGAATTATTGATATCAAAGATATCTTTTTATATCGCCCAAAGCTCGGGCTAGCCAGGGCAGTAACACATCCCTCTTTTTGGACCAGAAAAAGGTATGGCCCAAGGAGTTGTGGGAGGTTCAAGATGCGGTCTGTACATGACCTCAGGCAGTTCTTTGCCCACCCTGGTCTAAAATGACCCCTTTCAATCACTGATTACCAGTCTTACTATTTACCCTCCTTAAAACATTTCATGAGTTACTCCAACATTCATTTTCTTAAAAAAGGCAAATTCAGAATTAAATTTAGGCAAGAATCTAATATATATATTGGAATGATGGTGTGCTACACACCCTTTCATTGGACCTTATTGTTGATTTGGGAAAATCTCTGCTATGTTGAACAGTCAAATAGACACATGTGGCAGAAATGAGAAGGGTGGAAAAACACAGGATACACACACAATCTACGCTAAAAGAAAAATTTCCAAACATAGGAAGGTGAGTGTCCTTTTACACATGTATGCGCACAAGTCTCACTCTGAGGGAAGGGAATTCAGGCACGAAGAGTGGGAATTTTTGAGGCTTGAGTGCATTATTTAGAAAATGGATGATCAAATAGCTAGATCAAAGAGTTGGAAGTGGACTGTATGTTCTGCCTTGACCACAGACTCAGGGTGTATGTAGATAGGTCACATTTTCCCAACTTTACAAAAAAACCTACCCCCCCCCAAAAAAAACCCTACAGGCAAATAGTGGCTACCACAACACAGTGAAGCTAAACGAACGCTTTCATTTAGCATGCTGTTACTGTCAGGCTAATAAACAGAAAGAATGAAATTTCACAAACTGTTTTTATTACCTCTCTTCCAAGTGCCCTGATTTGGCAGGGATCCCTGATTAATTCTCTGTCATCCCACTTTTTCAACTGCTTTTAAAATGTCCCAATTTGTCTCTCCTCCTCCCAGTTTTCCTCTTTGTCCTCAGTTTACCTGAATTGCTGCAAAATGAATTCAACATGCAGAAGAAATTTGTACTCAACTTCACAGCATGGAGAGGAGCGGAGGGAATGGACTCTTACCCTTCTTAGTAGGTGCAGACTAAAGCAAAACTGCTGCAGCCTCTCCTAGCTGGTGTGCCCTTCCTCATTAATAATGTTTGTCATCTTGACCACACTCTGATATTGCTTGGCCACATATCCCAGTTTTCATCTGTGTAATGCTGGAGGGGATGGAAGTATGTTACCCATATTAGTTCTGGAACATCTGACATTACTTGGCTGGATATATCCTGTTTTTCATCTGTGAAATGTTGGAGGGCATGGTCTTATTGATTGATTGTACTTATTTGCTGACTTTCAGGGAAGTTCTTCTCAAGGCACCTTACAAGAGAATGAAAATTGTAAGTTCCATGTTGAAGAGCATTATTAAAGGAATAAAACACACTGCCAATATCATTATACCTTTATAGAACCCTAAACGGCTTGTGGCCAGGATATCTGAAAAACCTCCTCCTCTCACATGAGCCTGCACAAAATCTAAAATGATCATCGGAGGCACTGTTACATGTTCAGCTGAAGACATGGAAATAGACTGTACGTCCTGAGCTTTCTCTGTAACAGCATCTTGACTGTGGAACTCTCTCCTAAGGGAGGTCAGCCTGGCTCCTTCCCTTCTGAATTTTGAGCAGGCAGTAAAGACCGCCATTTTACAAGACTTTGGCTCTTAAAATTAGGTGCATCTGCTCCGGCTGGTTTTTTTTAACTGTCTCATTTTAAACCTATTTTTAAAAAGCAGTTTAGTCTTCTTTAATTGGTTTTTAATAATTAGTTATTTCATGTTTTTAATGTGTTTTATTGATTGTGCATCACCTTGGGGTGCTGGTGGATTGAGAAGTGATAAATAAATGCCATGGATGGACGGATGGATGGAAACTTATTCAGTCCGCACAGCTCCACACAGTTCTCATCATGACACCACAAGCCAACAAAGTTATTGAAGAGCTCGTATAGGAAAGGGCAACCCAGTTTAATCAAGGGACTGGAAAACTTCCCTATGAAGGAAAGATTTCAACATCTGAGATATTTAATGTTGAAAAAAAGGTATGGAAAAAAGGACAGGACAGAGAAGTATAAACTTATATAGAAAATTCCACCCCTCCACACATACAAGAGCCCAGAATATCCATTTAAGATAAATGGGTGAGAAATAGCACTGTGATGCTGTCATGTGGAAAGGCCCAAAAAGAAGATGCTGTGATTAAAATATTCATACATAAATAAAGAAAGATAAATGGGTGAGAAATTCATCAGAGGTAGAAGAAGAGCTTGTTCACACAGGACATAGTGAAACTGAAACTGTGAAATTCAATATTAGTGAAGACTTGTGGCTCTGATGTCAGTAGATGGAGAATCTGCTCTGGTTTTCTAGTCTGAACTTAAAAGGAGCTATCCCATGTATTGAGCCCTATTAATACCATCAGTTAGCAGTTTGCATAGCTCCTTTGTAGTTTGGACTAAATCCTAGAATGGATTCACCACCTCTGTGGTACATTACAAAAGCAGTAACAGCTTTTTGTTGGGCACCAAATTGGGCGGCCTTAGAAGAGGATTAGACACCTGTCTGTCTGTCTGTCTGTCTAGCATATATATATGTATATGTATATGTATATATGTGTACACACACACACACACACACACACACACACATTGTTTTAAACTTTTATCTTATAAACCATCACAAGGAGGATTCATCTCAAAAGGTGTGGTGGTTGTTTTTTTTTTAAAAAAAATGAGAAATAAAATAAAAATTCAATCAATTCATGGGGAAAATCTTTGTTGGACAACCCATACAACTACTGCCAATCAGAGCCAACAAATATCAGACCTGGTGCACAAATAATTTGATCTGGAATAAAGCAGCTTCCTGCATTTTAAACACAGGCAAAGTTCCCTCTATTTTTTTTTCAGATAAAATGGCTTTTGCTAGGGAAAAGATTAGTGTAGGGAAAATAACCCCAGATGTTCAGATCCATATTTTTTGAGAATCCTTTGTACAGTACAATCAGATGGCATGCGTAAGATGAAACAGCCACAGTTTTAAGTAAGTATCCAAAAATCAGCTGCTCAGCTACACGATGATGCTAACCAGATGTTTTGCTTTTGTCTTTTGCTCATTTTCTAAATCCTCAGGAACCATACATGTAATATGACCCGTAGCAAAGTTACAGCATCCATCCACCCTAAGGTTCATATTTACTCTGATACAAAGAGGAATGCTACTGACTCAAAGAGAATTGCAAACACTGGCAGAGCTTGGAAAAATAAGAACTAGCTCTGAGAATTTTAAAACAAATTACTTTCTAGACTACAGCTCCCATAACCCCCCAGCAAGCATGCCTGAGGTTTCTTAGGAGTTGTTGTCCAAAATAACACCTTTCCCAAGATCTATTTTTCCTGCTCATTTTCAGAAGTCCTCAGAAATACCCTTGACATCTGTTCAGTTCTGTAGTTCATGTAGATAAAAAAAAACTTCATTCACAATCAACCAAGCAGAGGGTGGGAGAATTATCTTCATTGCAGAATTGCAATTGTCCTCAAAACCAGACCAGTTAGTGAAATGTTAACCCCGGAAAAAGCCAAAGCAAACAAAAAGCCGGTGGCAAGGTTCAGGGTGGAATGAAGTTGCCTTTTTTTCCTCTTGGTATTCACAACTCAGCTCTTGGGAGCTTTGAAAGGAAGTGCATGTAAACCTCAGCTGCATCATATTTAATTTGGCTGTTGGAATAGTTAACTTGGCTCTTCTGGCAAATACCACACCTTTTAATGTTTCTTTCACCCACCTTTAACTTGGTCTGTTTGGTATTTTCAACATTCTGGCCTCAAATTAAAGAAACTCCACCCCACATCCCCAATATTTCTTGCCCAGTTTCTCTGGCTTGAGTAATAACAATGATCTTACTATATAAGTTACTAAAAATATACAGTAAAATGTGCCTATACTACTAATATTGACAGAACTAGTTTTACTAGTTTCTCTGACATACTTGCGTATGTGCAGTTCTGTTTTAGAGTTGATAGATCTTCTTTTCCTTCCAGCAGAGCACACACTCTAACATTTCACAGATGAAAACCAGGGCACGTGTGACCAGGCAACGTCAGAGAGTCGTCAAGATGGCAAAACATTATTAACGAGGAAGAACACACACACTAAGGCCCTTTCCGCACGAGGCTGGTGAATCGGTTCATGCCGTTTCTTACCAGATTTTCTGGGCTCGAAACAAGGTGGACTTTCCCTCATTTCCTTCCGCACAGCTACTGCGTATGTTCCATTCTGATTCGGAGGAGTGCGAGTTCATGAATCCGCACTGCCTCCGCCGTGGCCACTCCCACCACTCCCCTCACCCCGCCCTGTCAGCTATGATTGGCCCCCCCTTTTTTTGGCATGGTTTAGTGCATCACTGCGTACGTGTGTAAGTCCATACTACCCCCTGGCCCTCTCATGAGCCGTCCCCTGACCACCAGTTCACATTGGTGCGAATGTATATGTCTGCTGCACTTGTGAAAGTATGAATCGGATCTATCTGGAAAATTGGGAAACCGATTTCTTCTGGTTTTCAAATAGCGCACTTTACCACCACATGGGCGCGCATTTAGTCGGAATGACGTGTGGAACGAAGGTAAATAAACCAACCTAGTCCACTCCAACGTGCAGAAGACCTTCGTGGCAAGACGCATTGGCCCGCCTTAATAACCGCGTGCGGAAAGGGCCTAAGCGAGGCTGCAGCAGTTTGCTTTTGCCCGAGTCTACAGAGAAAGGCAGGATTCTGTCCCTCCTCTCCTCTCCCCCCTGCTGAGTTAGTTGAATGCAAACTAGTTTTGTACTTTCAACTCACTTTGGAGTCATTGATATAAGCTGCAGACAAGGAGAGAAAGTGTAAGGAGGAGAGAGAAACTGGGACATTTCAAAGGTTGTGGAAAAAGTGGGACAACAGAGGATTAGTCAGGACTATTCCTGCTCAAATCAGGACAGTTGGAGAGTATGGTCAGGTTGCATACTTTTGACCCATGACCAGGCAGAAATTTGGCAGATAAAATGTTCCTCATGGCTGCATTCCAGTGGCTGGAAATGTTCTCCCTGTTGGATTTTGCCATTCCCATCAATTAGGGCCCAGCTCCCCTAATTTAAAATAATATGCTTGCATGTTAAGACTGAGCTGGCTTCAATTTAATACTCCTCCAATGCATTTCTACCAAAACCCAAACCCTGTACACCAGGGCCTGAATCATGTTGATTAGTCTCAAGTTGAGTAGATCTACTGAATCAATTGTTCAATGTTGGATCAATACATAGGCAAATCCTGTTGATTCAGTGACTCAACTCTAGTTAAGTCTAGCAATTGGATTCATGCCCAAGAATGCTAAAAATTGTATAATGAAGACTTTTACTACACATGGAGTAAAAAATGCCAGATGTCTAAGCAGGGTTAAAAAAGGAAGAGACGCTAGGGATCAATATTACAAACATACTTTGGGTAATGGAGTGCACCAAAGAATTTCAGAAGAAAATAAGCCCACACTTCATAGATTATTGCAAAGCTTTAGATCAGGAAAAAACGGCCATTGTGGTCCCTTCCAACTTTATTTCTATGATTCTATGATGCATTAAGCATCATCCACACATGTCCACAAACCATGTAATTATAATAATAAAAACAAAAATGAGATATGAGAAATTATTTATGTAGTTAGAAACAAAGTTTTCAAAGTGCTCCATTGAACACTTTTCCCAGTTATTTTTAACATCTTTGCAAACCCTGCTTTGAAGAGTTCCTGTATCTCAACCAAAGCAGATTTTCCAAGCTATGCTTTGAGCAGAAAACAGTTTCCAATAGCTGTGTCAGGGTCAGAGACCTGGGCGGCGAGACAGCCCAGAGAAGGGAGTGGGAGAGCTAGCAGAGTCCTGCCAGGAGGAGTCAAGGAAGCACTTACTCAAGGGAAGTCCATTTACCTAAACCAGAGTGACAAGCAAAAGCCATAGTCAGAGTTCCAAAAGCCAGGGGTCTGGAGCCAAGAGGTCAATCCAAGGTATCAGGAGCCAGGTGCTGGAAGCAAGGAACAGGCAAGGAGAGGACTTGTAGAAAGTTTACCACAAGCAAAGGAAAACTTCCAGGCAGGCAGTTATATAGCCCAAGGCACAGGTGTGGCCGGTCACCGCTTCTTGAACTTAATCAAGGAAGCCTCCCTTTGCTCAGCTCTCTTGAGTCTCTGCCTTGTTTGTGGGCTGATTGGCACAGGCTCTGAAGCATCTTCAGAATTGGATCCCTGTTGCCCTAAAGGAGCAGGCAGAGGAACGTCCAAGCCTGCTTGGTCCATGGCAGCAGGGGGAGCGCTTGAGCTGCAGGACTCATCTCCACCCTGAGCCACAGGGACCAACAGCTGCTGCTCAGCATCAGCAGCTCTGACAGGGGCTTCAGTTATCACAAGCTGCTCGAAAGCATCCTACAAGAGCAGTACAGGGGACGCGGTGGGTAAGAATGCACAGGATATGTTCTCACCCTGAGATTACAACTCTGAATAATCTCTCACTCCGAGGAATGACCCTGGCATTTAGAAACTCTAATTTTGAGTGTCACAGATACTCCATACCTGGCCTTGAATTAGAGTGCTGGATTATGATGCAGATAGCCTGAATTCAAATCTCTGCTTAACTATCATACTCACAGAATGATCCTTAGACCAGACTGTGACCACTTCTGCACTGTGCTGTTATAGTGCTATTCTTCCACTTTCAACCTCCTATGGAATCCTGGGGTTTGCAGTTTAGGGAGGGGCATTGAGAATTCTCAGCCCGAGAGCTCTTTGGCCTCAGTAAACTACAAACCCCAGAATTCCACAGGATGTTGAAAGTGGAATAATAGCACTACAACAATGTAGTGCTGAAATGGCGTCTGTCTCTTTCAACATAATTTCCCAAAGGACTGATGTGAAGGGGCTTGGCGGGAACTATGCATAACCCATGAAGTCCTTAAAGGAAAATGGCAAGATTTTTTTTTTAAAGGAAATGGGGAAAGGAATCTTTATTTCAAGAGGACTACCCTAGATTTGAAGAGAATCATATCATACCATTTCTGGTTTATTAGGGATGATCATCTTTGGCTTTCCTTGCAGACATCCCAGGGCAACATGCTAATTGTAAGGGACTGTGGAAGTTGTAGTCTGACATCTGGAAAGGCAAAGGTTTTCTGCCCTGGCTGTATATCCATCTGCTGCCTGATGACCTGTTGTACTTCTGCTCTGAAGCACATGTCAAGGGTCTTTAACCTACAGTTGTGGGACACAGCAGCTTAAGCGTCCTGGGCCTCAAAGTACATTCTGCTTGGGGTACAAAGCATGTGGAGTGAAGAGGAAGCAGAAGCTAAACTCTGCCTTGTTCGATCCTGTAGAACAGGGAAGTCTGAAACTGAAAAATACAAAAATGGAATAGGAAGAAGGTACAGTGGGAGGAAAGGTACTGGTTTAGCAGAGCTGCAGGAATGAACTCCCTTTAACGGCAGAAGTCAATGACTTCAGCTAAACACATTGAAATGAGTTATTAAATCTTAGTTGAGGGGAATTTATTTCCCTAAGAACAAAAGGGAGTACAAGTCAGTTTGGGCTTGCTAAAGAAGAGTTACGTTTGTAGATGTTATGCAGAGTTTCCTAACCTTTACTAACGCTAATGACTGTTGAAACATAAAACAATATTACAACAGTAATACTTTACGGGACAGAGGGTTGGTTTAAACTGATAATTCAGTGGGCTAGAGCACACACTTTGCATGCAAAAGAAACATGTTCAAACCATGGCAACTCCAGAAAACAGTAAGAAATACCCTTCTTTAAATAATTCTATTTCTGTATACATACACATACCACCAGTGTGCAAGGCACTTTAGAGAGTGCAAAAGAACAGGCCCCTGTCCCAAGGAGTTCACAGTACTAATATCCAAAACTGTTGTCATTGCATGCTTTCATTTCCAATTTCTGGCGACCCTAAGGTGAACCTATTGTGGGGTTTTGTGGGGCTGAGAGAGTGTGACACACACAAGGTCACCCTGTGGGTTTCCATGACTGAGCTAGGAATAGAACTCTTGTCTCTATGGTTCTAGTCTAATGCTCAAAGCGCTACTCCACACTGGCTCTCTAAGATCCAAAATACCAGGATACAAACCGCATACTTTCTTTTTAAAACATGTGCAGATTAATATTTTCACACTGTAACTGTGCAGAAGGATTGCAGGGCATGTAACTTCCAAATAATTTTAAAAGAAAACATCGCCTCCTTTTTTCATCCTCATCTATCCATATTTGTCCATCTCACATCTGAGAGAAGGAAAACAGACAGAAGGACCTAAGAAAAGGAAGGTGAGAAAAAGCAATTTTGATCCAGGGAAGAGGAAGCAGCAACCAAAACAGTTAGAATAGCTGAATGTAAAGGGGAGAAAAAGGCCAGAAGGAGACATGTGAGATATCTTGAAAAATGCTGAAAAGAAATGAAGGGACACAAGAAATGTACACGAGTAGTAATTTCACATGTAGCAGAGGCTCTGGTTACATATTGATTTGAAATAGCAAAATAATTGGCTACAAGCCTCTTCTAGCAACAAATGCAGTATCTCAGAAGAAGCACCACATCTGCCAAAGCTTGACATATTGCAGTTTGTGTGCATGGAAACTGTGTGTGTGTATTTGACAGGTATAGCCCAATGTATGCAAACACACTTGTTTAGAGATAGCCTAATAAACTGAAGCTCCAGGAAACTTGTCACTTGTTTTCTCTTTCTTCCTCGGCAGGGCCGGGGGGGGGGGGGGCCCTAGGCTGAGCAGCGATGGAAGAAGCGTTCTACCTTGAGAGGCCGAGACACTAAGCTCTTCCAGATGAGATCACTGTCAGAGTTGATCAATGTGCTGACCTACTTAACTTGACAGTGCCTTTTTACCTATAGCAGAATGGCTGACATCAGTATAATAAATATGCATGATTTCCCTCCCCCCCTTCCAGCAATTCCTTCCCAAACACATCAGCTGACTCCATCCCTGTTATTACAGCAGTGCTGCTTAATCTTGGAAGGACACAACTTTTGCACAAAACACTTTTTGTACAGTGCAGCCATCTAGTGGTCATTATGTTCATTCTTTGCAGTTCTTGAAAAAATCAAAACACAAGCAGGTTTATAAAAGGCGTTCTGCAGCATCTGGTGGCTGTAACTGTATTACACAAACTTGAGCTTGGGAAAGTTACTTTTTGGACAATGATGCCCAGAATCCCCAGTTAGCATGGCTGTGACACACTGGCTGGGGGATTCAGGGAGCTGTAGTCAAAAAAGTTTGTTACTACTGTTATCAACTGCTGTCAAGTCAACCTTGACTTCTGATGGTCCTATGAAAGAGAGATCTCCAAGTCAACCTATCATCAACAGACCTACTCCAGTCTTGCAGATTCAGGGCTGTGGCTTCTTTGGTTGAGTCTATCCATCTCTATGGTCTTCTTGTCCTACTGCCTTTTACTTTACCAAGCATGATTGTCTTTTCTAGTGAGTCACATCTTGGTTTCTAGGGAGAGTTCAGGCTTGACTTGTTCTAGGATCCATTTATTTGCCTTTTTAGCAGACCATGGTATCCATAGACCTCTTCTCCAGCACATTTCAAATGAGTTTATTTTCTTGCTATGAGCTTTCTTCACTGTCCAGCTTTTATAACCATACATAGAAATTGAAAATATAACAAAATAGACCATCCTAACTTTAGTATTCATCCTAACTTTACTATTGGCAGCCAGTGGAGTGATTTTAGTATTGGTGTGATATGCTCATTCCTTGATGTTCTTATAACCAATCCGGCTGCCACATTTAGGACCAGTTGGAGTTTTTTTTAACTTGGTACAAAGGTAGCCCAATGTAGAGTGCATTGAGGTCATCAGTCCGTGCTCTACCATCTTAGGTTGTCCACTTCTAGGAAGGGATGCAGTTGGCGTATCAGCCGAAGCTGATAATAAGCACTCCTGAACGGCACATCTATCTGAGCTGACATCTGGTGGGACGGATCCAGGAGCACTCCCAAGCTGTGAACACATCCTTTCAGGGGAGTGTGACCCCATCCAGAACTGGTTGACACACCTCCAATCCCAACCCCCCAAAATGAAATTTAGATGGGCTGGGAGATGAGTGGGTGTGTGGGCAAGCAGAATTATGAATTTGTATTTGAATGCTAAATAAATTCTCAATAAAACACCAAAGCAATTGCTAGCATGCCTTTACTTATCTGGTAATGGTATAGAGCTTCTCTGTAACACAAGTTCACAAGCAAATACAACATTTAAATATAGTACAAAACAATAAACACATCACAGAATCATAGAGTTGGAAGAGACCACAGGGGCCATCCAGTCCAACCCTCTGCCATGCAGGAACACCCATCAAAGCATTCCCAACAGATCGCCATCCAGCCTCTGCTTGAAAACCTCCAAAGAAAGAGACTCCACCACACTCCGAGGCAGCATATTCCACTGCCGGACAGCCCTGACTGTCAGGAAGTTCTTCCTGAGGTTCAGGTGGAATCTCCTTTCCTGCAGCTTGAGTCCATTGCTCCTTGTCCTGGTTTCTGGAGCAGCAGAAAACAAGCCCTCTCCCTCCTCTACATGGCATCCCTTCAAATGTCATCAGCTATGTTAACCTTCGGACAGGCCTCCCGGTTTGGGACGGGTGAGCTGATGGTGGTTCTGTTCCTTACTGAATGGTCAGTTCTAAGAAGGTGTTACTGAAGAACCACCGCTCAAATTTTTGGCATTTACGCTGATAATGTTCCACAGTGCTCAGTGTTGCCTTTTTAATCTAATATACATAAAAGTCAAAGTTCGTTTGTCTGTGTCAGGCGAAGACCTCATATGATCGGCTGTCTAAGAAGATTCTATGGAATCCTGGAGTTTGCAGGGAAAGGCCTCAAAAGATTTTATAGGAACCCCAGGATTCCATAGGATGTTGAAAGTGGACTAATAGTGCTATAACGGTCTAGTGAAGAAACTGCCTCTGCTCCCAACTGAACGCACTTTTGCTTCCTCGGATAGGTCTGCCCTCTCCATCAGTCCACGTAAAACGCTTCTGTGCAGTTTCCCACGGTGAATTCTCCAGCTCTGATCCCAGCACCTTCTGACAACAGGAAATGATATCATTTAACAGCGTCAATCACTTATGGGAAACCTCCAGGGGAGTAAGGAAAGAGGGCGAGAAAGTCCTCGTTTCCTCCAAATTACATTTTAAACAAAGGAAAGTGCAGGGAGGCGAAAAAAAGAAAGACCTGAGCAAAGTTACGTTCCCAGTTTCTGCCGCCACCTTCTCCAATACAATAGTCTCGGAAGGAAACTGTATTGGGAAAGCAAAACAGACTCAGCGCTCCTTGCGCTGTTGCCAGTAAAAGGGAGTTACTTCAATACGTATTTAATAAGCGCCTTTGAAGCCATTCCCTTTTGCTGGCAGCAACATTGTACTTCCTCGGCCAAAAAAAGACGATGAGCTCCATTCAGCCGGAGTGCAACTGACGGTGAGTCTTTACGTGTGAAGCTCGTTTGGAGAGCTGAACGCGCTTGCGCTTAATTTGTACGCGCGTTTATGACTATGCGAATAGATTCTTTTGTGTCAATGTATTCAAGTTATTCTTGTCTAATCAGCGTGGCCGGGGTTGCAGTATTAAAAGTCTATTGTACAGCAAAGAGCCGTAGACTTCCTGTAGCACTTGAAAGGCTTGACGTGGTTCTTGAGCATGTGCAAAGCGTTCTCCAATCATAGGCACGTGGGGGCAGGCTCATCAGCTGACAGGTCTTTCCTTCTTCTGGTTAGCTGTGAGAAGATGATGTAGAGCGAGAAAGTGTGTTTTAATACATTTATTTCTCAAATATGTCGTTTTGAAAAAGAAAACAAAACGTTGCACCCGGTGGGAGAATCAATGCTGCTTGTTAAAAACAGGCTTTAATATGTTTTCTACGCCTGGACAAGAAAGGCACGCACTCTATAGGAAGTTTTTGGAAAGGGGAAACACATGCACACCCCATTTCCTAGACTGGGACACACCCTAGGCCTTAAAAAAACCCCAAACATCTTATCTGGTCACTTTTCAACTAGGGGTTGACAATGCTTTCTAAAATTAGGGTGGCAGATGGTCCGTATCAGAAGGAGAAGATTTGTGGTGGGTACTGTGTTCTGCTAAAAAGAACAAATAAATGGATCCTAGAGTAAATGAAGCCTGAACTCTCCCTAGAAGTCAAGATGACTAAACTGAGATTGTCCTGAGAAGTCATGCCTCGCTAGAAAAGATAAGAATGTTTCATCAAGTGGAAGGCAGTAGGGGAAGAGGAAGGCCATATTACAAATGGATAGACTCAGGCCATTTCCGCACTAGACTGTTATAGTGCGGACTGCCGAGCCCCTCCCGAAACTGCAAACCCCAGGATTCCATAGGATGTTGCAAGTGGAATAATAGCACTATAAAGTCTAGTGCGGAAATGGCCTCAATCAACGAAGCCACAGTCCTGAGTCTGCAAGACCTGAGCAGGGTTATTGATGATAGGATGACTTAGAGAACTTGCCTTCTGTCTTTTAGAGGAATAGCAATATGAATGGATGGAAACATATTGGAGGTATATTTAGGAAGAGAATCCAATCCTTCAGAAAAGCTGGGGATGCTAGAATGGCCACAAAAAGTCACTTTTACTATGGCCACTCTTTCTTCTCATTCCATCATTTTTCATTAAGTGTTCAAGACACAGAATATTGCTGGCAAATGTCCTTCCTGTACAAGAGTGCCGTAAGAAAGCAAACAGGGCATGGATTTTTGATTATAAAATAGAGGGAGACATAGATGATCACAGTTGTTACCATGGATGCACGGGTATGGCATGAAGGTACATGATATTGCAACCATACCAAAGTTAGGTATTCAAAAATTGATTTTCAAGTGTTAATAGCTTATAACTATAGGTGATCACGATGTAAAAAGAAAGGAGTTATACAAATATCAAATAACAAAAATTAAGATCTAAAATATAGCATAGAGTTTCTAGCACCATTTCTAATACCACTTAGCTTACCAGTAGGAATTAAAATATACAGACTGAAGCTATAGGAGCAGATAAACTTCAGACTTTTGAGAACCCCTTATAATAACTTACTCAGGCTTTAGCAAATACCATTAAGAAAGCTGCAGCTCTTCTAGTGATACTAGAATCTTTATTAAAAAGCAAGAATTCTATTTTTTGGCTTACGGACCAATTTCTTTTAACAGATAACAACTCTACAAGGTATTTTTCTCTAGTTCCTTTTAACAAAGGACAACTAAACAAATAGTGGTGGAGGTCCATAACTTCATTGAGACCACAGCAACAGTAGTGTAAATGATAAGGGAACTTAGCTAGTTGGCCATCCAGAATTGTGGAAGGCATTAGCTGAAACCTAGCCAATGTTAGCTCTCTTCTGAAACAAAACTTTTCAGTTTTAAACAGGCAATCCTTTGGGCCTGGAAGATGTTTGAGTAAATTATACCATGGGGAAATTTTAACTGAAGTGGGAGATGCAAAGTCTTCTTGTAAGAGCATCTGATTGGCGCATAACTGGAATTCTTTCCTTGCTGATAAATTATCTTTCTGGGAAAAATACCTTTCTGAAAAGTCAAATTTATGAAGACATGTGATAACAGGATCTTTTTTTCAGGAGCTAAGTGCCAGTTTTCCCTAAAATATTCTTTTACTAGATGATTTTCTGGCATTCTGTTCAGCTTTAACCACAAATTAAAAATAAACAGACAGATCTTCATGATCCAGGGTTGTGATCAAAACTAGGTGGATCTGGATATGCTCAGTGCCTGGTATGAAGCCTACCAGTGAATTTCATGCATATTCTTAAGATCTATAGGACAAAAGGGTATGTAGGGAAAAATGAGACAGTAAGTAAATTTCTTCTAAGATCCAACTTCTTTATGTTTTGAAGATAATTTTATAACAATAATTTTCAAGCTTGGACTTTCCAAATGTTGCTCAACTACAACTTCCAGATTTCCTGACCATTGCCAATGTTGCTGGGGTTTCTGGGAGCTGAAGTCAGGTATATAGCTATTGGCAAGCAAGGTCAGTACCACTCAAAAATTTTTTTTCCTTCCCTGTGAATTTTTCCTTGCAAATTCTTAGCATTGTAGAGAGTGAATTGTTGAAAATTGTTCACACCCAGACTCTTACTTTTGCTGTGTTTGTGTTCCCTTAGTAAGTTTGATTGCTCCCCATTTTTAGAGATCTAATTTGTATTTCTAAATGTTCAGCAGATATTTTTGGTTACTGTAGTGCTGGCAATTTGGGGACTGAAGGAAATTTCATGGGTGACATAATCCTTCTTGGGGATCAATGCTCTTACTTTGCTCTTCCCCCACCCCCCAGTAGCTCCATTCCTGGTTGAGAAGTCCAACAATATCAGGGGGTCAAGGTTGGGAACCAGTGTTGTGAGATAATTTGTTTATTTCATTAATTTTTAAATTAGTTTTACGACATGAACATTAATTTACATAGTTGCTGTCTTATTTGAATAACCTACTTGCTGACTAAGAATGTATCTACATTGTAAGGTTGTAAGCCTGGGAGTGCTTTTGAATCCATCACTTCAAGTGGACAGCTCAGATAGATATGATGGCCGGGAATGCTTACTATCAGCTTTTGCTGATATGCCAGCTGCTCCCCTTCCTAGGGCTGGAGGACCTAAAGATGTACACACTGGTAACCTCAAGGCTGGACTTTTGCAATGTGCTGTACATTGTGGTACCTCTCTATCAAGTTCAGAAACTTCAGTTGGTTGAAAACACAAGAGCCAGAATGGTTACTGATACATCTAGGAGTGAGCATATCACACCAATATTAAAGTCACTCCACTGGCTGCCAATTCATTTCTAGACAAAGTGTTGGTTATTACCTTTAAAGCTTTACGTGGTTTGGGTCCAGATTACTTACAGGATTGCTTCCTCCTGTATAATCCACCCCGCACACTAAGGTCCTATGGGGGGACATTTACATCAACTGGCCAGGACTAGACTGGCAACGGTAACCCAGAGGACTTTTTCTTCATCTGCTCTTGGATTGTGCCGGATGAGATTTGGCAGTTGAATATTCTGTCTGAATTTAAAACAGCATTGAAGACCAGTCTCTTCCAGCAGGCCTGTCCAAATTATTTTAAATTGTGGATTTTAACAATGACTTTTAAATATGTATTGATTGTTTTTAGGTATTTGTATTTTTTGTTCTTTTAAGTTGATATGATGCATTCAAACTATTGATTTTAATTGATGTTCTGTTTTTAACTGATATATGTTATATGTTAATCTGTTGTTGTTCCCTGCCTAGATCCATGGGGAGAGGTGGATTAGAAATAAATGTTGTTGTTGCAGTTTGAAACCTTTTTAACTGCCATATCTCTGTGATACGGAATCCTGGGATTTGTAGTCTGAGCTACTTAGAATTTTCTAGTGTACTGCTCTGAATTATACCACTGAGGAAACTATAAATCCCAGGATTATACAGAATGGAACCATAGCATCTAAAGTGATACTAAAGCACTATGCTATACTTGTGTTGTGTGAACACATCCTTATAAGAAGACTTTAATGCTCTTCTATAGTAATAGTAGGAATACTGCAGCCCCTATGGTTGTTTTTGTGGTTGTGAGACCTTTCTTGATTCCCCACTGCACCAAAAAATATCTGGCTTAAAAATGACAACTTCTGCTCATGGAGTGACAATTATACATTAAAACAAGTTGTAGGACTCACCACCCTAGATTAATTTCAGGTGGCTACCATCCTCATTTCCTACGTGCTCTGCAAGCAACTTGTTCAGATTTTTGGTAAGAATAATTTGTTGGACATGAAGGATGGTGTGGAGGGAGAAGAAAATGGTGGTCCTACCAGATTTGGCTAGCAGTTTTCATGTCAGTGACTACTGTTTTGTCCTATTGCTCTTTTAAAGTTCTGATAAAAACATGGAGCGGATTCACTGCCCCTTCGACATGGAACCTATCATTGGGTCCTGTCCACTTCTTACCCTGCACATTGCTGGCTTTTGCCTGGTCTGATGTTGGCTTTGTCCATTGCTGACTGGTGGCCCCCAATAGATTACTTCTGAAACATTATTTGTTTATATTTTATTTATTATCAAATGTTAAAATATTTATACCTTGCCCTATATCAAATATCTCAGGGCACCTTACAAAAAGCATTAAAACAAGTTACTCCATTTAAAACAATCAAATACTTAAGCAAACTAAAAGCATATTAAACTGCAGTAGTAAGTTGAAAGGAGAACCAGCATGGTATAGTTGTCTGAGCATTGGACTAAAACCAATGAGACCGGGATTTGATTCCCTACTCAACCACTGGGTAACCTTGGGCATGACACATACTCTTTGCCCCAGAAAATCCTGTGATAGGTTTACCTTAGGGTCTTTATAAATCGGAGACAACTCGAAGGCACACAACAGCAGCAACAACAACAAGTAAGTTAAAAACAGATTGAAAAGATCTTAAAAGTTTTTAAAACTATATACACTATATTTGGGATGGCTTAATGAGTCCCAAAGGCTTTGATGAACAGCCACGTTTAAACTTGGCACCTGAATAATGTGAGTGTTGGTTCCAGTCAGGCCTCCAGGGGGAGAGCATTCCACAGTTGGGGTGCGGTGGCTGAGAAAGCTCTCTCTCATGTCCCGGCACGCTGTATTGACCCCATTGGTGGGACTCAGGGTCCCCCAACCCTAGCAGATCTTATTCCCTAGGCAGGCGTGTATGGGGAAGATTTCTCCTCAAGTATTGAGGTCCCAAGCCATTTAGCACCTTAAATTCAGACCAGAAATGTATTGGCAGCCATGCAGTTCTTTTAAGACTGGTATGATATGCTGTTTATATGGTACCCCAGTCAGCAGCTGGGCTGCTGCATTTTGCACTAGTTGCAGCTTCCAAGTTTTCTTCAAGGGCAGCCCCATATAGAGTGCATAACAGTAGTCTAACTGGGAGGTTACTGGTGCAGGTCTACCGTAGTTAGGTTATCTCTCTACTGGAAAGGTGGTAGCTGGAGCACCAGTCAAAGCTTGTGCCAAGCAATCTGAGCCACAGAGTCCACTTAAGCCTCCAGTGACAGGAATGGATCTAAGAGTGCTCCCAACATAAACACCTGTTCCTTGAGGTGGAGTCCAGAACAGGCTGTTTACCCAGTTCCCAGATGTGAAAACTGCTAATCCACAGAGCCTCCAACTTATCAGGATTCATTTTCATTTTTCACAGCAGGTGACTCTGGGTTGCATGCCTGAATTCTCTGGACCTATACCCAAAACCTCAGCACTTGAAATAATCCTGCTGGGTGAGAGGTTGAAGTTGCAGTCCTAGTGATGAAATATGACTTTGTTTTGCCCTGTCTCACTGCTGTAAAGTAGGCACAATGAAGAATCTTGGCTGATTTGTGATTGCGTTCACTCTGAGACCTAACCTGCACTCTAGCTGTTGTCCAGCCTGTTTCATTGCCTGCAGGTTTTACGTAAACCAGGAAACAAAAAAGTTCATTATTCTGGCTATATATGCTTTCAGTCTGTTTTTATTGTAAAGTTTCAATTATTTATCATGTTATATTTATTGTGTATTTTAATTTGGATATAGAGCCAGTGTGGTGTTGTGGTTCAGGCCTTGGACTGTGACCTTGGAGACCACAGTTCAGTTCCTCGCTCAGCCATGGAAACCCACTGGGTGACCTTGAGCACATTAAACACTGTCAGCCCTCAGAAAACCCCATGATAGATTCATGTTAGGGTTGCCATAAGTTGGAAATGACTTGAAGGTACACAATGACAACAACAATAATTTACCACATTAATAACTTAGGGTGGGTGGTGGATTAGAAATACTTTTTAATCAGCAATTAAATAATTGTATGTAAAGTTGAAGGCTTTGACAGCCGGAATCCATAGGTTGTGGGTTTTCCGGGTTTTGGGGCCGTGTTCTGTTAGTATTTTCTCCTGATGTTTTGCCTGTATCTGTGGCTGGCATCTTCAGAGGATATGGTGGCATGGAAGAGAAACAGAGTATATATACTTGTGTAGTTCCCTGGGTCGAGGGGAGCAATTTGCATGTGTTACAGTTGGCCTAAATAATTTCCTCTTCAGTTTTATCCAGCTGCTGGCTAACCATGGATGTAGTTCTCATTTGCACACACAATTCCCCATCAAGTTAGGTTTCAGTGCATGTAAGCATGGATCTACATTGGCAATGGGAGTCTGTGACAGGACCACTATTTACACTCTCCCCATATTCTGCACACATCCTAGATCCTTGCAAGCTACGTCCATCTCTTTTTCCAAAACCTGAAGTGGCCAGGTGCTCCACTGAAAACTCTTTTCAAATTCCTAAAAACAGCTCCCAAATATCCTTAAAACTGCATCCCAACTCCCCACTTGGGGATTGATGGGGTAGGCTTATGGACTCAGGCTTTGATGAGCCACATACCATTTATGGGCTACACAGTTACCACTGCTGTTCTGCACCCACAACATTCCTTAGGTGGATCTAGAGTTTTTTTTTATACAGTCCTTCCCCTACTTTCACTGGTTTGACCTTTACAAATTAGATTACTTATTGGACACGTGCTTGCCTCCTCGCCATTTTCCTCCTCCCATCCTTTGCATTTCTCACCCCAGGCTTGCCAGGCTTGTGTTTAAAATGGCAATTTTTCCCTTTTGGGTGAGCAAAAGCCCCCTCCTACTGATGGAGGCATAGCGTATCTGCCATGTGGCTGCACATTCTGCTGTGTAATGGCTGCTGATTGATTGGGTGCTCTCTTTGCTTCTACTTTTTTAAGATAGCCACTAGAAGTAACTAGAAGGGAAGAACTGTCCTCTTCTCCCTTTGAGGGGAAAGTATTGATAAGGCCTTTACTGTGTCTTTTTCCTCTCCCTCCTCCAACGTTGGAGCCAGAGGCAAAGGAATTGAAGGGGGGAGTTCTGGAGGGGAATCGCGGGAGTGGGAATTGTTCATGATTTTTCCACTTTCACGAGGGTTTTGTGCCCCAACCCTCGTGAATGTGGAGGGGCTACTGTATATGAAAATGCCAATATTGTTGTATATGACATGGAACTGCTGTAAGAATGATATTTTGCTTAACTTTGTTATTCTGCCATGTACTGGAGACTTCCTGGGTTTAGCTTAAAAATTCACATTATCTCCTTGTGTGCAGGTGTTGTTTACCAGGATGGCTTCCTCCTAGGTGGCAAGAATCTTGAAAAAATGTCACTACAATTAGGGATGCTGCCAGAATGGGAACTGTGTCTTTACCTCTTCCTTTCTTTTGGGTTTCATTTTTATTCTTTCTATGAAGTCTTCCAGACCTCTCGAGGTAAGTCTCTTTTGCAGGCGCTCTCTCTTTGGGTACTGATTATTTTTTTTGCTTTTGTAGTTCTCTGTGTATTGACTTAAATAGTACATCTTAATGGGGTACTTTCTAACAGTCCCCAGCAGGGCATCCCACCGAGGCTTTTTGCCTGAAGCTTGTGGGTACCCTTTCTTTGTGTGAGCTGAAAGCTGCAGAGAAGGGATGCGGAAGGTGCAAGCTGTGCTTCTCCTTTTAGTGAAAGTATAATTCCAGGTTTGTACGTTAGCTTAGTAAGAAACCACTAGAAGCATTAACTTGACTTTTTTTTTAATAAGAAGAGAAACTAAACACCACTGAAGGTTGCCTTACTAATGGTTTCAAGGGAATAACAATGAAAATGTGTTTTTTTTTTAGGTCTGATTGTGTGCAATGAAAAGTTCAGAATGTTCATGCATTAATAGTATTTCTGAGAAATGCCATTAAAGGCAAGGAATGAAATCCAGCAGGGTCTGTCTGCCAGCAGAAGAGACATAGTCAGGGGAACGCATCCTTCTTTGCTCCCTCAAATTTACCCCAAAGTGTTTGAAGACCCTCTGGAGCATATCTGAGAACTGTACGGGAGGTGGAAGTCTCTTCATGTAATGTTAACCAAGAGTTTTAAAAGTTAGGATAGAATTAGAGGCCCAAGCAGATTTGATTTGTTTTTATGTTAAGCTAATCATGGTGGGGTACATTTCCTCATATCTTTTTCCCCAATATAATTCTTCTTCCCGTTGAAATACACGAACAGTTAACATCAGGGAGAGCCAGTTTGCCATAGTGGTTTGAGCATTGGGCTAGGATTCCAGGAGATCAGGATTCGAATCTCCACTCAGCCATGGAAGCCCACTGGGTTACTGTGGCAACGTCATACTCTCAGCTTCAGAGGAAGGCAATGACAACCCCCTTCTTAAGAAATCTTGCCAAGAAAATCCCATGACGGTTTCATCTTAGGGTCTCCATAACTCAGAAGCAACTTGAAAGCACACAACAACAACATCAACATCAAAATAGTTGAAGAGTTTGTATACTTTGGCTCAGTTATAAATCAAAATGAAAAGTGTAATCAACAAATCAGAAGAAAACTAGGACTTGTAAGGGCAGCCATGAAGGAACTAGATAAGGTCCTCAAGTCTAAAAATATAACAAAGTCAGAATCATCCAGGCCATACTATTTCCAGTTCTCTATGTATGCCTGCAAAAGCTGGATAGGAAAGAAATGTGACAGGATCAAAATCATCTTATTTGAAATGTAGTGCTGGAAGAGAGTTAATAAGGGTACAGTGGACTGCCCAAAATACAAATAAATAAGTCTAAGAGCAAATTAAGCTTCAACTCTTCTGAGAAGCCAAAATTACTAAACTGAGGCTATAGTACTTTGGACGTGAGATGATGTGTCCCATTTGAAAAGACAGTAATGCTTGGTATAGTTGAAAGTAATAGGAAAAGAGGTCTGATGGTCTGACTCTGCAAAGGAAGCCATGGCCCTGAGTTTACAAGACCTAAGCAGGTCATTTGAGGTGCAGGACTATTTCAGGTCTCTCCTTTGTAGGGTCGCTGATGGTCATTGATGGCAAAGAACAACAACAAATCTCCTCCCTCCTCCTGTCTTTTCCCAGTATAAATTGTTCCTCCCTCCAAGGCAAGAGAGTTCTGTTTGAGAGAAAAACAAACAATGTATTTGTGTACTTTTTAAAATAGGGTTTTGGGTGAGCTCAGTTTAGTTTAAAAAATGGTCTTTGGAAGGAAGGATTAAATATCCAGAGCCATTGCCATGATCAAACTCAAAGCTAGCCACGACAGTTTTGAAGTAAAAGAAAACAAAACACCAGCCAGCCAGCAAATAACACAAAAATCCAGTTGTGGATTTCTTGCACCATATCTTTTGGTTTTGTAATTTAAACTTCAAGGTACTAAATCAGGGGTGGGCAAGGTGTTTCCTTCCAGATGCTGATAGCCTTTGTTTGCCAGCTTCTATCAGCATTGGCTGCAGTTACTAGGAAAACTGGAAATTGTAGTCTGACAGCCTCTGGAGGACCTCACTTTGCCCATCCTGGTTTAAAGACTAGAAACCAGGGCTACACACTTGTGGAGCTGTATGCATCTCTACTCAGCAGAGATAAGCTCCACTGAATTCAAGGAGAGAGAGGCTTAATTCCAGATAAGTGGATGTGAGATTCCATTGTGAAGGATTATGTTAATAAATTGCAACAAGCATGTTTATTCAGATATAAATATGAGGGTGGTAGGACTTACTTGTTAGCAACGGTGCTTAGAACTGCAGTTTTGGGCTAAGATTTAGTGGTGTTGTTCTACTGGATTGTGCTGCTTCTGTGTGAATTGGAAATCTGCCCTTCCTCACTCAGCCCTCCTGTGCACCTGGAAAACCTCCTCCACAGTGCTGGGACCTCTCTGTGGAACAGATTTTGGGCACTGCATGGACGTATGTTGGGGGAGGCAGACATTGGGTATAAAAGTGTACTGTCAGATTCTGGCCACAGTTTATTACTCAGCAGAGTAGCTTTAACTGATGACACTGAATTTTAAAGGCCTTGTTACCCTGAAAATCTGGGGGTCCCAGAGGGCACCTCAAAATGCTCCAAATGATGGGGAAGGTAAGCTCAACGGAGCACAAGCAAAAGCAATGCGAGAGGCAGGGTAACCTAGCGAGATCTTTTACCCAATTTTTAGGGGGTCAGTCTCAGTCAGAAATCACACAAAAAGGTCCAATGAATGTCTTTATTGAACAGTAATAGCTCTCATCAACGCAAACACACACACACACGCATCCAAGGGCTAAACAAAATAAAGAGTGGAAATAAGATAGAGGGATTGTTGAAGGATTCATAGTTTGGGCGATACTGCACCTTTTCCTGAAGTCCTTGGTTTGGGAGACAGCGAAAGAAATGGAACTCAGTGAAGAGATACTGAGGAGATTGCATGGCTATCAGGAGGGGGGACTGCTCAGTTGGTATGACCGGGAGGCATCTTCTCTTTTTCCCTCTCCTCTCCTCTCCTCTCCTCTCCTCTCCTCTCCTCTCCTCTCCTCTCCTCTCCTCTCCTCTCCTCTCCTCTCCTCTCTTCTCTTCTCTTCTCTTCTCTTCTCTTCTTTCTCTAAACTAGTCCAAAAATGAGGACTATTTGTAGGAAAAAATTACTTTGAAGGCAAATCCTCTCCCGGGGAGGACAAAAGGGGACAGCAAAAGAAAACAACTCCACACCTGGCACTTTCTTGGATATCGGAAGATAACAAGGTGTCATCTAAATAGCAGGATCTTCCTCCGCTTTGAGGCTGCTGTGTGAGTTTCTGGAGATGGATTTGATAAGATTTTATGGCTTCCAGTGCCCAACTTTCTGGGAACACTGTTACTCTCTTCAATTTGACTCCTTAAAGGTTGATGACCTTTTGTCCACTATGGGTTATCACAACATGAGGTCTCCTGTGGCTACGTGACTGGGGAGTTTACTGGCCTGACCTGGTTCGTTCGATCGTATGATCGTAATTGCCTACGTGCGCATCCAGGTGACCTCTCTCGTGGGTTAAATTAATTTTATATCAAAGTTGTAGACCCTGGGATAGGGTTTACCAAGGGGGCAACAGCATGCTTGCTTGTTTCTTGAGGATCTGCTCTTTTACATTAATAGGAAATGTGGAAAAATGATGGCATTTCCTTTTTTTAAAAAAGCAAAATGGACTCAGCTATGTCTTTATTTCTTCCTTACTGTTCCAAAAGTACGGATTCAATGTTTTATGATATGCAAATTAGTTCAATTTTATTGGTTCAATAACAGATGATTAATCAGCAAAAATACTCCCAAGAGGATGGCAGATCCACTGGAGTGTGTTTGACATAGAATTAAAACCTGTATAGGAACTACAAAAAGTCACTTGGACTGTAGCCTGTCATTGTTGTGGCTTTGTGTGATTTAAAGCTGCTTGACAATTTCACCTATTAATGGCATTCCACATAGAGTAATTGAATGACCTGGCTAGATACTTATGTACAGCCTGCAGACACCAGTATAACAACCATGCTGTTCTCAACTAACGTAATCCTGTTAAATAACTGAGCGCCCTTTCAGATTGCACAATTATAACACTATGATTCTATTTTAATTGCCATGGACCCATCCTTTGCAATCCTAGGAGGTCTTTAGAATATTCTGCCAAAGAGCTCTGCTGCCTCACCAAAGTGCAAATCCTAGGGTTCCATAGCATGCAGCCATGGCAGGTAAAATGGAATCATAGTGCTCTATCTAGGTAGTGTGAAAGGCCCTTTTAACTGAAAGATGCTGCACCTGGTTGGTTTGCATCATTAAGCCTAGAGCACCAGCTTTATCCAGTCTTCCACAAGCTGGATCTGGCTGCAGTTAGATGCAACTTGTTTACAACCCATTTAAAATTTGGAAACTTTAGCTACTCCAGAATGTTACCATAAGGCTGTTACAGGGAGCATATGACTGGTTTGTTATGACAGCTTCACTCAAGTCGTCAGGCAGAATTCAAAGTGCTGGACATGACTCATAAAGTCTCCTCCAGTTTGGGGTTAGGCCATCTTAAAGACTATATTCTCCCATACAATCCTGCTTGTGCATAAGTCATTCTGATCTTCATGGGAGAACTCTCCCCTGGCCCTATTGGCCTTGGAGACATGTTTGGTAGGTGAAGTCTTCCTGAAGGTCACTACCTGGGAGTGGGAGGTTTGTAAACAAAGGCTGGGTACCCATCTGTCGGGAATGTTTTTATGGTATATTCTTGCATAACAGGGAGTTGGATTTGATGGCCTTTGTGGTTTCTTTCAAATCTATGGCCATTTCCACACTAGCCTATTATAGCGCTATGATTCCACTTTCAACATCCTATGGAATCCTGGGGTTTGCAGTTTTGGGAGGGGCTGGGCGGCCCTTCCCGAAACTTCAAACCCCAGGATTCCATAGGATGTTGCAAGTGGAATAATAGTGCTATAACAGTCTAGTGCGGAAATGGCCTCAATCAAGGAAGCCACAGTCCTGAGTCTGCAAGACCTGAGCAGGGTTATTGATGATAGGATGATTTAGAGAACTTGCCTTCTGTCTTTTAGAGGAATAGCAATACGAATGGATGGAAACATATTGGAGGTATATTTAGGAAGAGAATCCGATCCTTCAGAAAAGTTGGGGATGCTAGAATGGCCACAAAAAGTCACTTTTACTATGGCCACTCTTTCTTCTCATTCCGTCATTTTTCATTAAGTGTTCAAGACACAGAATATCGCTGGCAAATGTCCTTCCTGTACAAGAGTGCCGTAAGAAAGCAAACAGGGCATGGATTTTTGTTTATCTAATGTTCTTGTAATGTAGCTTGCTCACTTCTGTCTTAGATAAGCATAGTTGTTCAATTTTTTTCTGTTTTCACCCATGCTCTCAGAGGGCTTTTTTATGAATCTGTTTTCTCTGACTGTTCTTCTTCAAAGACTTAATAAGTTGGTTAACTTCTCCAGAAAAGCTTAGGACATAATAAATTTAAGGTGCCACAAAACTCTTGGTTTTGGTTGTTGCTTTACTTCAGTAATTTTTAAAGAGTCACTTCATTGTTTACCAGTTCATTGCTTAGAATTCCTGGAGTGGCTCGGTCAGCTTCCATGCTCCATTCACTGTCTGCTTTGCTATTAAAAATCACAATTTACAGGGAACTCAATGAACCTAAGATCCCCGTTAAATTTCCACTCCTGGAGTCTCACACAGCCTAATAGTGATTCACACACCTTTGTTTTTAAATGTCTCTTCTTGATCAAATTCTCTGTAGCAGATGTTGAGGGAATCTAGATACACTGATATGGAATAAAGACAAGCTTATGTGAGGAACTTAGCTTAATAGCATGCAGGAGCACTAGCTTCCTCTGAATCTTCAGTGTTTCACAGTAGGGCTAGCTAGACAGGAGAAAATGAGGAGCTTCAATGTGTGGCTGAGCCAATGAGGTTGGGAAGAAGTTTTCAGATTTGTTAGGTGTTGGGAAACATTTTGGAAGAAACCAAGGAAGATCTCTGCAAACACCAAATTGGGGCCATCGAGTCCAACTCCCTGCCATGGAGGAACACCCATCAAAGCATTCCCAACAGATCGCCATCCAGCCTCTGCCTAAAAACCTCCAAAGAAGGAGACTCCACCACAGTCCGAGGCAGCATATTCCACTGCCAGACAGCTCTGACAGTCAGGAAGTTCTTCCTGAGGTTCAGGTGGAATCTCCTTTCCTGCAGCTTGAATCCATTGCTCCTTGTCCTAGTCTCTGGAGCAGCAGAAAACAAGCCCACTCCCTCCTCGACATGACATCCCTTCAAATATTTAAACATGGCTATTGTGTCCCCTCTTAACCTTCTCTTCTGCAGATGAAACATCCCCAGCTCCCTAAGCTGTTCCTCATAGGGCATGGCTTCCAGACCCTTCACCATTTTGGTCGCCGTCCTCTGGACACATTTCAGCTTGTTGATATCCTTCTTGAATTGAGGTGCCCAGACCTGTACACAGTATTCCAAATGAGGCCTAACCAATGCAGAATAGAGTGGTACCATTACCTCCCTCGATCTAGACTCCATACTCCTATTGATGCAACTGAGAATCGTGTTGGCTTTCTTGGCTGCTTCATCATCCTGCTGACTCATGTTCAGCTTGTGATCTACCAAGACTCCTAGATCCCTTTCACATGTACTGCTTTCCATCCATGCGTTCCCCCATCCTATATTTGTGCATTCCATTTTTTCTGCTTAAGTGTAGGACTTTACATTTCTCTCTGTTGAAATTCATTTTGTTAGTCTCCAATCTGTCAAGGTCATTTTGAAATTTGATCCTATCCTCTGGTGTATTAGCAACCCCTCCCAATTTGGTGTCATCTGCAAATTTGATTAGCATGCCCTCCACTCCTTCATCCAAGTCGTTGATGAAGATGTTGAATAGCACTGGGTTCAGGACAGAACTCTGTGGCACCCCACTAGTCACTTCTCTCCAGGATGATAAGCAGCCATTGGTGAACACCCTTTGGGTTCAGTCGGTCAACCAATTACCAATCCACCTAACAGCAGCCCTGTCTAGCCTGCATTTTACTAGCTTCTTTGCAAGAATGTCATGGGGAAGTTTGTCAAAGGCCTTACTGAAGTCAATATATGCCACGTCTACAGCATTCCCTTCATCTATCAAGCTTGTAACCTCTATCATAAAAGGAGATAAGATTAGTCTGGCATGACTTATTTCTGAGAAATCCATGTTGACTTTTAGTGATTATGGCATTGCTTTCTAAGTAATTACAAACTGACTGTTTAATGATCTGCTCTAGGATCTTTCCTGGTATTGATGTCAGGCTGACTGGGCGATAATTATTTGGGTTCTCTTTTTTCCCCTTCTTGAAGATGAGGACGATGTTTGCCCTCCTCCAGTCTGCTGGGACTTCTGTTCTCCAAGAGTTCTGAAAGATTATTGCAAATGGTTCAGAAATGACTTCTGCCAGTTCTTTTAATATCCTTGGATGTAATTCATCTGGCCCTGGAGACTTGAATTCATCTAGTTTAGCCAAATATTCCTGTACTACTTCTCTACTTATTCTATCCTGCATTTCCCCCTCTTCCTCACCTGCTTCTCATCCCCCAGTTTATTTTTTAACTCTATGTGTGTGTGTGTGTATGAAGTGGACAAAAGTAGATACGTTGCAGAATTGAGTGTACCAATGGAATAGAGCTACCTTGGGAAATCAGTTTATAGAAAGAACTCTTACTGAAAGCAGTATAAAACAGGGCTTTCTAAACAGAGTGTTGCAACACAGTGTGTTGCCTGAAGTGTGTAGGTGTGTCACCTCCCTGAGCCTCTCCCACTGCTGCCATCACAGCAGCAGGCTAGGATCAGGTAGAGGGGCTGCCTTTCCCACTGCTGCTGCCCTTGCTGGGGTCTTTCTTCGGCAACGACAACGGCAGCGAGCCATGATCAGGCGGGTGGGGACTGCCTTTTCTGCTGCTGCCGTCCTCATCAGGATCTTTCCTTGATGAGGGCAACAGCAGCGAGCCAGGATCAGGTGGGGAGGCTGCCTTTCTCGCTGTTTAAACTCTGGTTTGCTAGTAGAACTGAATTACTGTGTCACGAAATGATGTGTGTCCAAAGTGTGTGTCACCAACATAAAAAGTTTGGAAAGCTCTGGTATAAAGTAATTCATGTTGAGGCAATAAGTTGAAATAAAATAAATAATGAGTTTGTGTGTATAGACCTGATCAGGAACGGATTATTGGATTGTCTAGGGAAGCTCAAAGAAGCAGCAGCTGTGATCTTTTGATTGTCATGGATAGCTCAGAATGCAACAGCTGTGGAAAAAAGATTCCACACTAGGGATCCTTGTGGAAGTGATAAAAGAATTAAATGAAACTGGCACTATTATAATGCCTTCACAGAAATCTATAGTGCGGTTGCACTTCTTGCATCATAATGCCTTCCAACAAATCTGTGATGTATATTTAGTATATTGTGTATGGTTGTGATTGCTACTACTTGAAAAAGATGGGAGATGGAGAAGGGCAACGAAAATGATTATGAGAGCCAATGTGATGTAGTGGTTTGATTGTTGGACTATGACCCTGGAGACTGGGGTATCAATTCCCCCCTTGCCCATGGAAATGCGTTGGGTGACCTTGGGCCCATCACACATTCCCAACCCCAGAAAACCCTGTGATAGATTCACCTTAGGGTCACCATATGTCAGAAACAACTTGAAGGCACACAGTAGCAGCAGTAGCAATATCAATAACAACAAAATGATTATGTGTCCTGTTTTGGAGGCCAGCCAGGGGCTAAGTTCTAAGCAGAGTCTATCAGGCAGCAGAGATAGAGGCAGCCGCCTGTCATATGCAGGAGCTTACCAGCCAAGTGATTACTGTTCTCAGAGGACCTTTCCGCACTACACTGTTATAGTGCTGTCATTCCTCTTTCAGCATCCTATGGAATCCTGAGGTTTTCCAGTTTAGGGAAGAGCATTTAGAATTCTCAGCCAGAGAACTCTTTGGTCTCAGTAAGCTACAAACCCCAGAATTCCACAGGATGTTGAAAGTGGAATAATGGCACTATAACAGTGCAGTGTGAAAATGCCCAGAGTCCAGGCAGTTCAGGTCAGCACAATAGAGCAATAAATCCAGGCGTTGATCCAAGGGCATGTCAAGTAGCGTGGTCAGCAAATGAAGCAAGGTCCAAGGTTTTTCAGAAACACAAGCTAGGAATCAAGAGACGAACGTGTTGCTCCTTCTAGAGTAGTCAGTTGTCGGCAATGAACTTCCCAAGGGAGGTGCTAAGGTATTTATGGTGTGGCAGCCTCCAGCAGATGTTGCCAAATGAATGAGCATTTCATATTTAAGCATTCTGAGCATTGTAGTCTCTCCCTTTCTCAGCTGCATTCAGCTGTGATAGATTGCTGGCTTTTTGCTGTAATAATAAACTTGTACTTGTACTTGTAGCTGCGATAGGCACTGTCAATCCATGTCTGTGTACTGTAGCTGCTGGGAAATGTCACTGTCTGTCTCCAAAACTGGCACATCCTCCTGACCTTCTGCTTCGCTATCTCTGTCAGAGTCTGAACCTGGGTCCTTGGAATGAGGCAACTCCAGATTTGGGGTTTCAGAAGGCAAGTAAAAAGTGGGAAGAACATGACTCATTTGAAGAGGTGATAATTCTTGGCAAAATGGAGGGCAGCAGGAGAAGAGGAAGGGCACATTATTGGTGGATAGAGTGAATCAAGGCAACCCTGAGCTTCCAGGACCTGAACAGGGCTGTTGATGATAGATTGTATTGGAGATCTCTCATTCATAGTTGAAGCAGAAAGCAACTAGCAACAACAGTGTGGGACATGATACAGGCTTGGGAAATTGTGTATGACATGAGGAAAGTGGACACAAAGACATATTTCTCATTCTCTTATAATATTGGAATCTGGGCTTATCCAAGGAAGCTAAATGATTGAAAATTCAGGATATGTAAAAATAAGAACTTCACACAGCATGTAGGTAAATGGTGGGAGTTGCTACCTCAGGATATAGTGGTGGCCACCAACTGAGACATTTATAAAAGGGGATGAGACAAATTCATGCAGGATGAAGCTGTTAGTCATTATGGCTGTATGCTGCCTCTAGTATTGGACTACAATTTTTTGGTAACATAAGTGGGAGAAGGCTTTTGTACTCCTCTCTAACTTGTGAGCTTTCAAGATGTTTGTCAGTATGGCAGTCAGATAAGTGGACTAGAGCATTTGGTCTCATCCTTAAATTCCATGGCCAAGGTTAGAATGAATGTGTTTGGCCTCTCTTCATATTTAAGCTTAGATCCAGTTGTGTCATTACACTTGTGCAACTCCTTGTACACTTTTACTTTTTCAGAATGGTCCAAATTGCTGCAGCCGGATTGTTTCTGGCTACAGGGAACATACAACTCCCTTTTTGTAACAGCTCCACTGGCTACCCGTCAGTTTCTGGGCGCATTTCAAAGTGCTGTTGATGACCTATAAAGCCCAATATGGCTCAGGTCCAGGTCACTTGAAGGACCATATGAACCTGCTTGTTTTGAAACCGTCTTGGGAGGTCCTTTTCTCTGTTCTACCACCCTCACAGGTACATATGGTGGGAATATAGGAGAGGACCTTCTCAGTGGATCCCCTCAGGCTCTGGAATTTCTTTCCCAGAGAGGTTAGATTGGTACCCTCTTTACTATCTTTCTGTAAGCAAATAAACACTTTTTATTCCAGTAGGCCTTTGATAAATGATTTTTCAGGGGAGACAGGCCTTGTATAATGTGCTGGACATTAATTTGTTTTTTTTAATGATTTGTGTTTTTAACTGTTTTTAATTTTATGATGGTTTAATTGCTTTTTAACTTCTGTATGCTGTGAATTTTTAACTGTCTTTATTTTAATTGCTGTCAGCTCTTTGAGTCCCAAACTGGGAATGGGAAAGGTGAGATGTTGCTGTTGTTGTTGTTATTATTATTAACTTATTTGCAGTATTTCTGTATCAGTGCTGTAGCAATGGCTGGCAAGGGTGGGAAGATATCATTTTAGCTGCACAAAGAGGGCTTTTTGGTCTGCCAGCCTTGAATCTGGTTGAGGCGCTCTGTTCTGAACCTAGCCTTAATCCTGGGAGATCTGTAGTTTCCAGAGTTCTGTTAAATGGCTGCCCTTCTTTTTAAAAGGCTTGCTTGTGTTATTGTGTTATATGTTGCTTGTAAAGGTGCTTTACAAAAAGGTTTCTTCTTTGTTTGCAGTAAAATTAATGTCCTGGAGTAGAGGTTTACTGCTGCTGTACCACAAATATCAGTACTCTTATCTGTCTCAGTGAACTACTTGACACCTTCAGGTATTTATAAAGTCATAGAATCATAGAATAATAAAAATGGGAAGAGACCACAGGGGCCATCCAGTCCAACCCCCTGCCATGCAGGAACACACATAAAAGCACTCCCAACAGATGGCCATCCAGCCTTTGTTTAGAAACCTCCCAAGAAGGAGACTCCACCACACTCCGAGGCAGCATATTCCACTGCCAGACAGGTCTGACCATCAGGAACTTCTTCCTGAGGTTCAAATGGAATCTCCTTTCCTGTAGCTTGAATCCATTGCTCCTTGTCCTAGTCTCTGGAGCGGTAGAGAACAAGCCTTCTCCCTCCTCAACATGACATCCTTTCAAATATTTAAACATGACTATCATGTCCCCTCTTAACCTTCTCTTCTGCAGACTAAACTCACCCAACTATTCAGAGATCCTTTTTGTAGGGGATACCTATGCACCCTCTTTGTGTATATCAGGCTGCTGGAAGGTGTGGCCTGTGGGCCAATTGTCATCCCCAAGGCTCTCCCCATTTTTGCCCAGAAATGCCTCCTAGGAAGTGTGTGATCCAATGCAGGAAGCTGAATGTACACATAGCAGGATTTCACCAAAGCAGGATTTTACCTTCTCAACATTTTTGCTATAAGAAGTGAGCTGGAAGCTGATTTGGGGGTTTGGGAGCGACAAGGGGATGACCTTCCAAGGTCCTCCAAAAGCCGTTGCAACCTCTGACAGTTGTCCACATCTGACCTGCACACATAATGATAATATGAGATGTGAGCATTCCAGGTGTAATCGTGCCTTGCGTACATTCAACTTCCTGTACTCCTCAGCTACTCTTTGAAAATCATTTTATAGTTAAAATACAATAACTCAAATCAGAGGTGCCTCATCTAATTTTTGGCTGTATCTGAAAATGATACATTATCTTTTTAGTTGGAGTAGTGATTTATCAGTCTAATCATTACTATCTTGTGAGAATAAATTGCCATGCTGTATTTTTTCCACAAGGGGGAGATAGCAAAACAGTCTTCAAAAATGTTGGCAATGCAACCAATATGTACAACAGGCAATGACTGAAAGATTAAACTGACCCAATATTTTAACATTTTGCTGTTTTTTATCCTGCGGTTATTGCCACATCTGATTCTGAAAATGAGAATAAAATGAAGTTCAGCTGAGGAATGTGCCTTGATTTTTGATATGCAAATGTGCATAATGGGGATGTATATGCAAGAAATAATTTCATCAAATGGTATAATTCAAACCTTGGAGTTTATAGTGAATTTTTGTTTCTTTGGCCTGTTTGAAACCTGCCAAGATTCTTCACTGTAATATAAAGAAAAGGAAAACAAGATTTTATTAAGGAATGTGCCTGAAATACTTATTGTTGTTGTGTGTCTTCAAAGTGTTTCCAACGTATGGTAACACTAAAGTGAACCTGTCATGGGATTTTCCTTGGAAAAATTTGTTTCAGAGGGGGTTTCCTTTTGCCATGCTCTAAGGCTGAGAGAATGTGACTTGCCCAAGGTCAGCCAGTGGGTTTTAATGGCCAAGTGGGAATTTGAACCTGGTCTCCAGAGTTGGAGTCCAGTGCTCTAACTACTATACCATACTCCCTCTGCCTTAAATACTACAGATTTAATAATTAAGGTAGGTAAGTACCAAATGTTTCTGGTATCAAGAAGATCTTTTTGCTGTTGCCATGTGGAAAATTCCTGGAGTATATTGTGTCAGTACCATTGATGTGCTGCTTAAGAAGACTTCCAATGATATTTACAGGAATATTTACATCTTCTAGATTGATGATCTGAAGATGTGTACTGTGTATTTTATTTTTCTCAAAAACAGTGGTTAATAAGTAGAGTATAAATATTTAAAATAAACAAAGATTTTTTTTTTTAGTCAGTAGATGCAAGATATGTCCCATAGAAGAGTGCTTCTTAAGTCATTTGATGTGGTGGAACTGGCAGGGATTTTTTTCCCCAGTGTGCCAGGCATCATATTAGTGCACATTTGACAACTTTTTAAAAAACATTGGAAATGTGCCGTGGACCAGCCGCCAATGGTTTGTGGGCCACCCTTGGTTCACGGAACACGACTTTAATAGCACAGCTTAAAATCTTTTCCGGCAGGCCAGGAGGAGAGGTGTAATGATCCATAGTATGAAGAATGTGGCATCTAAGCAGACGTGCATGGGCTAATCTGACCAAAAGACTAAATACGGCAGAGCAGAACTAGAGATCCAAAGACCTAGGGGAAAAAATGGAACACTTAGACCCATTTGGGAAGATCTCTCCTCTTCCTTGTCTCCCAGGCTTTCACAGCCATGGAAGAACAAGAAATAATGGCTGCCACCTTCAACCTAAAAAGGTGCTGAGAGAAGACTGGTTAATTATCTTGATTTTTTTAGCAAAAAGACATTGTTATGAGCTATGCTTGTTGTAATCCACAGTATTTCGAGGAGGTTTGGTCTTGAATTAGAAAGACCCATTAGCTTTAGAAAAACTTGCTCTGAATTGAGATGAAAATGGCTAGAAATTGGTTCCCCCCCTACATTGATATGGGTGTTGCTATAGAAACTGTTCTAGTGAGGTAACTATGTGCAGAATTCACCACTACATCATGTACATGTCTGTATACACCTTTGACTTGTCTCTTGACTTATGGCAACCACATGGATTTCATAGGGTTTTCTTAAGCAAGGAATACTCCAAGGTGGTTTTGCTAATTCCTTCCTTTCAAATATAGTCTATAGCACTTGGTGATTGTTGGTGTTACCCTGTGAACTGGGGGTCAAAATGTGCTCAACTAAAGGTGGGGAAAATTAGCTCAGAGCACTGCTTAGCGTTACGAGAGGCAGGGTAACGTAGCGAGATCTTGAACCCTATGTCTGCGGGGTCGGGTCGAGTCAAGGAGAACACAGAAGTTGAAATAATAAATGATGTTTATTAAATACAAGCAAAACAGTGTATGCGACACACTCACGCAAGATAACTAAAGAAATAAAGGTTGGAGTGGTATAGAGGGATTTTTAGAGGGGTTGCTGGTTTGGGTGATACTTCACCTGTCCTGAAGCCCAGGAAAATGGAGAGCGAGGCTGGGGTGCGATGTAGCTCAGCACGTGGAGCTGAGGGGAGGCTCGCCAAGCAAAGTGGCAGCAAGGCGGGGTGAAACTCGGGAGCGATCCGAGGAAGGTCTTGGAATCGAGGGTTTTTATAAGGAGAATTGTGACTGCGGGCTATGCCGTACTTGGGGGAAAACAATAGATTTGGAGTTGGAGACAAAGCCTCCGGAAGGTCAGAATCTGAATGATTGAGTTATCGTAGCGATTCTCAATAGAGTAGCCAGTATGCAAACGCAGAGTACTTGGGTATTGTATAGGTTACCCATCAAGCTGCCAGCGCGGGGCAGAGGCTCTTTTGTAGGTTGCGTGCATACCTAATTAGAGTACTTGCCTGGAGGTCTCCTAAAGCAGTGAGTCGGCTATTTCTGGCCTGCCTGTATTGTCGTTTGAATATTACGGCTATTAACGGCCGAGCTTGTTTACGTGCTTGTCCGGTGGCCTCGCAAGCACGTGGAGAGGAATAGGGAAGTGCAGCCGAATTGCGATATCAAGAGGATATCTTTTAATATCCCCAAAGCTCAGACTAGCCAGGGCAGTAACGTTGGCATCTCCCATCCAAGTAGTAACCAGGGCTGACCCTGCTTAGCTTCCAAGATCAGACGGTATCTGGGGCCTTTAAGGTATTTAGCATTAAACTAGTACATAGGAAACTCAGAAATCCTGAATGACCTTGTTGTGAAACTACTTTCTGATATTTATGCTTGTGGATAGCTGGCTATGCCTACTTTGTCCTCAGAACTTTCTATCATGCCCCCATCCTTTTTAGTACAACTCTTCAATATCATCTAGCTTGTATGTTCAGTGGCATATATCCACAGTGTCAGTTCAAGCTACGCTGAGAGTTGTCGCTCTTAAATATGCTAGACATTTCACAGCTGTCTAGAATCCAATTTTTGATGTGGATATAGAAACGAAGACATTCCTGTTGACAAATACTTCATACTTAGGACATCAAAACATTTCAAAATTCAGATCCTGTTAGCCAGATCTAATTGTCAAATGAGAGAAACAGTATTGTGCCATCATTTATAAGTACAGAGGAGCAGGTAGGATTTATTTTGCAAAAATCTGTCACATTCCAGGAACTATGTCACATTCTGTCATTAGAGAGAATGAGGTTGCTGCCTTAGGTGGCTGATGCTAATAGATGTCAGAAAGGTGGTGGACCTGAGATGCGAAGACCAAGTAATATGCCCTTCATCCTATAAGCTAGGCTATTTCTGCACTAGCCTGTTACAGTGCTACTATTCCACTTTCAACATCAAACCCCAGGATTCCATAGGATGATGAGACGGAATAGTAGCGCTATAACAGGCTAGTGCAGAAATGGCCTTAGTTTGGTGCAATGGAGGACACTGTTCCATCTCCAGTTTGGAAGAACCCTTAATTTCTAGTCTCCATGATTTTTGTACACAGAAGGGACCAGGGTGTCATCTTGTTCTTGAGCTAGCTGTTGTCTCAGATTTCTACATATAATTTAGAAAATGAATGATGGAGTAGGTCACGGAACATACCACTTTAGGATATGCAAGCCATCTGCATTCTCATTGTGTTAATATATAGAATGCAATGGGTCCATATTTGAATACTTTTCAATCAGCCTAAACATTTTTACCCAGCGTATTTTTTAAATATATTGCATTTCACAGCAAAGACTGACTATGAAAGCAGTTTACAGCAGCTGCCAATGAAAAGCTACACAAGAGACAGCATAATTAGGAATTAAATCAGGGAAATGTGGATTTTTTTTAAATTGCGGTTTCTTCTGACCCCTAATAGCTGGTGATACTGATCCTGGTTACAAATATTTTTTAAACCAGTCTGTTTTGGGCACCAGTTGAGAGGCCTTAATTGGTGCAAGGAATGATGAATTTCTGTTGCTTTCAAAAGTTGCTGGTTCTGGATCTGCTGGGTCACCAGGTTAAAAACAAAACAGTGGAATTTCTCAGAGGTGATTTTTCCTGAGATTTATCTTAGATGTCACAAAGGGAGAGGAAAAACTCATTCTGTTGAAAGATGAATTTCTTCAGGTAGATATTAAGAATCCCCTCAGGAAAGCAAAGATGATCAATCAAAAATTTAGCCTTTCACTCCAAAAGCACCCCGTCTCTTAGCTAAGCGCAGTTGGATGCTTGAATCTCTGAGGCAGTCTCCTCAATATGCCTCCGGAATGGGTTTTGACAGTCTTTTGTTTGGGATAGATTGTTGGGAAGAGTTCAAGTGATATCTACTGGATTATACATGTGAGAAACTTGTAAGGACATACTTTATCACTTTCTGTGGGTATTCTTATTGGCATCTAGTGGTTGGTAGCTATGCATGAACATTTAGATGTGTGTATATTTATTTATTAAGGTTGTGAACTAATTAAGTAACTGTTAGTTGATGTTCTTTTTAACTGGTGAATCAAACATTTTATTAAATTTATATACGTCTCGGTTGAGAAATTTAAGCAAGTGAAAAATATATGATGGTGTAAACAGAGGACAGTACGTTGTTTCAAAAAACCATTGTCTTTCATCTTTCAAAAATATTTTCTGTGATACTGTGCAACAGAACTAAAGCAGCTTGTAGGATACTGTGTCATTAATTCTGAGTCCTAATTAAATTGATCTTTAGGACTTGTGCAACTTTTAAATAGCTGTGTGGATGTGAGAATTTTAGCAAGTGAGAATTATTACATTGTGGTGCTCCACTCATATAAAAAATTGAATTTGCCGAAATATCTCTTATCTACCCAGTTTTTAAAAGAGTGCATTATTGGTGTTAGATTGAAATTTGGAGTCTAAATAAAGTTGCTTTAGTGAACTGATTTGGCAGTTTGTGATGTCTAATATGTAACTATGGTCTGGAATAAATCCTTTTCCTATGAAAACTAGGCCATGATCCTGCATTGGAAGATGTGTATATCTCAGATAGTTATGTCTCTATAGCTACATCTCTTGGTGTTACAAGCCACAAAACCCACTTTGTAAGCTGCACAGCTTACAACATGGCCATTTCTGGATTTTCAGAGATCCAGGGGACCAGTGGCAACACATCCAGCTATCTTCCTTTACCTGGATGTGTTGCAACAGGCACCAAAAGGGACCTCCGAAGGTCTGTAGGATGTCCCTGCAAATGAAGTCCTTGCAACACATCCAGATAAACAAAAAATAGCTTGACATGTAGCTGCTGATTCTTTTGCTCTCTGAGAAGAAATGAATGTATGGGGGAGGAATAGGTGCTTGGCTTCCAAGGTTAGCTCTTTTGGGGTGGGTGTTGGGTATTGCATGGTCAGAACATGATTCCAACATAAGCAATGGCCAAAAAAGTGAGTTGTGATGTGTTCTATAGATTTATCATAATAAAAGCTATCAATACTATTACAATATATCTATAATAGGTAACTGTAATAGCAGAAGTGTGTATCTACATGTGTCTGTTTCTGCATAGCTGCAAGACCATGAAACTTAGACATCTGAACGTTAACGTTACAGTGGGCTGTCCACTTTTGTGGGTTCAGCACTCACGGCTTGCATGGGTTATTTTATTGTATTTGTTTAACTTATTTATGTTAAAAAATTCTTACTCTGTTTGCCCCTGCCACAGAAAAAAACGTGTTGTCTCTACAACTGTCTAGGAAACAGACCATAGAGTCATGCTGGAGGACCTACAGATTCCTAGAGAGAACACTCCTCTGGACATTGCTAGGTCTACGCATTGCTAAGTTCTCTAAGCGTTGCTACTTCTACTGGAAGTTGACTATAGAGTCATGTTGGAGGACCTAGAGATTCCTAGAGAGGTGTTCTCAGATTTTAAAAAAATAGCGTTTGTAATTTTTATTTTTATTCACATTTTTCCACCTTGGTGGGGGTCTTGCTTTCCAAGTCCCTGCAAAACTGGAGAGCTCACTATAGTACTAAAGGGATCTTAAAGCTATGCACCTTGGGTTTATTATATTTTTAAAATGCATTAATTTTTAGTTAATTTTTTACCTATTATCTAGTGATGACAGTTCCCTTAGCTCTTCCCTAACCATTTATTTTCCCAGTCCCTTTACACAATCCGTGTGCTGCTTCCCTGTATAGGACCCCAAATCCTTCCGACAAATGGTAGGGAGAGAAAAAAAGTATCTCCCGCTACCTCTTAGTGCCAGCATATCAGAGTGGAAGGAAAGAATAATAAATGAAAAAGTAAAGAAGTGAAGGCTAGAGAAAACAAGGGGAGAAAAGCCAAGGGCAGAGGAAAAGGAAGGGAGCACAGAGGGAGGGGGCTAAGGCGTTTCTGATTTTTGCAAAGACTAGATTTCTGCTGGTCTGTTGTTAAAGGATGTTATTTCTTGCAGAACATGAAGAGGAACTTCATAGAGACTTTGAACTGGAAACTGATTCATTGTTTGGGGGACTTAGAAAGGTAAGATCCATGTTTCTGACTGTCATATTCTATTTCAAATGCAGATGGGAATACAGTTTGAATTGTCATTAGTGGACAATAATTGGATATGATGACTGGCATAGTAAATTATTTTCTGGATAAAGACAGAGCATTGTGGCACAAACTGTGATCAAGCCTCAGTCTGTTCTGTGCCAAGTGGCTCATCAGGTTGGCATGAGTGGCTTGCCAATTAACATAGCTTCTGGAGCTTGGAGGAGAAATGCAAGTATTGCTGTTTTAAATTCTGCAGATGTGATCTGTGAGGACCTGAGTGTGCAAAAGAAAAGCAGATTTTATTTATTTATTTATTTATTTATTTATTGCAAAATTCAACTTCCAAGAATCCCTGCCGTGACCATTTGCTACTGCCAACTGAACACGGTCATTAAAGAAAAAAATACTAGGAAAAAAAATACAGGCTTTCCTTTTGTTCGTAGCTTTTGGTGCTACAAACACTGAAGGCTCAATAGTTTAAAAAATGGAATCTCCAGGTTAGCATTCTAGCCCAACGTGTTGCCCTGTATCTGAGTGGATACAGTGGGCTAAATCCAATTGGTAGTCACAGCTACAGTAGACCCGTTGCGACAGATGGACTTATATAAAATATCAGCTTACTCCTCAGCAATTGATTCAGTGGTCTCTGGTTGAGGCTAGCCATTTAATTTATCTCTTTATGTTGACTTGTTGCTATTTTCTTTTGCAAACAACAGTATGAGTTCTACTAAAAGAGAGTTGTTAATTTTATTTTACTAATTAGTACATTTTGCAAATTAGTATATTTGTATTATTTTTTGGTTATTATGGAGACCTTTTAGGATTAGAATAGTTTAGCAATGGCAAAAGACTGATCTTGAACAGCATAGCATGCCAGGACATAGTCCTGACTACTAGTCCTGCCACTGACAGGTAGAATAATTAGTCCCTGCAGGGACGTCTTCATGATTGCCATCAAAATGCTTCAGGACATTTTAATGTTTTTGTCAGTGGCAGCCAATGACTTCTGTATCATTGGGTTGGTGAATCCACTCTGAGTTTTAGTCCAGACTTTAAAGGAGCTCTCAAGGTGCTGAAGTTATATTAGGAATAAGGCTCAGCGCCTTGGATAGCTTCTGAAAAGTTAGTAGATTCAACCCCAGAGGGAATTCTCATCCTACTGAGATGGAAGCCACCAGCCACCACTGCTCTTTGTGTGTGTTTGTAGCTCAGTGATGGACTACATGCATTGTAGGTTCACTATCTGGCATCTCAAGTTACAACTGGGAGTGAATCTAATCTAAAAGCCATTGTTAATGCAGACATTGAACTCAGTAGACCAACAGCCTTGTTTTCTGTGTAATGTTAATTAAGGAGTCATTAGAAGTTGTGTAGTTCATCTCTATTGTCATGTCATCTGACTTCAAGTTTTGAAAATTTTTTGGGTCATTGCATTAAAGCTTTAGTGTTAATTTTGATATAATTTGAGCAAATGGAATGGATTTTTTGACACATTTTTGAAATCTGCGCTACCCTTCTTCACAGTATGAATGCCTATATGCAGAGACAGTGAAATCTGTCTCCTTTCTGTTCTAATTGGGAAATTCTTTTTGATCACCAACATTGTGCAAAGGATCAGTTTTTCTTGGCAGTCTTCCTGGAAACGTCTTCTGAAAGTGAATGCTGACATGCAGACTGTGATGCAAACATAATCAGGCAAAAGAGAAAGCAGTAACTTATTTACTACGTTGATCAACAGTCTTTCTGCAAATACAGTCAAAGGTGGATTACAGTTTTAAAAACTCATAAATCTTTTATAGATGAACAGTCAACAATTTTTAAAAGGATGAGGAAGAAGAATGATAATAAATCAATGCAGGTGTCCAGTGATGGTTCCCAACCAAACCAGTAATCGTTTGCTGTTTCTCCCGTCCTCCCCTGGGTTGCTGATAGAAGTGCGATCACCACCACTGTGAGACCACTGAACATAACAAAACTCAGATGCATTAATTGGAAGTTTCAGAGGAGAACACATAAAAATTAAAAGGATATCTATAGGTGATCCATATCAGGGGTACTTGCCAGCAGCATAATCTGAGCTACCCAAGGAGTTATTGATTGACAGAGGGCTAATAGGCTACGTATGGATAGAATTTTTTCAGTCTTTCCCACCAATGTCAAGTTCATATTTAAAAAGAAAGGTTTATTACCAGAAATTTATGAATACTAAGGCACTTCTCTACGAAATAAAAAAAGAGTAGATGAGTTGATGAAAGAGTTGACAGCCATTTTCTGTTTTCAGGTTTTACTCTTTCTGAAAATTGAGTACGGTTATTTCTTGTTTTGTGCAACTGGCAATTATCTCCTTCACAATTATACTCACAGTCCAAAACCTAGCGTGCCTCTGGCCAAAACAAATGGGAGTTAGAGGTTATATCAGTTACTAAAAACTGCGGTGCCTTATGGACAGACCGGCTGACCCTACTGTTGTTGTGCTTCAAGTAGTAAGCACATTTTTGTTACAGTCAGGCTGTCCTCCTTCTTAGTTCTTGACTTAAAAAGAAGCACTATACTGATATTTATTCAGTTTTTTTCGGTATGTTTGCAAATTTCAAACTAGTCTTATGGTTGATTTAATGTATGCCTAGGATCCAGTGGACTTTGAATGGAGTTTCTGGATGGAATGGAGCAAAAGATATATACTGTGGCTTCTCCTTGGTCACATAGTGGTATCACAGATGTCAAATCTTTACATGGAAAAGGTAAGCAATTTTAAATTTGTTTGTTTTCCTCCCTAAATATGAGTCCCTTTAAGAGCTGACAAAGCTCTTGCAAAATGTTTAAATATGTAGTGGTTATATGTTATCTTTGTATCTTCCTATTCCTCAAGTAACTCATAGTGATCTTCAAGCCTAGTAGACAGTGAGATACAGCTAAAAGAGATGTCTCCTTCATATGTTACTCATGAGAAGGGACTCCCTTCAGTTAAAGGGTAGTAGAGCTGTGCTACTAGAGTCATCATGATGCAGTGGTATGTTGCTTGGTCTGGGATTGAAAGAGTCCAGAGTTCAAATCCCTGCTCAGTGATAGAGATTCACTAGGCACATCATATTCTCTCAGCTGAAGAGAAAAGCAATAAATCATTCTTGTCAAGAAAACCAGATGGTTGGGTCACCATAAGCTGGAGGTGGCTTAAAGGGACGTATTAACAATAACAGAACTTTGTTGCTAGCTTTGCCCCATGATCTCCCTGATCATTTGGCTCTATAACTTCCCCTTCGTGGCTGGTGGCTCTCTTGTCATTGGGCAATGAATTCACTCCAGGTGCTGAATATATTTTGAGGATAGGGTTCAGAACCTTGGACAGCTCCTTTAAAGCTTGGATTAAACTCTGGAGTAGATTCATTGCCCCAACAACAGGGAGCCACTTACCCCCACTGTTCCCCCTGTGCTGTGTGCAAATGTTGAAAGACTTGGCCAGCAGTACCTGTGGAATATTCGTGATTGAGAAAACTGATTGGGGTTCTACTTGCATCAAAACAGAGGTTGGAGGCAGGATAGGATTTTTAATTTATCTAGAAAGCATGCAAAAGCAGATAAAATGAGTTACCCAGAACACATATTAAGAAAATGACACTGCCTTCAAATGTAGCAACTGTCATGGGCTTCCAGGACCTAGACTCAGACTCAGAGTCTGAGGCAGCAGAACCTGCTCTGAGCCCTGGCACAGAGACTGCTACAGCAGAACCTGCAGAGCAGACAGTACCACCACCTGCCCCAGGGACAGAAGTGTCAGCCCTAGCAAAGAGCCCTGCTCATTCAGATGCAGAGAATGATCTATCCATACGTACCTTCACCCAGCATAAACTCCAAAAGGGTTTCCTGTGTCGCTCCCAGCAAATTTATGCCAAGCACCAATTAATCAGGCACCAGCTGCGCTGACCATGGAACCTGTAAGAACTGAGCTTATCCCCTCTGGCTTTTGTCAGCAATCAGCTGACCATTTCTCCCATGCATGCTTCTGTTTGCTTCCCTTGCCTGTTATTCTGCTGTTTTGACCTGTGTTTATATTGCCTGCCATTGATTTAAGGACATTGCTGGGATCGTTGTTTGCTTCTCATTTATAAGGTTGTTTTCTTCCTAAAATAAACTAATTGCTTAACTACGTGAGCTTCTTGACCTGTATTATCAGCTTCTCCTGGCTGCCAGCCCAGACCAGGCGTGGACAGCAACCCTTTATTTCTCCCTTATATTTCTCTAATAATCAATAATAGAAGAAAACATGAAGTAATATCATTATATGGAGAATTGCCCCACTGCTGCAAGAAGCAGCCAATGAAGTCAAGGACAGACAGCAAACATGGCAATGATGTCACGTCACATGACATTCTTCGTAAGATGTTTCAGGAGAGAGGAAAGAGAAAGTGTCGATCTATTGTTTTTATATGTCATATATTGTCCTGAGCTCTGTAAGGTATATGTACCTGCCTTCATTAAATCTAATATTGTGTCCATTGAGCTGTAATGGTGCTTAAGAGAAATTTGTGAATTCTTTATTTGTCATTCTGGAAAGGTGAAAAGAAGCCCTGTTAGGAATTTGTGGTTTGTTCATTTCTTTTAACAATCTTTAAGAAAATATTATATACGTAAGGAATCTCTTCTTTAATACTGGCTATATGTGTCATTTGTCATGGTGAGCAGGTGGTGATATAACTGAATTCCACTTTATTTCCATGTTCTTGACACCATTAGTTTTTTTGTCTAATATCATAAGTCTATAATATTCCTTCTCAGATACAGGGTTTTAATGAGTGTTACTCCCTGGGTAAGTAGGTTTAAGATTGCCACCCTAGTATACTGGATTGATCTAGGCTATGTAGCATACTTTATATAGTTTGTTGATAATTTTCAAGTTAACCATAGTGCTAGCAATTCTGTGTTTTCTCAAATAAGTACTTTAGAAAATAAATCCTTTAAACAGGTTTATTTAACGGAGTAATTTTAGTTGGGTTAACTTTGATTGTTGACTCTGAAGCTGATATTGATGAATTGACTGATTAGAAGAGAGGAGCAATTGTAATTAGCTATACATAATGGTTCTTATTGATCTGCTTAATTAAGCAAACTATGCACTCAGTATGAGAGAGTTGTGCAAATATTACTTCTGGTTCTGTCTCACAAAAAAATCCCTAAAAATCTAGTGTTGTCTTCATGGCAGTGTAAAAGGTGCAGTCCCTGATATTTCTGTGGTTTCAGCTGAGAGGTTCTATAAAGCTATCCAGATGAATGACCTCAGTTGGAAGGGAGATATGGCTGCCAGCAGTTATGGTTCATAGGATCTGTATTGGAAGCACAGGGGAAAACAAGGCATCCCCTGCCTGCAGTAATCTTGTCTGTCCACAGCATCGCATCACATTTTTATGATGACCTTTGATGTGACACACTATCTGGAAGATATTCTGGGAATTGCTTTTGGTGCTTGTTGTGGTGTATGAATTGAGTGCTGGATGTGGACCCAGATGGACCTTGAATTACAAGTGCTTTCAGCCTAAAATGGGATTAACTGAGTGGAATGCAAAATTCATAGATAAGTTAATGTGATCTGTGATCCCTTGATGTGGACCTCTCTTGTATTAAACCTCTCTACCCATTTACCTTGCTAAAGGCTAAGTTTGCAGCTGGGCAGCGACATAAAAGACTTCTTGAGGAGCAGATCAAACATGTTTCTCATTTCTAGGGAAGCAAATGAGAATGAAATATCTCCCACTTAAAAAAAAAATCCATATAGCTGGAATAACTTCCCCATTAAATAGTTTCTTACCTATCACAGTTCAAGCATGCACAAGCATGTAAACAACCTGGAATTCAACTTTGTCCTCCTTTCTACCAGAAGTAGATTGAAAAGCTCTCCCTGTTCTTACCTTTTAGTTCCATCTTGTTGGGTTATTGAAAAATGCTGGTGAGGAATCTCCCCGTGCAGTCCTTGCCAGCATGTTGGATGTGCCATGATGCAAAGGTCAATGTTCTGTCCCTCAGATATCTTTCTCTTCACAATTTCCTTTCAGCCTATCTGTCCTATGCCATTTGTATGTTAGTCATCACTGCTTGGAAGCACTACATTGTCCCTGGTGTTTTGCCTCTGTCTTATTCTGGAGTGTTGTGTTAATCATCAGGTGAAGTGACATTGGGAGCAGGGTTGACACAGTCTCTAGTTTGGCCCAACCCTTCATGGCTTATTTCTTCTTCTTCTTCTTCTTCTTCTTCTTCTTCTTCTTCTTCTTCTTCTTCTTCTTCTTCTTCTTCTTCTTTTTTTAATATAAAAACCTATCTGGTATTGCAGTTGCTTTATTAATGGCAAAAAATGCTATTCACTCCCCTTTTAATTCTGTTTTGATCACAACCTGTTAATATCAATTCTTTTTGCACATGAATTCAAGCATAAAAGCAACTTAATCAAAGCAAAATCCTGAGTGCTGTATGTTACCGCCAACTCCAGCTATAAAAAGATGGTAACCTAAAGGGCCGTGATAGAAAATTCATCTAGGGCTACATCAGATTTTATGAAAATCCTGCATTAAAGGCCATTCTTCCAAGGAACTCTGCTAGACAATAAATAACTGTTTGAAGGCAGCTGGTAACACTTTGCACAATATCTTAGGATATTTCTGCACAGGTTTTTTTTCCCCCTCCAAAGACAAGAAAACTTGCATTGGTGCATTTGTTAGCTCACTTCCTCAGGGTTGACCATCCAAGCCCAAAGGCAGAAATGTGGTTCCTCTCATGTGGGCATGACAGATGGATAATGAAATCAGATGCAATCCATTTCAACTGATTTGTCTGTATGACCCATTGTTCACCAGTGTTGCTTGCATTATACCCACAACTTCTGCAGCTGGCTATTCCAGCTTACATGGTTTACTTCTAATTAATTCCATGCTGACCAGGATTGCAGGTTTTCTGTGCTACATAATTATTAAAAATTAGAAAGCCACATCTTTGAAAAGTTACTTTGTTGACCCAACTGCTCACAGAATCTGAGGAATTCTGGGAACAGTGCAGGAAACCCCCTATTTTTTACAATTGTACTTGAACCGTGGCACTATACTGAACCCTGAGACCAAAAAACAGGAGTGGAAAAGAAATTTATGCATTTTTGCATGGATTGAAGACTCAGTACCTATCACTTCATAAGCTCCAAAGGAGATCTGATTTTGACATTTTGATAAATCAGAGAATACCCCCTCTCAATTTTGTCTATGGAAATGTAATTTTTTGTGAAAGTTAAAGACATTTCAAATGTGCCTCGATAATGCTATCTTTGTCCACACTGTTTGCTTATGTTTTCAAGGCTTTTTAAGCATTAGCAACAGGTGATACTTTTTCACAGTTGGAATCACTTCAGTGGTTTCCTCTTTAGCCTTAAAGAAAGACTGACAGAATCTTAGACCAGGCCACTTGATGCGCTCTAAGAAAGAACTGGTCTATCCTGAGCAATATCTGATATGCTACCTTCATCCAAAGCATTTTATCATGTCTCTTGATTGCCCTGGAACAGCATAGGAATATTTGTGAAGCTCTTTACCATCTTTTACTAGCAAATAAGTATTTTTAAAAAAATAATATTCAACTTGAAAAAAAATTGTGCCAAATTGAGACATATGACTTTTTTTATTCTTGGATATTTTGCTTGTTTATTTTCAGTGTTTTTCTCATGAACCAAAGCATGGGGATTGTGTTAACGATGGCAAGACCAAGTTGCATCACTAGCAGCAAGGCAGTTGCCTGCCTCAGATGAAAGAGTATGAGGGGTAGAGAGTATAAACCCACCCACCCAGGCTTCTAGCATAACCTTCCCCTACTTCACAGCTCTGGAGAGCCCTGCTGGATGCTCTGTAAGTGAGCAGACTTTTCAGCTGTTGTTGTTGTGTGCCTTCAAGCCATTTCCAACTTATGGCGAACCCATCACAGGGTTTGTTGGCGTGATTTGTTCAGAGGGGGTTTGCCTTTGCTTTCCTCTGAGGCTGTGAGAGTGTGACTTGCTCAAGGTCACCTGGTAGGTTTCCATGGCCAAGTAGGGAACTGAAACTTGGTCTCTCCTAGTACTAGTCCAGCATTCAAACTACTGCACTGTCTTGGCTCCCAACCTTTTCAGAACAGGGTATTAATGGGCTCGGAAGAGCAGCATCAACTACAGCAGTGAGCCATTTGGGGCTTAACTTTCCAACAACAGGCCCAGAATGACTTGCTCAGAGTGGTCTTCAGAATGGGCCTTGGGGGTGGGACGGCCGTAGTGACTATCTTTGCTTTGTGTATGTGGCTGTATTGGTCCTGTTTGTGTGCCTGATAAAAGTGAAAGTGTTTGTGTTAGGAAACACTAACTTGAATGCTCCATTTCTTTAGCTGTTGATGAACTGACTATGCTTTGATGTTTCTTTCATTTTCTTGAATCATCTGCTTTGTTTTCTTGTTTTCTACTTTGGCACAGTTATGGTTGCATTTATGTTGTGATTTGTGATGTTCTGACACCAATGTAAACCACTGTTACAGTGTCTAGGGTAAAACTCATACTGGGTCAGAGAATGCACTGAGGTGGCTCCAGATTGAGAGAACTAGCTTTAACTCCCTGCTACCATGAAGATCACCAGGTGGTCAGCTCACCTTTCTTGTAACTTAATCTACATTTCAAAGTTGCTGTGAAGAATAAACATGATCATTCCATGAAAACTCCTATGCTCCTTTTGAGGCAGTGGGATATGTTTGAAAGTCTTTAAACAGAAGATGCATGGACACCTTTGACGATTGCTTTAGTTGTGTATTCCTGCATGGCAGAGGATTGAATTAGATGGCCCTCGTGGATCCTTCTCATATTAAGATCCTATCATTCTGTAATTCTATGATACAAAACTATTGTTTCTCTTCTCTTTTCAGTACAAACCTTGGCTCCTGATGGCTTATGGTGTGGCAGCCAGCTGGTTTCTGCTGGGCACCAATGGCTTATTAGTGGTTTTTCTACATGTAGCTGTCTCGTATTTAGTTGCTCAGTTTAAGAATTCGGTTCTGACATGGATGAGCTCGTTGCTTCTTTTGTCAACTTTGCACTTTCCTGCCCTGGAAGAAATAAAGGTAATTGGTTTTTAAATTTTTATTTAAATTGTTATTTATTTAAATTGTTGTTTTTATTTGTTTAAATATATAATTGGCCCTCCACTTTCGTAGGCTCAGATTCACAGATTCGATTATTCATGGGTTATCTATTTATTTATTTATTTGGTAAAAAAATTACTGTGTTTACCCCTACCACAGGAAAAAAAAATGTTTTCTCTAGGAATCTCTAGGTCCTCCATCATGATTCTGTGGTCCACTTCTGCTGAGAGTTTATCAGGGATTCCAGGCAGGGAACCCTGGGAAAATGATCAGCCCACTGCAAAGATGTTGCATCATGCCCCAGCTGTGGGTAATTGCAAGGTTGCATAAGAAACTGGGGTCGTGTGCAGATGGTAGAGGGAGGTGTGTAAACCTCTACCTGATTGGTTGAAGATATGTATATAACAAAGCAACGCCAGTATATATTTGTCTGTTGACCAAACCTGGTGCCTGGCGCAAGCTTTTGTCCGTCTGTCCTATGTTTTGTATATAATGGAACTTTGCTGCAAGGTAAAGTGCCTCCTGTTTTGGAAGAAACTCCTCCGTGTGTGAGTATCCTTACTGGGGAACAAGGCTGCTGCTGTTGGCTCGCTGAACTCTGGTTTTTCCGCTGCGTTGCCGTGGGGCTGAAGCTCCTATCATCCCCAACAGAGTTTACTGTATTATTTTGCTGAGAGTTTTCTGTTAATGAAATGCATTTTTTAAATTATTTTTTCATTTGGTCTTGATGATATGCAATTTGGGGAATCTTTTTTTCCCACCCTCACCTCAGAAGTCCCAAGTATAAAGACACAGCAATTTTGTGATGCTTTACAATTTATTACTTTCATAAGCAACTGGGTTATGTGCATGTGTGCATGCACACTTAGTCAGGAATCTTCAAAATGTGTACAGGGGAACATGCGAGTGCAAAGTATGAACACTCAAATGAGGTTCTCCATGGAGTCTCTGTGTGATGTATTGTTCAGGCTTTATCTATCTCTTCCTGACAATCTGAAATTGAACAACAAACTGTCAATCCATAAAGTAGCAGCCAGGAAAACAAAGGAATCAGTCAAAACAGTTCCATCTGGTGCTGAATTTGAATGTAATGTGTAGGGGGAAAAGCTATTTATTTAAAATATCTGTATAACACTTCTAAATCACAAGGTTTCCTAAGAGAGTTATAAGCCATATATAAAGCCAACAATATTTTAAAAATAATAACAAAACTTAAAATGATGATCAGATTGATTTGGTACTAGCAAGAGTTTCATCCTGTTTTTTTCAAATAGTACCAGATAGCAGTCTAACTACTATGTGTTTCAACAGCATTTGTGTCTAACCAGTCTTCCAGGGCAACCCCACCAAAAGTCCTTTGCAGTAGTCTAGCCAGATCATTAAAGTATGAAATTCTTGCTAATTAGCTGCGAATTAGGGTTCTACAAGCTACAAAAAATATCTAAAAAACCATGTGCAGAGTATTTACATATATTTGGATTCATATTTAATTTTCCAGTTCGTTTTATTTTGTTGTGTACATGTGCATGCACATGTACATGTATGTACATATTCATACACTTGTATGCACATGCATGTATGTATATCTTTCACCTTCGGAATGTAAGGCAGTGTATTTATCCTCTTCCTCCTATTTTAGTCCAAGAACTTGTGCACGGGCCAAGGACATCCAATGAGCTTGATGGCTGAACAGAGATTTCGGTCTGGTTCTCTCCCTAATGGCATGCAGCTTTTATGTTGGGTCATTAGCCAGAGAGTGTTACTCTGTCTCCATTGTCACAGAGAGGTGGAAGATGACTACCAGCTCTGAGTTGTCTCTTTTGTTTTGAATACCTGGTTTCCAAGGTGTCCAGAACCAAAACACTGTGTGAAGAGTGATTTGAACAATCACCAGTGCCTTAGGTTTGCCTTGAGGTCACCATAAGTCAGAAAAGATGTGAAGGCACACAACAACATCTTTTTTGTAATCCTATGTCATGTTCATCCCTTGAGTTTTGGAGATGATAAGAGAGCAAGGACATGAACGATAGACTGGTTTGATACTCATTGATAATTGTATTGATTTTAATGGTTTTATTTTTTTATTTGTTCTTAGGGACATACTTTGCTGTCTTGAACATGATTTTTAGTGGAAAATTGGGATTAAAATATAATTTTTTTTTTAAAAAAATCTCTCTTCCAGTAAGGAATTAAACCATTAATGTGCTGTTTATCACATTAAAGAAAAACCCAATACTGAAGTTTAGATATAGCCATACTACGCAGAAAGTGAAATTCTGGGATGCCATGCTGGCTGGGGGATTCTGGGAGTTATATTCCCTTCTAAAGCAAATTTTCCACGTTTTCTGCATGTCTAATTATACCACCCTATGCAATTTGGTCTTTGATACAAACAACCAAAGAAAGGAGAAGGACCTGAGGAGAAAACCAATGACTCAAAATATCAAATCATAAATAATCAAACATGTATAATTAAAAATCATTAAACATATGCAATTATAATGAGAGATATGCAGAACATACAATACTTATAGAATGCTTATAAATATGTATACAAACCAACAAACAAATTAACCTGAATAAATCCACTATTATATGCTCAGTCAATAAATTGTTCCAAGTAAACTCAATTTTCTGTCCAGCTGGAATCAGGCTGATTACTTTCCCAAGAAATAGCATTTCATTTGCAAAAGAACCTTTAATATGCCTCTATAGCCACAACATCTCTACAACTATTATTACACAGATTCACATTAATTAGAAGAACTGTATCTGGCTCAGGTTTAGCTAAGAATTCCTTCTGAAGATTAATTGAAACAATAACATTATCTGTAGTGGTCACCATTTGGATTTTGAACAATTTAGAAAGTACATTATTTTGATAATTCAGAAAGTCAGCGTGACTACTGATTACAGAAGTTTGCAGTGTTACACAAACAGGTCTACTGTGTACTTCTGCAACACTTGTCTGTATTCTGTTAAGCCATAAGTCATATCAAAAATGACTCAGCTTCGCCCAGCTCTTGACACAGGATCCAATTTTACACAGAAAGTAATGAACAGAAGCCTTTTAAAAAGACTTTTGAAAAGTTTATCAGAAGGGGCTGAGGGAGCAAAGAGTGAACCAGGGTGGTTAGAATGTAAGACATGAATTGAGATGTTATACAATGGCCCCTCTGCTTTCAGAAGGGTTTGGGGTACAGAACCCTCACAAAAGTGAAAAAAAATGCGTATAACTCCCTCCCGTGCTCACTCTCTTCTATTACCTTCTAAGACTCCACCCACCCCATTCGCTTGCCTTTTGCCTTGGCACATGATGTCAGCTCCAGGCAAAAAGGCAAGGGAATGGTTAGGGGAAGCACCAGAGGCAGAGAAGGTAGGTGCTCATGTACCTCCCCCCCACCGTTCCCTTGTCTTTTTGCTGAGTTACGCTTGCCTGCCTTCTCCGTGCTGGGCAACTCCGTGCTGGGCAAAATGCAAGAGAATAGGAAGAGGAGAATGGAGAGGGGAGAGGCATGTGCGCATCTTGTGAGTAATCACATTTGTGAAGATCAAACCCATGAATATGGAGGGAGGACTGTACCTCTGTTGGGGTGATTATGCATGAATGTGAAGGTGGCAGCAGCAGCAAGATGAAAAAGAAGATGGCCCTAGGAGAAGAAGAACCGGTGTGGTGTAGTGGTTTGGTGGCGGTTTGAGCGTTGGATCATGACTCTGGAGACCAGGGTTTGAAACCCTGTTTGGTCATGAAAACCCACTGGGGGATCTTGGTCAAGTCACACTTTATCAGCATCAGAAAAAGGCAAAGGCAAACTCCCTCTGAATATATCTTGTCAAGAAAACCCCATGGTAGGCCCTCTTCACAGTCACCATAAGTTAGAAAAAACCCGAAGACACGCAACAACGAAAATATAGAAGTAGCTTGCCAGCTGTGAGTCACCTAGTTCTCAAGTGCATTCTTCTAGGGTGGAGTGGGGGCATGGAGTGAAACGAGTAAAGGAGGGGTGTCTCCTAGGAGACCTCTTCCCTTTGTCTTTAAGAGATCTGTGCTACCAGTGTTTGTCAAGCTAAACAGAGTTCATGGTACATCTGCGTCAGGAGAAGGGGCCCTCGGGATTCACAGCAGAGATGAGAAAAGTGTGACTGTTACAATAATATCTGGCCAGCCACATATTCTCCCTTATCCCTGATTATTGTTGTGTGCATCTTTGTGTTTAAGTCATTGTTCAGAAAACACATGAAGCAAAAAAGTGTTTGGGCATGGAACAATCAAGCCCTCTCTCTAATTAACCCACAGTATCATGGCCAAAGGCTAGGTTTACCTGGAGATCATGGAAGTTACAGCCCAGCATATTTTGAAGGTATCAGATTGGACAGAGAGTCAAAGAGAGCATGGTGTAGTGCAGAACTTTCCAAACTTTTCATGTTAGTGACACACTTTTTGGACATGCGTCATTTCATGACACAGCCATTCAGTTTTACTAGCAAACCAGAAGTTAAACAGTGCCCCCCACCCCGCGATCCTGGCTCGCTGCTGTTGCCCTCACCACGGAAAGACCCCCGCGAGGGTGGCAGCTGCAGGAAAGGCAGCCCCCCCACCTGATCCTGGCTTGCTTCTGTTGCCCTTGCCAAGGAAAGACAGTGGTGAGGGTGGCTGCAGTGGGAAAGGCAGCCCCCCTACCTGATCCTGGCCCACTGCAGTGGCAGCAGGAGAGGTGTGGGTGGGGGGTTCTTCTCAGCCCAGGAAAGCGACACACCTACACACTTCAGGTAACACACTAACGTGTCACGACACACCATTTGGAAAGCCCTGGTGTAGTGGTTTGAGTGTTGTGCTATAACTTTGGAGACCAAGGTTTGAATCCCTGCTTAGCCATGGAAACCCACTGGGTGACCTTGGGCAAGTCACACTCTCTCAGCCTAAGGAGAAGACAAAGGCAAGTCCCTTCTGAAAAAATCTTGCCAAGAAAACTCCATGATTAGGTTCACCTTAGTGTCACTGTAAGTCAGAAATAACTTAAAGGCACATAACAACAGATTGGGTAAAGCTCTGTTAAGCTAAAGGAGGAAATATTTTCCGATCCCAACCTGCTGCTCCATGGGCATCATCTCATAAGATATTGCAGAGTTTTGTTTTGCTTTTTTTGCTTTGCTACAGCTTTTAAAAAGGTTTTCTTTAACTAAAACTAGGAAGTATAGCCATTATAAATTCAGGGTTAATTATTCATGTCTTTAAAAGGGTTGGGTGTTTTATATTCTCTTCTTCCTGAACTGTCAGTAGTCTATCTGCCTTTGGTATATTACCTCTGTTTGTTTGATTTGCTTATAAAGTTTAACTCCTAATATGAAATGGAAGGATTGTAAGAAGCGTTTTCATACCATTCTCTAAAAGAGGAAGAAGAAAAAGCTGGCATTTAGTATTCTCGTACATGGTACTTGCCAATAACACCTTGATTTTTTTAAAAAAACTTCTATTTTGCCCTTACATTTCACACTGACTTCCTTTCTTTCCATGTTTGGTTCCATGTTTCTCTTTCTCTTCTACAAGTTCCACCCTCTATGTTGAAAATAGTTTTCATTATTCTGCCCTTGCTTCCTTGCACTTCCCGTGTATAAATAAGTTTCTTAACAATCTAGGCTCTTCTTGATACTTTCTAAAATTGCTAGCATAACATTGTAGAAGTGATGCACCGAGTACCCTTCTCTGCTGTTTATTCTCTTAGTACATGGGGAGTGAATTGCAGTCCTGCTAGACATATATAAGCCCACAGAGCCTTTGGTTTCAGTCTGCAGCCTTCCCACCCTACAGGAGCCAGAGGGCACTCCTTTTTTAAAATAGGTGAGAGTTAGGAAGCAAGGAGTTAACTTTCCTTCACTGCATTGCAGTCTTGATCCCTTGCCCTTGGTACAGCAACTTAATTTTTATTTTTAAAGTCTGCTTGTGAGGTAATGGTTTGAGCATTGGACTGCAACCTTGGAGCAGGGGTTCAATTCCCCACTTGGCCATGGAAACCCATTGGGTGACTTTGAGCATGCCATACACTATCATCCCCAGAGAACCCCATGATAAGTTCACCTTAGGGGTACCATAATTTGGAAACAACTTGAAGGCACACAACAACAACAACTAGTTTGAACTGGTGGCTTTTTGCCACCCACTCAGATGGTGGTTTGGTTATATCATCATGTGTGTTGCATATAATGTTACTTTAAAAAAGTAATGCAGCAACTAGCAACGTTCTTACTTTCATTATGTTTAAAAAGTCCCCTTTAACTTCTGTATGACATTTTTGGGTGGATGGAGGGAAGTGAGGAAATCAGCTTTCTTCGGCTTCCTCCTGAACTAAGGCAAGATTAACACTTCCCTAAGTCCGCCGTACAGACTCTTCATAAATTGTATCCATGAAATTACAAGTGCTCCAGAGGTACTTACATGATTTGCCTGGTGCATCATTGCTGTTCCGTTATCATTCTCCCTCCTAAATTTAAAATTCTTGTCTTAAAAAGGAGCAAAGTGTCAGATCTTACATTTTCAGAAAAGTGTAGTAAACACTGAGGAGAAGGAGTTTTTGACCAAGATGGCATAATTCTAAAATGATTATCCATTTTCTTGCTGGATTGTTTCTCAAGACATAGAAAGCCCACAGCATTACACAGAGCAAAATATCACAATAATTCAAAACTGTAGTGGGATGCTGCTGTTACAGAGGTATGGATGAGCTTTGTTTTTGAGGGTTTAGAGTAGGTCCTCCTGCTTTCAGAGCTGATTTCGTATTGAGACCTCTCTTCACCATAGACTCATTTTCAGTGCTGTTCTAGAACATACTTTGGCTTCTGTAAAATTCAAAGTATATAACATCCAAACAAATATATCCGCGGTAGTCAGTTCAACATGCAATTTTTACATTTATGCTCAGGTGAAGAAAGCAAAGCAGCACAATGGGAGCTGTGTGTCTCTTATAGGCCATTTAAAATAGATTGGGGGGCCTCCCGCAGTTCATCTCAGTTACATCCTCCCTTTCTTCTGTGATAAAGTATCTTGAGAAACTGTTATCATCTGATGGCATACCAGATCTGCTGTTTGTGGTGGTGCCTCACTTTATTACGTGGTAGGACAAGCCATAGGTCATGTGGTTTTTATTTTGTGCAGTTGAGTGGCACATTGTAGGGCTATTGTAAGTCATTATTATGTACCCTTATGCAAACATTATATAAATAGTTTACATAATCGATTGTGTGCTGTGGCATTAAACTCTTGTGCTTTGCCTCTATATGTTCATGCATGAGATTACTACATCATTTGCCATCTGGTTTTATTTTGCAGAGAAGCTGGTATGCCAGTGAAAGTGAGTACTACTTGCTTCTATTTGCTCTGACTGTCCGCTGCCTCTATTACACAAGCTTCAGCCTAGAGTACTGTTGGAACAGCTCTACCAAGATGACAGAGCCCTCCTTCCTCTGGATGCTGGCATACGTGTTCTATTATCCTGTGTTTCACAATGGGCCCATTATCACTTTTGACGAATTTTATAAACAGGTGACTGTGCTATTTGAATATTGTTTTCAACTTAGCTGACTAGATGCTTGTGGTTCTGTATCACTCATGGCCACCTTGGTTTCAATCCTGGGAGAAAGACTGGGTATACATCAATCAATATTGTTTCTGACCCCCTGCTTTAAAACAAAACAAAACCCAACAAGCTTTGTTGCCATTAATTCTTACCATATCAGCCTGGAGCCATGTGAAGGTTTCTAGCCACATAGTTCCTAGATACGGAACAATGGACAGCATATTTTTCATGCCACGTAAATGATACATACCCTCCGCCCCACACATATTGCTTGTATGACATACTTAATAGCTTTCTACGGAACAAAGAAATATTGGGGGTGCCAGCTGGGGGCCTGGAGCCTCATGCACCTGAAGGTTTCTTTCTTTCTTTCTTTCTGAGATTTTCATCAACATAAGATAATTTTCAGACCTGCCACCATAATTGGTAGTGTTATCATAGACACTGTGCTTTGAAACACAAATAAGGAACCATAAGAAAGTTCAAGGGGAAAAAAATTGCCATCTCTTCCTTCCTCCTAGAGGCATAAGCACCTCAAAATATCTATAGTGGGTTAAAGGTCCTCCTGAGGAGAGGGGAGGCAACTGGTGGAGGAAAAGGTTGCCACATTACACAGATCTCTTCTCAGTTTGGAGCAATTCCCTTTTCTCAGATTGTTTAGGGACCTCCAGATGGGCCTATTTGAGGGAAAGTAGAAGCTAAGAAGGGTCAGCCCTGTTTAGTACTTGGATGGAAGACTGCCCACGAATACCAGGTGCTATAGTCTGTATTTCAGACAAAGGTACTGGCAAACCACCTCTGAGTATTTGTTGCCTAAGAAAGCCCTATGAAATTCATGGGATTACCATAAGTTGACACGCAACTTGAAGGCTTGTACAGAGCCAGTAGTTCCAAGGGATAAGCTCAGTTGTCTTAGGATAAAGCCTTGGTTAGCCAATGGTCTAGTTCAGAAAAATGAAAATATAGCCTCTTATGACTCCTAAAATGATGGAGTTGCAGACATTGCACTCAAAAAGGTGCCTGATCCTCATCTTCCCCTGACCCTGTGTGGCCTGGGTGATATTCATGGACATGGCCACACATCTGATGTCACAGATGTGATCCTGCCTCCTGAGGTCACAGGCTTCTGATTGTGGTGCTGGCTTGAATTTTCAGCCAGCACTTCAGAGGAGGATCCAGCTTTGCTCCTTTCCCCATGTAGGGAAGTGCCAGGGGAGGAAAACTGTATATAGACATGTGTGCTATCTGCAGGAGCAGTCCTTGAGCTGATGCTTAGCTCTTGGAAGCTTCACCTGCCCTGTGCCTTTCTACCCTGGAAAGAATGCAGGGCAGATGAAGCTTCTTGCTGTTGTCTGCAATCTGGGATGGGAAGAGACAGTTAAGATTATACAGTGTGCTTCCCGGTTGAGAGATCAACTTCAGGAGTGGGGGAAGAAACCCGGTTGTTACCTTACACTTCTGACAATGATGAGGGAATTTGTCCCTTCCTATCTTTGTTCCTAACTGAGAGTGAAAGCATGATAGGGGAATCCTAAGAAAGTGGGGCTTTGGGGAGGGAGAGTGACTGGACTCCTTGCAGGCCAGATTGGTACCACTTGGTCAAATTAGCCCCAACGCAATGAGACTCCTTGTCCTTGCTCTACAATATTCATCTCTATTTTAAGCATCAGCATCATGTACTGTAATGGATGTGTGCTATTGCATTCCTCCTGAAGCAAAAACAATCAATACTAGCCACAGCCACTGTGATAACTTCTGCAGCACTGACTCGTTTAGTTCCAGCCAGCTGTTGCTTGGCTTTGATATTTTAAAAGATGCCAATTAGACTGATTGCTGAAAACTTACAAAATGGTTGTACTTCAGAATTTCGTGGTTGAAAGGAAATTATTTTGATTTGGCCCTATCATGCTGTAAAATGGATTGTCTCTAGCTATTAAGCACATTTCACTCCTTCTAATGAATATGTCTATGCCTCCAAGACATTTTAATTTGACTAAAAAGGAAATTCATGTTTTACAAATAAAGGATAGTGCAGAACCAAAAACTCAGGAAATAAAGTAAGAAAGATGGAAAGTTGCATATTTCTGTTAGTAAGCATATCAGGGATGGCCTATTGACATTAGTTCTCAAACTTTGATCCTAGAAGTGTTCTGACTTCAGCTCCCAGTGTCCCTGGTTATTGGTTAAGCTGACTGGGGATTCTGAAAGCTAGACTCTAAAACACTTGGAGGACCAACATTTGAGAACACTAGCACAGAGAGAGAACACTAGCTCAGAGAGAGTCAGGAACTAGAGACTGAGAATTAAGATGACAGACTAATCACGTTCAGATGGCAAACCACAAGGCCAGTCAAGAGAAAAAGCCAAAGAACATTCCCTCTGTGTTGGTTTCTTAATTTGGCATGAGTGTGTGTGGACTGCCTCCAGTTTTTCTGCTTCTGTATTAAGCTGAAGTGAAGTGGCAATTTAGATAAGAGAGGGCTTCAGATACCAGTGGCTGCTTCTGTTCTGTATAGATATTGTATTGGTTAGTCATGTCTAGTTTCTTTTGGCTTCACAGTGGATTTGTCTCTTTTAATGGTAGATTTGCTGCTTAAGTGTGGATTTTTTTTTTGTTACAATGTAAGGAATATTTAATCTCCCCTTCTTTGTTTATGAATTTTGTGTTTTTTTAAAAATAGCATTAGTGTTTAAATCGTGAATTGAAAGGTTTATTATAGTATATTTTTGTGTTGGTTATTTTTTTCACATTGTCTTTTGATGTTTATTTGCTAGCATTGTTTGTACAGTGATCTTACAGACTTCTTCTTGGTGGGAAAAGCAGGGTACTGCTGTGGGCAAAACAGAAGGCAGGTTTGGAGAAGAGTCCAGAAGTCAGGATCAAGGGAGGAGTAGGAATGCAAGAGACATTAGTGCTCCAGTAAAACATGTTGCTTAATCTCAGCTGAGAGAAGAAGGCTGTTAATATTCCTCATTGCTCAGGAGAAACCAATAGTCAGCCTGGATGCATTGTACCAGTACCATTCTGGTAGGTTCTTTGTGGAGAGGTTGTAGTCATAGGATTCACTACGTAGGGGAGAGATCAATATTTTCTGTTGTTTGTTAGACAAGATCTGTTTCTCTTTCCTTTAGGTCTGAAACTGTTGTTATCACGGGAATTGTAACAGGACTGTTAATTGCAGCTAGCACCTTTCTTCTTGGAAGACCACAGAGGGAACTTCAGTCCCGGAACGAATAAAAGATATCCTGAAACAAAAGATTTTTTCAGAGTTAGTCAACTGCTGTTATTCATTTCCAGTAGAGTTAACAACACAGTAGTCCTGAATATCTTAGTGGGCTGATGAATATTTTATTTTCTTATTGGGTTAAGAACAGGAAGCAGATGTGTCAACATGCTTATTGGAGACTAAGTAGCATGCATCATAACTGAATTGGCAGCATCCGAGACATTTCCATCTTCTCCCGCCAGCCCAGCCAGCACTTTGAAGAATTGTAGTTTCTTCACAGTACTCACTGCTAGTGAGATGTCATTAAAGATGAGTCAGAATAGTGTAGTGAAAGCATCCGGCAAGTTCACTGAAAGATGTAATAAGAGTTATTAAGTAATCTTCCATTCTTTACAGAGAATAAGCCAATCATCTATCATTTCCCAGCACTGAATAGAGCTATGAGATCGGGCAAGGGGGGGTAAAATAAAGAAATTGGAAGTGAGCTGAATGAGGTGTTTCCTCATCCCGATTTTTTTGGAACAACTGAGGAAATATTCCACCCTTCTCTCTAAAATAACTACACAAAAGTGTGACTTACATCAGAAGAAGGGAAGAGTGTAAACTGGGGTGGGTAATTTTGGCAGGGCTGGGGTGCAATTTCCATCCAGCACCTGCTGCAGGCCACACCAACTTCCAACTGTCCCAATTTGGCAAGAGCAGTCTGAATTAATCTTCTGTTGTCCCAATTTTTCAGCTGCTTTTTAGGTGTTACAGGTTCATTCTCCTCTTCCCACTTTCGCCCTTTGTCCACACCTTATTTCAGTTGCTGCAATGTGAATTCAAAGTGCAGAAGTAGTTTGCACTCAATTAACTCAGCTTGGGGAAAGGAAAGGAGGGACAGAGCCTTCCCAAGGACAAACTGCTGCGGCCTTTTCTAGCTTGGTATTCTTCCTACAGTGGTTTGGGCGTTGGATTATGACTGGAGAACAGGGTTTGAATCCCCAGTCAGCTGTGGAAGCTCACTGAGTGACCTTGGGCAAGTCATACTCTCTCAGCCTCAGAGGAAGGCCAAGGCAACTCCTCTCTAAGCAAGGCCCCAAACCCCAAACTTTAGGGTCACTATACATCAGAAATGATTTGAAGGCACCCAACAACAACAATTCAGATTTTTGCATGAAAATAAATTGATGAAAACGTAAAGATTATGGAAGAAAAGAATGCAGGTGATCGTCCTACCACAGAGGGTCAGATCTAGGAAGTAGCTCATTTCTCTAATGAAATACTTTGATAAGACCTTACTTTTTGACAGTAATAAAGTAGAGTGGTGTTACTTTTTGCCTGTAACAGCAAGTCTGTAATTTACTACCTTTCAGTGGAATGTGACAAGGTTTTGCCGACCACTTATTCCTGCATGTTTTCTGAGTCAGTCTGAATAATAGAGGGGGGAGAAGTGCATGGCTGCCTCCTCCTTTTCTTGACAAGGTGTTTTGTAGCAAGTGGGGAGCAGAGGACAAGGAATACAAACAGCAGCAAGAAGGAAAGAAGAGGAGGCAAACTTGTGTTGTCCTAAAGATTCTGGCTAGTTGGAGATTTAATTCTTTAAAAGAAAGTTAGCCTGCCATTTCTGTTTTACCCAATTGAGAGAGAGATTGCTGCTTCCTCTGGAAAAAAAAAAAGGAGGGACTGAATCCAGATGAGAAGAGAGAACTCCTTTGCTAGGCTGGCCCTTAAAAGAGTGGCACAGGATGGGCACTTGTGTTGGCTGGGTTGGTGTGAGCTGTGAGAGAAAGTTGGGGAGAAGGTTTACCAGCTTGGGCATGAGATTTAGAGCAAGTGGTTGGGGGAAAAGGAAGCAGGAATGAATAGAGATTGAGTGACTACTTCTGTGCACATATCCAAAGACATCCTTGAAGAATTTTCTGCACCTCTTGCAATCCCATTATGTCTCCAATTGAACTGGAGAGCTGTTATCTTTGTTATTTGGATGGGAAGAAAGCTCTAATGAAGGGCTACTTTGTAACATCTTTTGCAGTTTTCTCAGAATTTCCAAGGTGCAATGTCTTAATTGGTCACTTGAACCAGAGTGCATTTCCCTGTATTTTCAATAACGCGAGAGTAACAGTAACTTGTTAGTAAAGAGTTAGTTGACAAGGTTAGTTCACAAGATATCTTTCTGGACTGCTGTAACTTTAACAAGTAATTAACCATTTGGTACTTACTTAGTAAAGAAACAAGTAACGTTCAAATAAGTAACATTCTAAGCTCTGAATGACTTCAGCGTATGATTAGAGTTGGTGCTCCACATATACTAAAGATAGGGGTTCAGGACCCCTGCGAAAGTGGAAAAACCACAAATATGAAAATATGTGTGATCATCTGTGGAAAGGGGAGCAAATTATGCGGGTGGAGAGTGGGCATCCAAGGTCCAAACCAGGTCAGGGAAAGGAGTGGGAAAGGTGGTGCATTGGCTTCGTGGCTCTATATTTCCTCTCTTGCCTATCTCCTTCCTTGGGTATGCAGGGGTATTTCAAGAGGGTTTGCAAGGCTGAGAAATTGGGCAATGATCAATCCTTAGCTGGCCAGGCAGTGACTGGTGGAGGAGGAGGAGAAGGAAGACCAGAGGTGGGTTTTTAAAGGTCTGCGTGGCCTGATCTGAGCCACTGAGAGGGAAGGTTGCCCCAGAGAAGAAGCACTTGAGGTGGGGGCAGGAGTTGGAGAAATCTCACAAGCAGTCAAATCCATGAGAGTTAAACCTGCAAATGCAGAGGGCTGACTGTATATTCATTTGTAAAAGCAGCTTCATCATCTATGGATGCCACATTGTATTCTCAGGATGAGAAATACTTGTCTGCCATGTAACTAATAAAGGTGAGAAATCAGTCAGAAAAAAAAAGTGAAAACATAATTCTGTTTCACAAATATGCTGACTATATTCAGCCATGGGATTCGGGGCCAAGCTATATGATACAGTTAGTATCTGCTTAGAAGTGGTGCTCCCTCAAGTGGTGAAAGGCATCTTTTTATCATAGTATATGCTTTTCCTTAACTGTGTTAAGCATGCTTTCTTTTGTGTTTGTCACTAGAACAAACACACAGGCATAATTAGGAAGTCTCGTTACTAAGACATGTACATCCTATTGCTGGAGGGAAAACACGTTTCAGGAACTATGCATTAAGCCTTAGTTTGACCTTAGTCCTAGATATTTAAGTGCTAAGTGCTGAAATCTCTCTTCCTAGATCAGTAAATCTCTCTGTTTTGTTTTCTCTGACATTCAGTATGTTAAAATCTCAAGTTTTTCTGTCTTGATTATGAAATAATATGCAAAATATCTTTAAGTTTTTATTGGAAAACAAACTGAACACTGGTTCTTGTGGGTTTTTTGGGCTTTGAGACCATGTTCTGGTTGTATTTTCTCCTGGCGTTTCGCCTGCATCTGTGGCTGGCATCTTCAGAGGAATGGTGAATTGGAAGTGGAGTGAAGAATATATATGCCAGTCTCCTCCTCCAGGGGGGAGGGAGCAATTAGCATAATAGTCTTATTGTGTGTATTGAGTACTTGTTCCTGGAGGGAGACTTCCTGAGCCCAGGCGGGGCTCGTTAGAGCTCGTTAGTATCTTTTGTGTTTTGATTTTGGTGTTTTTCAATGGATTCTGGCCGTGAAAGCCTTCGACTCTACATAAAACTGAACACTATTCTCACCCATTCCTAATGCTGATATATCCCTTAACCATGTTAAAACTAGAACTGGAATTTGGATAGAAAAGCATGGTATAAATGGAAACAACTGAAATCTTGAGACTGGTTATTTTGCAACCCAACTATTGGGGCATGTCTGTTAAGGTAGCAACCATAATCTTCTTTATTTTAACCCAGTGCTAGACTTTGACATAAGGAGATTCAAAGCAGTGGATTGCTGTTTCTTGCATCATGGCTATCACGTGGAGACTCCACCTATTCAGTGACTGTCTGGAAGTTATAGGTTAGAATGAAATCCTCATATCCTTTCAGAATCTGGGTGAAATTACTGATGTGAATGTATCAGTGAATGCATTTTCCTTCTTGTATTAACTAACTTCTTCAGAAGAATGTGTGCCATCCGTGAATCTCTGAAGAACTTTAGAACAAGGAAGCTAGGAGGGAGGGAAACATTATGGAATGCATTAGGGGTCAGGTCTCTTGCTACGATGAGGATCAACTAATGAAAATCATTAGTCTATCACACAAGGAAAAAAGAGGAAATATTAGCTCTTAGTGCTAAGGTATTATTAACTTGAAAGCATCCATCAATACTCTAAGAAGTTGGTAAAACCCTGCTCGGTAGATTTTCCCAGCCTTCCAAAACAGATCTGCAGGGTGCAAGGAGACCTGCAAGAGGAGGAGGGGAATGTCCTATTCCTGCTTCCACTTGCAAGCACAGTAATCATAGAATCACATTACTGGAAGAGACCACCAGAAGGGCCATTCAGTCCAGCCCCCTGCCATGCAGGAACACGCCATCAAAGCACTCACCACAGATGGCCATCCAACCTCTGTTTAAAAACTTCCAAAGAAGGAGACTCCACAACACTCGAAGGGAAAGTATTCCATTGTTGAACTGCTCTTATCATCAGGAAGTTCTTCCTAATGTTTCGATTGAATCTCTTTTCCTGAAGTTGAATCCATTGCTCTCTATCCTAGTCTCTGGAGCAGCAGAAATCAGGCTGGCTCCATCCTCCATATGACATCCCTTCAAATGTTTAATAATAGCTATCCTGTTGCCTTTTAACCTTCTCTTCTCCAGGCTAAACACACCCCGCTCTCTAAGCCACTCCTCTTAGGGCATAGTTTCCAGGCCTTCTACCATTTTAATTGCCTTCCTTGGAACATGATCCAACTTGTCAATATCCTTCCTAAACTGTGGTGCCCAGAACTGGACACTATATTCCAGGTTCTGTCTGACCAAAGCAGAATAAAGTGGTACTATCACTTTCCTTGACCTCGAGACTGTACGCCTATTGATGATATAGGTGATAACTGAAGCCCCTGCCAGAGCTGCTGATGACGAGCAGCAGCTGTTGGTCCCTGTGGCTCTGGCTGGAGATGAGTTCTGCAGCTCAAGAGCTCCCCCTGCTGCCATGGAGCAAGCAGGCGCAGACGTCCCTCTGCCTGCTCCTTTAGGGCAACAGCGATCCGATTCTGTGCCTGCTCCTTTGGAGCAACAGGAATCCAAATCTGAAGAGGCTCTGGAGCCTGATTCAATAAGCCCCCAATCATGGCGGAGACTCAAGAGTGCTGTGCAAAAGGAGGCTTCCTTGGCTAAGTTTAAGAAGCGGTGACCGGACATACCTGTGCCTGGGGCTATATGACTGCCTGCCTGGAAGCTTCCTTTTGCTTGTGGCAAACTTCTTACAAGCCCTCCTCTTGCCTGTACTTTGCTCCCAGCACCTGGTTCCTGATACCTTGAATTGATCTCTGGACTCTTGACCCTTGGCTTTGGAACTCTGACTACGGCTTTGCTTGGTGCTCTGGGAAATAAACTTCCTTGAGTAAGTACTTGCTTGTCTCCTCCCGGCTGGACTTTGCTGGCTCTCCCACTCTCTTCTCCGGGCTGGCTTGCCGCCCAGGTCCCTGACCTTGACAATATAGTACAGTGGTTCTTAACCATTTCTTTAACTGGGACCGCCTGTAAACATAATCTGTTGCTAGGGACCCCAAGACTTAACTCAAGATTTAAATATTTAAATTTAGATTTATTTATTTATTTATTTAAGGCTTCTGGAGACTAGGATACAAATCCCTGCTCAGACGCTGGGTGACCTTGGGCAAGTCACATTCTCTCAGCATCAGACAAAGGCAAAAGGCAACCCCCCTCTGGACAAATCTTGCTCAAAAAAACTGTGATAGTTTCACCTTAGGGTTGCCATAATTCTGAAGTGACTTGAGGGCACAAAATAACAAAAGTGCAGCTGACAAGGGAAGATTCTTTCTAGCCATCATGTCTTTCCTCTTTGAAAACTGACTTATGGTGACCCTAAAGCAAACCTATCATGCTGGTCCTTGGCAAGATTTGTTGCCTTTGCCTTTCTCTGAGGCTAAGGGAAAGTGACTTGCCTGAGGTCACCCCATAGGTTTCCATAGCCAAGTGAGAATTCAAACCTTGGTCTCCAGAGTCATCGTTTGGGCGCATGCTCATGGCCGCTGCCGTGTCTCTTTCATCAGGGATGCAGCAGTTGGGGGGGAGGCACCGAAACCTCTTCCTCATTTGCAAATAGGGGAGCGCAGGTGCTGAAACTGCTCCCTTGTTTGAAATAAAGGAACAGTTTGGGTGCATGCATATGCCTGCTGCCATGTTCCTTTCATCAAGGATGTGGCGTCAGGGGTGTGCGTGCCCAGGGACATGGTGGCAGGCATGTGCATGTGCCCAAACTGTTCCCTTATTTGCAAATGAGAGAGGGCAGTGGCACCTTTCCTACTGCTATATCCCTGTTTCTGCCACTGCTAGTGGTGTCCAGCAGCAGGGCTTTGTGGACTTCCTGTGAGGAATTTGTGTCCCCCCACAGGAGTCCCTGAGCCCCAGGTTAAGAACTACTGATATAATACAAAGAACAGCTAGTTAACAAAAAATAACCAAAATATTCAGTGGACTACCTCTAGCCCTGTTCATATGTCTTACTGCACAGTTCTGTTCTGATGCTTTTTAAAATATTGGATTGGCTAGACAAACAACAATTATACCACAATTTCCTTTTTTAAAAGAAATAATATTTTTAACTATGGCAACATTTTTTTTTGCTTTGCTGCTCAAAATCCTATGCATAAAAGGTGAAGGAAAATAAACATATTCCTTAATTGTCTTTATACACTCGGAATTTTTTTTACCTCATTATGTTTTTCCTGATAAGTCAGAGAACAAAAAGCTTTTCCAGAAACAATTATCCCTACAGGTGATAAAGGCTGAATGCTGAGAATATTCTAATCCAACATCCATGGAAATGATTCTGCTGGTTATTATGGATTCAAGGAAACTTTACAGAATGATTAAGCAGTCTCACAGAAGTGAATCTCTTCATGATGTGAAAAGACATTAGAAAGAGGGATAAAAGTGAAGTGTTATGAAAGTATAACTCTTCAGACTTTTTTATTGTTCATTTCCCGGTAACTCCTGTTAAGCAAAATATTAACTTTCAAACACAGTCAGATGGTGGGATGGGCCAGGCCGTTATCAGAAATATAACTACTAAGCAAGATCATCAGGACACTTGAAGTGAGAGAATACTGATTTTAACTTTTAACAAGTGCAACAGTTGCTACAAGAGATGAGTGTTTGTAAAAGCCCTGAAGATATACAACCTATAAGGCTGTGTAACACTTAAGTGAGCAATGTACTCACAAAAACAGAGAGAGCATTTAGTTCAGAATGAAGAACTTCCAATAACAACAACTTCTTACCTTCCTTTCGAGTGGACTGAGGCAGGGAACAACAGCAGATTAAAATACGACAGAGTGGACACATGACACCAATTAAAAATACATAGCACCAGCTTTAAAAAGCATGTAAAACCAATACGTACTAAAAAAAAAAATCAATTCGTACTTTAAAACTCCTAATTTTTGTCAGCCGCCCCTGGACTGTGGAATGACCTGCCAGAAGAGAATTGACAGCCAAACATACTGTCTGAATTTTTTAAAAAAAGTATTAAAGACTTGCGCTATTATGTGTTTGTTTTTTAGTTATATATTATATTTTAATATATGTTATACCCCTCTTCGATACTGGAGGGTGAGGAATAAAATATTGTTATTATCTGGATAGGTCTGCTGAAAGAGGCTGGTCTTTACTGCTGTTTTGAACTCAGATAGTCTATCCAGCTGACAAATCTACCCCAGCGTGTCATTCCAACATTCTGGGGGTGGCTGAAGAAGCTCCTACCCTTCCAGTGTTTGAACTGATTATTGGATGTGATAACATTGTTTCAAGGAAAGTATTCTTTCTAGGATGCTGCTTATAACATGTATAATATGCACAACGTGTTTATAAACATCAGATGTCACCAGTGATATATTTAAGTCTTTTACTCCAAGTCTCATGTCGAATCTCAAGTCCTTACCCTTGAGTCTCAAGTGCCTGCAAGATAAGTCAAGTCAAGTCTCAAGTTGAGTCTCAAGTCTGGGAGCCAACTTTAACAGAAAAAAATGGAGGTGATGATGGGGGATTAAGTTTCAATAACTAGAAAATCAAAAACCCATCCTGTCACTCTCTTTCCCACCATGGCTGAGCTATGCTTCAGCCAGACTTTCAACCCCTTCCCATAGATGTCAATCTTCAATCCTCCTCTCTCTCTCTCACCTGCCAAAAGCCCCCTCCTATCACTCTTTTTTCCACTTTGCCTCAGCGATGCTTCACTCAGACTTTAAACTGGCCTTTAAGGGTTTAAAATTTAAGAGAGTGCAGCTTACCTATCTTGGTAGCTTCCTCTCAAGTAACCAGGATTTGATCCAACTCTTAAACCATGAAAGGGCAAGGAAAACCTTTAAAAGAAAGCTACACCTCCCTTTCTTGGGGTTGGAAGAGGGAGAGTAACTCACCAGGTGGCTGGGTGTGTCTTCCTTTCGGAGGTGACCTTCCCCAACCTCCCCACACCTCCCTCCATGCCAAGACTACTCCATGCCCACACTCACAGAAAAAAACCCTGCAAATCCCCGTTTTCCCTGTCTTCAATCCTCCCACGCTTTTGCTTTCCTGGGAATGGCTTCTCAAAAGCAGGAAACAAGGGAGGGGCGGGGAAAAGGAGCATATACAGCTCTCATTGGCTTGTCGATGTAACAGCTCTCATTGGTTCATCAACATAACGTTCCTTCACTGCTGATTGGGAAAAGGCTGGAGGGGGAGGTGAGCAGCACGAAGGGCAGCAAGTCAGTCATTGAAAATATACGAGTCCCAAATCGAGTCGAGTCACTTAATCTTATATTATCAAGTCAAGTCAAGTCACTGAAGGCACTTAAGTCCTACTTGAGTGCGAGTCGCATGACTCGAGTCTACATCACTAGATATCACATGTGTGATCATTGCACACAAGTCTGCATGTGCTGACTTTGTAGAGGTGTTTTTCTTTTTTAACTTTTTAAAACATGGCCGACTTCATTTCCGCAATGGCCTTATCAGGACACTTGAAATGTGCATAATACAGTTTCTCAGCCTTGACATTACATAAATCCAACAATATAAGCCAGTGCAATGTATTCATTGTTATTAGTGATTTTGCTTTCCAGACATCTCTTTTGAAAGAGATTTTTTAAATTTTTTTTCAAGTGCAAGTTTAATTCCATACTGCTTCTGCACAAGCACACATACACACACAAACTAGCTTTTCTATACAGTATTAATTTGTATTTATGTATTCTTTCCTAAAACAGATGAATAAACACAGTTCCCGCAGCTTGAAGTCTAATCTCTATGTTTTCATCTGTGGCATCATTCGTATTTTGATCTGGTGGTGGCTGGCAGAGTTGATGATTCACCTTATGTATATGCATGCAATATGCAGTAGTCCTTCACATCTGGAAGCAGCAACCTACTGGACCTTAGGTTAGTATCTGTATGTACTGTGTGTGTCTTGGTGATTAGTAAGTCTTAGATTAGAGGGATATGGTACCTGTTTGAGTAGTCAGCTTTGCTTTACAGAATGACAAAGTAGGAACTGTCTTTGTCTATGACTGCTTTTAAAACATTTATGCACTTTAATGTTCCAAAACAATTTCTTTTCATATGTTTTTCCCCTATATGCATTCTTCATGTGTATGTGCTCAAGTAGGCAAAAGCTGGTTGGGACTTATAAAGTCTTATGTAGCTCAGGTGCAGGTTATTGAAAGGATTGTATTCTCCCATATGAACCTGCCCATGTTTTGAGATTCTTGAGATCTCTGGTAGAGATTAAAACTACTAGATTTTTTTAAAACTTTAGATCAACATAGGCACCTCCAATTTTAGACTCTCCTCAGAAGTGTTGCTGTGAAGAGCTGCTATGATGAGTGGCTGTATTTCAAAATTTACCACTACACTCCTGCTTTATTATACTGTGGCCATTTCCACACTGCACTGTTATAGTGCTGTTATTCCACTTTCAACATCCTATTGAATCTTGGGATTTGCACTTTAGTGAGGGGCCTTTAGAATTCTCAGCCAGAGAGCTCTTTGGCCTCAGTAAACTACAAACCCAGAATTCCACAGGATGTTGAAAGTAGAATAATAGTACTATAACAGCGTAGGGCGGAAATGGCCTGTGAAAACTAACATCATTATCAGTCCTTACTTTTTTTTCTTTTTGGAATAAAATGTTACCCTGTTTACTGGGGGTCCTGTGAGGGACACCAAAATGTGCTCAACAATAGGTGGGGAAGATTAGCTCTGAGCACTGCTTTAGCGTTACGAGAGGCAGGATAACTTAGCAGGATCTTGAACCCTATGTCTACGGGGTCAGGCCGAGTCAAGGAGCACACAGAAGTTGAAATAATAAATGTGGTTTTATTAAAAACACAATCAAACAGTGTATGTGGCACACTCACACAAGATAACTAAAGAAATAAAGGTTGGAGTGGGATAGAGGGGTTTTTAGAGGAGTTGCTGGTTTGGGTGATACTTCACCTGTCCTGAAGCCCGGTTGGAAGCTGGGGAGCGTGGATCTCAGCACGTGGAACTGAGGGGGAGGCTTGCTGGACAAAGCGACAGCAAGGCGGGATGGAAGCCAAGAGCGATCCAAGGAAGCGCTCAAAGTCAGGGGTTTTTATAAGGAGAATTGTGGCCGCAGGCTAGGTCGGACTTGGGGAAAACAATGGATTTGGAGCTGGAGACAAAGCCTCCGAAAGGTCAGAATTTGAATGATTGAGTTATAGCCAAATTGTCAATAGGATAGCCGGTATGCAAACGTGGAGTACTTGAGCGTTGTATAGTCAGATCATCAAGCTGCCAGCGCGGTGCAGAGGATCTTTTGAAAGCTGTGTGCATACTTAATGAAGGTTCTTGCCTCGAGGTCTCCTAAAGCGGCGAGTTGGCTATTTCTGGCCTGCCTGTATTGTATTGGAATATTACGGCGATTATCGGCCGAGCCTGTATGCGTGCTTGTCCGGGGGCCTCGCAAGCACGTGGAAGGGAATGGGTATGTGAGGCCGAATTATTGATATCAAGAGATATCTTTTTATATCCCCCAAAGCTCGGGCTAGCCACGGCAGTAACAATCCCCCCCCCCCGAAAATGGGCAACGCTGGGGACAATGTCGAACATTTTCCAATTAAAAATCAAAAATCATTTTAGAGCCTATTTAGGGGCTTGCAGGTTGGGTAACCGTATTACTCCACAGGAAAGGGAATTTTGGGGAAAAGCAAAAGGTTCCTATCTTATAACAACATTCCTAACTAAAACCTAAACCTAGACACATACACATAAATGTCAATTAAACAACAATCAACAATTAAACAATAAGCAATGTCAAACTGTCCCGTCAATAGGGAACTGTCAAAGAATGAGTAATGGTAGTAAATAGCAAATGCAATCAATGAAATAATCAATGGAATACTGTAAATCCAATGCAGGGTCTGGCAATGAAGGCAATCCAAGGACCAATCAGTTCAATGCGGATGATGGGATGAGAGTTTGTAGTCTGGGGGAGGTGAGGTGCGAGCAAAAGTCTCTGCACACACCCCCCTTGCAACAGAAAAAGTCTTGTAGCTGGGGCAAGTGAGTAGGACATAAGTCGATCTGGGCAGCGGAGCAGGAACAGCAACGAAATGTCCAAGTTGGTGCAGCTTAGCTGGCTTGCTGCAAGTTCAGGAACAGTGAAGCTTTGCAGAGTTTGGAGCTTGGAACAGTCCATTGGGCTTCTTGGGTTAGCAGGATGGCAAAAGTCTGTCGTTGTAATCGGAAGGCTGCGTGGTCACCTTCCCTCACAGTTTCAGGCGTTGTCGAGGAACCAGGAATCTCCAAGCACAGGCCATCAGATGGAGTGGCAACTTTTCTTCGTCACCCCCCCCCACAGTACTCGGGGGCGATGGCACGACCTCGGGATCTTCCTGGTCCTCCGGATCAATTAACCTATTAGAGTTTTTAACAGAAGAACTGACTTGATTATTAGCCAATGTATACCATAAATGCAAATTGCTGGCTCAAAGCCTACTGGGAGTTCGAGCTGAAACTGGAAATTTTGCTCACAATGATCTGGAAGGGTCTGTGGGAGTGAGGATTTAAATAGCTCCCCAGTATGAAGCAGTCGTGGCCGTAGGAAGGCCGAGAAGGGAGAAAAGCTGCGGACTCAGAACCCGCATCAATCAGCCAGCCCCGCGGTAAGGTCTAACATCCCAGCACCACGAAGGAAACTTGGATTATGAAGTTCCCATTCGTGCGCTGGTCCTGAGACCCAGAGTTGTCCCGGAATGAGGCCGGATTGAGATATCCAAAGTCATTCCAGAGCAAGGTGGGATTCCATTTGGCAGACAAATAACCAAAGTCATCCCTGATTTAGCAGTTCGCCGAGGTCTCCCCCATCGCTCAAGCCTAGAGCCTGACTCCAAGCCTGATGATGTAACCCGAGGGCTTCGAGGTCTGCAGGAACGGTGCTGGTAGCTAGATGTAGGTTCTGAGTGCACAACTTCCCTACCTCAAGAAAGCTGGATTCCAAGGCAGGCCTGAAAGATGGTCGCCTTCGGATAGGCTTTTTAAACCAATGGGACATTCAATTCACAACAATCCACAACGAAAATAACACCACACTCCAAGTGACCGGTCCCCTTCCATCTCCCTGTAGGGAACACAGATACAGGAATCCGTCACTGCTTATCCTAACTACGCAAATACAAATACAACCAGGAACTATATACATAATCGAGAAGTCGGAGAGGTTGCCACTCCTCTCTGTCCCGCGCAGACAATGCCAATTTAACCATTGTCAAACGCTTCATAAATGGAGACAAGCGTCTCGGACCAATTAACGGCGGGTACTTCCTTGTCATTTAAGGAAGTCTGAGAAATTACAGAGCACACATTGGGCTTTTGGTGCCTGGATGTTCCAGCTCGGGGATGACCACAGAGGCGGGTCTTTCCACTCTTTTCGAAGGGTCTCCGGAGTTACCGGCAGGAGTGGCAGAGGCTGCTTCTGGTTTGGGACCTTTTCTTTCAAGTTAGGGTGGAGGCTGGTCTGGGACCCATGTGCCTCCGGGGAACCTTTCTCACCAGTTAAAATGGTGATCGAAACGGAACCGTAGCGAGTCTTGGCCCCCTTTACAATCACCAGGATCGCAATCAAGATGGTGCCATGGCCCTTAAGGACAATGCGGCACGAGAATGTCTGTACAGAGGCGGGGGCAATAGCCAAATCCACCTCCATGGGGCATTTAGGTCTCACAGTTATTGACATCTCCCCGGCTGGACTGCAGTCAAAGGGAGTGTGCATGGTCCATACAGGGTGTACCTTTGCTAGCCTGTGCTCTGGCTGGGCGGGAGCCCCTTGCTGTTTAAATCCCCAGTCTCCTTTGAGATTCCCCTGAAGGATGGCACGGAGTGGAAGAACTCTCCAGGCCACAGTCTCAAGGAAATCCCAGGGGAAACTACTGGTTTCTAGCGGGGGGCTCAGAGCAGGGACAATGGAGAGCTTCGGAAGCTTGGGGCTGGCTTCCCTTCACTGTGCACTCCCCTCTTCCTGGCTCTCACACGTGCTGGCAATATCTTGTGCCTGGTCAAATTTGGTGGGGGTTTCCTCCTGAACCTCAACCTGGTGCGATCCTTCTTAGTGCTCTGAAAGCACTATGGTCTGGGAGGTGTCTGGATTCGCACTTGGGGCTGAGTCAGGAGGAGGTGCAATCTGCCTTGTTTTATTGCGCACTGAGCGCTTGTGTCCTCCAAAGGACTTAGATTGGGTCCCCCCCCACCATATCCGGTCAAGCGGATAGTGTCAGGGTTGGGCTCACCCTGTCTTCTCAGGTTAGGGAGCAGCACCTTTAGCGCTGCTCTGGAGTCTGCAGGAGGGGTGGCAGAGGTCTTTTCCCTATCGGTCCTAGTGCCTGCCTTCGCCCTAGATCTACCCCATCTGTTGGGCTTCAGCTGAGCCACAATCCTCTGGGGGAGATCCCGGGACCGAGGGCACCCCTATCCTGACAGCTCTAAGTCAGGATAATATCCAGCTGGAGGGGGACCGTTGGTCACCGCATTCACCGGCTGGCTATTTCTCAGCTGGACCTCCCTGTCCAGGGCGTCAAGGAGCTCGCTTGTGGGTCTCCCATCGAACTGGCTCATGTCCAGTCCGAGCTGTCTTAACATGCCCCAGAGCTTTACTCGGTCTGCCGAGCAAGTTTGGGCAATGGGATTGTAGCCCCCAGACGTCTCCCTGGGAGCGCTCAAGTCTGGGGACTGTTTTGGGGCAGCAGGCGGGGGAGCGGAGTTCCCCGCCCGGCCGGGCTGGCCTCAGGAGTCCCTGGCCTGCCAGCGCTGACTGTCCTGTCTGGGAGGAAGGCGCGAGTTCCAATTCCCTTTCGGGACGGAGTTCGGTGCTGTCTTATGGTGTTGGGAATGGGGCCCATAGTTTGAGTATGTCACCTCGGCTATGGGTTCCCAATTCCCGGGGTCCCTTCGGTTTGGCTTGGTGGGAGGTTTAAGGGATCCTGCCTCACGGAGCAGGTTGGAGACCTGCCGGAGATTGTTCCCAAACTCTTCCCAGTTGGTGGTGGCTGGATCCACTAAACCGAGAGTCGTTTTTGTCTCATGATTAAGACCTCCATACAGAAGCGTCTTAAACTCAAGATGGTTGAAGTCATATCCATGGGGCGTCAAGGGGACCTTTTCGGACAGAATGGCGAGGAGCTGCTTCCATGCCACATAAGCCTCAGGGTTCTCTCGAGGATCCTGCTGCTTCATGACATAGAGCACGCTTGCACTCTGTCCAGGCCACAAAATCCTAACTACCTCTCTCATCCAGTCGTGGGCCTCGAGCCTAACCAAGCCTTGAGCCGCCATGGCCGATTCGAAAGTTGGGAGCTCGGAGGCAGACATACAAAGCCAAGCCAACTGGGTCATGTCCTGGCCATTGGCTGTCGGGTGAGAGTGTATCACCGCGTTCAACCACATTATCCCAGTGGACCGGTTTAGAGGACCCAGTTGGTCCGCAATGGCTTTGGCCTCCGTGGCTCACCACGGGACCCTAGTCTCTGTGACCTGAGTTTCCTGCATCTCAGGTCTCTCTGAACTGCCTTCGCCAAGTGGGGTGGTCCGTCTGGTCATGGACCTAGTCTCCACTGGTTTGACTGGGACCTTAGGGTCACTCCAGTCGGGATTGTGGGAAAGGGTTACCTGAGCATCCTCCGGCAGCGGTTCCCCAGAAAAATCCTCCGCGAACGTCGGGAGCAGCTCCGGGCACACAGCCGAAATTAGGGCTTTGCGTGTTTGGAGCTGGCTCTCCAGTGCCGCAATCTGTTTGTGGCAAGCTACATGACTGACAGCCTCCTGCTGCTCCTTCACTTGCCCAACCATGAACTTGGCTGCAGACCTGGCGTGGGTGAGCTCAGCCTCTAAGGCATGGGCTCATTCCTCCCAAGACTGGGCCAGCAAGGTGGCATCATTTAGCTTCTGTGCGGAGGCCTGCGCGATGGACGTGAACGTTACCTTGTCCGCGCGCAGTGCCTCAATCTCGGCCTGAAGCCGGGCTACCTCCTTCCCTGTTGCAGCTAATTTCTCTCTGGTTTCTACCAGGGCACCACTAGCATCTCTGGCCGTAAGCCAAAGTCCCCAGGCGGCCAAAGCATCCTTAGACGGCCCGAATGGGTTCTTTGTCTTACATGCCAGGGTGTACGCTTCACGGAGGATAGCAAAGGGGTCCGCCGTCTGGAAGCTAGAGTCCTTCCAGGGGCATTTCCCTTTACTTAACACCCATCTCTCTAGTTTCCCTCGGACCTCCTTCTCTAACATGAGGTCCTTAACGGCAACCTTGCTCTCAGCCATTCCTAACCTCTGAACTTCCTAACCAAAAATGGGACCAGGAACTGGAGTGATGGGTAGGATCACCTAGACCCCTGGGGGATTTAGGGCAACGAACGCTCAGGAACTCCGCTAGGTAAGAGGGATGGGAACCTATCTCCAGCCTGCCCAAACAAAATCACTTTTGTACACCTAGGCCCAGTTTTCCACCTTGACAGCACTAGGGACAAAAGGACGAGGAAACAGTTCGGGGACAGGGAGATCACCTAGACCCAGGGGACCCTCAGGAGTACTCCGCCTACCTGAAGGGGAGGAAACGAACCCTTTGGAACTTACTACGCTGCCTGGCCAAGCAGCGGGGGAAGAGGGATAGGAACCTAAACCAAAACCGCTCCTAACAGTTTTTTGGGTGAGGGGGCCCTTCCTACACCTCGGGCTAAACCTTATGAAACCCCATGCTAGGTCGGGAATCACCACCCGCACCTAGTTTGCTAGCAATCGGGACGCACCCGAGAATTACACAACCGGGACGCACCCATGCTCTCAAGACTATCAGTGGGATGCACCCGCACTCTAACTCACTAAACGAGACGCACTCGTGTCCTGTTCTGGGGGGGAAATGAGAAAGGAGGAGGGACTCCTTTCCTAAGTGCCATTGTCTGCCTTGCTGCTGAGGTGTTGGATGTATGTGGACTGTTCCTAATGTGCTAACATTCTAACACTTTGGATCCCAGCCCACGATAGACCCCAAGTTAGGGAGGTACTTCCCAGGACAGCTTGTGCACACCCCTTGCTATCGGTCAATGATTCACTGCCCAAGGGCCAGCAGTGACCACGCCGGGGCAGCTGACATACACAAACCAAGCAAGAAAGGGGGAAAGATTTCCAACCCTGACAGAGTAGCTCCTAGAGCTCAAGCGCACAGATTTCACACACACACACACACGTGTTCCTGCCTAACAAAATCTCTAGTGACTTGACCGGCTGTCACCTAAGTCAGTACCAACCTGTTTTGAGAAGGTTTGCGACTCCTACTCAAATTAGGGGTACAGGGGCTGCCCGCATTGCTCCACCACTCTGTTACCCTGTTTACTGGGGGTCCCATGAGGGACACCAAAATGTGCTCAACAATAGGTGGGGAAGATTAGCTCTGAGCACTGCTTTAGCGTTACGAGAGGCAGGGTAACTTAGCAGCTGACTTCATCTCAGTGTTTTAACTTACTTTGATGTCTCTAATTTTATCTTTGTTCTTAGTTTCTTAGCCTTCTAGCTTTCATTTCACAGTTTAGTCTTTTTCTCAGACCATCTCTGAAACCAGTGGATGCACTCATTAAAGTCAGTGTGCTGCAAATTCAACCAAGTGCATATCTTTCTCTTTTGATAAGAACTGGATAAGACCCTGTCTACGGGGTCAGGCCGAGTCAAGGAGCACACAGAAGTTGAAATAATAAATGTGGTTTTATTAAAAACACAGTCAAACAGTGTATGCGGCACACTCACACAAGATAACTAGAGAAATAAAGGTTGGAGTGGGATAGAGGGGTTTTTAGAGGATTTGCTGGTTTGGGTGATACTTCACCTGTCCTGAAGACCGGTTGGAAGCGGAGAAGCTGGGGAGCGTGGATCTCAGCACGTGGAACTGAGGGGGAGGCTCGCTGGACAAAGCGACAGCAAGGCGGGATGGAAGCCAAGAGCGATCCAAGGAAGCGCTCAAAGTCAGGGGTTTTTATAAGGAGAATTGTGGCCGCAGGCTAGGTCGGACTTGGGGAAAACAATGGATTTGGAGCTGGAGACAAAGCCTCCGAAAGGTCAGAATTTGAATGATTGAGTTATAGCCAAATTGTCAATAGGATAGCCGGTATGCAAACGTGGAGTACTTGAGCGTTGTATAGTCAGATCATCAAGCTGCCAGCGCGGTGCAGAGGATCTTTTGAAAGCTGCGTGCATACTTAATGAAGGTACTTGCCTCAAGGTCTCCTAAAGCGGTGAGTCGGCTATTTCTGGCCTGCCTGTATATTACGGCGATTATCGGCCGAGCCTGTATGCGTGCTTGTCCGGGGGCCTCGCAAGCACGTGGAAGGGAATGGGTATGTGCGGCCGAATTATTGATATGAAGAGATATCTTTTTATATCCCCCAAAGCTCGGGCTAGCCAGGGCAGTAACAAAAAGGGAATTCCATTATACACTTTTCACCCTCAAAAGTGATCCATTACAGGTACTAATCTTAACTTGTAACATGTTATTTCTGAATACTGTATAGGGCATAGCATTCCAAAAGTTACAGAGGAAGGTAGTCCCAACCAGGCTGTTTCCTAGCAGTACCTACTGTCTGATCCCTTAGGATGGACCCAGCTGAGAACCTTAGAATAAGCTGGTGGCTCATCAGATAGGCCATCTGCACACAGAGCAAAGGGTTTCTGCTTCTAGTCAAGGTGGTTAATTTTATTACATTTTATTGGATTTCTCTGAGACACTGTTAGGGATGCGGAAGAGGGCTCTGTTTGGTTCACAGTTTACTGCAAACTTACTTAATTTGTAATTTCTGAATTACAGATTTGCTAAGGGGCACAGGATGCCCGGGAAAGTGGGAAAAAACGCAAATATCAAAATGTGTGTTTGTCTCTGTGGGAAGGGGCCTGAGGTACAGTGGGGAGAGCTGGCATCCAGGGTCCAAACCAAGTCAGGGAAAGGAGAGGGAGAGGGGATGGGTCTTCATGGTGGCCCTATATTTCCTCTCTTGCCTATCTCCTTCCTTAGGTATTTGGGGGACATTTGAAGAGGGTTTGTGGTGCTGAGAAATCGGATGGTGATCGTTTCTTAGCTGGCCAGGCAGCGACTGTTGGTGGAGGAGGAAGATTAGCGGTGGGTTTTTAAAGATCTGTATAGCCTGATTGGAGCCACTGCAAGTACTCCTGGAAAAAGAACTTGAGGTGAAGGGGCAGTGGTTGGAGAAACTGGCAAATAATCAAATCTGTGAAAGTGAAAGCCACAGTGTAGCAGGCCAACTATAGTATGTTAAGTAAACACAGTTAATCTAACTCCCACTCTTTTCTGAATTTTGCAGTGTAGTTACCCAAGGGGGTAATGGCAGCTAACTTCATCTCAGTGTTTTAACTTACTTTGATGTCTCTAATTTTATCTTTGTTCTTAGTTTCTTAGCCTTCTAGCTTTCATTTCACAGTTTAGTCTTTTTCTCAGATCATCTCTGAAACCAGTGGATGCACTCATTAAAGTCAGTGTGCTGCAAATTCAACCGAGTGCATATCTTTCTGTTTTGATAAGAACTGAAGAGCAATGGCCTTGAGGAGGGAAAAAAGGAGGAGGAGGAAGAGAAAGCTAAAAGTGTCTAATTGAATCAGTTTTCAGGATGACACTGTTTGAAGCATCTAGAGGGGATTTGGCTTTGATGGTTTTAATTTATCTTAATGAAGAGGAAGCAAAGGATTTTGGCTGAGTTATCTATTATACCTCATGGTAGTAAGCTTATATTGCTGCATCTGCCTAGATTCAATTTGCTTGGAGTGATAAGCTTTGGTTGTCTGTGGTTGCTTTTTTGTTGCATTTTTTTTCTCTTACAAATTTTATGGGCTTGTATAGGTCTTTGCAGACTTGCCTGCATTGGATTAGTTTAGGCTGATAAACTCTGGTGGATTTTTATGCTACACTGGGCTGAGGAGTTGGTGGCCAGAGATTTATGGATCTTTTCCCACTGTTGTGCTTTCCAAGTTATTCCTGCCTCCCTGCAACTGTCAGCTATCTAACAAGGGAAAAAGATGTCACAGGCATTCTGCATCTTTTAAGAACTGCGTTTTTTGATCCCTCATAAACGGTTACTAAAAATTACTTTGGGGGAAGTCACTCAGTCAGTACTGGAATTAGTCAGAACAGCTACATATAGGTCAGTCCAGGGGAGAAAGAAGCCCTGGACTGACCTATTTCCCTCCAGAACCTTTGATACGATTTCAAAGGCAACTTTTGTTTTCCTACTCCTGGTTTTGGATAGGTGGATGCATTGTTGTTTGCTTCAAAATTTATTGGCTGGAAGATTATCTAAACATATATTTGTGGTACTAAAAGATGTATAGTTGGCCCTCCAAATTCTCTAGAGTTATGGGTGCAGGACCCTGGTAAAAGTGGAAAAATCACAAATATGAAAATGTGTGTGTGTTATGGGGAGGGAAGGGGTCTGAGGCATAGCAAGGAAAGCGGGCACTCAGAGTCCAAACTAGGCCAGGGCAAGGAGAGGGAAAGGGAGCGGATTGGCATGGTGGCCCTTTACTTCCTCTCTCACACCTATCTCCTTCCTTGTGTGGGGATAGAGGATTTCAGGAGGGGGTTTGTGATGCTGAGAAACTGGGCTACAAGCTGTCCTTAGCTGGCCAGGCAGCAGCTGGGGGAAGAGGAGGAGGAGAAGGAGAACCAAAGACAGGTTTTTAAAGGGCTGCATGGCCTGATTGGAGCCGTTGAAGAGGGAAAGCTCTCCTAGAAAAGGGGCTAAGGTGAGGGGAGCAGGGATTGAAGACACTCACAAATAATCAAATCCATGAAAGTCAAACCTGCAAATGTGGAGGGCCAACTGTATAATGTTTTGGTTAAAAATTGCAAAAGAGGAGAGGAGACTTATTCTGGGGGATGGTGGACTGAAACATAGAAATAAATTCAAATCATTCTTAAAGGCAATCTGATGATAGCCCCTCATCTGGGACAGAGAAAAAACTGGATTGAACACTGGTACCAAAGTGGAGGAAAGGCTCCAGTCAGCAATTACAGTTGACTTTGAATGCTTTGAGGCTTCTTGTTTTCTCCGTGCCAAGAGGAAATCAGCCAGGTAGGGATTATAAAACACAAAAGATACAACAGATACCAGGCTTGTCAGGGTGTTATCACTTAGAATAAATATTCAAAATATCAGAAATGTTCTCTATCTACCAAATGAGGGCAATGCACTGAAGATGGTGGAAGTTTTTTATATAATAAAAATAATATTTTACAATATATGGAAATATTAAGAAGTAATAATGCTTTATATAGGCTATTATCTCTGTGACAAATGCTTCTCTTCCACATAAACAGATACTTGAACACAGAGCAAGAAACAGATTCAAACATGATTTATTCTCCTACAGTAGTACTTTAAAATAATTACAGTATTCCAGTACTTCTTACAGTACTGACGAGGTTCTGGTCCTTACAGATAGTTGATGACTGACTCCAACACAGGATGGCTAGTATTGCATCTTGCAGCCAATGGACTTGCTTTAAAATGGAAGGGCTCCTTCCATTCTGGAAAAGGGTTAGACCACTCCTATTAAGAAGAGAGTTGATTCAGGAAAGAAGTCTGAAGTCTGACCAAAGGAGGGCGTTGGACCCATTAGAGTACGGGTGGGCAACTGCTCCCAGGGCAAATTCTTCCAGTACTCACCTGGAGGGCGGCATACTCAAAGTGATGCTATGTCACTTTAGCTATCATTTTGCCTATCATTTTATGATATTGAAGAGGAGCAGTGGAGAATGATTTGGTATGTTATACCAGCTAAGAGCATGTCAGCACAGAATAAATAAGCACTCCTCAAAGTGACGCAGATGTCATTACATTTCTCTTAAGATCCATTGGTTTAACAGAACATTATCTGGAATGATGTGGGGCCACTGAAGTACATACTCTCATCCATGTGTACAATAGCAGTATGGTAGTTTCTGCATTTTAGGATAAAGTGCTGCTTATACTGTCCCAAAATAATGAACCCCCCTTTTCATACTAGAACGCCACTTCTAATACTCTCTCTTTTTGAAGATGTTAATGAACATCTATTGCATAACTCTCTAATTAGTGTGGCCAGGATGGAAATACGTTGGAAAGACCCTGAGGACATGGGATCAGAAAAATGTTAGATAAAACCTGGAAACTGGCATTGGTGGAGAAACTGACTCGTAACCTACATATTTAAACAGCTATTGGAAACAGAGATCTCTTTGTAAATACCTGTTCGTCATTTATTATGAATATAGATACAGCCTTTTTATTCAACTCTCTTATAGATCAACTGCTTTTTCTGAAAGAATGTGATTTAAAGTTTTAGGGACTTTTCACACAGTACAATTGTAGCAGTATGATTCCATTTTAATTGACATAGCAACATCCTAAGGGACCCTGGGGATGGTAGACACCAGAGCGCCATGACAGAATTCTAAGTACTCCTTCTAAAACTGCAGATCCTAGGATTTTCTAGGATGGTCTCTTGGCAGTTAAAGTGGAACCATAGTGCTATAATTGTGTAGTGTGAAAAGGCTCTTGCCATATTTTTATGAGAATTACGTCAAGTGTGAAGTATGTTTTATACTGATGCCTTATGTAATAATAATTTGTTTTCATATAAAGCATATAATAGGGAAATATGTCTGCAAAAGCCACTGCACTAGGGGAAATGATTGGCCACAATACCTACATTATGCAGCAATGCATACGTTAAAAGAAATGTACAGGAAAATGTAGGACTTTTTAAAAATTGCAAACTGATGAAATGCACAATTGGAATGGGACAACAATTATTTAAGGTTGACTGAAAAAAAGACCAAATGAAATCAAAATGTACAGACTCATCCATTCCTTTTTTAAAAAAGCAATATGAAGGAAAAGAGTGCTGAGCCCCATCACATATGAAAAAGAGCAGTGACTAATTAGCAATGAACCTATAGGCTACGTGCATAAATTATACAATTAGTAAAAATCCATTGTTCTATTAAATTTGTGAGACAACTGAGGTTTGAACAAGAAGGATGGACACTTATGGCTTAGGTCTCTTTTTAATCCTCATGTATGAGGATCTGAACTTGCATTAAGCGAGTTGTAGGATAGTTTCTTACTTCCAATATACTGAGGATTGGTATTGGGGTTAGTACCATGGTTAGAGTTAGGGTTAGTGGAAAGAAACTAAGAAGTTCCTCTCCGTGTTTCCCACCGTCAGCAGACCTCGGTCCACAAGCAGGCATTTATATAGCATTTACTCTGTTTGAAGCCCAGCAGAAAGCAAAACTGGCATATTAGAGATGCCACAATTATAATTCAAATGAGTAGTGACATCCAAAAGGATGCAGCTCTTTTAAATGTAACGGTATAACAATATTGCTGCAAAATAGATTGGGCATTTAGATATACTAAAGAACAATATTCTATTTGTTTGTGTGGTAGGTATAACAGGAGAAGCCAGAAGGTGGTGATAAATACCATGTTTTTTTCCTTAGATGCATAACAACAGAAGGGATTTCTAAACGGTCTATGCAAGTTGATGCTAAGCACAATGCAGGACATTAAGGGGATGTGTCACTTTTGTTTTATGTGATGCAGAAATACTTAACAGCCTACCAAATATAGATAGGCTGTAGAGTACAGACCTTTTGAAACTAGGATTTAAAATGAAGTGCCATGTTACAACCTTGGGAGGCACCAATTTTCACACAGATGTACAGATCCTTTATGATACATGGCTTCCCATTTTCAGCGATGGCTTGTGAATCTGTTACAAAATATGATCTGCAGTTTTGCAGGTTTGCAGAGTGGTGATGCTTAGTTTTTAAAACCCTTTGTTGGCAGTGCTGCAAGACTATCTCCACTACATTTCATGCTGGCAATGTGCATTAGCACAGAACTGATGTGACAAATACATACACAAATACTGCCTAAAAGATAATGGCTTTGCTTGTAGTGTCAATATTCAATTATTCTAGAAGCAGAATAGGCATCTTTTTCAGCACGGAAGGCAGTCTTGGAAACACAGCTAGCTGATGGTTGCATCTACTTAAGCTCATTTGCATCAAACGGGCATGAATATGACAAAACAGTTTGTACCCTTGCCTTTGTGAAGATATATCTGTGGGATGTATGAAAGATGCAAATCCATTTATTGGCCACAGCAACATCAGTTTATTAGCCTCAATAGGGAAAGGTATTGCTTTACAATGCTTTCTTGGGTAAGAGGCAGCAACCAATAAGACCACGGAATAGTAATATTTTTTCTGCCTACAAGGAATAAAATTTTTACTCGAGAAAAAGAAGGCAAGAGGAGAACAGATGTGATAAAGCATCATTCATTCATGAACATGACAGAAAAATGGATGGAGAGGAATGTTTCTCTCTTTTTTTTTTCACATGGTGCAGTAAGTTAGGCTGAAATCGAGAGTGGGGAAATTCAGAAATTTAGAGGCCAACTTTTGTGCAGCACAAGGAGTATAATGTCTGGATCAAGAGAAGTAGTAGCACCATTCTTTTCTTCTTTGGTCAGACCTCACCTTGAATACCCTGCCCAGTTTTGGGCAGCACAATTCAGCAGAGATATTGACAAGTTGGAACGTGTTCAGGGGTCTGGAAACCAAACCTTATAAGGAATGACTTAGGGAGCTGTGATTACCTTGGAGAAGATTGAGAGGTCGTATGAAGCCATGTTTAAATACTTGAAATGGTATCATGTAGAAGATGGGGCGATCTTTCTTCCTGCTGCTCCAGAAACTAGAATGCAAACCAATGGATTCAAATTACAAGACAAGACAAGACATTCCACCTAAATGTTAGGAAGAACTTTGTGGATGTAAGAGCTGTTTGAGAGTAGATTAGACTGCTAGAGGTGTGGTGGATTCTCCTGCTTCGGAGGTCTTTAAGCACAGATTGGGTGGTCATCTTGTTAGCAGTTGTACATCCTCACGCTTTGATATGGTCTAATTACCAAATATTAATTGGAATGAAATTAAGTTATATACACTTATGGCTGAAAGTCACTGTGGAGGAGGGATACTTGCTGGGAAGACGTGCAAGGGTAGATCAGAGGTGACCTCAGCATGGCCAGGCCATAAGTTCACTATGGATTAGTTGGGAAAACCTGACTTAATGACTCTAAGTTAATTCTCTCAACTGCCCACAGAAAACAACAGTCAAACTGCCCAGGTGCAGCAGGCAAGCACGCCTACTGTGCGCATTTCCTACCAAAGCCATCCCCAGTCACATTACCCAACCAAGACTTTGAAACAATCAGTCTATTCCTGACCTCTTTTGTTTACTCTGTCAGAAAGCAATTAACTCATACCGCTTTGGAGAGGGAAATAGAGTATAGAAACCCTCAGATTTGAGCAATCAGATGCAGTATCTGAAATGCTGGACGCCACTATGTCACTCTAAATTCTGATTTGGTAGTGGCCTCTTCACTACTCTTCTGGATAGATAATTATAACCTAAAACCCTCAGCCTCACTACCTATAATTTTTCCTCCTTTATCTTTTGGTTAGCTCTTGTGTGAATGTATGACTTTTTGTATCTTGTGTTCATGCATGAGTGAAGTCCTCTCAGTGGAAGATCTCGTTAAGTTATGCCCCCTCACTGGCCTCCTAATTGAGCTAATTAATTCCCTATTGTCATGGGGAAATACTGGCATTGCAAGTGGACCCCAAGTCACCCACATTTTGGGGTAACAGTCTTTCTGGAGTACTTTAGTTGTGTATTTCTGCATGGCACGGGATTGGACTAGGTGGCCCCTATGGCCCTTTCCAACTCTATAATTGTACAACTTTTGATGGAGGTGGAAAAGAAACAGAGTCTTGGTGTACCTATCGAAAAGTCTTGGGGTATGTATTGAAAAGGCCTCCATGGAAGAGCTTAGCTGTGAGTTGGTTTGTACGAAGGAAGACAATTTTTGGTTTTCTTAAAGAAAGATTAAGCCTATCACTAAGCAGAGTGAGGTAATTCCCTCAGGCAGCTGAGTCTGGTTGTTCTAAAAAGGCATCAAATTGTTAGGCTTATAATGTATGGTTATTGTTGTATCTTTATTGCTAGATAGGCACTTGTGGGATTCTGTGCTTTACGTGCCGCTATGGCTTTACTAATCTTGGGTACTGTGCGTCTGTAGTGTGTGTGCATGCGTGTGTGACTATGTTCATTTGCATCATTTGCTGCTCTTCCTCAGCCAGCAAAATGTCTTGGTGTTTTCTTCTTTCTCTTTTTCAAGTATCCAGGATTCAGATTGCTCAGGGCTTTAAAAGATTCATACCAGCACCAGAAATAAACTGTGAGGCAATGAAGTTGTTTCAAAATTGGTATCATTAAAATTAGCATCATTAAAAATGAATGATTAGTATCATTAAAATTAGAATCATCGCCTGTGGCTTGCCCTAGGCAGTAATCGAGCAACCACATTTTGAACTATTTATAGTTTTAGTTAACACAGGTGACTACACTAATTTGGTTTAGGGGAGTAGAATCATGTGTAATCATGGCTATGTTCTTTTTACCTATTTAAGAGTACTGTTCCCTAATTAGCCCTCTGCTACCATCTGAATAGTTTGACATAGAACGAAATCTAATATTTCAAATAAATATAAAAGTGTTTAAAATAAAGAATATGTCTTAAAATACACAGTAATTGAAAAAATCTTTTTTCTTTATGTATCATTCATTGGGAGCTGAGATCTTGTATTTTATTTTATTTTTTTTTAAGATATTGTTGTCCCTCTTGTTGGCTTGGCCTTAGGTACGGCTTGGAAAAGTTAATTTAAGACTGCAAATCCCTGAACCTCTCAACTAACATGGGGAAAAAATTGTATCTTGCCATGTTTTGAGCCCAGTTCCAGAAGATAAGATGACAAGTAGCCTAATCTGACTGTTAAGTCTTGAATAGAGTAAATCTATTGGATCAATGGAAATACGTAAGTGTTGGCTTACCAACTTCCCATTGATTCAGTTGGTTTACTGTTTGCTGCTGTTATTTGTTCTTGACTTTGACATGATCATCCTATGAGTCTCAGTTATCAATTTCCCTGCTCATATTTTGCAGACTGAGGACTGGGGCTTCCTTGATTGAATCCAACCACTGTTACTGTGGTTTTCTTTTTTCTAGCATTCCACTTTACCAAACATTATAATCTTTTCTTGTTAGTTGTATTGTCTCGTGATATCTCCAAAGTACAACAGCCTCAGTTTAGTCATCTTCACTTGTAATGAAAATTCAGACTTCCTTTGCTAAGGATGCATTCCTTTGTGTTTCTAGCAGTCTCTCTTGTAGAACTTTCCTTCAGGACCACATTTCTAAAGAGCTGATTCTCTTCCTGTGTGCTTTCTTCATTGTCTAGTGTTCAGAGCCATACACAGAAATCAGAAATTCTATGGCATGGATGATTCTAATATTGATATTTAATGACATGTCTTTACTCCTGAAGATTTTATCTGGTTCCCTCATAGTTGCCCTTCCAAGTCTTAGTGTTCTTTTGGTTTCTTGATTTCAGTCTCCATTTTGATTAATGACTGAGCCAAGGTACAGTAAATCTGTAGCTGTATCAGTATCTGCATTACCCATTATAAAATTATGTAAATAATCTCTGTTCATTATTTTTGTCTTAATGTTCAACTGTAACTCTGCTTTTGGACTTTCTTCCTTAACTTTCATCAACAGACATTCTAACTCCTTGCTATTTTCTACATGTAATATTTTCATTTGTGAATGTTCTATTCCACACTTTTTGCACCTCTTTCCTCTGAGTCTAATCTCTCTTTCCTTGTGATATGTTCTATGTAGAAATGTAACATACAGGGTGATAAAGCAGACTCCTCTGACCCTCTTGCCAATGGCAAACTGTTCTGTTTCTCCATTGTGTCCTGACAGTAACATCTTGTGTCCAGAGTATAGGTTACGCATCAGAACAATCAGATGTTGTGGCACACCTGTTGCCTTCAGAGCAAACCATAGTTTCTCACGATCTACACGAAGTCTTTTCTGTAATCTATAAAGCATGGGTTGATCTTATCCTGAACTTACTGTGTGTTCCATTATGCACTGTATGTTTGTAGTATGATTCCTAGTTCCCTTTCTATTTCTGAAACCACTTGGAATATCTGTCATGTCTCATTCCACGTATATGGTAAAATCCTTTCTGGTAAAATCTTGAGCATCACCTTGCACTGATATACCATGCAGGCAATAGTCTGATGGTTACTACAGTCCTTGATGTCCCCTTTTTTGGGGCTGGAATCTATATTGAGCCTTTCTAGTCTGTGGACACTGTTTTGTTTTCCATATTTGTTGGCAAGTTTTAGTTAGAATTCGAGTAGATTCTCTCTCTAAAACATGAAACAATTCTAATTGATCTGTCATCTATTCCTGGTGATTTTTTTCTCTCCAAAGTTCTTTTCGAACCATTTCCACTTCGCTTTAAGACTGTGAGTTCCTCTTCAAATGATTCTTCCTTGAAGGAACCTGGCATAATTTCATCTCTTTTATATAATTCCTCAATATGTTGCTTTCATAGAATTTTTATTTTGTCCTGAATACATAAAGTGTTTCCTCTTGGCCATCTAGCAGCCCTGTTCTTAGTTTGAATTTCCCTTTAATTGCTCTGCTCTGTTGGAAGAACTCTGTTGTCTTCTATTTCTTTGCATCAGTTGTTTTAATAGTTCCTCTTGTTCCTATGCACAAGTTAATGGTAAGTTGCATTCAGGATTCTGACCTTGTTTCTGTCAGCTTTTACTTTTGCTGCTTATGTGTGCTAAATCATTTGATGAGTTTCATCAGTCATCTAATGAAGCTTTTCTTTCTTTTCATCTAGAGATAAAGTCTATTTTCATTCTTCCCTGCCACCGTCCTTGCCTTTGGTCCAGCTCTCTTCTGGTTCCCTGTCAATTAGGCTTAGTACTGCAAATCTGTTCTTTATATGGGCTTTAACACAGTGGTATAGTGGTTTGAGTGTCAGTCTAGGACTTTGGAAGATAAGGGTTTAAATCCCTGCTCAGCCATGGAAACCCACTTGGTGACCGTGGGCGAGTCATTCTCTCTCAGCCTCGGAGGAAAGTGGTGGCATACTACTTTTGAACAAATCTTGCCAAGAAAATTCCATGATAGATTTGCTGTAGGATGACAGGTTGAAAAGAACTTGAAGGAACACAACAACAAAGGAATTAGTACTGTGCAGAAGAAAGCAGTGATGAACCACACCTGAATGCCTTTTACCTTGGAAACTCTATGATGAGACAATCAAAAATGAAAAAAGTTGGAAAATGAGACTCCCAATTCAGAAAAGACAAATAGCATTGTATCTAAAGATGTAGCTGGGATTAAGCCTAAAGGCCATTCAGCTGCTGATGTGCTCAGAAATGAAAGAAACGGGTGAGGTATACGACATATGTAGTAGGAATATGGACTGTGAGAAGCATAAATCAGATAAATTATAATATTTGTCTTTATCTGATTGAACAAGAACTGGCAAACAGAGACATAGCCATACTTCAGTGTGAGTTAACTAAAGGGAACAAACGTGGGATATTTTCAATCAGGTTGTTTTACTCTGGGAATGACAATCAGTGAAGAAACAGGGTGGCATTAATAGTGAATGAGATGTAGAAAAGCACTCAGGGGAATACAGTGTAAAGTCTTATGAAATAATAAGTAAGATCCCAGGGAAAATCTATCAATAGGACTGTGATCCAAGTTTATGCTCCTGCCACAGAGACAGATGAGGAAAAAATCAAACTGGAGATCACTTTTTGTTCACTTCCTCTTTTAGAAAAAGGCCTCTCTTAGCCTGGATAGTGTTTGCCAGCATTCTGGAACAAAAAAATTGGGGAGTTTGAAAGTATGTAGCCCTCCAAAGTGTCCTGGGAGGGTTAATGAGATCCCCTAGTCATACTTTGGCCACCTGTGAGGTATAGCTATGCCCATTTGGAGGGAGATCGCATGATACTTTACTGCCGTGCAGCAGTTAAATACCCTAGCTGGAGTATTTTTGGATTTTCAGCGCAAAAAAAGTAACATTTGCAAGTTGTGGTCATCAGGGGACCTTTCAATATAATACAATTATAGCACTATGATTTCACTTTAATTGTCGTGGTTCTGCCCTATGGAATCCTGCGGTTTAGAGAGGCATTTAGAATTTTCAGGCAAAAAATGCTAGTGCCTCACCAAGGTATAAACTGCAAAATACCATAGGATGCTTCCATGGCAGTTAAAGTGGAATCATAATGCTATAATTGTATCGTGCAAAAGGACCTAGGATCTATTATCAGTGCCCAAAGCTCAAGTTTGGATAAATGGAATACTATAAATCTCTTGAAAGCTTCCTTAAAAACGTAACTATTTGTAGTGAAAGTCAGAAGATTTAACAGTAAAACTGTTTTCATCCAAAATAGCTGCAACCCATCAACAAATATTTTGTTTATCTGTGCTTTTTTCTGTTTGCAATACAACAGATTTCAATACTAAGATTCAGATGGTTGATGCTGGTAGAAGCTATGTTTCTACCCTTTTGTTTATTTGATCTCCTACAGATAAAAAGAGAATTAATGCTGTAGGGGATAATGGCAAATTGGTGATAATATTACATTTTTTTAAAAAATTGAGGTTTCTTTCACATTTTGTAGCAAATTCAAATTGTATATTTGTCTTTTATTGTGTGTGATATAAGTATTGGGGTTCAGAATCAAGTAGACCAGTAACAATTAGTTTGTTTCTGTCCTTTTCCTTTTCTTAGCTTCTGTTTCAGGGTGGCAGCTGATGAAGCAAGTCAGGTTCAAGTCATGGTTCTTGCAACAACCCTTTGTTTAAATCATTGGTTCTCCACCAGCAGTACATGTTCTGCTGGTGGGACACAGAAGTAGTAGGGATAGAGCCATAAAAATATTCCCAATGTTACTATTGCAATTTTAAAATTTATATTATTTATGTTTTAGCATTGTCATAGCAGTTAAATTAATGCTCAACAGTTTTATTATGGTTTCCCACTACTAATGAGATTTATTATTATTATTTGTTTGTGTTTACTTCCAAAAATGCTACTGCATTTCTAAGTGTTCTTCAAACCTGGCATAAATTATAAGCAAATAATAGAATGGATACGTCCATATAAAATAGCTTTAAAAAAGGATTTTTGCTCTCATTTGGGGTAAGACTTATTATTTCTTTGATAGAGTGATTGGTGAGAAATTAAGATAGGAAAGGTTGAGAACCACTCATTTAAATAAGATAAGACTTCATAAACTGACAAATCATGGCTTTTAATTATAACCATGGCTGGTCAAGAAATCATAGTTTATTTTCCAGAATAGGTATAAACACAACAAGGAGCCAGAATTCAACAAACCACAACCTGACTTACCCTTATGCACAAAATCAGTTGTAGGATTAAATCCGGGTGTCTTTGAAAAGAACGCTGATTACCTGCTGGCCCTCGATGATGTAAAGATCATTTGCTCATGATTTTTAATTCACTTTTCACTGGTGAACAGAGGGCATCTCTTCCAGTGTCAGTATCAAGGTGTTTCAAATATGTTTTGAAAGTAGAAAACAAGTTTCAAAGCACATACTCCCAAACTACTGCTTCTTTTCTTTCTCAAGTTTGGATTCAGAAGGCTAGCCATAGTGACATAGGAAAATCGCTTCTAAAATCACCTCTGTACTTGGCCTGTCTGTGGAGATTACATAGGCATACATGGAAAAGAACCTGACTAGCGCTGCATGCACAATTTGAGCTCTCCTTTTAATGTTATGCGGGGTTGTAGTATATCAGCAAACTTAGCACTAGTATATGGTACAGCCACTGACAGGTTACTGTTGTTATCTTCACCATCTGTTAGGATGTAAGGTCCCCCACGGCCAGTTAATTGAGACAGTCTGTTTCCATCTCAGAAGCTTAGCTGTAGAAAATTTTCTTTCACAGCAGCAGGAGAAGAGCTCCAAGGTCATTCACAATGATGTCAGCCTCCTTTTAACATAACACCACCTCTGTTATAGGAGAGCATCTAGATAATGCATTTCAAGAGTGTTTTAAAATCTTTTTTCTATCTGAGGAAGCTTTGCTCCCTATACAAGTGAGTCCCAATGGATAGACTCCTTTAAGAGACCTTGGTTGACATCCTGTTGGTGACATACACAGGCTTGACTGGAAGTTACAGTTATGTATCCTTCTTTGGTCACTGTAGATGGAGTTATTCACCATGCATATTGAGTATAAGGGGACTTATTTAGCTTGTTTGACAGTGCTTGTGACTTTTTCTGCTAAACAGGAGAACTCCTGGAGAGCTAAACTGATAGTGAAACCTTTGAAATAGAAATATTTCAGATATAAAAAATTATTTTTTTCCAAGATGGATTGGTGGTTTTCCTTGCTGCTAGAACTGTCCTAAGGCAATTTGATGCTAGAGACAGAAAATTGAAATAGATCCCTCCAAACTAAAAATGTAATCTTTTAGATATTTCTAAGATAAGGTCCTCATTAAATCTTTTTCTGATGCAGCAGTTAGTTTTGTATTTATGTATACACGCACTTTGTGAGGGCATTATTCTTTTTAGGCCTCAGTTGAATTATTACTGAATTGTTTAATCTTGGTGTATATACTTTATTGTAGAGTAGTTAAATTGGTTTTGTGATAATTTAATGAGAAATCTTAACCTTAAATAAATAAATATTGGTTAGTTAAACTCTGATTTTGTTGTAAGCTATGTTGAACATGCTTTTATTGTAATAATGAGATATAAATAAATATGTCTTGATGATTATGATGATAATTAACAGTTAAATATTCAGAGCCTAAAATTTGCTAACTAGGGTATTTGGTACCTTCAGTCTTATTCCTAAACTAACCCTTGCTATACTACAGTTGTGTTGGATTTTTATAGATGTCTTGTGAGTGATAGAAGATAGGTAGCATATTATATTTCATTAGCCCAAGTTTTGTCAATTAGTACCTTTTGACAAAGGAATCAGATAGAACTGTCCCAGAAGAAAGACAGAAAGAGAGAGAGAAAGAGAATAGCAAAAGAGACAACACGTCAAACTTTCTTCTCAGTTTATTCACCCATTTTTGGCAGGTAGAAAGAGGTTAGACAAACTCTGATTCTCAGGAATTACTAAGCCACTGAAAAATGTCTGAAAGGATATAGTCCCACAATTGCTGTGTTTCTGCCCCCTTTTAGAATAAATGAATCAGAAGTTATTGTTCTCTATGCTCAGATTTTTATGTTCTGTTCTGTATCAGATGAGAAGTTCTCTGGAGGTCTCAGTTTTAGATGTCTTAAATGTGAATATCATTTCCTCCCTGTTTTGAAGATGCAGAGGTAGCTGAGGTTGTTCAAGGAGTTGAATGCAGTTCTAGTATTAGGAGTCAGGTTGGGGATTTTTGCCAGCTGAATGAAAATTCCATGTGTAGAGCCTCAGTCCGAAGGGCCAAACCTACAACCACTCTCTCCACTGTCATTTCCTGTTTGTGGGAACAGAAAGAACTGATGAAAAGATAATTTTGGAGCCTATGCAATTGTGAAGAGGCGATCAGTTCTCTTTATCTTGGGGAAAACTGAGTGTGTCTGTGGGGGCTTACATTGGCAATGGGTGCATATTAAGGTTGCCAGCATCCTGCCTTCACTCTACCCAATTTCTCTCAGGAAATATTGGTGGGTGAGCTCATGATTACAATTTTTGGTTTGGCTTGGACAACCAAAAACCAGTTGTGCAGTTTCTTTCCCTTTTTGCAGTTTCTTCTGTTGCACTGGAATAGCTGCAGTAACCTTTTGTGGAAGTTAGTGAAGCAGGAGAGGGCACGCAATCTCTCCCAGCTTCTTCTCTCAGATGTAAATTAGACCAACGTCTATAAGCCACGTAATTAAAACAAAACAAAACATATGGGTGGTCCATCAGGACCGGAAATGCCCAAGACTCACTCCTGTGCCCTGTCAGGTATATAAGACATTTTGCCCTGCCTTCACTTATTTTATGTGGGCAATCTCTGATGGTCCCTGGGTCATGGCAAGCCACGTATTCTACACACACATACACACTCAAAAACCCTCACAAGAAATAAGCTTTCATCCAAAAAGGGCTTTTTTGGAAGCAGGAAGCACATTTTTTCTAAACAATGATGTACTGGCCTGAAACAGGCTGGAGGGAAGTGATAGTCTTTAAATGGCAAATACTCCTGAGGCCTTTGACGGGCATGATTTGCCATTTGTGGATGGAGTTGAGGGTTGGGGAGGTGTAATGGACGTGGGGAACCTCACAGGAGTGCTGGAAGGAGGCATGTGTAGCTGATGCGACACACCATCTGGGGTCCTCTTTACACTGAGCAATTTTCTTTACATGCCATGGCAACTTCCTGTGGAATCTTGGGGGTTGTGGTTTTTCAGAGGCAACAGGACTCTCTCACTGAAAATTCTAAGTTCTCTTCCCTAAACTGGATTTCCCAGGATTCCATAGGATATTGCCATGGCAGTTAAAATGGCATATAATGCTAAAATTCTGTTGTGTGAATGGACTCCTGAGGCACAAGAATGCATTGAAAAAGGAGAGCGTAACATACCTGGCAAACCTCTGACCTCCCAAGTTGCAGCATTTCCATGAAATGAAAGACAATTGCATAACCTCCAAAAAAGAAAATACTTGCATCTTAAGCCTGGGCACCTTTTTTTTTCTGGAGTTACACATATCTCCCTGCAACGCACAATATAAAAAAAGTGAGAGAATTTTGGGAAGACAAGTAAAGCAATGTCTGTAATAACACAGAACATACCAAGTATTGACTTTATATTTAAGACACATGAAGATTTATAGTCCTTTGGGGGTAAATATTTATCTGTCAGATCAATAAGTCTTGATTTGTACTAAGCTGAAAATCAATAGTTACTTATTATACCAATCTGATCTGGAGATGCCAGCTGAGATTCTGGAAGTGCGACATTGCTGCTGTTGTACTTCTTGTGCTGCATAACCTAGAATGAATGAAGCAAAGGGATTGTTAAATATTGGTGCTCATTATGGTTTTATATGGGGGATTTTGAGGATATTTTTAATCTGTTTGGTAACAGTTTACACATTATCGTAAGCTGGTGGTGGCATGGTTATGAGAAGGTCCTACTCTCTATTTTGCCACAGACAGAGGTGGAGATAGTGGTAGTACAAGACAGAGCTTTCTTGATGGCAGCATTGCAAGGGAGGTTTAGCCATAGCTTAGGAAAGTAATTGTTGAAAAATAACTAATTACAGTTATAATACAAAGCCCCCTCCCTAGCATTTTATTATAGTCACAGCTTCTTTGCTTTCCTTTTTCACAAAACCAACCAAAATAATTACTTCTAGGTATCTTAAATATACAGGTAAATGCCATGGGCTGCTGGCCTGTGCTATAAACCATACCCTGTTGCGGTGTCAGCAAAGACCGTTATTTTTAGTCAAACAGTTTTTTGGGGTTGAAGTTTTTTTTAAGTATTGTTTGGATTGTAGTGCCTTTTTCTTGCTTCTTAGAGTCTTTCAACTGCATGTTTTAAGTTGTTCTAAGAGTGTGAATAGTTTGTTTCTATTTTGATGGATGTTTTGTATGGTTTTAACTGTGTTGTACTTGCTCTAATCTTTAAGCCACTTTGAGTCCCAGAGGGCAGGCTATAGATGATGAGATGATGATGATGATTATGATGATGATTGTGCTCCTATTTGGGAAAAAGACAAATAAATATTAAAATATATACAGTCATCCACATTTGTTGGGTTAGGGGCTTACTGCCACCTCCACCTCCCCATGGAAGCGAAAAAACTGTGAATAACTCTAGGCCTTCCTAAACCGTATTTAACACGCACGAAAAGTATGATCACCATATTCAACCCACCGTGGATTCCTTTGAGGCATCAGGGTTCCTTCACAAGGCAGAAGTGGGGGGCTAGGGGGGCTTGCTGCTACCTCCACTGCTGCCGTACACCATTTTAAATAGGGACTTACAAGCCTCATTCACAGTTTCTCAAGCTCACGAGGTTTGCAGTGTCTATTAAAAACAGCCTAGGGCAGCAGCAGAGCTGATAGCAAGTAATCCATAAATAATCAAATCTGCAAAAGTAAAACCCGCAAATGTAGAGGCTGACTGTACTGCAATGAAGGCTTTTGTCTTGTGTTCTTTTACAGGCGGCCTCGCATTGGCACAGGTCCTATTTTTTTACGTGAAGTATCTTGTTCTTTTTGGTGTTCCTGCACTCGTCATTCAAATGGATGGACTCACGCCTCTTGCTTTACCTCGCTGTGTGAGCACCATGTACAGTTTTTGTGGAATGTGGAGGTGAGCTTGATTTTCATCACTCATATTCACCACAAATTTCTTTTCTTTTCTTTTCTTTTTTAGTGTAATGGTAGATTTGTGTTGCATTGAGCTTGGATGTCCTGTGTCACCTCGCGGCCTACAGGAACACCTGCACATTGATAAAATGTTCCATGATGTTGTCATTTCTCACTGCTTCTCTTTGTAGGCTTTTAAAAATATCCTTCCATTTGATAATTGCTTTCTCCTGTCATGGAGGTGAAGATATGTCTGCCTTTGGGATGTTCATCATCTTAATGATTAGAATGGGATCCAAATTGTTTAGCTCTGCTGATCTGATAATTATTTTCTCCTCACAACTTTATGAAATATGAGTCCTTTTTTTTTCATTATTGTCCCCTTGAAAAAGATGCTTTTGTGTAGAAAAATCAGACAGGGAAGGATAAGTAATATCTGATCAGGTAACCCTTTTAGGGGTAGTATTGAGGAATGATCATTTTCACAGTGCCAAAGGAAAGGTAATGGGCTTTGTTCAGGAAAAAGTAACTTGAGAGTTCTTTCAAATGTCTACTGATTTTACTGAAACTTTGTCTAGATTTGTACTTCTCTGCTATTGTGCACAGGATACAATGATGGTGGGCAGACTTTCTTGTCTAGGGAAGGTGGGTTTACCTGTGTGTGTAGAGGTCACAGTCTTCTGAGATTGGATGTGCAGTCCATTCTCCACAACCTGGCTTTAGTCAGCTGATAACTGTGTCCCCCAGTGTTTCTTGTCACATATGTATGATTTGTCAAGGCCACCACTCCTAGATAGCATAGATCTTGCTCCTTGATTTATGCCATGGCATACAAATCCTTGTGGTATGTTTCATGGGATTGGTGTTAAACAGTGTTCCTTGGCTGGAGCTAGTCCAAAATGCTTGTAAGGAAATCTATAAAGCCCAGATCTTGGAGGAAATATTTTCTGAACTACAACTCCCAGAATCCTACAGTAGGCACAGCCACTGGCCAAATTATCTGGGGGATTCTGGGAGTTTTTGCTCAAAAGTAAATATTCTAAGTTTCGATAAAAGATTTTATGGACATAAGAAGAAACAGCACTTGAGTGCTCTGGACTCAGCCTTAAGCCTAGGAGGTGAAGTCTTGGTATTGGTCAGAAGCGTGTTTGTACTGTTAAAGTTAGTGTACCAACTGCACCTGTTTCTTGTGATGTCAGCTCTGGCCACGGTGACACATGCCTTGATTACATCCCCTTTGGGTTCCTGTAACACACTCAGTTTGCACTGCCTTTAGAAACTGTTCAGACACTGCAGTGGGTCCAAAATGCTATGACCAGACTGCTAACTGGGGCTGATTAGGGGGAACATATAACTCCTGTGTTAAATCAGCTTCGCTGGCCACTGGTTCATTTTTGGATACTATTCAAAGTGCTTTATGACCTCTAAGGTCCTACATGGCTTGGATCCAGACTGTCTGAAAGTCCTCATGTCACAGTATGAGCCTGAGTTTTAGGATCCTCAGGGGAGTTCTTTATATCAGTCCCATCACCATCATAGACACATCTGATGAGGACAGAAGAGAGAGTCTTCATCATGGTTGCTTCCAGACTGTGGAATTCTCTGTCAGAGGAGGCTGCAACGTTTTGTTCTACCATTTTTTAAATGGCATGGATTCCATATTCGAAGCTCAATTTGTTTTTGCCCTCTGTTCATAGTGAGTTATTTAACCATTCAAATGGTAAATACTATATTGAAAACAGAGTTTTTAGAAGCTGGGATTTTTTTCAACTACCACTCATAGAATCCTTCAACCAGCACTGTCATTGCCTGGGGAGTTCTGGGAATTGTAGCCCCAAAAAAGTAACCTTTCTGGGCTCTACTTGAAAATCTAGAAATTAAACTCTCTGAGCAATGATTGAAAGAGATGTGTTTATTCAACCTGGAGAAGACAAGGCTAAAGAGAAGCATGGTGGCATTGTTCAAATAGCTGGTAGTTGGACTATAATCACTAGGTGAAAATGTAAGGGAAGTAGATTTTGCCTCAACATTAGGAGAGACCTCCTAAGGGCTTGAAAATAATACTACTTTGAGCCAACCCCCCCAGCAGGTCCTACTAGCCATTGGAGATTTAGGGAACTGAGGGGGGGGACTACACCCCCCATTTTTTTCTATAAAAAAGACTAAAACATCAAATGCAACTGATTTATTTACAATTTTAAATGGCACATAAGACAGATCCAGTGATAGTCGTATTCATTATATCCTTTACAATAAGAAAGAGGGTGGGACAAAATAAATTAATTACTAATAATATCCCTCTGTGAATTGAGATGTACTTGAAGGGGAGATACTGTGCTACTATTCTGAGTAACATGAATATATATTGTATATACAAATATTGTAGAAACTAGATTCTGTTTAGGCATGTCTTCTTTGGTCAACCTTCTGTTAAATCTGTTTTTTTCCCCCTAGCTTTGGGTCCCTGGTCCTAGATCTGCACTTGCAGAAGGTTTAAAAGCCCCTCACATTTCAAATGCAGTTCTTCTTGCTAGATCAGGAATCACATACATTCCTATCAGAGAGGTGTAATCTGATGCTACTTTTAGACAGTTTGGACAGTTCTTTGAAATTTCAGTTAGAAATGAATCCCTTCTTGCCTTACCTATTATTGACACTTTCAAATATGTCAGGATCTGTAAAGAGTATACCAGCAGCTTTATGCTGCCTGTAAGGATTTCTGGATTGTGACCATGGTTGAGAACATCAGACATTCTGTTTGATAAACTAATCATTAAAAACCACCTCCAGGGATTTGCAATTCTTCCAGGACTTGCAAATGAATCATTTAAAAATAAAATAAATCTAGAAGCCTAATGGGCACATAGATTTGAAGGAGCTGACTTGAAAAAAAATTGCAGACTTAAAATAAAAAGGGTCTGTTCTCAAAGCGCATTTTCAAGGTAAATGCTAAAGAGGGTCTGTTTAAGAAAAAAAATGGACATTAGCCTTTTCAATACGATCAAGATGATTTGGCATAGTGCCTTCCTTTCCTTTCCTTCTGTGTCTGGCATCAGTCACATCAGAACTGCCATGCACCAGCTTGCTTCCTTGTGAGTTATGTGTCAGCTGATCCTTGGGAAGACAGAGATAGCTGGGTCTGTGGCCATTTCCGCACTAGACTGTTACAGCGCTATTATTCCACTTTCAATGCCCTATGGAATCCTGAGGTTTGCCTTGAGACCCCTCCCTAAACTGCAAACTCCAGGGTTCCATAGGATGTTGAAAGTGAAATAATAGCACTATAATAGTCTAGTGCGGAAATGGCCTGTGTCTCCCCTTCTTATTGTTGGTTTTGTTCTTGCAACTAGTGAGGTGGTGGTGGTAAGTTATAGGTTTATTTAATAGAGTTCTTCCCTGCCTTTCAAGGCACAGGCTCCACATAGCATATTATTGACATACTTTGAAATACCAAATAAGCCACCATACTATTAAAAAGTACTTTAATAATACTATAAACATATTCATGCTATAAAAATTGTAACATCATTAATGGGTTGGAATGTTAATTTTTGTAATAAAAATTTAGGGCTAGGATGAATCCAGAATTTTCCAGATCTGAATCCCTGGAAGGTTCTGGGAATCCATGAATCTCACAAATCTCAAATCTTTCAAATCCTTTTTTTAAAAAGGGTTGAAAAAAGCAAGGGAAAGAAGGATAATCTTGGGCAAGACACACTCTCTCAGCCTCAGCAAAAGCCTGTCAAAGGCAAACCTCCCTCTGAAGAAATCTGGCCAGGACAACTGTCATAGTTTTGCCTCAGGATCTCCCCAGATTGAAAATAACATGAAGGCCCTTTCTATGCAGGCAGGAAAATGTGGATTATTAATCCCACATTTTCCTGCCTGTGTAAACAGGGCCACATACTGCAGTACAGAGATAATCCAGGTCAAAACTGACTTTTCTTTGCATAGCTCCATATGGCATCTTGGGGTCTGTAGTTTGCTGATGCACCAGCACACTTTGGCAGAGAAGGTTGTGACACCTAGTAAAACTACAAACCACAGAATTGTGTATGAAAGAGGTTTGCAAGGGAGCTATGAGGTGTGCAAAGGAATCTTTCAGCTGTCTTTGAAATCTCAAGCCTGTCCCTTCCAGTCAAGTGCTGAACTTAAATATGAACTGTTCAATTTAAATACCTTAGAATACAACCCCAGATGTAATTTATGAAATTGTTAGCAAAGGCCATTATTACTTCAAGGGAAAAACTCACCTACTTGCCATCTCCCCTTCTGTGTCTGGTCTCCCAGGTTTTCAGGTGTCCTGGTCTCCAACAAACTATTTGGTTGGTGGATTCAAGAGATTCAGTTTGCCTATTTTGGCGCAGGGATTCAGATTTGCAAATCTCGAATCCTTACACAGGATTCGAGGATTCAGTTGGCCCATCCCTATAAAAATTATACAATTAATTTGTTATATTAATAATTAATAAGATACTATTCAAGTGTTAGTTCCAAATTTAAAAATCAGTTAAAATATTTAAAAGCAACTAGCTCTCCAAATTACTCCGCACTCCTCATCAATAAAATTAGACAATTTAAACATTTAACAAATTTGAAATATTGAGCAAACTGTGGTAACATCCTAACTGTAACATGCTATGTTCAGTCTCAAGTCATTTGAAGAGGTGAAGCGGATGTGTTTACCTGCAATATATGGAAAAGTACGTTTTGGAGACTGCAGTAGTCTCGAATGTTTGTACGTGTTCTTTGTATAGCTAAAATTCTAACTAAATTTGGAACTAACTGACTAAAGGAGTTGGGATTGGATTTGCTGTAGCAGCCTATCATGAGACTTGGAGAATCATGTTATCGTTCTTATAATAAAGAAAGACATTACATTGTGCTGTGATTCATAGCATTAAGTACTAACAGGTCTGTACAGTGTGGTGTTGTCTCCATTGTTTTTGATGAGATATTGTAGGAAAGAGTCATAAAAGATGAAAATGTTTACCAAAGTGTTTTTGTTTTTGCTGTCTTGTGGTTTCAAAGAAAGAGAGAAGTAATGAATTATGGAAGAGATAGAATCATTAGAGTGGCTTAACAATGGACCCATTTAGATGAAATTCTCCTCTTTGAGACTCTCAGTTGCATTTGTTTAATTATTTCAACCAAAGAGCAATTTTGTCAATGTTTCCCATGATTGCCCTACCACTCGTTCGGTCTAGTCCTTGGACTGATGGGATTTTGCAACTGCGTCCCATTAAAAAGTTATTACGTTTTGGCCTTCCAACAAGGAGTTGCTCATCTGTCAACAATTCTTTTGGCTGGAAAGAAACTGTGCGGTATTACCACTTCTGTGCAGAACGTCAAATCACCAAATTATTTATTTCTTGGAGGCCCTATGGGAGAGGTAACATTTGAACTCTCTCAGCACCTATAAATTATCAGTGTGCATTACCTGAATGCCAATCTCTGCATTTCTCACATCTCTCTGACATTGCAAATTGAAAAGCAGCGCAAGTACAGATGATTTATAACCAGCTTGATTGACAGAGCATGAAAAAATTTACAAATGAAAGTTACAGACAATGAAATGTCCTGAGAAGCATATAGTTGCAATGAACTTCTTACAATTCTTTGTGTGGCTATAATCCAAAGAAGGGTTGAGATGTACCCCAACAGGTTCTGTGTGTAAAGAAGGGACTATGATCTAGACGAAGCCACCATTTTTCAGAGAATCAAAAGAGGTTAAAGAGATGTACTTCTTCTTATGGTATACATTTCTTTGGGTTTGTCACCTGTTCTGGCTAAGAAGTTTAGAACAGTACAAAACCCTGAAAAACCTGTTTACTAGAAGTGAAAATCAAGAACTGAGGTAAAATTCTTTCTTTCTCAGTTTTTCTCAGAGCCACCATGGTGTAGTGGTCTGAACACTAACTCTGTGAAACTCAGCCATGGAAACCCACTGGATGGCCTTGAGAAAGTCACACTTTCCCAGACTTAGAGGAAGGCAATGGTACAGTCCCTGTGGATAAACTTTGCCAAGAAAAATCCAGGATAGCCTCATCTTAGAGTCACCATAAGTCAGAAACAACTTAAAGGCACATGGCAACAACTGATTTTCCATCCAGTACACCAGTGCCAAAGTATGTTTGGTGTGGGTATGCGGGAAGAATTTTGGTAATTTTTCTGAATGAAGAAGGTGAAAGCAAAAGTTTTTAGGGGAGGATTGTTGTTGGCAGTTTCTTTCTTTTTTTTGGCCTCACACATCATTTTTCTGCCTGGAACAACCCCCTATGTCACTAGTTATATGTGATTCCCCACTAGAGTTGTAAAGAACATTCACATATTTTGTAATCCTTGTTCTCTTAAAACAATCGACTGCTGCAGTGAGATTTAAAAAAGTAGTGTTCCCCTCTAGTACCCCCTTGTCATTTTGGTAGGTTTTGTTCAAAACTTTTATTGTGTATTCAACCATTCAAAAAATGGAAAAACAAAAACAAACAAAAAAAAATGCCAAGAAAGAAAAAAAATTCTCATGATCTCAGCCAGCAAGGTGAAAATGTTTGAAGTTTTTCCTCTCACATCCAAGATAGAAATAAAGATTTATTTTCGTATCTCCTACTTTTGTCCCTAATCAAAAGCAGTGCTATTTCAACCAAACCGCTTGTTGTTCTCTGTGGGTGGGAGCAAAATGATCAGTGCAAAATCATTTGACTCTGTCCTGAGTTTGAGGATCCATTTGCCATGTGTCAGGAAAAGTTGCCATCCCAGGATCACAATGCAAAGCCGTGTAGAGAAGTACTGATTATGTGGCTTGTGGCTACAGTTTGGCATCTTTGCTACTTATGTCCAGTTGCTAACTCAGATTTACACTTCCTTATTTTTTATTTTCTGAGAGGAAAAAAGAGGTATTTTTATTGTTTTTTATTCATTTGCTGTGTGGTGAACAATGCCTGTCAAGTAATAATTACTCATAATCTTTGCACAGATGGGATTTGTGTATTTATTTGTGTGTTAAAGAGCAGTTGATGACCAACTGTGTTGCAAAGGATAGACAAGAGGCAGAATTTCCCATGGCTACTGGTGAATTATGAGTCAATTTCAATTATCTAAAAAATCCTATGGAGTTAGCCCTCTGCTTCCCTTGAGTTATGACTCCTTCATGCCTTTACAGTTAAAATAATGAATCACAGTTACCCAAGGGGGTTGAGGGATATTTTATTTGTTTTCTGCAGTCTTTGGAGTATTGCCATCAGTAGTGTAAGGCAAAAACAAAATCTTCACACTGAGAATATCGGTATGGCTATCACAGGTGCAGCAGGCCATTGAAAGAATTATTGATTACTGCTGTGATCACTGGAACTTACTCCCAGGTAACTTACCTAGAACTACATCCAGAGATTTTTTTTTTAAATATCTCCTCTGTCAAAAAGAATGGCATTCTGAAGTAAGACTGTGACTCAGTGAATGCATACATGCATTGCATACAGAAAATCACAGGCTGAATCTATGGCATCTGGTGGAGTAGGCAAAATGTGGCCCTTTAGAGGTCAGATCACAACTCCCATTAGTGTTAGCTGGCATAGACAATAGTGAGAAGTTCTGGGAATTGTAATTTAACAACATCTGGAAGGCTGCACTCTTGCCCATTCCTGCCTCACAGAGCTAGTGTCCTTCAATGTAGATTAGGTGGTGTTTGTGGCCCTCCAGATGCTTCCAATTTCTGTGTAGTAATTGAAAGTTGGACGGTGAAGAAAAGCTCACAGGAAGAAGATCAATTCATTTTAAATGTGGTGCTGAAGGAGAGTTATGGATACCATGGACTGCTAGAAAGGCAAACAGATGGTTCTTAGAGCAAAGCAACCCTGAACTCTCGCTAGAAGCCAAAATGATTAAACCCAGTCCTGTTGTACTTTGGAATTACCATAAGGTGGCATGGCTCATTGGAAAATATTATAATGCTTGGTGAAGTTGAAGGCAGTAGGGAAGGAGGACGATCACAATACAGATGGAGAGATTCTATCAAGGAAGCCATGAGCCTGAGAAGAGTGGTTGAGGTACAGGGCTCCTGGAGATCTCCCAGTTATAGGCTTGCTATAGGTAGAAACTAATTCTCACCTTCTTCCACCGATGGAAGCCATTCAAGTGATAGAAGAGTCTGTTTGGATATAACTCACAGTCCTCTTCCAGGATGTGGCGGTGCACTGGCAGCATACTGGTGTGATGTCACACCACATCCGGTCACCGTTTTTGACCAGTTTTCAGCCAGTTTGCCAGCTGGGAAAGCAAGATCATTTAATTTTGCAAGTGATTTCCTAGCATTCTGGGGAGGAAAAAATATTCAAAAATCAGTACAGGGAGATTTTCTTCTTTAAAAAATTGGAGAGGAGCTTTGAGAGCCTGGTGGCTGCTTCAAAGGTTGCACTTCTACCATCCCTTCCTTTGAAGGTGAGAAGACAGATTTAGACACCTTTAGAGCGTTGCTTTTAGCTTCATTTGTCCTGTTTTCTTCAAGTCTCAAATTTACACCAATATTTAAGATAATTTGGGTTCCATTTTTTTTAGTGTGTCCTAATGTTACAGGGTATCCACTTCAGCCTTTACTTCTACAAGGATGATGCTGTTGCTGCTGTTATAGTTTTAAAAAAATTAGTATAGTGAGATGTCCCATGCTAATTTTGAAACACTGGCATGCCTGCATTTGAAACCCTCTGAAGTTATGTAGGCTGTAAGACATCCTTTGACTTAGCGTATATCTACAGTTGTGCCTTTAAGTTGACTCCAACTTATAGTGTGCCTTAGGCAACCCTATCATAAGGGTTTTCTGGCAAGATTTATTCAGAGGGGTTAGCCATTGGCTCCCACTGAGGCTGAGAGATTGTGACTTGCCCAGGGTCACCCACTGGATTTCTACGACTGAACAGGGGTTCGAACTATGACCCTAGTTTGATACTTACACTACTGTACCAAGCTGGCTTTTGGGCCTTCAGGTCATTTCTGACTTAGGTGAATTTATCAGGTGAATTTATCCTGGGGTTTTCTTGACAAGATTTTTTTTTTAATTTGGAGAATGTTTGCTACTGTCTTCATCTGAGGCTGAGGAAGTGTGACTTCTGTGAGGCTGACAGCGTGACTTCCCAAAGATTACTCAGTGGGTTTCCATGGCTGAGCAGGGATTTGAAAACTGGTTTCTCAGAGTGCTAATCCAACACTCAAACCACTAGACATGCTGGTTCTGTGTTATTGACATTATGGTATTGTGCTATGGAACTCTAAATGCTATGAAATTTCTGTAATTGTGTAGCATAGATACACTGTATGTTCTTCAGAGGTAAGGATGTAAGTCTTTGACTATTTCCTCCTCTCATTTGAGGACAAAGACTCCAGAATTCCTTCCCTGCCGTGAAATAAAAATGAATGTTTCTGTGCAGTTTTTCTCCAGTATTCCAAGTGTTGAGAAATACATTTTAAGCATGGGAAATGAATAATGGTGAATATTCTTTCCATCTCTAGAAGTAAGGAATTTTTAGTAACTGTTTGGTTCTAGTTATGTGGGCTCCTAGGTTTGCGCACTAATGTAGGGGTAAATTGGGAGCATCCTTTAACAACCAGCAATCTTCTGGCTGGGTAACTTCTAGGGACAGAGAAAGCCAACTAATTTCCAATCAGTGTATGCATTAAAGAACCAAACAGAGGGAGGTTCCAAAATAGTTGTGACAGTTTTAGAATTCAAAGGACAAACAAATATTTATCTCATTAAAAAAAATCAGGCTCCTAACTTTCCAAAGCAGCTTTCAAGTAAAGGAGAGTTCTTGGCCTCCTGGAAGCCAGTTTAGGTGAGTTGTGCCTCTTTCCTATCCCTGTGAAGACAAAGGAAATGTCCTTGACAACCAACAGTATTTCTTCGTAGAGTTGGGCAGCTCTCAGTGAGGAATATTCATGCTTCATAGCAAGGAGGATTTTGATGTGCTTTCTCTATGGGATTGCTAGGAGGCTGATTCAGATAAGAATGTCCATAAAAATGGAAACTAGAATTTGCAGATCAGGCTCGGAAAAGCTACTTTCTTGCATTGTAAACTCCCAGAATCTCCACTAGCTGGTTCTATTTTTGTGTATTTGGGGGGGGGGGGGGAATCCTGATAAAACAATATTTCCAACTGCTGCTGCAAATACTTGGTTCTATTTTTTTTCAGCGATATCTCCCAAAACAGATGAGGTATGTGTGGGGTTAAATTTGTTAAAGTTTCAGATCCTATTTTTTATTGAGATCTAAACTCCTTTGCTCTGATTTTCTTTTTCAAATAATGCAAAAGTAGCCCAGATAGGGTGCAATTCAGGGTGAAGGAAGGACAGGGTAGAGAAGCTGTATCACACTTCCTATCCAACCTCAAATAGCCTCCTAAGTCTGGTGGGAGAAATGAAGTTGGGGAGGGGGGTCATAGCAAGCTCACAGTAGTCAGAGCATATAACAGTGAGTTTAATTTTTTTCCCATCTTCTGGAAGTTTCTCTTTGTCAGTGGAGGAATGTATGTGTCCGTTCTAACCCACTCAGCCAGTCTCTGTTACATAGAATTATTAAATTGCAGAGTTGGAAGAAACCACAAGGGCTATCGAATCCAATCCCCTGCCATGAAGGAAGGCACCATCACAGCATTCCTGACAGATGGCCATCCAGCCTCTGTTTAAAAACTTCCAAAGAAGGAGATTCCACCACACTCTGAGGCAGTTCATTTCACTGTTGGACTGCTCTTACCATCAGGAAGTTCTTCCTAATGTTTGTGTAGAATCTCTTTTCCTGAAGTTTGAAGCCGTTGCTCCATGTTCTAGTCCCCGGGGCAGGAGAAAACAGGCTTGCTCCATCCTCCATGTGACATCCCTTCAAATGTTTAAATATAGCTATCATGTTGCCTCTTAACCTTCTCTTTTCTGGGTTAAACATACCCAGCTCCCTAAGCCTCTCGTCGTAGGATATGGTCTCCAGGCCTCCTACTGTTTTGGTCACCCTCTTCTGGACACATTCCAGTTTGTCAGTATCCTTCCTGAATTGCTGTAATTGTCTGCTTCATGCTTCTTTTTCATCAGCAGAAAAAAAAAATGTGATTTCTGGATCTTTCCCTTGGGCAAAAAAGGAGATCAGGGAAGGTGATCTTAAGCTGAAAGAATCATGATGGAAAGAAAGTCAGTGGCCTCTCCCCACTCACCTATAGCTCATGGTCTGTTGGCTGTTTTTGTTTGTTTTTTAAACTTAACATCAGCACAGAGTTCCTTGTTGTGTGAGCCTGAGCACTAGGCTTGGTGAATGAGCCTCATTCTACCTCCTACCGGTGAACATAAACTTTTGCTTAGCGTATAATTTTCCTTTTATGACTGTTCCAAGTATATGGGTGGCTTAGTGTTTAAACTTTCTTGCTCGCCATCTTAATAGAAGAGTCTCTTAATTTGAAGAATATAGTAGCTATAGGGAATATGCAGGCATGAAAGAGAAGGGAAGTGTAATGCTGGGGCTGGGCAAAGTGTGGCCTGTACATTGTGGCCCACCATCTCCCCCAAATCCTGAAGTCTGAAAACCTCCTTGTTGTTTTCCTGAAAGAAGGCTAGCTGCATAACCAGAAGCCCATGTGGGGCATAATTGAAATAATAGCCTTTTTCAAAAACTTGAAGCCAGAAACTTTCTTTTTTAAAGGTTTTTTTCAGTCCTGAAACAATCTTAAAGGTGTTTGAGGTAGCCTTAAAATGACAAATACTCCCTCTTCAGATTTGCCATTTTTTCAGCTATTTTTTCCCTGGCATAAACGTGTAGGTACAGCTCACCAGCTCATGAAGAAGAAGAAAATGGCCTGAAGACCCTCAAGAGTGACCATTGTCTGGTCCATTATCGTACAAACTTAAACTCAGAGAAGATCCCAGTGAACCAAATAGGGCTTAATTCTGAGTAGAAACATGTAGGATTGCTCTGTATCCTGCACAGGTATAGCACATCACTTGAAAAGCAGACTTTTTTCTTAATATATTTTTTTAAAGTCAGGGGCCTACATCCAAAATTGCATAGTGCCCAGTTAGTGCTAAGGGACTTTCTTCTCTGACTTTTCCCCTGCAGCCTTCTACACCATCTGAAAACCTGTTTCTCAGCCCCTGTCCATAGTTCTACGCTGATGGAAGCAATTCTGTCAGTGGATCAAACTGATCAACGATGAGGAACAGCAGCTGTGTAAATAAGCTTACGAAATTTACCAGACAGCCAAAATTCTTCCCAGCCTCCTAAGGACTGGTAGAGGAAGGAAAGAGAGCTCTCTGTGCCCTCTAGCTACCCACTGCTTCCTTCTTCTTGCTATCTGCTTGGTTTCTATGCTGGGTTTGTAGCAGAGCCTTTTGCTTCATTTTATCAGCCTCAAATGTGCACTGGACAAGACCTTTTTCAATAATGCTTTGCAAAATATGGAAAATAAATACCTGAACTCTGCTAACATTCTACTATCACCAGGATTGTTGTACCTGGAGTGAGTTGCTTTGTACCCTGCTTCTGATTCTGGCTAGCATCTCATCTGCAGTGTCTTCAATTCCCTGAAATCTAACCAAATAGCCATTCTTTATCCTCTTGGGAGTTATTCAGCAGCTCAAGCTTGAAAGGAAAGAAAGGGCAAAGACAAGCTGACACTTTCTTCTCCCTTCTTCTGTGCAACAATTTTTGAAGGCAACACTGATGTTTTCTGTCTTTTGGTCTCCCTCGCTCTCTCTGTAAATCCAACAGCTGTATAAAATAAATATTTCATAATAATTGAGGGCTTTAAAATCATACTGGCCTGCTTCTCCCCAGTAGGACTGAGCTGTTTATGAAAGACCGTTTTAATGCTGCAAACGTCTTTCACCAAACTATTCCACTGTTCTCCCCCTCCACCCCAGTCTACAAAGAGCAGATAATATTTGAAGTGCAGCGAAGGCTTTCCTTCTCAAGCCTTCCTGTGTTTGAAAGAGCTGTCTGTGGTGCTGAAATATTCTAGTTGTAGGGACTCAGCCCATCAATGAATAAGCAACTCCTATTTGACATTCAAACTTAAAAGACAGCATTACCTGTCTGAGAAACTGGAATGAACTAGCAGTTGGACCAGCCTTGGAAATGGCATGAATATTTTGGCTGCCTTACATCAAGCATCTAGCGACCGTCACTAGGCAGATTCTCTCACATGTTGTAGTCGTGCTCCCTGCTTTTGATCGTACAGCTACTCTCCATCTGTTTATTTTTGTTCTTCAAGGGCATAGCTGTCTGTGCCCTGCTTGTATAATTAAGGAACAACCCTCGCCTTAATCTAAACAGTACACTTTATTTAAAACAAGTTCTCACAAAGCAGTTTGTTGGGACTGCTGTGTTCTTTCTGCCTAGCTCACATAGTGAGGGTGACTTCTCTCCTTTTCCTGACCTTCTTCCAAACTCCATCTCTTTACTGTGGCTGTTTATACTTCTGAGGTCCAGACTTGGACGTGCTGCATTTCTCCTTATTCATCCCTGAAATATGTGTGTGCAGCTAGTTACGAATGAGAAACAGAGAATCGTTTCTATGCATTGTTGTTGTTAGAATCATAGAGTTGGAAGAGACCACAGGGGTCATCCAATCCAACTCACTGCCACGCAGGAACCCCCATCAAAGCACTCCTGATGGATGGCCATCCAGCCTCTGCTTAAAAACCTCAAAAGAGGGAGACTCCACCACACTCCGAGGAAGCATATTCCACTGCTGGACAGCTCTGACCGTCAAGAAGTTCTTCCTGAGGTTTAGGTGAAATCTCTTTTCCTGTAGTTTGAATCCATTGCTCCTTGTCCTAGTCTCTGGAGGAGCGGTAAACAAGCCCGCTCCCTCCTCAACATGACATCCCTTCAGATATTTAAACATGTCTATCATGTCCCCTCTTAGCCTTCTCTTTTGCAGACTAAACATCCAGCTCCCTAAGCCATTCCTCATAGGGCATGGCTTCCAGACCCTTCACTGTTTTGGCCACCCTTCTCTGTTAGGAGCCTTCAAGTTTTTAAGACTTAGAATGGCCCTAAGGCAAACTTATTGTGTGTTTTTCTTGGCAAGATTTGTTCAAAGGGGGTTGCCATTGCCTTCTTCTGAGGCTGAGAGAGTGTGACTAGCCTAAAATCACCCAGTATGTTTCCATGATCAAATGCACATTCCAACCCTGGTCTCCCAGACTTCTAATCCAACACTCAAACTACTATCCCATGCTGACCCTCTTCTACACATTAGCACCCTTGATATCAAGGGCATTATTGTGCTTATGTCATAGTCATTTTCAGTATTACTGAAGAAACAGAGGAGAGACCTCAAGATCCTGTAAGTCAGATGTGGGCTACTACATTGGGTCCAGAGACCAGTTTTCTGAGTCTGGGACTCTCTTGGTGGCATAAGGTATGGCCATATTGCCAAACAAACAAACAAACAAAAAAAATCCCACAAGAAAAATCAATCAACAAGCCATGTAATAGCAAAACTCGACATTTTATTTAAATAAGTATTTGGGATGTTAAAGAGTGCGAGAATATGACGCAACTAATTTAAAAGATAAAGACTTCAGAGGGGGGACCATATACCATACATATAAGGCCATAAAATGATTTGAGAGTCTTAAGGGATTGAGGATCAAAAAAACAGCACTGAGAGGAAGGCTTTCCAGATCAGTACTTTGCCCATGCTTGCAAAAAAGTATATTTCCACTCTTGATGGCTACTAATGGAGGGCAAGATGTGATTCAATAAATATTTAAATAAATAAATAAATAAATAAACTTCGCAGTCTCTGAGGTCTCAGTTAATGTGCATATCTCTTTCATCTAGTTTATTTTCACTAATAGAAGAAGAAAGAAAACTGATGGAAACTGTCTGCTTCCTACCATTTAGTAGAGCCCTCCACTGAATCAAAACCCTTCAATCCATGGAAGTGCAACTTACATTCAAACTCATGGTTTCTCAATTCCCTGGAAACCTGGGCTTCTATGAGATGTCTCTAGGCATTCCACAAGAGATAATAGTTGAAAAAAATATACTTTTTTTTTTTTGAGCTGTAGATGTAATCATTTTAAAGCAAAAGTTCCCTGAGAACTGAAAATTATTTTAAGGTTTCCTCCAGGTTAAAAACGTTGAGAAAGGCTACTCTAACCCAAAGTCTATATTTGTTTCTGCAAATTTAATTTAACATGTTGAATTCTTTGTTATGTTTTAAGCCTTTTAAAATTATTTTTATTTTACACTGTTTTAGATTAGTCACGTTGGTTTTGCTATATGCTGCTCTGAGATCTTTAGATACGTGGTGGGACAGAAATATTTTAATAAATAAATAAAGGGCAGGTGAGAGAGAGGAAGCAACACTGAGAATGTTTGGATGGTTGAGAGTGGAACAGCATAGATGGCGGCTGAGAGGACCTGCAGGAGAAAAGGGAATGGATGGAAATTGAGTGCTCCCTACCATATAGTGGAGTCCTCCACTGTATTAAGGACCCTTCCACCCATCAAAGTGTACCTTGCACACTTTATTGTCTTATTTCTTCATGCAAAAATAGGAAGAAAAAAATGGACTGGATAAATCTGTATATTTCCCACCCTATGAAGATATCATTATTTTGTGCAGATAAATTAGACTAGCTTTTTCCAATGTGGTACCTTCCAAATATGGCTAAGTACAGTTCCATCATCCGTAGCCTGCATTTGAACCCACATATTCTCACAGCCAGAAGCCTATATATGATGATCTTAATGGTTTTAAACCATTAAGCTCATCATATATAGTTTCTCAAATTATTATGGGTTGGATATGGATGTGTTTGAGCCTTATTATTCATGACTCTTTATTTCAGTAGGTCTGCTCCAAGAGTGACTAAGTCTGGGCCCAGGCCATTGTCTTTTTTGAGTGTTTGCCTCCTTGGGATCCATTAGAAATTGGATGTTGTGTTGCTTGCAGTGTGTAAACGTAATCTCTTCTCATCTGCTGTCGCCAGTTGGATGAGGAGATGATTTAATAGCCGTGCAAGCAATAATTATGGTTAGGCTTGTTCAAGAAATTCACTGTGGAGTTTCATTTGCATCAATAGTTGAGCAGTTTGGGGAAGCATTGCTACACCTTCCAAAACAAATCAAATCACCGAGCAAATTTCTGGCTGCAATAGAATGAATGGCAGAAATCCCATTGACTTCAGGAGTGCCAGAATTTTGCTTCCAGTCTGAAACACTTGATTATTTGCCTATTAGAATGGCATTATGGAAACCTTGCACAAATTAGAATGGAAAGAGTTTGGCTAAGTGAAGTGTCTTGGCTTATATTTAGTTTGAAGCAAGCTTCATTTTCCATTCTGCTACAATGTCAATGTGTTGTAGTTGCAGACTGAGTGACTTTGGTATGGACTCACATACCTCACAGGGTTCCTGAAGGATAAAAATGGGGGAGGGCAGAAGGCATGTTATCTTGGGTTCCTTGAAGAAAAAGTGGTCTACAAATACAAAAAATATATTCCCACTCAGCTGATCACCATTTCTCAGCATAACTTCCTCTTTTGTGAGAATAAGTTGAAGGGAAGAGCTATGCATCATTCCTAAATCTCCCAGGACTGTGAAATTGCTTGAAATAGTTATGTTCCACCCTCTGCTTAAAGATCTTATGGTGGCATACAATAAAATCAACTTTACGAATTGAAACACTCAATGGTTTTAAAAGGCTAAAAACATACAATTAAAGAAGCTAAAAGAAGACAGATTAAAACCAATTAAAATACTTTAAAATGATGTACATGTGCAGATTTGTTTAAAAACCAACTAGGCATGCAGGGCTTTACTAAACAATTACAGTTTTTTACTTGGCAACAGACTGACATCAGTGTTGGTGCCAGTTGAACCTCTCAGGGGAGAGTATTCTGTAACAGGGGTTCTATAAATAAAGGCCTTTGAAACCAATTTGCCATTTTAACCAGGGTAGTGTCATACTGTTCAAACACAACATGTTGCTGTCAGAATCGGTGCGTATTAAAAAATAACCACTCTTGCTAATTGACTCTCCATCCTGGAGATAATGAAGATTGATGCTAGATAGTGCTTAGGATCACTACAAATTGGCTCTGCCTGCATGACTAGTCAATGGGAATTATTCGCATCTTCCTTTTTATCAGATCAGAGCCCTGTGATTAAATTATCACACTTGTGGGGGACCTCTATGTATAGGGCTTACTCACGAGAAATAAACCTGTTGCCCTCTATCTGTTGTAGGTCTATAACTCATATTACCTGAGACCATTGGTTTAGGACGGATGTGCTTAGAATCCAACAGCATTGGTAAGGCAACAAATGACCTTACAGTGTTTAATGTTTATGTAAGATTGCTCAGTCAGCATTTACGTGTCATAGAAAAGATTGTCTTTACCAAGATTACCTTTCTTGCTGCCCCTTCTCTCTTATGAAATTAGAATGCAGCCTTGGAAGTGTCATTCCTTGTATTCTGAACCAGAAACTCAGCTGGTATGAAACTAGGTAATTTGGCAAGGTGGGGTCTAGGCAGCTTCTCGCAGTTAGTAGACCTGTTAATGAGTATAGTATACATATACCTTTTATTTAACGAACTTTGTGATATAGAGGTAACACTGTCAAACCAAGGCTATATCCAAAATGGCCATGGAGATAAAGGGCTTGGACAGATGAATTAGAACCACTGGAAAATAACTTCAGGGCAACTGCCAGTCAGTCAGAGCTGACTCACCATTTGCGTTGGCCACATTGTAAATGCAAACTAATAGCCATTTTGCTGCACATGTTTGGCTTTCAGATGTATATTTTATTGCTGTCTTGCCAGAGGGAAATATTTTCTTTTTTATTTGCAGTTTGGTGATCTGTTGTTTTTCGCTGAATGAGTTACTGCTACCAGCTGAGCAGTGCACCTTTTACACTATATGTTTTCCAGGCCTTTCCCAATTTTTCTGCATATGAAGTATGACTATGTGTTGAATTACAATGTGGAAGTGGGTATTTTGGCATTCAAAGCAGCAATGTAAAGTCTTTGAAGTAACTTCTGGCATGCATTCAGAAGACAAAAGTACCTTTTGGGGCCAGGAGCCAGATAGCAATGTACATTGAAATAATTCTTTATGGGCACTGAGGTCTTTTGCAATGTTCTCTTTCTCCGTATTCTTTCAATGGCTCTTCCACAGATTCCCTTCACTTTCAGAACCTGTTTTTAGAGTGGAAACTGTAGGACACCATGAATGCAGGGGGAAATCTGAAGCCCTCTGGGGGCAGAAGAAGTTATTACATAGTCCCCTTGGTTCCCGATCTATTTTTAGATCAGCGTGGGAATCATGCTGCCAGAGTGGGAACGTGGACATTCTCAGAGGAATGTCCACTTTCCCATTCTGGAATTAATATGTGGTCTTCCTGCATCACAAATACACAAAACAGTATTTTTCTATATTTACTTTCAGTCCTTTATCTTTTTTTTTTGTATAGTAGACCAAGGTGTTAAAATATATTTTCTTTTTTTTTTTTTTAACAGAAGCTTTGATGTAGGACTGCATAGGTTTCTTGTCAGGTAAGTCAATGTTTATTATTTGCCATTGGATTATGTTTTACATGAAAGACATTTTGGTATAACTGGCAAATTTATTTATATATTTATTTAATTAAAAAATTATATCCTGCCTTATCTTAGGGTGGCATGCAGATACAATCAATAAACTAGTTTAAAACAATCTAAATTTACTATAAAAATAATTTAAATAGATTGATTACATGTTACAGTTTAACAGATTAAAAGATTTTAGAAGTTAAAACAGTTCAAAACCTTGTCCATTTTGGAAGAAATCAGTAAGGACTCAAAGGCTAATCAAGACAGTTCTGATGTCAGTTAGGCCTCCAAGTGGAAGGCATTCCGCAAAAGGCCCTTTCCCATATCCTTCCACCCCATATTGCCTCCTCCAATGCGAAACAGAAGAACTTCCCCACAGCAAACCTCAGTCTTTAGGCAGTTGGATATAGGGACAGGTGCTCCCACAAGGTTCTAAGCTCTCTCTCTCTCTCTCTCTCTCTCTCTCTATATATATATACATATACACACATATACATACATACATACATATACATATACATATACATATACATATACATACATATATATATAATCATACCACCTATACCAGTTTGTTGAATCAATGTTATGGAATTCTAACTGTATATGTATATGAATATTGAGGGTGAGGTCTCCTCTTAACACTTTAAAGACTGTGTGTTGAATCCATATCCTACCAGCTGTACTCAAGTGTGCCAGTGCCAGGGAGCATCCACCCATTTTTGTGTAATCTCCCCTTTCCCTTCAGTAGGATCCCCAACTTCTGAAGGTGCGTGTCCTGTGCCGGCAACCTTTGCCGTGGCTTCCTAATTGAGTAATCAGGCTGATAGCAGGAACTAGCAGACAGAGTTGTTTTCTCATCAGTCCAGGTTCTTAGCAAGCTTAGAGTAACCAAGTCCAGATTTACTGAGTGTCCAGGGAAAGTGCGTCCAAGAACAGAATCCGTAATCCAGGAAAAAGTCCAAAGTCTGAGAAACATGAGCAAGGAATGTAGAAGTCAGTGAAGCCATTACCACTGATACAATCGGTAGGTTCAAACACCTTTCTGCCATTCTGCCTCTGGTTATATAGTCTCAGCGTCCTACCCAGCTGTGCCCTAATTAATAAGCCCTTCTTATATAAACACTACCAGAATCCTGTGCTCTCCCTTTTCTACCTGCACTGGCTATTGTAAGTACTCTTCCTCTCATGTCTCTAGGGTGTGACTGTTGGGCAGGGTCCTGTCTAGGTCCTGGGGCCAGGGGCACGACAGAGCATTTTTGCAGCTGATCTGGAGAGGAAGGAGTGGGAAAGTCAGCTTCTGCCTGCTAACTTCTCTGGCCATATATCTGGATTCATCCATCTCTATCAGGAGACACCTAGAGGGAATTTGCAGTAGAGTTAGAAAACAAGACTTTAATATAACCTACATCTTTCTCTACCAGACGGCAAACTAAATTTTAGGACCTACAATATGCTTTGTAGAGCAAGGTTTATTTATTTAAAGATTTGATTCCACATATTTGAGAGAGGAGGGTACCCTTTCACCAACAGAATGTGGAAAACTGATTTTCCTTCTGTACAAATGTATCTTGTCAGTTTTACTGGCAGTGGACCAAAAGTTAACTGTTTGTAGCCAAAGGGCACTGTAATGTACTAATTACCGGAACAGATACCATATGAAAGTGCCACAAAAAGATAAAATAACCTGTTGTTGTTGTTATCATTATTAAGAATACTGTAATTTTGGAGGGTATTTGTCATTTCTTTAGCAGTAGATAAGAAATAATTTGGAAAATGTGGGTGGTGTATTTGTAATTTAAAAAAACTTAAAAATATCAATGTATGCAAAAAGAGAAGGCAGCCACAAGCTTATACTTTGCTGATTTTGTTTAGCAATTACATAGTAAAATAGCTTTACCAAAGTGTACAGGGCATATATTCTGCTAATGAGAAATGAAGGAGACCCCAGGCTTATACTTTGCTGGTTCTGTTTAGTAATTATATAGGAACCTGGCTTTACTGAGGTGTAGAGGGCATATATTTCTGGTAATGGGAAAGGGGATAGATGACTTGTAATCTTGCTTCCCTGCGTGTTATTAAATTTAGATATGCATGATAATGGGATTTGTGGAAGTATTTTCATCAGAAAATAGAAAGTGCTTCAGTCTCTCTGTATTTTGCAAAGTCAGTTTACGGTTGATCCAAGTTTTAAGTCATTTCACTGATTCATAAGCTTATATGCCTTAAAACAAATAGTAGCCACTGAAAATGAGTTCTTATATATGTGGGATTATTTGCTCTTGGAATACAAAACAGTGCTTTCTTGGTATTTAGTGTGCTGTGGATGGGGGTGAATGAAATGTAGGGAAAGGGGCCAGGAGATATTTCACATTTGAGATGATAAGCATTCCTTCTGTTTGGAAAACGGCAAGAAAAAGGGTCTTGCTACATTAGGGCATGGGGAAACTACTGTGGTGTGCTTGCTGTAGGTTTCTTACCCATGATGTCCTGTCCACAACAATGGTCAGGAAGACATTCTAATCCTTGGCCTCTCTTCCTTAAGAGTTCTGCCATGTGGTGGTCCAAAAAGCTGCTCTTAAATCCATAGAATCTGTAGAAACTCCAGATGTTGTAGGAGCACAACTGCCATATTGACCATTGGCTTAACTTGGAGTCTAGCAATATCTGAAGGAACCATGTTTTTTTGCTTCTCCTTCACACATCCCGTCCAAACTGTTGCCCTGTTGATGTGACTACCAACTGGCCTCCCGTTGGCCTTCAAGGATTCTGCTACCACTTAAATGAGATGCTTTGAGGACAAGGGCCACCATGATGGTTGTCTTCCTCAGTGGCAGGTTGGAGTGCAGTAAAAGAGAAGCCCTGGGGATGGTTAATTCTTTCACTCAGTTTCCCTGGTCTTCTGAAGCTAGGACTGGTCTTTCTCTGTTTAATGAAAATGGAATGAATGTGCTCCAAGGTAACAGGCTGGTAAATTCTGAGCATCCAGAAAAATAGGAGACTGCAGTCATTCACTTCTGAGAGAATGCTGCTTGGGGATAATGAGAGATCTAGCCCAGCACATTTGTAAGGCACCAGATTGGGGAAGATCCCTAATATTGAAAACAAACTCCTTGGCTGAATACTTTCTTGACATAAATCAGGTTATGGAGAGAAGGAGAGTCTAGCCTGGATACAATTCTTAGTCCCACCTAAGGTAGATTAACTGAATAAATGGGAACTTGCTAAATCAACAGTTATGGACGTTACATTGGTGCAGTGAGTCTACTGTAGTTGTGACTAACAAATGAGACTTATTTACCATTGAATTCAATGGATTTAAGTAATGGAAACTGATACTTGGATTTTGGCCACTATACTTAACATTTTAGTTGATGATTTAATCATCTAGTCCCCAGTCCAGGTTACTACCCAGGACCAGGCTTAGCTTAGTTGCAGTAGTGTTGTCACACCAGGTGTTACCAAACTGTTTATGGGTCCCAACTGTTAACTTACTATGTTTTTATGTTTCCTATTGTTTTCATGAGCTTGTTAAAAGGATATTATGTTTTTCTGTCTCTTTTTGTTTGATGTTACATCAATTTGTCATCTTTTAATACGATAAAAAAAGAGCAGGATAGCATAAAAGGCAATTTTGACTTGGTGTCATCCTTTTTGTTCACTAAGAATATAGCATCAGTACCTAAAGGCAGTATTTGGCCAGAAAAAAAAAGAATCCGTGTAGTCTCTCCCCAGCCCATCAGGAAAGCCAAAAGGTACAAAAGAGAGTGTGTGCCAGCCTAGTTACCCTTTGTTATCACTCTTTGTGCTTGGGATTGGAACCCCCACTGGGTCCTGCCTATTCCAGTGCTACCCAAACACTAACAGAATTTGGATAATGAACCATCTGTCAGGTTGCTAAGTGCTTTGTGTCTGAAATTGGCAAAAGTGGTGGGGAGAGAGCTGATAGTTAGTCAGCTCTGTCTACCACTGTCTCATCAGAAAAAAAGATGACACTGTGATGAGTACAGCCTTGTGAAAAACTAGTTTATCTCCAGGTTAGATTTTTTAAAAGAAGCTGTGCATTTTATATTTTCTCCTACATGGTATAAAAGCTTTGCCAGAGTGTATAGAAAAACTGCACTATACGCTCTGGCAGAGCTTGGAAAAAAATCCCTTTTTTTGGACTCAACTCTCAGAATCCCCCAGTCAGTGGTCATGCTGGCTGAGGGGCTATGGGAAATTTGGATTCTGATATGCTTCATACGTCATTGGTTTGGCACTGTCTAAATAAGGCTTCAAGGACTTTTGGGTTCTCATAGGGCCCAACTACTTCCCCTTACATGTGCACACCTTAACATGACTTGTCTTTTTCATCAGAATTGTCAAATTGCAGTTATTGCTTGCTCATTAAATTCAGGTGGGAAATTCAGGTTTAATCCTGATTTTCAGTCCTGGCCTAATAAAGCAAGCACAGGTTGTATCAAACCAAGAAAGGAAGTAGGGATTTGGCTGGATGAGGCAAAGATGAAGTGTGATGTCCAAGGCTGCTTGATTGCTTGCTTATATATTGCTAAACTGTGGCTTGTCACATTGTCTAAAGCACCCCTCTGTGTTCATTAGTTCAAGCAAAGATTTGCATAGTTGAAAGCTCTAGAAATATCCTGCCTTGTAGCATGTCTGATGCAAAATAAGTGAAGAAGATCTAATCAGTTCCTTGGTGACACTGGACATTTCCCTGGGTTTTCTGAAAGATAAAAAAGATAAAAAAGATTCGGATGTAGGTGGAATGAATATGTACATGAAATTAAGAAATACATAATTAACACTATTTTTTTTAAATTAGTAATTATATTCTCTCTTTCTCTCAAGGAGCTCAGTGTCTTTCCTCCAGTAGGCTCAAGGCAGCATCCATGGCTGTCTTTCTCCCCACACTTTATTCTCACAGTGGGCATGTGTGTTAGGCTGAGAGAGAGTCAATGGTCTGAGCAACCCAATGAGTTTCATGGCTCAGTGTGTACTTAAAGTCTTCCAAGAACCAATCCAGCACTCCAACCACTACATCATCCTGGTTTTCATTACCTATACAGTTTGGTCATCCTTTTCCTACATCTATGGATTAGCATATATAGGTTGAACTCTCTTGTTCTGGAGTAACACCATATAAGGGTCATCTGAGATCCCCTTAGCTTTATAAAAATGGGACAGGAAGACCTCTGCTCCTTTCTTTCTCATGAATACTACAATATCATTGTATTACAACTATCCTAAATTGGGGCTTGCATATTTCTTGTAAGAATGTAGGTTTAAATACAAATAATCTGTGTTATCTAGAAAACAACGAAGGATACAAGTCTCTTTCCATTGCTAGTTTCCCTTTATAGCCTCCAGAGAATTAAATCTAAATCACAATCTTAAGAAAGCTAAATGCAATCTGTTTGCTGTAGACCAAATTAGCTGGTGAGCATGTTGTAAAAATAAACGTAAGGTTCTTGTATCAACACAAGCTCATCTTTATGCAAATTTTATGTAAATATGACATTTTAACTTTTGAAATTTACTGGAGTGACAAAGTCAAGGTGAAGAAAGATGCTTGTCATGCTTGTATATCTCTATGGATGGAGAGTTAAAACCAATCTACTGGACTTAACAGCAGATAATTTCTTATGCTACTGTTAATAATAACAGATGCTTAAAACTGGCTGACCCTGATGGATTTTTAGTGATTTTGTAATAATGGTGGCTGGCATCCAAAGAGTTGTGTGCTGTACTTCCATGCATCTGCTGGCTATTTTGACATTCTTCCAACTAAAGTAGATCAAACTGAGTCCATCAAGCTTACATAAGTGTTGATTTCCCAAGTTACCATTGATTTAATAGGCCAGCTCCAGACTTGCAACATGAGGAGAAACTCCTCTCTTATTCTATACTTAGAGTCGGAATCATGTGTTCTTCTAAATAAAAGTCCCACCAGTCCTAGCCAATCTAACCAATGATGGTGGAGGGAGCTGCTGACCAACAACATATGGAGGGCTGCATGATTACAGCCTGCCACTTCTGCTCTATATGAATGACTTCCGAATTTATGATGAAATGATGCTCTGGCGTATATTTATTTGAGGTATCCCCACTCTGTTGCTGCTGTGTGCCTTCAAGAAATTTCCAACTTCTGATGACCCTAAGGAGAACCTATCACAGGGTTTTCTGAGGCTGAGAGTGTCTGATACATACACCCAAGGTCACCCAGTGCGTTTTCCAAGGCCAAGTGGGGAACTGAACCCTGATCTCCAGAGTTGTAGTCTAGTGGTCAAACCATTACACCACTCTGGCTCTCACCAGTCTGAAACCCATCAAAGTTGCATACAAAACAAAAACAGAACCATAATCTCTCTCTCACTCTCTCCCCCCTCCCTCTCCCCCCCCCCGCATGTACCATAACCGTACCCAAAACATACACACATACTATTTAAGACAATAAAAATATTGTCATATTAAAGAGCAGGATAGACAGCAAACTAAAAGTAAAACATTGTTTTATTAAATAGCAGGCTAGAAACATGCTTTTAGAACCTCATTTACAGTGTAGAGGGAGCAGGACCCAGCTACAACTCCAGAGAGACTGGGTTCAGGGCCGACATCCTTTCCCAGGTACCCAACAACAGGGTTGGCATAAAGCATCTGTATACTCCAGTGACCCTCTATTACTGTTGAAATGGATTCATATCAAGTCTTGGAAACACTTCTTTTAAAATCCAATGGTGTCTCTAGACTCCTGAATTCCTGGACATCTAGCTCTGTGTAGCTCTATTTAGACCACCTTTGTAATGGGAGGAGGGGACACCTTGGAGACAGGAGGGAAAGGTGTCTGCTTTTTTTTTAATGTTCATATGTAGACCTTGGATATTGTTACTATTGTGTTATACTGCCCAAGATCCAGAGTGTGGAAAATTGCTTTTTAGAAATTCCTTTATATCCATTACTTTCTGTAGTGTTTGGGAAGTGATTCTTTGTTGCTACTTGTTACAGTATTTAAGAAGTAATTAATTACATTGCTTATTCCATTCTTGTTACCTATCTTACTTTTTAAAAATCACTTTAGCATATATAAGAAAATGGCATAAAATGTGGAAAAAACTCCTGTTAAAATTACCTTTAAATATCCTCTTGAATATTTAACTTTTAAAAGTAACTGGAAGTTTTACTTATTAAATCAGTGAAGTACCTTCATTCCCATAGGTTGTCTTACTTTTGAGGTGCAAGTTTGTTTCCACCATGTTACTTGCTACATGTAACTTGCTATTCCTAAGCTCTGCAAAGATTCAGTTATATCCAGTGCTAGAGGGATTGGGACATTCTTCCCAGCTCTCCCATCTGTGGCCCCAAAATCTGACTCCAAAGGGTCTCCCGGCATCTCAGGGTAGCTTTCAGACTACAGAAAGGAGGAGTCCTTTGGCAGAAGCAGTAGGACGCATTTCCTTAGATCCTGACCACTGTCCTCTAAGTAACGTAATGAACTTTCCCCCAGAAACCTCAGCATATTGGCTGGAATCCTATTGGAGAGTTAATGAGTGCATAGGCACTATTGTTACAGTGCTGCACAATGATTCCTGTCCTGTTCCCCCCAATCCCCACCTACTAGGCAGCAACCACTGGTATTAATGGGGATCTGTTCTCCTGTCGATCAGGAAGTAACTAACTAGCTGTTCTACCCATTCCCATGAATGTTCTCTGGGGCAATAAGCAGAAGCAGAGTTGCTGTTGCAATTCCCCTTTGCGCTAGAGGGGAATTGTGCAAAGAGAGTCGGTGGGACTACCAGCCAGCTGCTTCCTGAATGACAGGGGAACAGACCTCCACTGACTTAAGTGGCTGCTGCCTGGTAAGTGAGATTAGGGGACTTTCATGACCCCTGTGTATCCCCTGAAGTAGAGGCTATGTAGGGATCATGAATATAAAATAGTCATGAGTGCGCAGCTCAAAGTTGTGCATTTGCAACTGTTCAACAGTATTCCAGCCATTCGTATTTTTTTGAAAAGACCACAAATGATCAATTGAGAGTAAAAATAACAAAATATAATATGGAAATATGGATTAATTTGCATCATCTGTCAGGTTAGCAAACTTTAATTGCAAAATCAAGCTGTCAAACATGGAATCTAAGAGGATACAAGTTACCCATATTTCATACTAGTGAAGTCACAAAGTTATTTACTTGAGTGTTATCTGGCTTCTGTTATGCATGTAGTTAAAGTGGTTGCCGTCTAAAAGCTGTATCAGTTCCCAAATAATTATTTTCAATTGCTTGTCTGTATAGAGCCTTTTGTCTCTCTCATTTTCCTGCAAACCCTTTGTCTCTTATTTGGCAGACTAGAGGACAGCTTAGACCTCCAAATGATTAGAATTCAATTGGCATAGAACTCATTACTATGCTGTCAAGCCAGGCAATTGGTTTCACAATTATTTCATAAGCATAGACTTGTAGATTTTCAGCAGGTTTTAAAAAGCAGCTTGTCAGACTTGCACCATCATCTGTTGGTGAGGGTTGTACATGGAAATGAGTAGAAAGAAAATGTGCCGAGAGGGAGGAAAGGACAATGCTATGTACATCTCATTGGTTGTGGTAAACAGGTTTTCTACTTATATTGTGCATTGGACTTTTCGTCCTGATGGCAGACTCTGATATAAGTGTGAGATCAAGAATGTCTAATATGGATACTACAACAGTCATGATAAAGCTGGTAGATTTGTGTGAGATTTATTTCTCATCACTTGTTAGTTATAAACTGTAGCAAGCTTTTTTTTTTCTTGCCAGCACCCTGCTTTCCATGTTTTATGTATGATCGTTTCAGCTGTTCTGTGCTATATTATATACTGTGTTGCTCTGAGAAGCTAACAGTCTCTCAAGGTCTCTCCTCAAATTGTTGTCTGACTGTTGCTGTAGGTGGAGGTAGTGGGATTTTCTACATGGAAACATGAGCCCTGCTAAGCTGCAGGATTCATTATTACCGGATAAGCTATGGAATCTGCTGCTGCAAAATGTAGTGATGGTCTTCTGCTTGAAGGGCTTCAAAAGAGGACTGGACAAATTCATAGAGAATTGGGTTATTAGCCGCTACCAGTTGTGAGGGAATTTTCTTTCTGGTAGCAGAGGCAGTATGCCTCTGTATTTCTGTTGGTGGGGAAAACAAGTGAGAAGTTACAGTGACACCCATGTCTTGCTGGTGGTTCCTCACAGGCAACTGGTTGGCCACTGTTTGAACAGACTGCTGGACTAGATAAATTTTTGGTCTTCTTGTATTCTATGAGTGTTTCGTGCAAAATATATAATCACAGGGTTCTTTGTGTGCTACTGTTGTATAGTGGTTAGAGTGGTCAACTAGAACTAGACATACTTGGGTTCAGATCATCACTTGGCAGTGAAGTTCATTCCATGACCTTGGCCAGTCACTCTTTCTCAGTCTAAGGCACCTCACTGGGTTGTTGCAGGGATACAAATGTAAGGAGGACCACTTTCAGCTCCTTGGAGAAAAGGTAGGATTTAAATGTTAACTCTAGAGCGAAGGTTGATGAAACTGAAATGATGATACAAGCTCAATAATCCTTGGCATTATTGGCACTTCTTGTTCTGTGTCTTCAAGTCATTTTTGAATTATAGCAACCCTGAGGCAGAGAGATTTCTCAAGAAACCTGTCATGGGGTTTGCCATTGCCTTCCTCTGAGACTGAGAGTATATGACTTCACCAAAGTCATCACTCAGTGGGTTCCATGGCCAAGCAGGGATTCAGACCCTGATCTCCCATAGTTCCCCCAATGTGGATCTGCCCTTCAGTGAAGACTTCTTGCCTCTTGGCATCATGGAACTTGTTCCTGTCTCTTTAGAGAAGGAAGAACTTATTGCAGTAGCTTCTCTTCAGTATTATCTTGGAACAGAAGGATTTTGTTAGAACTTTTAAAAGATGAAATTGACTCCTGAAATTTATTCAGATCATTTCAAGAAGCTGGTGTAGATCCTTAAATCTGTAGAGTTGTCCTTTAAGTGGAGGACAACCATGTATTCTTCTCTGTCTTAAGAGGCCAGGTTCTTGTAATTTCTGTTCTCAGTGGTCCTGAAAATTTCTGGAAGGTCAATAAGATACAGTTAAACCCTTTAATTACTAGACAGATGTTGTCAACTGCTGTCATAAGGTAGCATAGAGCTTGGAAATGTTACCTTTTTTGGACAATTCCTGGAACCCCCAGCCAACATCCATGTGGATAGTGAGGTTCTGGATTTTGGATTTTGTGGTTCAGAAATTTTACTTTCTTAGCTCTGATGCAGTCATCTAAGTATCTAGATTGGAAGCAATTCCTTTGTGCTCATGAGTCTAATATTATTATAGGTATTATTTGTATAGCTCCAAAGTATCTACCATATTTGTCAGCATATTCTTTTTGCCCCTCCAGAGCTCCTTCCTTTCCCTTCCCCTGCAAAATGGACGGAAAAGGGAGGAGGGAAGAAAGATCCTTAAGGAATGTTCTTTCCCTGCCTCTGGAGCTCCCTGCTTTTGCTTCCCCTGCCAAATGGAGGGGAAGGGGAGCAGGAGAAGCCATGCTATGTTTTTAAACTAGGTTTTTCCCCCCAGAAAATAACATTAAAATAGGGGGTGCATCTTAGACGCCAGCAAATATGGGCATATGTAGTACTGATCTTCTTCAAAAAGGGAAAGCAGTAGTTAGTGCCCAGATATTACCATGACTCAGAAGCAAGGGGTAGAACTGCCTTGGGCATCAGTAATAAATTCTGAAAGTCGTGGGTAAGACAGAGATACATTTAGGAGACTGCCATATTGTTCTCATCATGCAGCATGTATAAGGTAACTTTAACTGTATGACAGCATTGCTGCCACTAGAGGGAAACATTGCATTAATATTTTATGGGAGTACTTAATCATATACCTCATATATGGTGAGCTCAAACAAAACTCTTAGCTATTCTGAGACAGCTGAAACAGAGGAAAACCTGTATTTAACTCAAAACATTATTATCCTCTCCCCTCCCTCATTATCGCTTTTCCTGCCAGAACTTACTCTGACACATACAAAAGTTAGCTCAGTTTATTCTGCTATCCCAAAGGACACTGTTTGATATATGTGAGAACAGAAGAAGTATATTGTGACTATACCATTCCCCACCTGATCTTGGGTCTATGTAGAAATAGTAGATAATAATGAAGAGTCCAGGCTCTGCCATTAGGTACAGTAAAGCAGTTTCCTCAACTGGCATTTGCTTAATGGTGTGAAGATAGCAGCAGCAGCATATATTTGGCTATTCCCTATTGTGGGAGGAAAGACGTAAAGATTGTAGACAACCTGCTCTGCATCCCTTAAGCTATACTTTGACCCTCAGCTGTGGTGGGGAAATACTGTACCATTGTCAGTATTGAAGTAAGATTTAGTTGCAGAGCTTTGGGTTATATATTATTTTATTGGAACTGAGCTCTCAGTATGTTAGAGTTTAATCCAAATGTCTGAGTTTTAGTCTGAGTTTCTAAGCTCCGCTATTAGTTTCGTTGGCTTCTGTAGGTGGACTGTGGGAGAAAACTACCTTCTCCTTGTCTCAGCCTTACAGATAGCCCATCTTCTTAATGAAGGCCAATTACAGACAAGTCTTCTAAAGTTACATCATCTTAATTGTCCTTATGTATAAAGTCAAAGGAAAAAAATATATATTCTGTAATATTGGCTTCCTCTTTGTTGCTCCCTGTATTTTCCCTTTTGATATTGCATCTTTTTTGCCTTGTTTTGTTTAACAAGAATTGCTTCAGAATTCTTGTTAAACACTAGCTGACCCTATCTGTACATAGAAAGGCATGAAGGATCCTGTAGCACCTTAGAGACTAATTGGTATATTGTAGCATAAATTTTTGTAGACTCCAGTTTACATCATGGAATGAAACCTCTATTGACAGACATGTATACCAACAAGTGAGTGTGAGTGAGTAAAATGTAAGAGAAATGCAAAACATTTGATGCAGTGATAAGTATTGTCTTCCCTTAATGGGGAGGCAAAAGGACAATGGTGGGAGAGAGGTTTTGCCTACATAGCATGAATAGTAGAGAACAGTCTGGTGTATTGGTATGGATAGAGAAACAGTGAAATATTATCATAAAGCAGGTGTGTGGAGAAACCTTTTTGCACATGTGTGGCTATGATGAAAACTTCTGCTTTAGTATACGTAATGTCCCAAGAAACTATTGTCTGTGCTCAAATCAGTGCTAATAGATTAGAATTTGCAGATACATCCCAGCTCAACTGTTTTTCTTTCCAATCTTCCTTTATTTTTAGAATAGATTTTTTAAAAAAGATTGCAATCCCAAAATCCTCATCATTGCCAGCATTGGCTAGAGTTGTTGGGACCTGCAATCCAACAATGTCTGGAGGGCCGTAGGATTCCTACATCTGGACTTGCAGAGACATATTTGAAATAACGTGGTGTAATAATGATTTGAGTGTTGGACTACAACTCTGGAGATCCCCACTTGGCTATGGAAACCCACTGGGTGGCCTTGAGCAAGTCATAGTCTCTCAGTCTCAGATGAAGGCAAGGGAAAAATCCCTCTGAATACATTGTGGCAAGAAAGATTCACCTTAGGGTTGCCATGAGTCAGAAATGACTTGAATGCACACAACAACAAAAAAATTAAAACTCTGTTTTCACTATTGACCAGATCCACATTTCTTTTTCTTGTTACTTCTGAGACAATAAAAATTATTTGCTGAAAGGTATAGGGAATTAGTTCAGGAGATTAAACCTATACCAGCTTTATGGGTGTAGATAACCTGAGTACCTGAAATTAATCTATACTCTCACAGAATTCATCTGCTATTCCCCGTTACACAAATTGAAAAATAAAATCTTTGCTGTAATGCACTTGCATGAAACTTGGAGGAGCATGATAGAAAAGGAACATTTTTCTCTTGTGAATTTCAGTGAGGCAACTGGAAGCAATGTGGCAAGTTCAACTGGGCCACCATCTGTCTTTTTCCTTTGTTTCTTCTGCTTCTGAACAGCAGTAACTTGTTTAAAGAAAAGAATGGAAAAAAATTGGTGCCTCAGGTTTCTTTGTATTTTAGTGAGATTTTGTATTGTAAGACATCGAATAATATAGTGAAAAGGAGGTACAATGCAGAAGCTAGTTTACAAATATGGTGTAGCTTCATGTCTAGTAGGGGAAATACAATTTAATATGGGTGTCTTACACATAATAAGAACTTCCATTGTGTAGTGATCTGAATGTTGGGCTAGAACTCTTGGAGAACAGGTTTCAAATCCCCACTCAACCATGGAGACCTGCTGGATGCTCTTGGACCAGTCACACTTGCTCAGACTCAGAGGAAGGCGAAGGCAAACTCTCTTTGAACAAACATTGCCAAGAAAACCTCTTGATAGATTTGCCTTGGGGTCACCATAGGTCGGAAATGACTTGAAGGCACAGAACAACATTTTGCATGTAGAACTTCAGCTTTTCTAATCCCCTTCCAAAGCTGACTGTCAAAACATGGAGATCTGGGCCAAGCCAAGACTATGACCAATCAGATCTGCTTTGAATTCTCCCTTCCTAGAGAAGCAGCACCCTTCTATATTTTGTCCCCCACTGCCTTCATCTCCCAGTTTATCTCCCTCTACTGCTTTCCCTAAATCCACACCCTGATAGATAAAGGGCAAAGCTAGTTTATCCCAATGAACGGTTCACTGGTGGTAGCGGTGTAACTGTTCCCGATCCAAGAGACACTCTATGGAGAGAGCTCTTTACCAAAATTATAACAAAATCTCTATTGAATGAGGGAAAAGGTAGTTGGCAAATTAAAGATTATCGAACATCAACACGCTTTTAGCTCTAAACCCAGCAAACACTCTCCAGCTTTTTCACTCTTTCACACTCCTCTCCACTCTCATCAACACCCAGATGGATCTTTCTAAAACTTTGTTTCAGTTATCTTTTTTCCCCCCCCAGTTAGGCTCATTTCCCCCAACCTAGCCCCTCCCTCTGGCTAGCTAGGGTTCCATAGTCGACAACCGATCAATTTAAATCCTCTCGATTGCTAGGGTGGCTCTGTTGCTGGGGTCCCCCAGAGATTCATCACACTGACTTTTCCCTTTGTAAAGGAATGTACCAGTCAACCTTAAATAGTTCAATAATGCTTTATGTCATACTTTGGACAAAATAAATTTTCTTTTGGCTTCAGATTATGATAGATGTACCACTAATATTTTGAAAACCTCCTGAATATTCTTTTGAATATTCTTTTGACTATTTTGAAAATTCTTCTGTAGCTGATGACAATATTCCTATTCATAATATCTATAAGATAGAATAGAATGAAGGATGAGGCAAATGACTTCAAAGCCCCACTCAAGCATGAAGCACATTAGATGACCCTTAGGCCGGTCACAGCCTCCCAATCTTTTTATATATTTTCTGTGTCAGAAGTATCTGGAGAATGAACATCAGTGGTGAGGAACAAAAGGGCTGTAAAGGAAGCATGGATGCATAAAAGGATAGAGATGCCATGGAAAGAACACAAGCCAGCCAAATTGAGGGGGGGCGGGGGCGGCTGAGTGGCATGACTCCAATTCTGCATGAAGGGAGATATGGAAGATCTAACTTCTATTCCTGTGGAGGAAAGATCTTGTTCCAGTGATCACTGGGCTGGAAAAGGTCACAAAACATTTGCATCTTCCTATGTACTGATCTGCTCCCCTGTTTAAACACATCTAATGAGTGTTGCTATAATTTTGTTTCTCCATTGCAACCTCTTTCTTCTTTCTGGCTCCTCACAAGTCTCTTTTCTTGTGGATAACATTCTTATATTTTCCGTCTTACTTATGTTTTTTTTCTTCTCATGATGACACCCTTTGAAATCTGACGATGTTTCTTAAGAGAAAACATCATTGTCAGAGCTTGGAGAAGTTAGACTTCCTTTTTCAGACCTCTTTGTTAGCATGACTGCTTATGTTTGCCAGGTTGAAGATTGGAGCAGGTTGTGTAGAAAAGGAAGTTTCAGCAGATTTTGTTCATTACGAAGCCAGGTAACAAGCCACACATGCCCAGATTTCCTCCTCTATACAACCGTTAAAGGCAAAGGAGCCCTCTCCAGTTTTCACTCCAACAATCGTAATGGCGGGTGGCCTTGCTGGTTGGAGGATTTTGGAATTGTAGCAAAAAAGTAACTTTTCCAAGTTCTCACTGTAATCATAGATGAAGATAGGAGTTGCTGGATTGGGTCAAGTTTACTTCACTACTTGTTCTTCAACAGCATAGGAAATTCACAAGTGTAGCATGAAGGACATTTCCATTGTTAGATATTTGCCCACGCCGACACCTGATAATTAGAGATAATAGAAGCTCCAAACAATCCCGTCATAACCATTAGTAGGCCTACACAGTATATAATCCTTTAAAAAAATGTATCTGTGCCACTACCCATTGCATCATGTCGAGGTGATTAATTTTCTGAGTTAATTATGTGTTCTAAGGAACGTTTTTTTCCTCTTGTTTGTCCTGGGCCTACTGCCAATCAGTTTCATTGGGCAGCCCTATTAGCATTTAACAGCACTCTCAGTGACCATCAAGTAGACTTCTAAACGTTAGGAGAAGGTCCTGATTTAGACTGACAACAACATTATGGATGGTTAGAAGTCTCTTGAGAGAACTGGATGACAGTAAATAAAAGTTAAAGAAAAAGTGGGAAATAACAGCGATAAGGTAAAATATTGTTAGAATAGAATAGGAACAATGAGTGATAAACTGTCAATAGTTTAATTTGCTTCTATAATATTTCCCAGTTAGCACTATCCCTGTTCAGATGTTCTGAAGTGTGTTTATTCAGTACCTAGAAGTGTGCATGCTAACCCTGCTTACTCTTTTGTTATTTTGAGCAAAAAGCAACAGATCTGACGAGTAGAGGCTCCTATATCCCTAGAGATTCTTTGTGCCAGCCGAAACCCTGACTTTCCCTTTTCCCTTCCCTGAGAATGAATGTTTCCTCACCTTAAAAAGCTGGTTTCTGTCATGCAGTAGTGCTGTCTCACTAAATTTCAGTTTTTGTTCTGCTTCAGTCTCTGGAACCTTTATACCTTTGCTTCTTGCTTATGAAAGGGCTTATGAAATTACTCTTTCATTTATACATTTAAGAAAACATGAAGAGATTGAAATGGGAATGGTTCCTTACCTCTTTCCTTTCTATTCTGAGGTAGTGAGGGTTCCTTGCAGCTTGTCAGCTAATATGTTATCAACCTGGAGTTACCTTGAATTGCCCTCTGGTTACTTGGCCTTCCAAACTAATGAAATAATGGCATTGTTTGGATAGCAGATTAACCTCAATACTTCCCTTAAGTATCCTTAAGGATACAAATTTCAGGAAATTTCTAATGGGAGAATAAATCTGCAGCTTTATATCTTACTATGTTGTTTATTGGTTTATTATTAGCATTTTAACACTTATAAGGAAGATCTCTCTTACAAGGACATGGCTCTCTCAGTATATTGTACTGGTAAGAAAGTGAGATCTTACACAATATCAAAACTTGTATTCGTCTGTGGAGAACATTACACAGCTCACACAGGTATTCTCAATAGATTTAATTAACTCAGCCAAGCTATTGTTACAGAGAGTTAAACTGTATCTCTCATGTCAGCATTCTTAATCAAAACATAGCAAAGACAGTTATCCTTACCCATTCTAGGAACTGTCGACAGCGAAGCAGCCTTGTATCTTATGTCTCAGTCAATTGACTGGCCTCCTTTCTCTCTTTTTTTATAGATCTTACAAGGCTTTGTGTATATTTTTCAACCTATAATTGTAGTATGCCTGCTACCTGGTAATCTTACATCACTGCCAAATGAGATTCTTACTGGCCTCTTCTGTTCTGGCCACCTGTCATCACACGTGCTGTCTCACCTGTTGATGCAAGAGATTAAAAAAAAGTATCAGTATACCTAGACAAGGCTTAAGAGTCAGTGACCACGACAAACCATGGCTCTTTGCCCAGGTTTCCTTATTCACTAACCCTTGGCTGTTTTACTGTCCTTTTACCCAGATACTTATCTTACTAAACTTAAACTCTGTTATTTCTATTATTAACTTTTTTATTATTATTTTGGAGTGATTAACACTGATATGCATATTAACACTGATATACATACAAGAAAAATTCTTCCAGTGATTAATACAAAATGATCAGTGCTCCATCCCCAACCAACAAATTAATTTTCCCAATAAATATAATACTGCTTTTACCCTTCCCTCCCGCTCATCTCCACCCCCCAAGGAACAAAGTCAATTTTTATTTAAAACCCCTTTCCTTTGACGTGGAGCATCACATTAATTGTATCTTCTATAATTTTGTACCCCTTTCTTTCTTTAATTGTTCCTAATAGTTTATTCCACTTCCTTAGCCAATCACCTTCATTTGACTGACTCAATATCAGTCAGTCAAGAACATCCTATTCCATCCTATTCTTCTTTCTGGTATAAAATCAGACTTTATATATTCTGAAATATAATGTTGCCATCTTTCCACCTTCCATTTTCCTTCATCTTTCCAACCATATGCAGTAATTACCTGAGCTGCCCTCAACATTTGTTTCAGCAAGTATGGGGAAATACAGTGTTATTTCTTACCCAGTATATAGTCACTAACCTGTGTAGAGTCACCATTACCCATTTCCTATCCTGAAATTGTTGATCCACACACAAAATATAGTGTCCAGCCTATAACAACAAGCTGTGCTGGCAACAATGGTCCTATTGTTCAGCAGACCAAGACAACAAACTCAGGTGGTAGATGCTGTGGGAAAGCAGTGGCAGCCCTCAGGTTGTCCTCTCTTGGAGCACAGAGCTATGTGTTCTGTATAGTCTGTGCTACAACTCTAATTTAGCCTGTTTCCCTCAGATGTTGTAGGAGTTCTCATCTTGTTGCCAATGATGGAGTCAAATTCAACAGCCAGTCCAGTTGGATTCTGTAGGATAGTGGGTTCACTAACTTCACCTCAGGCCCCAAATATCTTGGGCTAGCCTTGTCGGTGCTGAATCAGACCAAAGGCCAACCTAATACTGAATTTTGTTGCCTTGCGGTCAATATATACCAATGGGAAGCTCACAAACAGGACATGAATGCAACAGTATTCTCCAACGGGTGTTTCCCAGCAACTGTTTTGGGGAGCTACCTATTTAAAGTGATTAGATTGGTCTATGAATTTACATGCAAGATACTTACATTAAATTCTGTTGAAAATTCTGTTTAACACAAAGCTTCATAATGTAGGATTGTAGTGACCGCTTGTAAACCAACAAATACTGAAGGACAGGGTCTCAATCACAAATATGTAAAACACGAAAGACCATCGCAGAAACGCAGATTAAACTATTAAAAATATAACAAAGATGATGTTTAAAGTCTATATGAATAAGAAATAAATCTGAATATATGTTGAACTGAATAAAATGTCACAATTTACATCCAGTGAGGAAATGTACATGAAACATAGCCAAAGGTAGTATTACAGATATAACAGGAAAATACAAAGAACAAAGTAACAAAGAAAATAAATACAAAATAAATGACATTTTTAACAATATATAAATCTATAAAATCAAGTCAGAGTCTTTTAAAGAGAAACAAATTCCAGCTGCAGGTAGAACCAGATAGCTGCTGAGAAAGTACTTGCTTCAAAGACTAGCAAACATAAATGAAACTGTAAATGATAAGCTAGCAAGTTGCTGTGAAAGAACTTGCTCCAATGACTGGTGAACTGTTAATAATGAGCCATAAAAAGTCTCTTGAGCAGTCAGTTGATTATGGGGCAACTGTATTAACTGTATTAACGTACTTCGGGTAGTAGATGTGAGTGTTTATGTTATTTTTCTGTGTGTCATTGTCACTGGCTCCTAGATGGCAGGAGCAGAAAGTACCTACAAGATGGTTTTGTATTATTATGATGAAATGACTGACTTAAAAATCGGTGTATACAGATATCATTTTATTAGTTTACCACAGACCACAAGCTAAATAGTTCTTCTGAAACGTTCCAGTATTACAAAAATATTAACATTTGCTGCTGCTACTAGTGCTACACCAGTTGCTGGCCTTTTTACTCCTGGCACCTTCACCAGTCAGATTCAGGCAGCCTTCCATGAACCTGTCTTTTGGTGGTCACTGATCCAAGAGCTGATCATCAGGCACTGACTGAGGCGTCTTATGTGAACATCCCCACCATTGCTTTGTGCAACATAGATTCTCCTCTGCATTATTACCATTCCATGTAACAACAAGGGGGCTCACTCAGTTGGTCTTATGTGGTGGATGTTGGCTCATGAGGTCCTGCATATGCGTGGCACTGTTTCCCATGAGCATCCATGGGAGGTGATGCCTGATCTCTGCTTTTACCGGGATCCTGGAGAGATTGGGAAGGAAGAGCAGGTTGCAGCTGAGAAGGCAGTTAGAAAGGAAGAGTTCCAGAGTGATTGGACTGCTCCTGCACCTGAATTTACAGCACCACCACAGCCTGAGGTGGTTGATTGGTCTGAAGAGGTGCAGGTGCCCTCTGTACCAATACAGCCAGTCCCAGCAGAGGACTGGAGTGCACAGCCTGCCACTGAAGATTGGTCTGCAGCTCCCACTGCTCAGGCAACTGAGTGGGTAGGGACTGCCACAGAGTGGTCCTAATTTTATCAGCAGGAATTCAAGAAGATAGTGAGAAATTAAAATAAAGATCTTTCTTATAAAAAAATAAAATAAAATTGAAAAGTCTACCAGTAGTTAAAACCACCCTTCATTCTTCTTTCACTGGGATTTGCGTGGCTTTGCTGCTATGTTATTGAGAGCCTGCAGAGCAACTCTGATTTATGGTGACCATATCCTTGAGTTTTCTTGCTGAGATTTATTTAAAGGAAGTTTGCCATTATCTTCCTGTAAGGAAGAGAGAAAATGTGACTTGCCTGGGATTATCCTGTGGATTTCCATGGCTGAGTGGGGATTTGAACCCAGGTCTCTTGGAGTCCTAGTCCAACACTCAAACTGGCTCTCTTTGAATTAATAATAGAAATAAGCAATTCAGAATTTGTGCTGGTTGTAAGGTGGCTATTTACCCAAAGAACTGGGAACAGATATCTGATCCAGGACTCGATCCTGGGCACGCAAGCTGACCTTGTATGCATAACTAAACCTGGTTAACTGAAGAGGGTGGTGTCAGCTTGACCCAATAGTGTGCACCAGGTTTCTGGACGTGGCAGCATGCAAGATCTGATGGGCAGGGAGGAGGAGTAAGTCCTTTCCTCTATTGAAGTACCCTGTCCAACAGTCTCCAATGTTTGAGTGTATATACCTGGCAACAGGCAACAAGACAGGATGGGGATCCTGTTGGTCTACTGTATGCCCTGCTGAGCAGTTGTCTCTCTGCCAGAATTGCTAGAGGTGGTGTTAATCTCCCCCAAATTTATTGTGTTCGGAGATTTTAACATCCATACTGAGGCACCCTCCTCAGGGCCAGCTCAGGATTTCACGGTTTCCATGGCAAGCATGAGCCTCTCTCAATTAATATCTGGCATTACACATGTAGCAGGCCACATTCTTGGTCTGGCTTTTGCTGGTTAGGATGATGGTAATTTGGGGGAAGTGGAGTTTGAAAGAACTCTGTTGTTGTGGACAGATCACTACCTAATAGGGTTTGGAATTGCTGGAACTCCTAACCTCTACAGGCGTGGTGGACCTGTTAAAACAGTCTATCCTAAAGATAAATGGATTCAAAAGGATTACTGAATGTTCTGGGGGATTTTTCAGCTGCTAGAGTTGGTGAGTTTATTGATGCCTTGATTGATCTGTGGAACAGGGAGATGACCCAGGCAACTGACACAGTTGCTCCCAAACATCTTTTACTTGGGAGCAGAGCATGGGCTCATTGGTTTTCTGAGGAACTCAGAGCAATGAAGCACTTGGGTAGATGACTAGAATGTTGGTGAAGAAAGACTCAGGATGAATCCAATCCAGCATGATTTAAGACCCCATTTTAGAATCTACTTTGCAACAGTGAAGACAGCAAAGAAACAATTCTTTGCTGCCTCTGTTTCATCAACTCAATCTTGCTCAGTGCAACTGTTTGGGGAGTTAAAGGGCTATTACATCCTAGACCTCAGACTACTGAGAAGGAGCCCTCAGAAAAGCTCTGTGATGAATTTGCTAAATATTTTGCAGAGAACATTTCTTGGGTTCATTCTGACTTGGACTCCATGTTGAAAGTAGAGCCTGCGGAGGTAACTGAGCTATGAGTCCAATTTTGATGGATGAGTTTCAGGTTGCTCACCATGATGATGTGGACAGGTTGCTTGGAGAGGTGAGGCCAACTACTTGTTAGACCCATGTCCATCTTGGCTAATGCTAGATTTAGGGGCCAGAGGATGGCTGGCCAATTAGGTAGTAGAGATTGTAAATGCTTCTTTGAAAGGGGACTGTGTTTCAACTTCTCTAAAATAAAAAAGGGAGTGCAAGTCCTCTGTTGAAAAAAAACTTCACTAGACTGAACATCCACTTGCTTTACTTCTACCACTTTCTCTATAATTTCAAATCTCTGCTTTTTAAAGCTGTGTGACCTTTTTAAAGACTAGGCTAAAACATTTTGAACAAGTTTGCTATAATCTAGAATCATCAACATAATGCAAAGTAGAAATTAGAAATATTGGCAGCACACAGTATATAGAAAAATCTAAGAGTAATGGATAAAATGCTATTTGACTATTAAATATAAGCCACTGTACTTACAGCATACGTGTGACAGGTGATAGATTAGTGGACTATTGATTATCCACATACCCTGTGACAATGGAAAAAAGTATCAGGTGTAACAGAAGTACACTGTATAGGTCAAAGTGCAGTGGTTAAAACATGCATTGTCCTATTGTGTGTTTCTCCAAATGATTTAACTCAGACAGGCTTCATATTTGCAATCAAATAAGTAGCGTTAATGAGATTGCTTATTGAGTTAGCACTTCATTTAATTACCCGTACTAGATCTTGTTTTGTTAGACTGTCCAAAGAAATCAAGATTAATTTTTATCAACATTTCCTTCTCATTTGTATATCAATGACACTAGAGGAAATTAACTTCTTTTCTGACTTACATTCTCAGGTCCTGTTTCTTCTACTGATACAGGATTGCTGTGATTCAATAATGCATATGTAGTGGTATACAAAAGACTAGAAGTGAAAATTAGGTATACACATGTAATGATAGTATAGTATATAATAAATAGACATTTAACATATTTAAATTTGTGTTTTGTAAAGTTAAAAATGGTATTTCACAAGTACTTGAGTAGAGCCATATTTGATCAGGTCAAAAGCATAACTTATCCAGTATTCTGTTTGCGTATGCCCAGTGAGTTGCCCATGGAAGACCCACCAGCAGGACATGAATGCAGCTACATCCTCCTTCTGGTGTTCCCAGCAACTGACACTCAGACCATTTCCTTGAGGCCCCTCCCTAAACTGCAAACCCCAGGATTCCATAGGATGTCGAAAGTGGAATAATAGCGCTGTAACAATCTAGTTCAGAAATGGCCCCAGAAGCATACTGATCCTGAAAGTAAAGCATAGCCACCCTGACTGCTAATATTGATGGCCCTATCCTTCATGAATTTATTCAATCCACTTTTGAAGCCACCCAGGTTTGCAACCATCACTAGATCATGTGACAGTAAATATCCACAGTTTAACTGTACAACTTGCCATATGAAGACTAGACCTGGTTCTGAACCTCCAGTTTTCATTGGCCAACTTCAGATAGGACATGAGGGCACAAATTCTCCAGTTTTGCTGGGCTCAGCTCCAAGCAAGAGGAAAGGGCTGTGTGGAGTTCATGAGATCAGCTAGTAGAGCAGCAGCTTGCTACAACTTGCAAAGGCTCTCCAGGAATCTGTGGATTTGCTTCCTCCTTTCCTTCCTTCTCAGTTGCTGTGGTACCAGAGGCTACCTTCTACTCTGTTTTGCATCTACCTTCTGTTGAGAAGCAAGTTTGTTGTTGTGTGCTGTTAGGTCATTTCTGACTTATGGCTACCTGAAAGCCAACCTTTCAGTTTTCTTGGCAGAATTTGTTCATGGGAGGGATGCTCTTGCTTTCCTCTGAGTCTAAGAGAATGTGACTTGCCTAAGGGTTCCCATTAGGTTTCAGTGGCCGAGTGGGGATTCAGACCCTGGTCTCCTCTCCTAGCATTAACACTCAAACCACGGCTCCATGCTGGCTCCCTAGAAGCAAGTAGACTAGATTAAAAGTTTCTTATTCCATCTCCCTAAGTAGTTCATTTCACACTGATTTGGCAACAGCCCCTTTCGCTAAGATTTCTGCATTAATTTCCAAACAAGAATATATAAATATGTATATTTGTGTATGTCAAGCTGTGAGCAGCTGTGGTTGGTACTTAATGCATAACACTTAATGACAGGAGCTGTCCCTATGACTCAGGTTTTGGTCTGGAAAATGTCAGGGCCCGGGAGAATCTTGAGCCACTAACCCAAGCAAAGAAACATTTTTACGTCTTTTATGTCTTTCCTTGCTTGCCCTTTATCTAAGCTGATGCTACACATAATGGTGGTCTGTGGGCTGGTGGTGGTCCCTGAGCCATTGGATGCTGGTGAATTTCCAAGAAATAAAGAAATAATTGTAGCCAATGGGCATAGGTCTAGTGCTGATCTCTGGCACACTAAATAAAATAAAATAAATTAATAATTGCTGGTCACCTATACCAGAGAGCCTTAGAAGGACTTATCTAAGCTAAACAACCTCAAATTTTGTGACATCTCCTTATGGGGGAGTCACTCCAGTGCGTTTGTCATTTTGTTTGTTGTTTATTGAAACTTCACTAGCTTTACAATATCCTTTTTTAGGTGCAGTGATGAGAACCAAATATGGGGCTGCCACACCATGGATTTCTAAAAGGGCAGCATGATATTGAGAGCCAGCATGGTGGACTCTCCCATATGACTCTAGAGACCAGGGTTTGAAAGCCCATTCAGCCATGGACCTTAGAGGAAGGCAAAGACAACCCTTCCCAGAACAAATCGTGTCAAGAAAATCCAATGATAGGTCTGTCTTTAGGGTTGCCATAAGTCAGAAATGACTTAAGGATGCACAACAACAACAAAAAGTTGCAAATTTATTTTCAGTTCCATTTCTAATTATGCCCACTATAGAATTAGCCTTTTTAATAGCAGCCACACTCTAGGTTGAGATTTTCTTTCCGGTATCTGCCATAATGCTCTCTTGCTCAGTCCAAGCCAGCTCAGATCCCATCAGTATATATGTGAAGTGGAGATTTGTTTTTTTATTCTGTTATACATCACTTTACCTTTGTGTATACTAAATGTCATTTGCCATTTTAATGCTCATTCTCTTTAGCTATATAGAGCATTCAGTGGCTTGTAAGCTTATATTTAAACGGCATTGTCAACTGGAAAAGCATGAGTTATGGCTCATATGTTCATTTGAATGTGCCTCTTTGAAAAATGATTTGCCTGTTCAGTTGGGTTCCCATCTCATCTTTTTAGAAAGAATAATGAAATTGTCTTTAATTTTAATTCAAGCTTTTATAATGGCTCAGAAAGCAAAATAACTTTTGAAGCATTCATTCTCTTTTGAATTGAGGGTGTTTTTATTGCTCAATAAGAGGAATGGAAAGGAAAGATCAATTGAGGGCAACCAGGTCACACCTGGAGTTCCCAGATGTCTATGAGAGACCTGAATTCTGGAACAGCTCTGCTAGTTTGGTCTAGTCCAATCATTAGAGATTGTAGTGGAAGTTGCTCCATTATCTGCATAGAAACACAGAGCTGACGGGGAAATTGCTTTTGTCTGTTCTTTTTCCTTCTATGTCAACTGATCTGCAATTTTTGTCATGCCATATGATTTGGAAAAACTGTCTTATTTAATTGCCGCACATTCTCCTGTCTTATGACCTTAAATGCATGAACAGGACTGAAAATGTAGCTGTAGGGAAGGTGTTGCATGCTTTGCATTTATTTAAAAAAGTACTGATAGAAGCTTTGCATGTGCCATCATCTCTCTTTGTACATAAAACATTTATTTATAATTGAGTTTCAGTTCATTCCATCTGTGCCTTTTGGGCTGTTGCTGCAAAACAAAAAGGTACCAATTAAATATTTATACACAGGCACCTGGCATCTTGGAATTGTGCACTTGTGCAAAGTGTTGCCAACTATGGGAAGGAGTTCACAATTTTGCAGCTGTAGCTAATGGCAGTAAGTTAGTGGGGTGCTTTTGAACGGTTTTACAACCCTGTTGAGAAATGAAAATACTACTTGTCATTCATTGCTAGTGATTAATGGAGGAGGAGGTTCTCTGTATCAAGTCGAATGGCTAGGGAACAGCAGTATACACGGATGGTATTTTCTCTCTACAGAGAAGACATGGTACAGTTTAGCCTACACACTGAAGTAGATAAGTGCATAGATATCTGAAATTCTGTCCTATAGTTTCAGTTTTTATTATATACATACACATACATATGTATAAGTACAGTTGGCCCTCTATGTTCATGAGTTTAGCACTTGCAGATTTGATTATTCATAGGTTATTTATTTATTTATTTATTAAAAATTGTTATCCTATTTGGCCCTGCCACAGAGAAAAAAATATAATCTCTCTAGGCATTGCTAGGTCCTCCAGGGTGACTCTGTCGCCCACGTCTACTTGAAGTTGATCTTAGTATTATACTGGAGGACTTAGGGATTGCTAGAGAAGTGTTCTCAGGTAAGAAAATTAGTGTTCATTATTTTCATTTTCATTTTTTCATTGTTGCAGGAGTCTTGTACCCCAACCCCCTCAAAAGTGGAGGACTCACAGTATTACATTATTATATTGTTCCTGATTCTCCCCTGCCCTACAGCAGTACAGCATTATGTTTAATTAAGGTACATAGCCATAATACCAAAATAAAAGATATTGAAAGTTTATCTTATGCAGTCAACCAAAAAGAATTGAATCTCTTTTCCCCCTATATTCAGCAAAACAATTCCAAATCATACTAAAACTGTGTTTTCTATTCTCTGTGTAAGCTTTTTTTTTTCTTTAGTTTTTACACATTTATTTGAAGAGCTTTGGGGTATCACAGTGCAGTCTTCATAGGTTCTGTGCCAGCATAGTTTCATTTTTCTGCCATGTCCACTGGTTGGCTCACTTCTTGCCAATCCCAACATTTGCTTTAACTGTTCCCCTGACCTCCTTCTTCCTATTATACTATGCTGTTTCCTTGAAATCTTTTTCGTTTCATATGAGCCATGTTGACTAATTTGTGCTTTGGTTCATTTTTTTTTTTTTTTTTTTGCATAGTCCAGGAAATCATATAGATCATGCCAAGGTCTGTTGTTTTCCCACCCCTAAAATGAGTCAGTTAGTTTTTAAATCAAAGCTAGGTGGCAGGCCATATTATACCAGATACTCACATATATCCCCTTTAAATCTTTCCAAAATTGAGTGATGATCAATCTGACAGTTACTAATTAAGAATTTGTGAGATGCTTTTGGATTGTTTTCTTGAAAAACAATTGCCAGTTTTGGAGTCTTTGTAAGATGCTGATTAGTAATATTATTTATTTGAACTAAGACTGAAACAGGACTACCATAAGTATTGACAGGAATCTTCAGCTATACAGCCACACCAGTAAAGACATGTAATGAATGCTAAAACTCTCTTGGATTTCATTTAAAGGGTGTTTGGGTTACTTAGGGTGTTTATTTTGAATACAGAGACCAACGAAACAATACACAGACCATTATAATCAGAGCGTCATATGGAAAAAGTGTGAGAGTCAGTTACAAGACTACATTAAATTGAATTTTAAAATGGAATATTTTCATTAGTATGAGATACCATCAATTTACATATGTAGAGTTGCAGGCATACATTCAAACTTTCCCTATGAAAAGGGGGAATTTAATGTTTTCAAGACAATAGTTGCTTTACACTTAGAAAACGTTATTTTTTGGACTGTAATTCACATGGCTAGGCTGGATGGGGGTTGTCAGCCAAAAAAGTAACTTTTCCATGTTCTGTAACATCTAAACTTTTAATAAAGCCCTGTTTTAGACAATCCTGGGTTTAGGATATTTCTGTTGTATTACATCATGGAGGCATCTTACAGGTGCAGGAATACTATAATTGAGAAATATGCACAGGAGGCTAACAGTAATGAAACAAATGGGTAGCGTAGCTTTTATAGGCAATTTAAACAAGTCAGAAATGCAAAAGCTGCCACTGAAAATTTCAGAGATTAACATTTCAGAGATTAAACATGGAATACATGTGGCCAAGCAACATCAGAGTGTGCTCAAGATGGCAAAAAGCTGTTAATGACAAAGAACAGGCAAGCTGGGAGAGGCTGCAGCAGTCTGTTTTTGCCTGAGTCTGCAGGGAAGGGCAAGATTCTGGCTCCTTGTCTTCTTTCCTCCTTGCTGAGCTGACGGAGTGCAAACTACTTTTGCACACTGAATTCAGTTTGCAGTTGGATCCAATTGTTTTCAACAATTGAACAAGTTGATCACAGAGGGTGAAAGTAGGAGGAGGAAAGAGCAACTGAGACATTTTAAAAGCAGCTGAAAGAGAGGTGATAGAGGATTAATTGGGACTGTCCATGCCTGCCAAATCAGGACAGTTGGATGGTATGAAAATTATATCCCTGTATCCACCCCTCCCCTCCAGTAAGAATGTATGCTTTCTCAAATAGAGGGCAGTGTGAATTGCATGGTAGCGTAGTTTTTGCCAGACAAGATAGCTAGGAGAGAAACAAATATGGGAAATAATGGTAGAGACAGAGTAATAAATCTTTCCTAACACTTGTTTCTTTATTGTACTTTTCTAAATGCTTTCTGCTTCTTTTCTTCTCTTTCTCTCTCTTGCTGCTTAAAATAGGATGAACTGGGATTTCTTTAACAGCAGTGACACAAAGACCTGTTTCCCGGGCCCTTTTGCTCTTTGCAGTGGCCTGTTATAGGCCCATTCTATTTCTGCCTATCTACCAGTGAACCAGAAGATGGCAAACAATGGCATGCCAGGATGTACTTCATCACAATCAAATGTCCCTTTGCTGCTCCTGACTCTCTTTGCTGTCAAGTATGAAGGTCACCTGTGGTTAGGACCTTAATTTCTGTGTGTCTCTTCGCACTGCTGAGGGTTTCATTATCTTGTCCCAGTATTAAGAAATGCAAGAGTCCTCTAATTCCAAGTCCTGTTCACCCGCACAGTTGGAGATAACATTCAAGATAACATTTGTCAGCATGCTGTATAAACATGCTGTGCCTCTGATAAATTACCTTCAAACACCACCTTGCTTGGCAGCTTGAGTACACCAGCTACGATAATCTAGAAGTTGTTCCTCTCTGGACTTTCCTTTTCTGTTTGTCAGCAGCTGTGTTTCTTATGATCAATGTGCTTTCACTCTCCAGGCATACAAAAAAAGACAGGTGGAGTTGATTAACACATTTTGGGAGGAGATGTTCAAACAATATCATAGTCTGTAAACAGAAGGTAGCAATCACATGCCCCCCAAGTGTCCCAATTGGGAGGGACAGTCTGATTAATCCTCTTTCAATCCCACTTTTTAAGCTGCTTTTAAAATGTCCCAGTTCTTCTTTCCTTCCATTTCTCTCTGAGTTCCAAACTGAGTTCCAAGAGCAAAAGTAGTTTCCTCTCAATTAACTCAGTGGGGGCAAAGGGAAAGGAGGGGGCGGAATCTTTTCCTTTCCAATAGGCTGAGGATGCTAGAGCCTCTCTTATTTCATGTGCTCTTCTTGGCTACACACTGATGTTGCTCGGCCCAGTCTTCATCTGTGAAATGTTGGAGGGTATGTCATGCAGTCCTCCAGATGTTGCTAAACTGCAAATTCCAACCTTCCTTACTATAGTCTATGATCGATCACTTGGGATCTTGGAAGTTGCAGTCCATCATCAACATCATCCACTGTATCTCTTATTTCCTGCCTTTCCTCCCAAGGACTAAGACTCAAGGCAGCTTCCAGAACAGAAAATGTGTACAAAGACTTAGGTAAAAAGCATACCAAAAAAATAAAACCACAAAAGAGATATTGTTAAAGTGCAGTTAAACTTCCTGTAGAATTAAAACCATTTAAAATCCACTTAGGAGCCGAAGAAAATCAAAATCGGTAAAATGCTATGTTAGCTAAAAGCCTTGCTGTCAGCTCTTGAAAGTCTGTTGGAAAAGATTTCTCTCACTGGTGGAAGGAGAGGAGGAGGGGGTTGTCCTAGCCCCACAGGAAGGGAGTTCTGAAGTCTGGGATGATCTAAGAGATCCAAGGCATTCTGGAGGCAGCTACTGGGATGATCGAGGAGACCACATGGTTTCTACCTCTGCTATAAACAAATTGAGTTGTGTCCAGTAGTGTCCTTCTGGCAGCAGAACAGAGACTGCTGGCAGATCAGATTTCACCCGGAGTTACTTTGTGTTGTAGATAACTATCATCAAGTTGATTTTGACTTATGGTGACCCTATGAATGAGAAATCCCCAGGTCATCCTATCATCAACAGCCCTGCTCAGGTCCCGCAGACTCAGGGCTGTGGCCCCCTTGATTGAGTGCATCCATCTTACAGTTTTCTACATTCCTAGGCATTATTATCTTTTCTAGTGAGTCATGTCTTCTCACGATACATCCAAAGTATGACAGGTTCAGCTTAGGCACCTTGGCTTCTCTCCCAAATCTTCTCTTGAGATCGGGGGCAACTTTTGAGCAGATTTGTTGGAAGAGGGAGAGGAAGAAGAAGGAAACTCCCACTGTACAAGTCTGTTTGCATAATATCAAATTTAGGTCACATTGAGGAGATGGTGAAGAGCTCTGGTTGCAAATACTTACACTGACATTTCACATAATTCTGTAGCCAAACATAGCTTTCTACTTCACACTTTATTGTATTTGCTGCTCTGTAGCATCCAATAGTCTTCCTGTACAAAATATGAATAGGTGCTGGGTCTTCTTCTTGCAGATGCTTGTTTTGATGTAGCCTTGTAAATAAACAGAATGTGTCACTTCTCGTGCCCTGGACTCCAGTTATTTTTATGGCCTTAGCCGTTTGTATTCATTAACATGTGAACAATGTGGGTGTAAAAAGACTGCCATTCTAATTAGTTGACTTTCACACCCTTAGCAGGCAGGTGTGAGCTATGACATGGGATTTGAGGCAGAGAAGAAATTAAACCTCCTATTCATGGCAGGATAATCAAGTGACTTGGCTGATGTATAGAGGGTTTGGAATAAATGTTGACAGTTTAACAGATTGGACTTTTAAGTGGCAGATGGCATTCAAATGTCAGTGTTAAAATTTGCATGTTGAGGACAGGAATGGGAATGTTGAAAAGCTGATCCCTGCAAAAAGAGTTTATTTATAGGAAACAGGTTTTTGAGGACATTGGTTACGTTAGGTGGCTTCTTATGTCTTTGCAAACAGGGCTGCCCCAGCACATTTTGCTCCTGAGGCAAATGACAAGATGGTGCCTTCTCCAAGGCTATATATAGAAGATAATAGTTAAACCTGAAGCCAGAAATGTTGAGTTAGGCCTGAGTAAAATGAGGAGGATTGGCACAATCATTGTAATTTACGAACACTTGGTCAAATAGATTTCACATCCTCTGCTTGAAAGTAAGTGTGTATACTAGTGCTGCAGTGGTTAAATGCTGGTACTGCAGCCACAACCTTGTGAGTTCGATCCTGCAGGGCTCCAGGTTGACTCAGCCTTCCATCTTCCGTAGGTCGGTAAAATGAGTACACAGCTTGTTGGGGGCAATTAGCTAAACATGTTGTAAAACCACTTAGGGAGTGCTTTGCACTGATAAATGGTATAGAAATGTAACTGTTAACTGCTATTGCTATACAAGTAGGACAAGCACACCCTAATGAAGCCAGTGGCCAGTCTGTCTCTGGGAGAGGAAGCAGGGGGGACATTTGGGGTGTTTGGGCCAGCTGCCACTTGAATCTTGCTTCCTACTGTTTTCCATTGCATGAGAACAGCTTAGGAGGTATTTAACACCGAGACTTCTACCTTCCACCACCTTGTTTCTACTCCCCATCCCCTAATCTTTGCTACCTGAGGTAGCCACCTCTCATGGCATGTTCAGCCATGGCAGCACAGACAATGGTTTCCTTTAGTGATATTTGTGATTTCCATGTTTGGTTGTGCTTCAAAGTTTCTTTGCAACAGGCATTTACGAATCTAAGCTTACATCATATATAGAATTTCCATTGGGAGGGCATTTAACATTTTATGCAACACTCTTAACTTAATAATCTTTTGAGGAATTCAATGTATTCTCTGTTATGCCACTAATAGGCATCTGTGGAAAAACAATACTATTCCACAGACATCTCTAAATGGTCCTATGCATTTAAGGTAATCTCTTTTTCATAGTTGGCATTACACTATTGCATAGTATCTGATAACCTAATTATCCAGCATTATCACATATCGTACTTAATTTAGGAGCAATGTAGTGAACAGCCAAAGATCACTTATCTTATCTGGTATAGCATTGGCCTATATACTGTCTCAAGCCCCTCCTTATCTACGCATCCACCTATCAGGAGTGATCATTAACTGATCTTTTGCTATCACCAAATGAACAACATGTTTCACTGGTCTCTTGTCTTCAGTCAATTAAACAGGACTTGTAACAAGCTGATTATTCAAAACCACCCATCAACTAATTACAAGTGAAGTTTTGCTGGTCTTTTATACTCATCCAATCACATAGGAGTTTAACTAGCCACCATTATTCTGGCTACCTGCCATCAGATGACTGCATCTTGTATGACTCAGCATGATCCAGAACAAATGCACAAATGTGCTTTAAAAAAAAAACTTTTCTGAATTTTTCCCCCTCCAGGCTAGACTCTGCTATATTTACCTTTCTTTATCTTATATTTTGAGTTAAGTGGCCGAACACACAGAACTAGCTTCTTTGTATTTTCTTGGCTCCACAAAAACACTGGTCACTATTATTTCCTTTTTCCCCCAATCCAATATACCTTAACTCTGCAAAATGTATACACAATATATAGTATCTAGCCTATAACATATTTCTTGGTATAACAGTCAAGATAATTGCTCAGGTTCAAGATAAGGAATTATAAGATGAGGAAATCTATGTTTGTGTAGAAAAATCAATTGAATTTTTTGTGTTATGGAAATCTGGGAGGTGGTTGAGAAGGGGGAAGTCTTGCCAGATAGGTGTGTGCTTGGAATGTTCCAGTAATGAAAACTGACCTTGAAGCAGTGATGTATTTAAGTCTTTTACTCCAAGACTCAAGTCTCTACCTTCAAGTCTCATGTCCTTGAAGATACTTTCAAATCAAGTCTCAAGTCAAGTCTCAAGTCTGGAAGTCAACTTTATATCCCAACCAAAATTCCAAAATTATTGGACAGAGTCAAATAAAGTCAGTTTTAACAATTTAAGCAGATTCAACCCTCCACATTTGTGATTTTGCCAACTGCAGCTTCGGATGTAGGTAACAGGATCCTTCTTCCATTAATGAAGCTGGATGACTTTTCAGAAGTGGAGAATAGGATCCTTCTTCCTTCCCATTACTGAAGCTTCGAAAGCTTTAGAAGGAAGGATCCTTCCTCCTTGAGCCTATTATCTAACACATTTGGTGTTCCCTTCTGAGAAATACAGCCTGCACTCTGGGAATGAGTCTTGTCTTTTGCTCTTAGGAAAAGTTTTAGAAGGCTTCTTGAATATGCAGCAAGGACAGACTGCGGAGCCTGCCTCAAGCCCATTGCCTAGCCCATTTGCTGTTCACCTTTGAGAAATGAGCCCACACTTTGGGCTTAAGACAGAGTTGGAGAGATGGAGGTGTTGTTCAAAATCATAAGGTTTCTGGATGAATGTATTATGTTACTGAACTCAGGGCAGCAAGTAAGTAATTAAAAATATTCAAGTCTCGAATCAAATCGAGTCAGTGCATCATTTATTGCCGAGTGGAGTCAAAGTTGAGTCTCTAAAGCAACTTAAGTCTGACTTGAGTCCGAGTCTATTGACTTGAGTCTACATCACTGCCTTGAAGTATGCAAAGTATTGAATAAGGATTTTTTAAAAAGTAGCATTAAAAATGTAGCGTACAATACAATAGTTATTTAGCCACCATAAAGTGGTCACTGCTTTGACTCCACAAAGTAAGGCCAGCAGAACATGTGACACTGTAAGCAAAGCACAGAACTTTAGTGATGTGCGGTGGCCAACCATGGACTCCATTACTTCTTATGTGTGTGTGCATGCACATGAGCATGTGCACTGTTGTCATATACCATTACAGGTTGTAATACATGGCTAGTATGATGTGTTTAGTTACCTGAGTCCCAAGTTGTACAGGCTTGCATTATGTACAGCTATACCTCCATTACAGAAGTAGATGTGTCCCTGGGCATTACTTCTTTAACAGAAAATTTGGACAATAATGAAAAGTGAGGACTTTATAAAAACAAACAAACAAGTAAAAAAGAACTTATTTTGGTAAGAAGCTTTGTTAATTGGGTTGTGCCTGTAATTCTGTGCAATTTTTGTTCGGCTGGCTAGAGGTAGCTACTATAGGCTACAGATTTTTGAAGAGGGACAGCAGTGACAGCCCCTTGGCTCTTCTTCCAGAGACCCCCAACAGTTCTGAGGATCTCTGCATAGCCTGGTCTTAAGATGTGTAGGTTTCCTAACCTGGCTGACTTCAGAAAGTAAGTAAGCAGACCAAAAAACCTGAAGGTGAAGTAAGTTTCAGCTGGCAGTCCAGTCAGTTTCTATATGTGGAGTGTGGAGGATGTGCCATTTGCCCTTTGTCTCAGATAGAAAAACTCTGCTGGAAAAAAATGTGGAGGAGAGGACAGTACCAGTGCATCTGCTAAATACTGTCTCTGAATGCACTGGTGCACTCGTTGGTTAGTGACAAGCAGAGAGACCTGGCAAACATCAGTGCACATGCAATCTGGGAGTGCTGCTTGCAAAAACAACCAGGAGAACACATGAAGCCAAAGGGCCACACTTCACCCACACTCACACTTCGTGCCTCTGGGGAATGAATTTAGTCCAGAACCTACTGGTTTGTGACACCATATTAATACGGACATTCATGCATTATATGACAGAGGAGCATAAAAGACTGAGGAGAATAAAATAGGTCCTACACTGGCCTTAGAGTAACTTTCACTGAATGCAGTGGAGTGAGGCTAACTTCTGCACAGATGTGTATAGTGCCATGTTTCACTTTGCACGTTCTCCGTGGTGGGGATAGCGCTCTTGTACTTCCAGAGAAACCTGCCTAGCCTCTTAGAAAGAGAATTTTGGACTAGAAAATCCTGGCCTGATCCAGCAAGATAATTTTTTTTGTTGTTATGACAGTTTTTTTTTTCACTTGGAAATTGCTAATTTGACAAGCCAAGTCAGTTCTTCCTTGGCTTTTATCCACAGCTAGCTTTGGCCTCCCTTTAGTTTGGCTTGCCCTTTAGTGAAGCTTGGCAACGTGTATATGGTGGCTTATAAATAAAAGGGAGAAATGTTGCAGTGATGGATGTTCTTGGGCAGGGATGTTGTCTAACAAGTTTCAAGCAGAGATCTCTCTTGATGTTCCCTGTTTAAAATGAAAGAAAGTGGGGGAGGAGGGTGCTCTCACTATCACAACATAGATATTTGGAAGCCTGAAACAATTTATATAACTTTTCAGGCAGATGTGCCGGCTAGGCGATTTAGCTATTGACCAAAGAGCTACTGAAGGCTTAGCAGCATAGTAATTTATTGCTCAACTACATGCTACATTTAATGTATCGAATGCTCTTTAGAGAAACTTTCTGGTGAGTGTGCCTAGCTCCAGTCTGGACTGGGACTATAGCAAAGAGGCAAGGGAAGTTTAAACTGCAACCCATCTGTCTTCCTTCCTTCCTTCCTTCCTTCCTTCCTTCCTTCCTTCCTTCCTTCCTTCCTTCCTTCCTTCCACATTTCAAAATCTCCCTCTCCCCATTGGGGGAGGCTAAAAACGCTTTAAAAATTGTATTGACACCTTGCTCCATCCTTTATGAGCTTCCACTAGTAGGCAAAGGTTCATTTATTCAAGCCTTTGGTCTCATAAGCTTTGTTATTTTCGTGTGCCTTCAAGTAATTTCCAACTTATGGTGACCCTAAGCTTACATGAGCACCATTTTATGGAAAATTGGATTACAAACCTAGCAAATACCAAATAATATTTGCCCACCTAGAATTCTTTTATTATCCCCATGTGTTTGTGTGTGTGTGTGTGTGTGTGTGTGCATGAATTGCAATATATTGAATAGCTAAAGTTGCCAGCACATGAGTAAAACAAAAAAACCTCTAGAAATACCAAGTTTAGTTCCTATACAAACCAATTTTAATTCTGATATCTAGGTGTTATTTTTGTTGTTTCAGTATATTTCAGGTGCCATCCTGGTACTACCAAAGCCTTTATTTCCAACTCTTCAGATGGGTTTATTTTTAATCCAGTAATTCCAAAATGAAAAGGATGAGTATTTGCCTGTGTGATTTTACTGTCTCAGACCCAGTAAAGGTGGTCACAGTTAACACAATTAATACTTCCAGGACGTAGATTCAACAGAGATCAAGTGAGGGAAAGAGGAATGTTAGCACTAAAACAAAATGATCCTAATGTTTGTGTAATAAGTATTATGACACTTTGAGTATAACTCCTGAATAATAATGTTAAAAAAAGCTCTGTGGAAATTGGTGAAAATCAGTTTCTGAAATGCTTCATGAGACTGAGTGTGACACATGGACAGTGAGAGGGGGAAAGGGGAAGACACAAGGGAAGGAGAGAAATCCGGGATATTTCAAGAAAAAGTCTGGATACAAACCGGCGGATATGCAGGTGCAATCAAAACAAAAAGAATTGGAAGTTCTTAATATTTTCAGGCAGTCCTATGGAGCTCTAAGAGACAATTTCTCAAGGGCACTCTGTTTGTGGCTGAAGTGAGATTTGAATGGGGAATTTAATTTTTTAAAAAAAATTTAAAATTTGAATGGGGAATTTTCATTGCTTAGAGCTGATAACCATAGTATTAAATCAAGTGAAATGTGTATTTAAAAATTAGAGACAGAAAAAAAATGTTAAATTCAAGATTCTTGGTTCAACCTAGATGTAAAAATTAGTTATGCCATCCTTTCCCATGATGTCCTAATAAGAAAACTGCTGTTTAAGCTTTCACTCCAAATTACGCTCAGATCCAGTTTTCCAGAGACTGGAACAAGCATGTTATCTTTTAAAGTGTTAGCTAAACACATTAGTTTTCACAGCGTTAGATGAAAACCATGTTAATATATCTAATGTAACAAAGGATTCAAATACAATAGATTTTAGCTCAGTGACAACTTCTGGCTCCTCAGTCATTGATGACTGTCTGTCCTTGTGACGATCACATGGATTTCATTGTTGCTTGTCACACATTGCAATGTGTCATGCTCTTAGTATCGATGTTTGGGAGCAATAGATCATAGAATCGTAGAGCTGGAGGAGACCACAAGGGCCATTGAGACAACCCCCTGCCATGCGGGAATATACAATCAAAGCAGACTCCACCACGTTCCAAGCCAGCATATTGATTTAAGAGGCCTACTCTACTTAGGACTAAAATACGATTCAGCTCACAGTTTATTTTCCTTGGAATAAGACATTATTTAATAGACCAAAACAAACATCTCACCTGTAGCTGTATTTCTCATAATGTGAGCATGCAGACTTACCAGACCTATGACAATAAACCCTGCTGTGTTGTAATGAGAAAATAAAATGTGGATGATTAGGCCTTTTTTTTTTTACCTTTTAAGCTTTCCTATTAGCATTGTTTGTAATCACTGAAAGATGGTGACCTATGTGAAAATAAATGACATCTCATTAAAGTGAAGTGCATTTTTGCAACCCCTACCAGACCAATTAAGAATGGAGTGCAGCAGTTGGCAATAGCATGCAAACTTTTTCACCTTGATGTCAATAGTTCAAATGAAATGTGGGGATGGAGCATCTCCCAGGCGTCCTGTATGTTTTGCATCTATGACAGTCCCATGACAGTCTTACTTGCTTTTGCTTCTTTTTCCCCCTTCTTTCTTGACCTGGAATCCCAGCTGTAGTAGGAATGTATAATGGCAGAAATTCTGTTGAAAGCTTTCTGTTCATAAAAAAAGAAAACCAGTTAATGGTGTCACTGGAAAAAAAATAATGATTTCACTTAGGATTGTATTTCAGGCCTTTTGGCCAATTGCTCTTAATTTCTAGTCAAGCCAAACTTCACTGTTCTGATAGCATCAGAACAGAATAAGGAAACGTCTTCATGACAGCGTTACACTGCAAAATATTACACTGTGAAATACTTTACGATAAAAATAGCCTGCTTTTAAAAGTAAATGTTTAGTTTATAGAATATAAAAATATTAGACACATTTGCCCATCTATAAACAGCATTGATCTTGATTATGGTTTAGTCTATTGTATTTTGAAACTTTGGGATGTAGGCAGTGACTACTCCTGAAGATCCAGCTTCATGCTATTAATGGATTCTGGTTGTTACTTCCTAATACTTAGATAGCTTTTAATAAACCTGTGAGATTAAGTAAAACCTCTAAGCCTGACTTGGCATTAGGGTTCAAACTTCTGCTTGGATGAAGGCTAGCTAACTGGCTTAGACCAAGCATTTTAGCCTTGTTTTTTTTATCAGTGGTATATGAAATATCATTACATGGTATTCTGAGCACAAAACAATTGCAAAACACTGTATGTTATTATAACAGCCACATATAATTTAAAAATTTTATGGAGAGGAATTGTAGCTAGGGCTGTCATCTGATTAATGCAATATTTGTCAATGAATCATGTCCATTTTACAGTGAAATTCTGTGCATATTTATTTGGATGTCCAACTGCATTCAGTAAGGCTTATTCTCTTGTAAATTTGTGTATGATTGCAAATATAGGCCAATTAGCTTATTCATAATATAATGAAATTGGAATGTGTACATGAGGAGTGTTCAGTGAACTTTGATCTCTTGTACTTATAATAAATAGTTTCAAGATCAGCCATTTATTTTCACCCAATCCATTCCTTTTGCATTTTAAAAGAGGTGGGCAATTACCCCGTTTTTTTTTTTGTTTTTTTTTAGAGAACATTATTAAAAGCCTTTGGTTCTCCATGAGCTTCCCAGAAGAAATGGTAGAGATTTATGAATCAAACTGACAAAATAGCCTCCTGGTTGCCATTGCAATACAATCCTGTGACTTTACTAGAGTTCAGTAGGACTTATAGTTTTGTGTTAATTTCCCCCAGGTAAAATTATGGGCTTAATCATTTAATATAATGTTGCACAATGGTGTTATGTTGCTCAGTATCCAATAAGATATGAGACACGCAGACAATTTTTAATTTGTCTTGGATGGGCAATCAGTTAATCAATCAGTCAATCAGTTTGTTTGATCCTGTTCTGGCTAGGTCAAGGAACCCTTTACATAGCCTGGTTGGGTAATTTTTCAAGGAGTTTTATGCCAACCAGGGCAGGACATTTTAAAGAACAATAAATGTGTGCGACCAGCTGGCAGAAGCTTGTTTCTTTGGAATAAAGAAACAAGCTGCTGCTGTTGTTAAGCTCATACTACTTTCTTGTGAGTCTTCTTCTCTTAGTCTGTCTCATCATGTGCTTCTGGTGTATACCATATGTTTGGGTGTGGTTCTGCTCTTAACACAGGTATACCTCAGTTAACAAGGTTGGTGTGTTCCTAGGCATTACTTCTTTAACAAAAAGTTTGGTAGCAGAGACAGAAATAACAGAATAAAGATAGGTTCATACTCCACGAAAAAGAGGAACAGTTCAGTGTGTTTCATCAAACTTTTTTATTTAAAACTAGCAACATGCTGGTGTGAAGTGAAGTGAAACAACTAGGTCGGATAAGCCTTGCCTAAGGGAACAAAAATATTTTGAACCTTCAGAGAGTGCTTCTTTCAAGTTGTTTTGAGGAATGATTGTTTCTTTCATCCACTCCCACTTTTCTTATGATTTCCATTTTGGTGTCCAAAGTTATAGATCTATGCTTTTTAATACTGTAGGGGGAGCTGGCAGGACACACTTATCTGCTATGCCCTTTTCTTTCTGTTTTGCTGTTCATGCGTGTAAGGAATTCTAGAGGCAGATGCTGTTTATCTTGCCTGTTACTGTATATGCAAGCAGACACAGCTATCTAGAATCGGCTGGAGTAGAATCCTGCTATTTCCTGGCTTGAGCTTTGTTTACTGCACTATTTATTGCCAACAGGCTGCTGCAGCCTAATACTGAATGTCGGCATCTCTGTTGATGCTGCTAACAGTCTTCTAGCTAGACAGAGGATGAGAGTGAAAAGGCAGGATGATAGATGGATATAAAAAGGCTGCATAAAAAAGAAATTTGTTGTCAGAGGCTTTATTGAGGGATGCCTATAATTGCAAAGATCTGCTAATGAAGTAAGTGTGCAAAAGAGAAGAGTTCATCAGTTCCCTTTACAATTTTGCTGGTGACTGAAAAGCGTGAGGGAGGGAGGGAGGGAAGAAAGGGGGAAAGAAAGATGGATGGGCGGACATCTAAGTTGGTAGTTGCATAGAAATGCAACAAGACACATCTGTGCCAAACCAGCTTTTATGATATTTCTTAATGGTTCTGCTCACAAAATTGCTTACATTAATATAAAATTAAAACAAAATCAGCAAAATCCAGAGTCAAACATATAATGTAGCATTTGTGGCAATATCTGATGACAGTGGAATGGTATGTTTGTTGAATCTTATCCCTCTTTAAAGATCGGACTCAAAACTAGAACACATTCATGGCCCCCACTGACATAAAAGTTACCAGCCTGCGGTGATCCAATGGTTTTTTAAATATGTTTGTTCTTTGTACAACTTTCCAAATACGCTTTCCAGCTAAGTAAATGAAATTTTAAAAAAAACCTAAGCTCTCCCAAAAGACATATAAAAATATTCCTTTGATATTTAAATGTGGAATATTATTTGTTTAGACTGTTGCTAAATTAACACTGAGCATAATGGCAGAATTAGAACAAATGGGTTTTTAAAAGAACTTTAATGTGTCATATAATGAGTATTTGTAGGTGTATTTGTGTACAGAAAGAACTTTGTCTTTTTGCAGAAGACTGGCCCACATTCTCTAAGCCTCCTTCTACAAGACTAAATACTGTGTTTTAGGTCCAGACTTAAACATGCTTAGAATAGTCCTTTGAACTAAATGACACTTACATCAATTATTACTATTGATTTTGGAGGGGTTTCTCTGAATCATCCTTTTGATTTCTGTGGATATACTCCAAGTCTAGACCCAACAGTATGCTAGTAACAAAGATATTGCTGAACTTATGTCCCAATTATTATGGCTTTATGTTCTTTCATTTGTCTTCACTACTTCTCTTTTTTACTTTGTTACTTTTCTTCTTGTTCAGATATTTTGTTACTATTCTTAATTGATATGTCAATTTAACATTTTCCATGTAATTACAACAAAACTAAATAAAGAATTAAAAAAAAGGGAGCAGGTTTCCCTCTCATTCACACTGTGGTGATCACAGATTTTAATTCTGGCATTTCAAAGTTTCTGTTTTCTTAACAGCTCAAACAGTTTAGTCCAACAACAACCTGAAGAGTCAGATGATTCATCTCAGCTGGCATGGATGCTATGAAATGATTGGGCATGGTTTATCCCCTATAACAATCCTGGGTTACTGTTAAAGGATTCCTGCTTGATCTGATTTGCATTCTAAAGGGAATGGTGGCATGAGTTGGATGCAAAGCACACCTTGATAAATAAGGTAATGCTAAAAACATAGGGAATGAACCGGGAGCCAAATTTCTCCTTGCCCAAGCAAACAGAAAGGGAAGGGGTAGTGGGATCCAGGTGAAGCACTCGTCACCTTCTCCTCCCCTCCTGTGCATTTTGACTCTCCTAGGGCCCAAGAAAAACTGGTGCAGCACTCTTTTCACTCCCCTCCTCTCCTGATGCAGCACTCCTTTCATTCCCCTCACCAGGGAACTAAAAAAAAGATTTCCTGAAAAATCCTCCTTAAAAGTGGGGGGTGTCTTATATGCCGGTGCATCTAATACGCCAGCAAATATGGTAGTCAAAACTGGTAAGCAATTTAAAAGAATGCAAAAGTTGGAGCCAGCACTGAGATGGTCAATAGCAAGAGCTGTACTCTGTGTCTGGTCAGCATTTCAAGAGAACAAGCAAACATAACAAGTGTCAATGAAACAAAGTCAATTAGAACGTCAAGAGCAAAATGAGATGAGAAACCTCTCCCAAGGGAGAGAAGAGGCAAGACACAGTTCCACCATGCCTAGGCCCAGAAGCAGAAGAAAGGCTCTCCCTCCATCCCAACTGTCATTGCTGTCATAACTCACCCCTTGGAGGACTCAGATGAGGAGGAGGAAGAGGCAGATTTCCCAGAGGTTTCAGCTTTCTCTCAGTCTGAGGAAGTGAGGGCTGAGGAGGATCCTGTTTCTCAACAAAATATGGCAGGGCTTCAGGTGCTGAAGGTGGCACACCTCCGTCCTTCATTGAAAGTTGGAGGCAAAAATGCCAAACCCAGCACTGTTTAAATAATAAACACTGACTTAATTAGCACTGATGAGACGCCTATTGACCTTGAAGGAGCTGCTCATAAATATCACAGTGGCTGCTTCCTTCTTGTCTTAGTGCTGATAACTGCCTTACGTGGTTGCCAAGCATTACTGCATTCCTGTTTTGTTTTGACCTTGGACTGACTTCCTTTTGTACTGTTCTGCTTTATTCTTTGCTGGATCATGTACCTGGACTTCTGATACAACTTTTGGACTGGTTAAAGACCACCCTCATGCTTTTTCCTGCATCTTGTTTAGATAACCCAGGACTGAACTGACTGCTCAGCCACTACTGTACCCCTGTCTGCTGCTGTGGGCATTTGCTGACTAGTGTTCAGGACAATTGCCGTGGCCTCAGAGGAAGAAAAGAAGAGACAGTATCTGCTGGACTGAATCTCCCCCCATTGCCATCCCCTTTTCTTATGTGTCATGTCCTTAGATTGTAAGCCTGAGGTCAGGGAACAGTTTCTTCTTGCTCCTTGTAAACTACCATGTAAAGTGATGACACTAAATAAATAAGCAAGCAAGCAAGCAAATGTGTTACGTCAGATACATTTCAAGCCTCTTACTTTTCCTCAGTTAGGTCAACTGAAGTGGGCAATGCAACCAGAAGTCCAGAAATTCAGTTAGAGACTTGTGAAGTAACTTACTCTTGGTATATTGATGTCACAGCATCACTCTCTGAGAATGGTATTATTTAGTGCCTGCCTGGGGTTCTTAGAGAGGAAATACATTGTCAACGTTTTGTGATCTAACAGTGATGACAACCTGGGCTGGAGCTAGGACTGTTAACTATTTCATAGGGCCTTTCTGCGCTACACTGTTATAGTGCTATTATTCCACTTTCAACATGCTGTGGAATTCTGGGGTTTGTAGTTTATTGAGGCCAAAGAGCTACAGAGAGGGCTGAGAATTCTAAATTCCCCTCCCTAAAGATGATCTGATGCCTTTAGGGTATTTAGGAGGGCTTAAGCAGTCATTCCCCTCTTTGTGCTAGAGACGAGGCAATCCAGGTATCTGTGCCTGAGAACAGATTACTGCTTGAGTCAGGACCTTTCTGCACTACACTGTTATATTATTCCACTTTCAATATCGTATGGAAACCTGGAGTTTGCAGTTTAGGGAGGGGCATTTATAGTTCTCAGGCAGAGCCTCAGTAACAAACCCCAAAATTCCAGCACTATAATGGTGCCCTGTATTGCACTGCAGAAGGGCCCACATTGACCCTGCTTCTTTACCATTTGCATCAGCCTGACATTTAAAAATTTCATAGGTAAACATTTTCCTGGTACAGAGACAAGGCAGTTGGTTGGGCTGGATTTCAGTCATTTAATTTGGGAAAGTGTTTCATGTGGTTCTCCAGATGTTGCTGGACTCTGTTCCTAGTATCTCTTGCCACTGGTAATACTGCTTGGACTGATGCAACTTGAAGTGCCACAACATCTAAGCCGCACAGTTCTCATCCTAATCTAATTGCTGTATATCAGATGGTTGTCAAAGACACAGGAATAGAGTCAGTGCAAAGACGGTGCCAAAGATGGTGGCAAGTTGCAGCTGTGGAAGAGGCTTTGAGTCTATGTCATTTACAGAACTTTGCCTTTCCAGAGCTAACAAGGCAAATGGTAGGTGCCTGCAGCCTTCTGGATCGTAATACTTAAAAGAACCTGAGAGGTGGAAGGGATTCTAGTATTTATTGCTTCAGGCAAGATACATGTATACAGCTTAGAGTTTCAGTGACAAATATCTGTAAAGGTTTTACTTGAAAACCTTCCAAGCAAGAAGAGTGTGTCTTCTCTTTAGTAGTTTCTTAGAATCATAGAATCATAGAGTTGGAAGAGACCCCAGGGGCCATCGAGTCCAACCTCCTGCTATGCAGGAACACCCATCAAAGCATTCCCAACAGATGGCCATCCAGCCTCTGCTTAAAAACCTCCAAAGAAGGAGACTCAACCACACTCCGAGACAGTGTATTCCACTGCCAGACAGCTCTGACCGTCAGGAAGTTCTTCCTGAGGTTCAAGTGGAATCTCCTTTCCTGCAGCTTGAATCCATTGCTCCTTGTCCTGGTCTCTGGAGCGGCAGAAAACAAGCCTTCTTTACTTAGATCTATTTTCGAATGGATATTTTTTTTCTTCATATTAAATCACACACTTTCATTTCTATGGTTTACATCCAAATATGTTTTCTTAGAATTTAAACTTAAACCTGCCATCTTGGAATTTCTGCCATTATTAATTCTTACAACAACATGTAATAGTATGTTTCATATGCTCAAAGATTGCATAATCTTCTCTCCCATGCTTTCATTAGCTTATCTTAATTGGCATAACACATTTGTTCTCTTGTGGCCAGAGCCAACTTTTCGTATCCTCAGTGAACCTTTTGCTGTAAAACACTGGAATGTTAATTACCATCAACTGATGAATCCTATTGGGGTTATCCTTCAAATGGCACAGCTAATGCATGTAGTTAATCTCTCCTTATGTTTCTTTTAACACACACACACACACACACACACACACACATCTCTCTCATTTCATTCCTGTTACTATCTCTGATGGTTTGATGTTTTGTTAGTTCTACGGAAAGTGAAAGATGTTGAAAGGGAAAGATGTAAAGGAAGGGCTTCCATCTCTTTACATGTCATTTCCCCTTCATTTCACTCTTATCTCTCATCCTTTGTACATTACATTTCTGCATTCTATTTTGGACTTTGAAAAATCTGAAAGGTGACAGGGAGGTGGGTGTTGTCAAGTTTTGGCATAATTTCTCATCCAGGATTCATCATTACTTTGAATCATCCGTTACTTTGCTCTGTGCTCCAAATGCTGCCAAATGTAATGGGTGCAAAAGCAATGGCAACTGGGTCACAAGTTGTCCTGATGTTGCTTGCACCAATTACATTTTTCCCATTATTGTTTATTTAAAATATTTTTTATTCCTCCTTCCTATAAAATATATTCATGGCAATGTATAATTTTTCTTCTGAAATTAAAAAGAAATGAGACAAACAGTATTCAAACAGGGTAAAACAGTGGCAGGTATTAGCAGATTGCACCCATAAAAGTGCTAGAAACAATTTTGACAGTAATCATACGTTCTGGTGGTCTGTAGGATTTTGCGCATGCTCCTCTTAGCTGGCAGAAAGGATTGCTATCCATGCAGTGTCTGCACTGCTGTGACCCCAAAGGAGTCCCCTCTATGTCAGCAAAAAGATTTGCCATGGTGGATGCATCTGTGATGGTATTTCCATAGAGGCAGGATGTAAAAAGAGATGTGTTGGGAACGGATTAGGAGAGGAAAAGGCAGCATGATGCATATCCCACTCTCCTGAGGGGGAAAATCAGTTTTGGACATGATGTCAAGGAACAGAGAAATAATGTCAGTTATGCTTCCTGATTCTCAGTGATGTCATCCATTTCTGTAATGTACGTCCAGGTATGTCTGTACTGTCACAGAACAGAGAGGTACAGATGTTTAAATCTTAGTGTTTTGTTTTCCACTTCTTCAATACAGTGGCTTGTGTTGTTCATATGCAAAATTTAGTGTGTAAATTTGGTGTACTGTTCAGTGAGTTTTTAGTGAAACATAAGTTGAAAGAGACCTCTAGATGTGTGCAAAAATGGTATAGTTTCTAGTGATTTTCTTGGGGCAGAAATATAAACTCCTTTGGGGCAGAATTTGAAACGAATGTTATATTTTCCAAGTGAGTGAATACTCCCTGTCAGCTTTTCCTTTCAGTTTAAAGCTCGGGTTAACGTTGCCCTTCTGTTTGCCGCCACCTGCATACCAAACAAAATACGTATTTCCAGAAACCCCTAGAACTATAAACCAAAACATACTATGCATCTATTCTGTCTTTTCTTCTTTAATAAAATCTTTTTCTGATATGAAAAGGGATAAAGTAAGTGGTAGAATACTATTGGAGGGCTATAAATGGGAGGTGGCTATGTCTGAGTCTGCCCATAGAATTCTGTTTGTGGCAGAAAAAAATGCTGGATAAAAATCTGGATCCCTTTTACACTACACAGTTATAGCACTATGATTCCACTTTAACTGTCATGACTGCATCTTGTAGAATCTTAGGGGGTTGTAGTTTGGTGAGGTTCTAGGGGTTTCTGAGATTTTTAAATACCCCTCTCTAAACTATAAATCCCCAGGGTTCCATATGAGAGAACCACAGCAGTTAAAATGGAATCATAGTGCTACAACTGTGTGGTGTGTAAGAGCCCCTGGTCTTAGAGGTATCTTTAGTAAAAGATGACATGTATGCTTCAAGTTATATCTCCTTAAATCTTTCGGGAGTATTATTTCAGTATTGTGGATGTGAATGATCTCACTGGGAAAGAACATAGGTAGCTTGTTTTTCATGCACACATTTTCTCCTCATTGAGTATTTCCTTGCAGTCCCTTTGTCTTAGTCACTGTTGTTTTAAGGTTCCATTATGTGGGCATACTTTAACAATGACTGACAGTGGCAGTTTAAAAATGCATGTTGGGCACTGTGTGGGTTTACAAAGTCAGTACAAAGGCAGATGATCAATCCGATTACTTACTTCTATTCAATAGATAGTAATAATTTTAAGGTCTTAGGAGGAATGATTCAGCTGTAGGAGGCAGAGCATGTTGACACTCTGTGTACATGTGAGAAAGGTTAAACAACAACAGAGTGTACACTTGGAGAGTCTCCGTCTGTCCAGCAGAATAAAGATAACAATTAAGTTTCTGTGATATTAAATATTTATATTCAACACTCAGTTTTAACTCATTAAATATAGCAAACCATTGCAGTCTCAGCACACTCTGCACCAAGAAAATCTTCCCTTGCATGTGATTATTTAGCAAATGAGGTTTTTGTACAGTGTCTGAAGGACGTCTTCACAGAGAGAATTAACAAGGCAAATGGCAAAAAATATATAATATAAGGATCACTTCTCAACTGTATTTACTTTCAGCCTTAAGCTGTGAACAGCATGAGCAAGTGTGTAAGAAATGGTATTTTCATGCCTTCCTGGTACATGCGAGGCCAAGCAAAATCAGAATGTGATAAGGATGGCATAAGTTATTAGTGAAGAAGAACACACATGCTAGGAGAGACTATAGCATTTCTTTTTTTATCTGAGCCTACTGGGAAAAGCAAGATTTCACCACCTCTCCCTTCTGATGAGTTAATCACGTGCAAACTACCTTTGCACTTTGAACTCAGTTTGCAACAAGGGGGGTAAGCTGACAACAGAGAGGGAGAAGTTGGAAGAGGAAAGAGAAACTGGGACATTCTAAAAGCAGCTGAAAAGTGTGATGAGGGGGGTTTAATCAGGACTGTGCCTATCAAATCAAGACATTTGAAGGGTATGTATTGTCAAAAATCTTTCAGCCAGGATTTATGTCCTCAATATTGGCCCCTCCATTACAGAGTTAGTGCAAAAAGATTCTGTGTATGTTTACTTAGAAGTAAACTATTGGGTTCGTTTGGGTTTGCTTTTAGGAAAAGGAGCAATGGATTAGAGATGTATCCAAATAACAGAGTTAAAATACTGTTATAGGAAAGATAAATTAGCGTTATCCAAATATTCAAATGTTGTGTTAAAGTTGTAGAGGATGAATTAAGGTGAAAATAGTTGGGTGTCAGATAACTATTTCCTTCTTCACCAAACTAAAAGTCATATACAGCAAAATGTAGAGAACCTCCTGCTTTATTCTTCCAACAAAGGCAAAACATGTTTTCCGTGTGAGAAAATAAGAAGAGATATATCACAGATCCATAGATTTGTCCAAATTCCAGTCAAAACACAAACTTTGGTGTATTAAGTCAATCGTTAATTATTAATTTTTTGTCAAATTGATTTAAAGTAATTTAAATGTAGTTAAATTAAAATACATTAAAACAACCATGAATAAATAACAAATTAGAGATTCAAGGCCTTTGTACTTCTTCTTCAGTTTTTGTTTCACTACATGCAGCAATACTATGAGGCTGTGCAGCCCTGGAGCCCTTTTAATTTCAAACCCGATTAAAGACTTGCCATTTGTCAAACAGCTTTTAAGACATGTAACTGATTAGAATTCTTTCCAGGATCTGGGTTTTTTTTTAATCCATATTTTATTTAAGCTGAAGCATGGATATTACCATAAACAAATTACCTACTTAATAAGAAAATCGCCATGATTAAATTTCCCATTATTGATTTAAAGCTAAGAACCACATAATATAGTAGATAAGTGAGCAGGACAAGAAAGAGCTGAAGTAAACTTGACAAGACAGTAATGTGATGATGGCAAGAAGACTTTGCATGCATTTTGGAGACTTGCTGTCTCCATCCATTGCTGAATCTGCTCCTTTTAGAAAGACACCAAACGAATGACTGTCATAGAGAAGGCTTTACTGCTTAGGACTTGGCCCCTTTGGATGGAAATAGAGACATCTAAGATCTAGGATTTGCTCCTAAAAACACTCCAGACTACATCTAAAAGCAAAACCTATGAATTCAATTGCTGAGCTGTCAGACCTGGCTCCCGGAACACTGAAGGCAAGCCAGTAAGACAGAAAGAGGAGATGAGGGACATGGAGTTGGATGAGTTTGACTATGGCAAATATATAATAGGTATGCAGAAGAGAACTGATAAAAGTAACTGAATTTTCACTACATAAAAGTGTTTGATTTTAAGTCACAGTCATTTGCTTACATCTATGCGGTATTGCGTAAAGGTAGGAAGACAACACATTTAATTGGGTGAAGTTGGGTCCAAAATGTAGCTGTGTTTGCTGTAACATAAGCTCTTCCCTTCATTCTGACCTACTATGTCTCTCCAGTACTGTGAAGGGTTTCCCCCCTTATTTGTTTTCTCTCCATTCCATCTGATGTTGAATCAAATGGAGAGAGAATTCAGTGCCTGGAATCAGAGGTGTACAGATGGGGGGGCGGGTGATGAGGGTGGTCTGCCCCAGGCAGCAATTTTTTGGGGGCTGCTCCACGTTACACGGCCACACCCCCTTCTGTGACGTGGCCATGCCCCGTGCAACACGGCCATGCGTCCTGCTGCCCTCGCCCCGCCCCCCCACACTCGAAGCTACGTGGCTGCCTGGAATCTTGTTGGTATACTCATGCATGCAGAACTTCACCAGTGGCTGAATATATTTTTCTGCTGCATAATGTCCATTCAAGATTGCAGAAGTAACATTGTACATTTTGGTGCCATTATACATACAGAAGTACACTCTCAGGTGATGTGTACCTACCTGCCCCTGCAAAGCCTGACAGTAATATTCTGTCTCTTATGCATTGGGTTACACATTCAGTTGTGCACTTGGTTGTACAACATTGACACATAAAGGTCATGTAGCACAATCAACTTGTAAATCTACATGTGGAGATTCTTATAAAGCTCTTGTATCTCAGCCAATATTTCTCCCTCACCCCCACTGCTCTGAAGGAAATACGTTTTTTCAAGTTCTCTGTTAATATTTTCATAGATTAACTAGATAAATTAATATTAAAAGGGTGTTCTATAACATTGGGGACAAAAGTATTTTGAAATAGCACCTAAAGGCTGTGAAGTGTTATCTGCATTCAGTATCATTCAGCAGTGTCACTGGAGATGCCATACAAACTATGGACATCAGATGTCCAGATGATATCAAATTAGAGAAGAAAAATGTGTGAAATCCCTTCACTATAACAATTCCTGTATAAGTGTTTCCACTGATATCTGACTGGTAATAAGCAACGTTCAAAGCTAAATAGGAATTTCCTCTTTTCCTGTTCTCTGCTTTTCCCTCTAAGCTGCTAGTTTATCTGCAGCATTACTTGTAAATCTTCAGAGCTGTTTTTCCACAGTTAAATGTTTCCGCTTCATTTTATTTCTTGTCTTTTCCATGCTAAAGTTTCCCCTTTTCCCTTTCAAATGTCCTGAATCCTATTTCCTCCTAGAAATGACCACTATTTCTTTCCCTGTACCTCTTAGCTTTTTTGCCCCAAGAAGTGAAGATTAAGTATACATAGGTTCAGAGTAGAACACATATCAGTCTGGTTGGGGACTCAAGTCATCCATCCTAAACTTCAAAAAGACATTATCTTCCTCTCTCTGTCTGGGAAATAAAAAGAATAAAATGTTTGTAAAGTTTTATACAGTAGAACAAAGCTACTGTTCAAAACAGCAATTAAATTTCATTTTAAAACTCTAAAATGTAGTCCAGAAGCTTATGAAATGACTGCCAATCTGCTTTGTCTTCACTCCTAGTTTCCCATATCACATGCATATGTTCCCCATGACTATACAGGGAACGTTTCACTGTATTCCCACTGTACCAGCAGTCAGGCTTCAGGTAGCTTCCCTGTGTAAACGTTCAGATCATTAAGATTTCAGTGCTTGCCTTACAGAAACATCCTGCCTACTGTGGGGTTTCTCAATGTCTAGCCTGGTCTCTTCTGTTACAAAACAGAATTCTGAGGCTTCAGCTTCAGCTGCCTGTTAGCTGAGCTGCTTAATACTGTAACCTGGCATTTATGGTTGAAGTATCAGAGACCTGGCCTAGAATCCAACAGAAATATTCTTTGAATGAAGTAAGGGACCTTTCTGTTCACAGAAAGGGTTTGGATCCAGTGAAGGTATTCTGTGTGTGGCAAGAGAGAAGACTTATCTTCTTTGCTGACCTTCTTTTTTCCAACCATCCGGGACAGACTTTCAAGGAGAACTGGGAAGGATATGAGAATTCCCCATTCCTTGAGTTATATTCCATTCATGGAACTACCCTCATGTTATTCTAAGTCCAACCCTAGACATTGCCTTAGTGAAACAACTTGCTGAGTTATGTTGGTAGTCAGCAGTCACTACAGACCACATAAATAGTTCCAGAGCACTCTTGTTTCCTGACTTCTATTTGGATTGGGATTGTTGAGACTGCTGAGACTGTGCTGGAAGGTCATTTTAGCAAAACATCCTCATTCCCATGGATGAAGCAGCCTGGAATTTAAGCGACTACAAAAATACAATGAATCTTTAGAAACAAACTCCGGGCAGTGAAGTCCAAGAAGGGAGGGGGGAACAAAAGGGGTTGGCACAGGGTTTTAAATATGACAAGTGAATGTATTTCAGCAATGTCAATTAAGCATATGTATGTGATTGATATATTTTTACTTATTTAAATATTGGGATATTGTCAAAGAGTTGAAAGGGGTAATGAGACTCCTAAGTCTGTGATGGAAGATACTTAAGCAGATACCCTTTTACCCATGGACTGAGCAGCTTGGAATGTAAGCGTCTATAAGAATACAAAAAATCTTCAGGAAATAATTTCGGGCAGCAAAGTCCAGGATGGGAGGAAAGGGACATTGAGATGGGCAAGTTTACGATGGAAGTATTTCAAGCAAATACCCTCACACCTTTGGTTGGAGCAGCCTGGAATTAAAGCGACTTTAAGAATACGGTAAATCTTCAGGAAAATCCAGGCAGCAAAGACTTGGTGGGGAGGGGGTTTGTGAGGGAAAGTATTCAAGTTAAATACCCTTACTCTTTGGGACAGAGCAGCTGGGAGTGTAAGCGACTATGAGAATACGGAGAGCTTTCGGAATGTATTTCTGGGCTGCAAAGTCCCTGATGAGAGAGGGGAATGGGAAGTGGAGTCAATTACAGGGTTTTGAATTATGTGTGTTAGAATTGTACTTTGGCAATGTCAATTAAGCTTACAAATGATTGATATATCGACATTTTTTTGAAAATGAACATTATGATATTGTTGAAGGGCGGAAAGGGGTTGAATAGGACTTAGAGTAGAAGTGGGAAACAAGATATTAAAATACAATGGAATCCAGGGAAAGAAGGTGAGGGATTGTTACAGTAATAATTGCTCAGACTTCCAGATATACATTGATAGACCTTTTCTTTTATAACAGTAAGACTTCAGTTAAGTAATGGAGAGTTGGTAGAAAATGTATGAGAGGATAGTAGAAGTTCACAAGAGATAAGCAGAGAAAATGTCGATTTGAGAAAGCAGAATGAAATGAAAGCTGGGAACTGACAAGATGAAATGACAGTATTTTGAGTGAGTAGTAGAGGGAAATGCTTGTTCAAACAGTTGAGATCATCATTGTATTGTGATTCTAATGTAACATGTAGAGTGATTTGCGAGAAGTGAAGACCAGACCAGACTGGAAGATCAGAAATAATGCATGTAAAACTACAATTTAAAGAACCTTTTTTTTTATTTTGTGAAATTTAATAAAATTAATTAAAAAAAAAAAGTTCCAGAGCCAGCAGTGAAGATTATGATCATGGTCTGGAATTCTCTAACCATTTTTTTTAAATGAATTGCTCTACAAAAGTGAATATGAATACAGAGGAGAATGTGAATGGTAGTCTAAACAATTTAACATGTGCTCCTACATGCAGTTTGCTAGATATAAGCCCCATCGAGTTCAATAAGATTTAGCTCTTGGCAGGCATTTATAGCAATGTTGTCAACCTTTTTAAACCTGAAGAGTCACTTGTGGTGGCATCCCAGGTTTAAGACTGCTTGCATGCATGTATACACACATACATATGCATACAAATACATATCCCAGTCATTTTGTAACTCTGGATTGTTTTTTTGCCTTGTGGGATGAGGGAGTCTCCACTAGAGCCCCAGCACCAAGAGCAACAGCAAATTATAAAAAAGTTTACAAAGCAGGAGGAACAGTATCTCAAGAAGAGTGGTAGAAACAGTGACCCCCTCTTCTTTCTGAAAAGGATTTTTCAAGGTCCGGACGACATAACCTTCCCATCATTCAGTCTTCCCATCCCCATCCCCAGACTGACAGTGGTTTTGATTCTTGTGAATGAATTGGTTTATTTTGACACAAACCAGAGCAACATTGAGGCTTATGCAAATTGGATTCCTATGTCTGCTGAGGCAGTGTGGCTGAAATGGGGTCTAGAGAGGCATGGAAACTGGAGTCCCAGCAAGGGCATTAACAGTAGTATTCCCCCAAGAAGCAAGAGGATGCTGCAAGCTCAGGGGAAAGACCAAGGGGCGAAGAATTTGGGTGGTGTCAGGAGATCAGATACCAATGACCATCAAAGGGAAGGCGGTTAGGGGACCGTGTGCAACCTAAGGAGCAAATTAAGCCTTCATAATGTAAAGAATTGTGCTGTTTCTCAAATGAAAAAGGCAGGTGGATAGGATGCCCAAAGGCAGTGCAAACTTGTGGTTGATACTAATACAAATTTTCAAAAGACTTAACTTTTTTTTTTATTTTGCATTTTAAAAAAAAATTTTTTTTTAATTTTTAAAATTTTTAAAAAAATTTACTTAGGGAATCTTGGTAAAACTTCACTAACAAAGATGCTAGGATAAAGTATACTAATAACTGCCTCTAAATTTCCAGAGTTTCACTTAGGATCTCATCCTAAAAGACTGTAATAGTATTACTACTACTTTTCTGCTACACTAGTGTCCAAGATGGAGGGATGGGGGGATGGATGATGGTAATTCAGACATTTATATCTTGTTCTTTTCCCAAAGACTCAAAGCAGCTTATAAAAATTGGATGAATGGACAGATACAGAGATGAGTAAGACAACTAATTTCCTGTATTTATTACTGTAATTGGTAGAAATAAAAAAAAACAATAATTACAAATAATTCTTCTGAATATCAAATACTGTAATAATTTTTAACAGTGGAACATCAATACATTTTGCACACTACCAGATGTTTTGCGTGTATAGATTTTCAAACTAGACGAAGCTGTCTTTTCAGTTCAATTTTCACTATCTTCATTATGTCAAAAACACCTGTTTCATTTGTGAACTTTCAACTCCCTCTGAAAATTTCCTTTTTTAAAAAAATGCAGGTATTGTAAGCCTAACACTATATAAAGTAAGACAATGAATGGGACTTTGGAACAAGAATTACCTGCCAAACTTTCTACACTAAGCAGACACTAAGCACAGCTAAGTCAAATCTTAAAGCTCCAGGGAACTATACAAGGAAGAATGTTCTGAAACCTTGGGAATAAAGGAGCTATGGACTTCCTAAATCTGAACAAAGTCAGAGAAGCTCTCAGATCTTAATGAGTTAGGGTAAATCCCTTTAACCCTCCTACCAGGTGAGCATGGTCAGGGAGGAAAGGCTACAGAGAAGACTTGCAGATAATATATCAAGGAGGACTATTCTTGTTTTAAAGGATGGGTAGCCAGAGCTGAGCTTCCATTAGAAGGAGTGAGCTGATTGCCTCAGCATACCCTCCAACTGATCTGACTTGCCAGGAATAGTCCCAATTAATCCTGTGGTTTCCCACTGTTTCATCTGCTTTTCAAAATGTCTCACTTTCTGTTTTCTTCTCCCACTTTCCCCCCTTCCCCTCAGCTTACATCAGTTGCTGCAACCTGAGTTCAAACAGCTAAAGTAGTTTGTATTCAAGTAACTCAGCAGTGGGGGGGGGGGGAATTATTGTCGCCTAGGTTGTGTCTTCTTCTTTAATAACTTTTGGTGCCTCAACCACAATGTGATGTTGCTTTGCCATGTGCATCCCAGTTTTTGACTGTGAAATATCGGCTATGCTTCACTTTGCAGAGTGCTAACAGCAGGAAATTCAGCCCTCTCCTGCTATCCTGATATTCCAGTGTAAGGGATGTAAATGTTCACTGATTTCATTCCTGTGGGCAAACCCAGATAATTTCAACAGTTTCTTCCCCACTCTGTGAGAATGTCTCAGCCTCAACACAGTTTTTAAGCACCATTTGTACTTCAGGCCTTTGGTGGAATATTATTGTGCAAAGAATACACAAGATATTCCTGTGCAGGTTTTACCTTTACATAGAAAATGTTTATTTTGGAAAAATAGCATTTTTTTGCCATTGAAAATACATGCAGAGAAACTACATGTCATTTTTCTGCCCTGGAATCTATCTGTTCATGCAGATTGCATAACCTTGACACAAATTTGTGTGAATGTTACGCAGTTTGCATAATCCTGTGGATTCAAGTACCAAAATATCCTTTTTCCCTTTGAGGGTTCAAATGTTAAATATTCTTCATATCTCTAGCATGTGTTTTCACAAGTGTAGAAAGTTTGGCAGGTAATTCTTGTTCCAAAGTCCCATTCATTGTCTTACTTTATATAGTGTTAGGCTTACAATAAGTTTTATTTTTTATTTTATTTTATTTTAAAGTTTTTTAAAAAACCTTACTAATAAATGTAAAGAAGATCGAAATGTCATAATTAAGTTAGTGTCATTGTCTTTCTCTTCACTCCTTCAGCGTCACCCATTTCTATATTATATCCCCTGGTCTTGCCTCTGTGCCTTTGATTTCAGCTTGTTGGATACTTGCCAGTGACTTTGGTAGGCACAATAAGATCCCCAGTATCCTGAATTATTCAGTACCTTCCTTATAAGTTTGCTGAGGCAGTAAAAGACACTATCTTAATGAAATGTTCTGCCACTACATTTCATTCCCTCCTTCCTCCCAAAAATCTCTTTTCCTGCTTGTTGAAGCAAAAAGTTTTTTTTTCCCAAAGAAAAAAGATGCAAGCACCTAAAAAGAAAAGCTTTGTCAGTGAGTTGTGTAATTGTTTTGCAAGGTGCATGTAGTACAGTACCAGGCACCAAGCCTTGTGCCAATGTTATAATGCCATTCTTGTTCCCTGATTCATTTGTTATAGAAATATAGTCTTGAAAAACTGATTGTATAGATTTACCAAATGGTCTGATTCCAAGATGGCAGCCTTATTGCAAATGTTGTCTAAAAATGTTACTTTCTCCATGGAGATCAATGCTCTCTGGAAATAATAATAATAGAACTATGCACCAAACACTGAAAGAAGTCCATAGACATATGCAGATTGAACTCTAAGACTAGTGTTACCAGATCTCGGCAGATGCAAGCAGTGTTTGTCGTAATAATGCCTCACACATCATAGTAGCCCATCAAGATTTCACTGTCATCTCTGTGTGCTAAGATGGAAAGGCTTGAGCCAGATAGTGAGAAAAGTTCTACTAGATGGCACTCCAAAGATACAATTTGTTGGTCAAGTAATTTTTTCCTTCCCTGCTGTTGTATTGTCTAACTAACAGAAGATGTTTATGGTTTCATGTTGGAGTTTTAAACAGCTCTGCCTCCTGGAAATGTCAAGTATTTAACCTAGGACCTCCAGCATGGTCTGTCACTGGGATGCACGCAAACCCTAGGTAATTTATAGCCAACAAATACATGCATGTTTATTTTAAAAATGAGACAAATTTTCATGAGTTTTAGTGTCAAATCAGGACAGCTATAATGTATGCAAATAGTCCTATTGCTGTCATGAAATGATGATCTCATAGTGTGATCCATCAAACTCACTATAAAATTTCCGTCATCCAGTTTCACTGCACTCAGTTCACCAGTATACCGAGGTACTAAGTGAGATCTAGTCAATGGGAAGGGATGCTTAAGAGGATTACCTGCCCAAACATGTGAATATTGATGAATTTCAATTTTGCTGCATTCTTCAGATTTCCAGCAGCATCCTCACCTTGTTCAACTTCTGTATCAAGATTCTTTTCTTCCTGCACAGATGTTTACATTTTACACATAGGCATGCATTGTATGCTTATGCATTTTTCTCAATATATGCATTTTTATGGATTTCCCCTATTGACTAAATCACGTTTATATTCTTCAAATAAACTTCAGTTTCATATGCACATAATTAGAAAAAGAAACTTATGCTTGCATTTTCTTCCCAGTGATCAGGAAGTGAAAGATAAACATTTGCTTATGTTAATATGCTCACAGTTGATTGATGAATCTGTAAAAAACTTGATTTAATACCTTCTTCATTCCTGTGCTTCAGCCATCTCTAACCCCATTGAGTGACTAGGGTATTGATACAGGTATCAGACATGGTGACTATTGATTTCCCATGGGCTCTTAGGAGTCCATCAGCCTCCAAGAGTAGATCATCCAGAGGATCTACCACAGCCATGGAAAGGAATGGTCACTAAAAATGAGTATGGTGGGTTCCATTTTTTTAAAAAAAAGCCAACAGAGAAAATACTGTTATTCCCACAAAATGCAGTACACTTTGTTGTGTTGGTAATTGAACTAGTGAACCACATCACACATTTGAAACTAGTAGCGGCGTTATGAAGATTTTGTTGAGCATAATTGTGTAATAAATTTTTAGTAGAAAATCCTAAGCTAAAACAAAATGAATGCTTGCTGCGGTGGTTTGTGTGGGTTGTAGTTTAAGCTGTGAAACAGTGAAACGTACAATATATTCAACACATATAAAAATAACATCGAGTAATGGGATCTCTTAGATTAGATAATGGAACATATTACACTCAAAATTCTCAGGAAAAATGTGAGGAATAGCAGAAGAGCAAAGATAGAAAAGAAAAATGGGGTGCAAATAACTATAAGAAGAAAGGGCCAGTAAATACAACTAGCCTTGTCTTTCTTTATTTTCATACCTGCATTGACTGCTTCTCTTTGCCTGTGATAGACAAGTTGCTTTCTGTGTTCCTGAGATGTGGTTTACTTGGACTTCCAAAAGGCTTTGGGCAAAATCCCTTACCAAAGACTCCTGAGCAAACAGAACAGTCATGGGACAAAGGATAAGAGTAAAATTCTTCTAGTGGATTGCCAGCTAGTTAAAAAACAGGAGGCAAAGCACAGGAAAAAATGCCCAGTTCTTGTAGTAAGAAGTGAGCAATGGGGTCCCTGAGGATCTGTTTGAAAACGGGTAGTTTGGAACCTTTTGTGCTGTCCAAAGTCAGTTTAACAAAATCAGTAATAGTTTAACTTTATTTAATAACATACAGAATAATTGCTTTCTTAAGTTCCAGTTCTTAGTTTGAAACAATTAACACTATTCAAATTGAGTAATGACATCACTCAGACACACAATGCTCAGTAATTCTCCTCAGACTCTTCCAATAGTCTTTTCTCAACTGTCAGTCTCAATTGTCTCACTCGCTTTCCCTTTTCAAAAAATTCCTCTTTGTTAGTCACTCCACACCCTGGTATCCATGCCAAGTCAAGTCAAGTCAAGTTTATTGCATTTTAGCAGCCAACCATTGCACAAAAATAAAAATAAAATGAAATGAGAAAGGATAATCCAGGCAATTTACATGTAATATATAATCAACAATAGATAAATCACTTTCCATACCCCTCTTTGTTCTTTATAGCACGTAATTGTAAGGCCCTAACAAGAGTATCCATGCATTCTTAAGCAACATTTTATCAAGTGCTCTTCCTCTTCACTGACTTACAATATCACAATTCCTTTTAATAACCATCTCTTATGTGACTTGATTTTTACGTGGATTGATATGCGTGTCAAATAGTGAGACCTAAAGAACTAATGAGTGTAGCCTGGATGTAATGTGAAATCTTCCTATAACTAAGGTCTGTTCTGAGAGATGAATCACTCTGCAATCTTATTTCTTTGAAATTGTTTGTTCTGTCAGTGTAAATTATCATTTAGGGATTTACACAGGTTTAAACCAACTGGAACTTAAACAGCAACTCAGGTGATGGGAGGCTGAGAGAAAGAAAATTCATTCCATTTATTCCAGATGAGATTTCTCTGCAGGAGAAGAAAGCAACTAGAAATACCATATTTTTGTGGCTTAAAACAAAAAGTAGCTATAACTCTGAATGCATATGGGGGACAGATGAACTTGCTGAAAGGTGCTAGCTTTGTAACTCCTTCTGCCATAAAGCACAAATATTCAGCATTGTTTTCATTCTCCTTAAAAATAAGGACTTTGGAACAGTGAAGTTATGTGCTTAGACTTAGAAGATCTTGGCCTGGGGGTACTGCCATTTTCAGAGTTAAAGAAAAAGTGCCAACTTCAGGTCCTAAAAATGAGCATGCTGTTTAATTTTAAACAATTTTATGAATGTGAAGCCTTGACAGCATTTACATGTCATTTTGTCAATTTCAAACTGGTTCACATTGCTGGGGGGATTTAGTCCCACTTGAGACATATAACATCAATTGCTCCTCAGAGGGCTTACATTTTTTGTTCCAGTTTTGTCCTTTTTTCCTCTCTGACTGAAGTACTTTAAAAGGACATCACTTTGAAGCAATCTGTTTAGAAATTTGTTCTTGATGATGTGTGTCTTCAAGTCATTTCTGACTTTTGGCAACCCTATGACAAACTGATCATGGGGTTTTGTTGGCAAGATTTGTTCAGAGGGGATTTTCCATGACTGACCTCTGAAGCTGAGAGTGTGTGGCTGACCCAAGTCCATCCAGTGGGTTTCCATGGGCGAGGAGACTCAAAGCTGGGTCTCCAGAGTCCTCGTCCAACACTCAAACCACTATGACAGCCAAAATTAATGTTACATTATTATTTTGTCCCTATCCCTGAATTAAGCAGTATTAGGTTAAGTCAGAGAAACCTTAATGTCTTGATTAAGTGAGAGTAACTACTGAGGAAAGTGCTTTTAAATACCTGCATTATTTAGATGGTAAGTTGTTAGGCAGACCCTTCCTTCTTCCTATGAATATTAGAGCTATTAGTACCTATTCTAAACTATTAGTAACTATTCTCCTTTGTTATCTTTAGGCCAGGGTAGGAAATGTATCGGCTTCATATGGTCTATTGGAGGATTCAGTGCACTCACTGGTGACCCCTCAACTTGGCATTCCCACTATTCTTTAGCCAAATAATTCATTTTGTAGCTAAAAGGCAATTAAAAATGGCTTATACTTACTACACGAGATTTTAAAAACCCAGTAGAAGCCAAAATGGGTAGCATCACCTTGTTTTGAAGAGGATGAATCCTAAGTGAACTCCCTGCTTCTGGTGCTATAAACTTGTCTTCTTTCAAAGTAAGATCCCATTGTAAAACTGACTAAATTTTAATATTCTTAAAAGAGCACGTACACGCACACAAATGTAGCTATGTTGACTATAAGAAAAAAATATATTCATTTATTTATTTTGGAATAACTTTATTAGGTAAACTCAAGAAAGGGTAGAAATATGTGCAAGTTTTTCAAGGTCTCCCAGTCTCTTAATCTGGCAAGATGTTACAAAAAGTAATGATAATGTATTACTTGAACAGCTCATGCCTGACATTATGAAAATGTCCCTCAGACTGGAGATGAGTGGAATACAGGGAAGAGCTATATACAGTTGCAGTAATCCTTGTGATACAATTAGCACATTATTTGAAAAATAGTCCATGTCAGTTCTTGGAAGAGAGAGAACTAGACTTACAGCCTGATTGGTTATTGCATGCAATTCTGTTTCCATCTCATTCAGAAAGATAACCGTGTTACATGTCTTTCTTTATTCTTTCCAGCTCTTTGCCCTTTAAAATATTAAAGACAGCAGGCACTTAGGCAAGCTTGTTAAATTAGTAAAGAATGTTTTTAAGAATTTAAACGTGATGTAGATCATAGTATTTTAAGGGTCACATTTTAATTTGCCTTGAGAGGCTTTGGGGCTTATATGCTGCCCATGTCTTTCTTGGTTGGTTCTGATTCTCCAATAGGTTAGGGGATGTGTTGCTCTTGGACTTGCACTCAGGAAACAAAATTTCTTGGGTTGGCCCTAAATAGTCCCTTCCCTTCTTTTCAATTTCTTTCTTTGAACTTCAGGCTTATGTTTGTTGTTGTTGTTGTTGTTAACTGCTGTCGAATCAGCCCCAACTTATGGCAACCCTATGGATGAGAGACTTCCAGACTACTCACTCTACTGTCAACAGCCCTGCTCAAGCCTTGCAGATTCAGAATAATGTCTTCCTTGACTGAAACCAATTCCGCACTAGCCTGTTATAGCGCGATGATTCCACTTTCAACATCCTCTGGAATCCTGGGGTTTACAGTTTCGGGAGGGGCCAGCCAACCCCTCCCGGAACTGCAAACCCCAGGATTCCAGAGGATGTTGAAAGTGGAATCATCGCGCTATAACAGGCTAGTGTGGAAATGGCCTGAGTCTGTCCATCTGTAATGCAATCTTCCTACTGCCTTCTACCTTACCAAATGTTATTGTCTTTTATAGTGAGTGATGTTTTCTCATGATATGACCAACGTATGACAGCCTCAATTTGGCTTATAACTGTAACTCTAAGACTCTATGATTCTTTGTCTTCATAGTCTATTTAGAGTTGGACAGGACTGCAAGGACCATCGAGTACAACTTCCTGCCATGCAGGAATTCACAACTAAAGCATCCCTAACAGATGCACATTGAAGCTCTGTTTAAAGACCTCTAAACAATGAGATACCACCACACTACAATGCAGTACATTCCACTGTTGAACAATTATTACAGTAAAGAAATTCTTCTTATTGTTTAGGTGGAATCTCTTTTCTTGTACTTGAATCCATTGGTTCATGTGCTAGTCTCTGAAGCAGCAGAAACATAAATATTTTCATGTTCATCCCTAGGACAATTGTATTCACATGGCGTAGTGGAGTTATGTCATACAGTAGAACCTAGAGTGCAAATCTATTGAATGTAGCTTCTGATTTTCCACTGCACAGTCGTAAGGAAGTGAAATGAGGGATGGAGAAGACTTTTGTAAATGTGGGGGAGAGGTAGAAATACTAAGGTTATTGCAATCTGAGGCAAAACGGCATTCTAGGTTTGCACCATCACTTTCCCGAAAACCATTTCTGTGATCAAAAGTCAATTTCTAATAATTATAGGAAATGAAATACCAAAAGAGCAATGCTTATTTCTTTTTTAAAAATGTCTTATAAAGATGTATTCAGTTTTTTCAGATTTTTTGAAAAAGCAGCAACTCATAAATTTGGCAAGAACTTAAATACTAATAAAAATAAAATAATGTAGAAAATAGATATAAAATTTACAGTTATTCTTCATTCTTAAGTAAAGAAAAGAAGGCAGGCAAAGCTAAATTAAAGGATTTTGATTTTTGTCTAGGATTTTTCCTCTCACTGATTTTTTTCTTTTCTTTTCTTTTTTTTCTTTTTTTGGTCTCCCTTAAACTATCTCTTCATTTCTGGTAGAGAACTTTGGAGCTAATAATTCTTGAAAGCATGCTAGGATTCTAGAAGGCCAGGATTCAGTTCCCTGCTCAGCAATGGAAACTCGTTGGGTGACATTGGATACATCACACTACCTCATCCTAAGAGGAATATGATGCAAACCTTCTCTGAATAAATCTTGTCAATAAAACCCTAGGACAGGGCCACCATAAGTCAGAATCAACTTGAAGGCACACAACGACAACCATTCTTGAAAGAGTTTGTCACACAATGGCACACAATCATCTCTGCTCCTCAAACTATAAATTCTAGTTTAAGTGTAGGTACAGGCTCTCTTTTTAGAAAAGGACAGGAACTCCATACTCAGAATATTGCTTGTTCTATTTTAACAGACCAACACAAAAAGAGTGGCTGCTTCAGGTAACAGATGCTGAAAGTATGTAAAGGAACAGTTAGCATTTGGAGGAGCAGTGATGCCAGATGGCTTGCCCTGTGTTTCTGAAGCTGGCCTGATGCCATCCAGTGTGATACCAAGCACTGTCTTGCCATCAATGTTGAAATAATATTCTTCTGTATATTGAGAAAATGGACGTGAGGGAGCTGTTTTGACCTTTGCCTCAAGCAGCTTTAAAACTCCTTGTGGTTGGCTTCAACCAATCTCACAAGATCAGGAAAACAGGTACATAGATGAGAGGGACAGGCTTATGTAAATATCCCCAAGTATAAATCAGCCTCAGATTTTCCCCTCATGGTAACAATTCCCACTTCGGTGCAGATCTCAAGGTGTTTGCTAAACTATACCCTCTGTATCTGCCAAATTTTGAGGCCCAGCATACCTATGTAGCTTTTATTTTTCTAAAAGAAAAGGAAGGCTGTATATAAATAAGTTAGTATGTCTGTTTATATCCTGCTAACCTATAGCAGCCATTTTAAGGTCACATGCAGGCACAGTCCCAGGGCTGGTGGTCTTTTGGCCCAGAGAAGGTCAAGCAGGCCCACAAGGAAGAATAGTTCACTAGCAGCTCAGTCTGTGCTGACTGATGCTCAGGGCTCAAAATGACAAGCCATGCCAGAGTCGTCACTAGGATAAGGCAAAGTGAAACCCTACTGACCCTGATCCTTCTCAAGGTTGTAACTGTGAGCATCCACTTTCTGGCCATCTTCTATTATGGTGCTGAAATGAAGCAAACAATAACCAAACCACTACTTCTTCTAGCACCAGTAACAGAATTTGGAAAAGTTACGGTACTTTTTAAAAATATAGTTCCCTAAATCTCCCAGCCAGCATGACCACTGTCCATTTGTACTGACTGAAAACTGGAGATACAGTCCTCATTCTACATTCATGGGTTTGACCTTTGTCAATTTGATTATTCGTGAGGCACATGCTTGTCTCCCCCACCCATTCTTCTCCTCTCATCCCCTTGTATTCCTCACCCCAAGCTTGCGAAACTTATGTTTAAAATGGACTTTTTTCCCTTTTGGGTGGGTAACCCCCCACTGCTGGAGGCATGTCTTCTCTGCCATGTGGCTGCACATTTCGCCGTGTAGTGGCCACTGATTGATCAGGTGCTCTCTTTGCTCCTGCCCCTCTGGGAGGAATCTCCTTTCTCAAGATGGCAACCAGAAGTAACTGTAATGCCAGAACTCAGCTCTTCTCTGTCTGAGAGTAAGCCCTTTACCTTGTCTTTTTTCTTCTCCCCGGGAGCACTGGGACCAGAGGCAAGGGGATGGGAGGGGAGATCACAGGGGGGAATAATTCATGGTTTTTCTACTTTTGTGAGGGTTCTGCTTCCTGAACCCTCATGAATGTGGAAGATTCACTGTACTATTTCCGTGGTTGAATAATGGAGGCTAGTTTGAAAAATTCTACTGCACATACAACATACATAACAATTACACTGTATATTATGTTGTATTGGTCTATTTCTTAAATTTGAGATTTTAGGCAGCTCACAGGATAAAAAGAAATACAAGTTAAAAACACAAATTGATGAAAACAAACAAAAGAGTTAAACTGCTTCTATAATTTTTTTAAAAATTCAAACATATTAATAAAAGCAAAAGATAAAAATAATACAGCACACTAATACTCAAAGGCTTATTTGAATAAAAAGTATTCGCTTGCTAGCCAAAGGACACTGTGGAAATAACCAGAAGAGCTTGCCTAGGAAGTGAGTTCCAGAGCTCTGGATCAGTCATCAAAAAGATCCTCTTGCATTCTCACCAAATATGCCTGTGAGGGTGGCAGGACTGAGAAAAATGTCCTTCCGAAGATCTCACAACTGAAACAGGATGTTGGGCTTTACAGCTGAGGCTGTATAGGGCTTTCTAGGCCATAACCAGCAATTTGAACTGTACGTGGAAACAGGCTGGTCGTCAATGGAGCATGAAACAGGTGAGGTTTCCCCACCCTTATCTCATAGACTGAGGGATTGAGGGTCCTTGCCATTTGTCATCTAATCTGAATTCTGTCTGGGATCACCTTTAACAATTTCTGGTCACCTGAGTTCCCAACTCATGAGGGTGGTTAGACCAAACAGGCCAGGTTGTCATCAATACTCCATTTGAACATTTTCAAAAATAAGCATTTCAGGACATTTATATGGGAAATGAGCGATCTCTTTTGCTACTGTTAAACTATTTATTATAATTATAATAAGTTATAATTGTTATAGCTATTTATTATAGCAAGGAACTTTGGGAAACTGGTATGTGGCTTCAATGGCTGAAAAGAGACACACGACAACAACAATTCCACTCACCTTATCAGATGTTCAGTTAAAACCCAGGATTTAACAGTATGTCCAGTACATGAGAGGTTTTTGTCTAGTGGTCACTGTGCCATTAAAAATATTTCTACCAACTGTCATCCAGGTCTTTTAATGTGCTGACCCATGGGCTTCATTCTAACATACATGCTCGTTCTTGATTACAAGTGTGCAGGCTTGTTTTTATCATGTTTGCATTCCAGTGAGCATGTGGCAATTTTCTCAAACTGAGACGTGAAACCATTTTTGTTTTTGTGTCTTCAGTGACACAAACACACACTCTCACCATCCTCGACCCTGGGGTCCTTTTACTCTGCAGGAGTGTGGTATCAGGATTCCACGTAACTGTCATTTATTTTGACTTCCTGAGAATTCAGTGCTTAAAATTCTCAGCAGTGCTCCCTAAACTGCAGATCCCAGGATTCCAATGATGTTCAGCTGTTCAGGTATTATTATTATTATTATTATTATTATTATTATTATTATTATTATTACTACTACTACTACTACTACTATATTTTAAAATTGTATGGAATTATTGCAATACAAGTATCAAATGGAGAGTGTGCATTTACTTATTTCACCCTTCTCTCCAAATTTGAAGACCCTTGTTGAGCAACTTTAAATAAATATTTTAATATTTAAATCTAAATTTAAATATTTAAATCTTGAATTAAGTCTTGGGATACCCAGCAACAAATTACAGTTACTGAGGGTCCCTGGTAAAGAAAAGGTTAAGAACCACTGCTTTAAAGCATTCCATTCCACTCTGGCAGTTTGGTAGTTTGCAACATGGTCACACTAAAACTTTCATGCTTACCTTTAGGCATCCACATTACCTCAAAACTACCTCCAGAGAGTTTCCCAGTCTGCTAGAGCTTTCTTGCAGAATTATTGTGGGGTAGGGGGAGGCTGCATTGAGGTGCCTGAATTGCCCCCTCATAGCTTTGTTAGAGTCTACTGTTCTGCTAGAAAAATTCCATTGTTGGATATTACCCACTATCCCTCCATGTGTACTGTATTTCTGAATTGTGCATTATGAAAACCGCAAAGTTATGCCATCATGTACAAGTTTTATTCATGTGAACATATTGCAAAAATACACGTACTTATTTCATTTTTGCATACAAGAATGAATGGTTTCAAAAGTTGTCTTCACTGGGTGAGATTATGAGAGGTTTTGCACGTTTTCCTATGACTTTTTGTATTTTGTAAAAGATCCCAAAACAATATTCTCAAAAAAATTCAGTATGAATATGAATTAAATAAGCCTATAAATGAGCATGTGCTTACGTAAATAAACAGATGATACAAGCTTTCTTGTAATATCTGTATTTCGTAATGATATTTTGGTCATTTAATCTTTTTGAACTAAAACCCTGGGAATATGAAGGATGCTTGTTCTTGTCCTCAGCAAGAAAGGGTGCCTTGATAGATTGAAACACTGAAAATAGCCAACAGTGACAAGTTTTTGCATCTTTTGAGACTTTTTTTTAATAAAAAAATTCATTTGTGCAAGAAAATTGAATTTTATGCCAAACAATACAACATTTGGGGGCAGAAAACAGAATGTTTTTGCAAAAATATTAAAAAGTGCAAGTAAACTATTTATAGAATTACAAGCCATTCAAAATATGCCCATTAAAAAGTAAGATGAGAACTGTACAACACACTGAGAAAAGCTTTTTTGAAAGCATGGTGTATTTTACACATCTGAGATCGTTAAGTAAGTGAAATTGAAAGGCAAAATATTTTCAAAGAGGTATGCTGTGCTGCTGCTAATGATTTTTTTAAAAAATTGTAGCTGGTGAGCAAATATGAAGTGGTTTTGGATGTGAAAGTTTTCCTTCATGAAGAAATGTCATTCTTAAATATTTTGGTAATTATATTTGTGATGCAGCAGGGATTTGAAGGGTAACATTTACATAATCTGTCCAATTCACTAATGGGCATCTATTGAGTTAAAATGATGATGTGTTGTTCGAATGGAACAGCTTGCCTTCAGTAGATAAGCTGACTTAAAAAGCTGTCCGGTTGCTTGGAAAAGAGCTATCCGGTTGCTTGGAAAAGAAGTTTTTGCTTCTTGTAAAAAATACTGCAATCATTATAAATACAAGTTTGTATAAAGTGCTTATAAGCCTGTGTCCACCACAGTTCCAAGCTGATGAAACCGAGGCCTGTGAAATGTGGGGTGTATATGAGGGTATGATAGATTCCAGTTCCAAACCTTGGTCTTCTATCACTCACCTTGGTCTTTTACTTTTAGAAACCCTCCCCGGATCTGGTACTTGAGCCTGAAAGTGACCACGATACCGGATCAGTGGGTTCAGTGTGGTAACACATGACCAAATATTACTTGTTAATTATTAAATGAAAATACTAGTATGAAGTTGTAGAAAATAAAAACAGTAAAGATGTATTATATACCAAAACAAACAGCTACCCTTATGCTGGTTCCACATACAATACACACACATCTGACTTTCAAACAAAGTTAAGAATTCTCACTGAGCTCTGTCCACATTCTCAGCTCTCAGAACCCCTGTTCAAATCTCTTCCATGCCTTTCGTCCTAACTTTACCTATCTAATGTTTGCAATTCACCATATCTCTATCTCTGACTGGCTCCATCTAACTATTTACAGAAAAGCCTATAGGTATAAATAGCCAGGGCAGTGTAGTGGTTTGAGTGTTTGGACTGTGACTCTGGAGACGAAGGTTCAGTTCCCCACTCGGCCATGGAAAGCCAATGGATGACCTTTGGCACATGACACACTCTCAGCCCCAGAAAACCCCATTGTAGGTTCTCCTTAGGGCTGCCATAAGTTTGAAATGACTTGAAGGCACACAACAACAACGGGTATATCTCCCATAGCCTTCCCACCCATAGCATTCCATGTGCTGTGAGTGCCTGGCTCAAATGAGGCCTCCCAGCTCCTTGCTTCATAGCTTGCCTAAGGCAGTGCATCTTGGTTGGTACAGTCAGATCAGTTGGTACAGTCAGGGTTTCATTTCTGAATTCACAAAACAGTTTGAGACTGATATAAATGCGGTGACCCAGTGCCTTAGGGAGCCATTGGAAACTGGAGAATTTTTTCCAATAGTGCTGAAGTAGTCAGAAAGAAGAAAGCAGATTCCTTTTGCTCATCCTCTCCGCTAGGAAAGCAAAGGAAACTCCTTCCAGCCATACAAAACTCCAAGTGTTCAGTTTCTTCTCCCCGCCCCCCACACCCCTCTTTAAGCTGGCAAAGGAATGACTTCCTCTGAACAATGGTAATATTCAAGTTTCTTTCTCCGTCTCACCTTCCCTTTTCTAAGCAAGCAAAGGAAACCCCTTCCTTCCAGCAGTGCCAAAACTGCAATTGCTTTTCCCTCCTTCCCTCTCCCTCACCTTGACAGGTAAAAGAAAACCAGTCCAATTATATTGTATTACCACTCAAAACTCTGCGCTAAAACTCCAAACAGCCTTGCTGTCTCACTTTGCCCTCCTTGTCCTCTCACCTCTCCCTCCTTGATTTGCTAAAGAAGAGAAGTCAGGAAGCAGAGACAGGCAGTCTTTCTGTACGTCTCCACATACTATCAAGACTGTAACACCAAAACACCTGAAAATTGATGTGGCTACAAAGGTGATCCTGAAAGCATGCATTTCAGGGTTAAAAAAATAATTAAAATTAATTAATTGATTAAAGTTAAATAACAACTGTCTATAGCCTACAGTACCACTTTGGATCTTCCACTAGGTGGCAAAAACCAGGATCCTAGGAGATAAGAGAGCTCCTTAAGGGAAGATCTTCTTGAGAGCAGGTAGGCTTAGCAGTTTAGTCTCCGTACTTGAAGCTGGTTTTATATGGGACTAGAGGCAGCCCAATTTCACTTGACCTCTCAGCTTCTAGGTAGTCCAGTGCTAGAATACCATAGAGCCTATTTCTTTGTAACCCTGCTGCCTCGTTGCTGTATGAAGAATGGTGAGGAATTACCATCCTGTCATTTAATTCTGGTAGTGAAGCACTGGGCCACACCTATGAAACTGGCACACCTTTTCTTTAGTTAAGTGGAACTAATATAGCTTCATTTAATAACCAATATTTTCATACAAAATCACACACACACACACAGACCTTTACTTGAATTGTTGTGTGCCTGCAAGTTGTTTCTGACTTATGGAGACCCTAAGGCGAACTTATCACAGGGCTTTCCTGGCAAGATTTGTTCGGGGAACGGAGTTGCCTTTGCCTTCATCTGAGGCTGGTAGAGTATGATTTGCCCAAGGTCACCCCATGGATTTCCATGGCAGAGCAGGGACTTGAATCCTGGTCTTCAGAATCATAGTCCAGTGTTCAAACCACTACACCACACTAGCTCTTTTTGAATACTGGAAGTTATTTGAATAATCTAGTAATATCTTAATAATATACATGGTTTCAGCCAATCACAACTGCAAGAATAATTCCTTACTATTCTGTTGCTCATTGTAATAAAGAAAAATAGGAATAAATTAATTAAGTCAAATATTAGTGTGCGAGAGCAGAGCTTGGAAAGGCTACTTTTACAATTACAGCTTCCAGAATTCCACAGACAGCATTAGTTGAGGCAATTTGAAGGTTCTATCTTTTTCCAAACAATTTGGTTTTCTAGATGTTTGAGGGGTAGTGTTTGTTTGTTTGTTTTTTTAGCTGCCTAGAAGATTGTGAGACCAAAGTTCAAGATGTTGCATTCTGGATCCACCAAAAATAGGGAATTTGATAGGTAAAAGAAAGTTAGTGTTCTGAGAATATTGTCGTAAAGAAGGAAATTATGTTCCAAAAAGGGGGCTCCTAGTTCAGTGTGTCTTTCACAACTGGGGTAATGTGTATTCTTTCTGTGTTGTTTGTCATATATGAATACAGAAAGTAAAGTAAATTGTTACTTTTAATATATCCAAATCCTGAGGTTTTTCTCAGACGTTATAACCCACACTGTGCACAAAGTCTAAGGAGGCAAATGTTACCAAACCAGTATGCCACAGAACCCCCCAGGATGCCCTAGTGTATGGAAAACTTCCAGATTTCAGCTTGCTAAATTTATGAGAGAATATACCCTTCTCCAGAGGGTCAGCAGAGGGTCAGAGCCCCATTTTTTGCTTCTGTACTGTGCAGTTTTGGGCTGTAAATGAGCCCGAGATTGCTACCACCTGGTGAGTCCAGACTGGGGAGAGTGTTGTAACCCTGCTCCTGGAGACCTTTGAGTGTGGTGGCGACTGATTTAGGGGTCAAATTCTTTGATTCTTTTTTTTTTTAATGGTGACTGCCAGAGGTTTGGGAGAAGAATCAGGCCAAAATCTAGGGGTGAAAAAAGGCCCCAGAACCCGTCTTACCCCAGCCTTTTTAACATACAAACTTTAGAATAATGATCCTTGAATTATCCAGAGAACATGGTTTACATGTAAATCACAGCACATAGCCCTTATGTTCCTCTTTTAAGTGAAGAAAGGGGCGAGGAGTTGAAACCAGAACTGGACTACTAGCTAGTGGGTGAAAATTGGTATCCAGCCACTCCAAAAGTTCCCATTCCTGCTCTAAGCCTGCTAGGAAGAACTTACGTTTCTTCCAGGTCCGCCACTGATGACACATAAATGCCTATTTTACTAACAGCCCATTAAAGACCAATTAATAGTGCATTTGCTGTCTGTATTGAGATATGGATATACATAGGTGAAGAAGTTATTTGCACTTAGTTTCCGTTGACATCACTGGGGCTAGTTACTCATACTTTCTGCCCTGCTTTATTTCAGTGAGAGCTGTGGAATGAACTTAATCTGGAGCCAGATGTTTATATGAGTCCAATGCCACTGGTGTTATGTGCAAAGTTTTATCGTTTCACTGTCAGTTCTATACTCAGATCCCTCAAGGATTCACCTCTACGGCCCTTTTTCTACACAAAAATGAAATTAATGCTGCTCAATTAACCAGCTGCTGACACTAGATAGTAAAAGTCATAAAATTGAATTCCCTTTTCCCTTGTGCAGCAGCCTGAGAAGTCACTTAGGGAGAGTGAGTTGACACCATGTAAACGGAACTGTAATTGAAAACACAGTTTTTAATTAAAGCTGTCATTTCTAAACCTATTTGTAGGGATGGCCATATTGGTGCAAATAGATATTCTTTACACAAACAGCGGTTGAGCTGTTGAGGTTAAATCTTGCTATACTTATAGACATTTTTCAGGAGAAACAGTTTCTATTGAATTATCTTTTACGGGAACAAATTGTGCCCTTGGGTTTAGCCTGATAGCTGGCAGAATTCACTCAGCCTAAACAGATATAAGATTCTATAACTGATGCAAAAGCAGATAACAACGCTGCTTTTTTATTGCTTCCAAACCTTGATCCTGTTAAGCATTCTGCCAGGCTTCAACCCAATTAAACTAGCTGTCCTTTTGAGGCTGGAGATGAACCCAATTGGCTGTCAGTAGGAACTCCGGGTGTTCATGTTTTAGTGCTTTCCAGTCCTACGTTAGTGTGCTGCAGCAAAAGCAGAAGACTTGTGACACTTTAAAAGACTTCTATTTGACATAAACTCTCATGGACTATGAAATAAGCTGTAGCCCATGAAAACTTATGCCAAATGGAATGTCTTACTCTATAAAATGCCACAAGATTTGTCTTGTTTTCTCCATCAACTGACCAATTTTTAAACCACAGGAGGTTTGTTCTTTCTTCCTCCTGTGCTGGCCCTCATAATGGAGAAATGCAAGACCTACCAGTGACAGCTGAGAGCTTCCATGTCAGTAGGCCAGTGAATTCACTCTGGGATTGAGTTTGAATTGTAAAGGAGTGATCCGTGCTGAGCCTTTTCCCCAAAGCTGAATAACACCTTTCAAGTTTGAACTAAAGGCCAGAACTGTTTCATCGCCCCACTAACATGAGAGCCACCAGCCACCTGAGATCACTCTGGACTATCATGTCAGAGGGTAATTATTAGTGTGTGTGTTTGTGTGCATATGTTCTAGGGATATTAATCTTTGTGTATCTCAAACTCATGTGCAAGAATTAATAATTGCCACAATATTCTCCGTGCTGCAAGAGGAGCAAGGTTTTCCGCACTTTTCAGGGGGTATTTGCACTTTCCTGGAAAGACTTTCCAGGAATAATTTTACATGGAAAGGTATGCGGTTTTTCTATGCAACCCCCCATGTTTTTCATAGAAAAATTGGGGGCTTGTGAGCTTTTTAGATTTTTATCGTTGTATTTCTAAGCTCCCAAGAGTAATGACAAAGTTAATGGTCTCAAAAAAACAAAACAAAATTTCTAGTCATTCTGTAGTCTTCTTGGTATATAATGCCATGGGTTCGTATATGAACTGTAGAAGCTCAATTGCCAGTAGAGCTGGTTAAAAGAGAGACAGAAAGAGGGGAAAGTGAGTGGGTGTGTAGAGTACTGGTGTGGGGAAAGAGGAACTGGAGCAAGTTTTTTGATTGACCATTTTTGGATACATTGGGACAGGATATCCTTCCTTTGGGATTTAACTGGAAGACATCACATTTGAAAGTACTTACAGAATTTCCATGTGTGACAGAACAACTATGGCCTTGGATCTTTGGTGTCCTGTTCACATAGTTGGGTCCTCTCCTATCTGCATCTCTATCCACATGTATTGATCAGTATACCAAATGCTGTATTGTGTACGTGTAGAAAAGAACATGGGTTTCTACATGTGTGCCTGTTTCCATCACTCAGAATGACTTCATCTGTGTTCACCCAGAAGAGCTTTTTTTGCAGGTGCAGAACAGCCAGGGAAAACTTGGCAATCTCTTAATGGCAGTGAGAGAGTAGCATTTAGAAAGCACTTCAGTGCTGCTTATATAACCTCTAACTTCATTATGTTTCTGCTACTCTCCAGAGCCTACAAGAGTAAATGTTCCACTTAGTACCTTTACAGTCCATATTTCTACTGTTGTGTTTCTGAGCCCAGAATCTGATGATAAGACACCACCCTTTTCTGAGCAGATGCCACTGATTGGTAGTGCAGTCCTACACCAGTTTATGCACCTGCAAAGCCCATTGTGTCTAATGGGGCTTATTCAGGATGCCGAGTATCTTTGGTACTGCAACCTAATTAAGTGAGCAGGGAGACTCTCCAATCCCAACAGGGAGGTGGAATAGAAAGAAAATAAACTGACATTGAGCATCATACAGACAAAATTCTATGAACTATTATAATATGTTAGGAGTACTTGAGAATAAATGTTTGGAATCTGAGTTATTTTCTTCAGTCAGAATATATGTGTGGAATAAAGCATGAGCTAGAAAGGAGCTTCAGGTTAGGTCAGTGGATGTTAACAACGTACAAACAATAGGCAGAGATTCATTTATGTTTTGTTCCCTTCCTTCAAATGAAAACTTAACACTGGGCAAGTTAAAAGTCTTTTCTTCCTTAATGAATTTGTCTATTTTTACTGTAAGCTTAAGACAATGACATCTGGACTTTCCATAAAATTCTGTGAATGAATAGAGCTATTGCGCAATAAAAGCTTCCTCTGGAAGCAGCCCAAATAACTGCTACTGTAAAGTTCACCATCTTGGTAACAAGCACTGCAATGTAATGTCCTTATAATGCTGTGCTGCATAGTTCTCCTACTTCTGTGTGCTTGCCTGACAAGATGGACCAGAGGTGGGGAATCATAAATTATAGTTGGACCTATGGTTAGAATCCTATTGTTAGTCCCAGCTAGAGTAGACACACTGCATTAATGGGATTTATCTCTGGCCATTTCCACACTACACTGTTATAGTGCTATTATGCCACTTTCAACATCCTGTGGAATCCTGGGGTTTCCAGTTTAGGGAGGGGCCTTTAAATTCTCAGCCAGAGAGTTTTTTTGCCTCAGTAAACTACAAACCCCAGAATTCCACAGGATGTTAAAAGTGGAATAATAGCAGTATAACACTGTAGTGCAGAAATGGCCTCTGTGTTCGCTCACTGTTCAGTGGTTGATTCAGTGGGCCTACTCTCAGTAGGACTAACTGATAGGATTCAGGTCTGGATAAGCAACAGGATAGAGAGAACTCAGTGCTATTATTTTTAGCAACAGTGTAAAGTGGTATGTAGCTTTTCCCCCAGGATGCTGATGGAAGCTAGAATTCCAAAGCTTTTTTTTTGTTTTGTTTCTGTTTTTTTGCTTTTAAGAACATTTTAATGTAATGCTTGACTGAAAATTTTAATGATTTCTTAGATATAGATACAAAGAACCCCTATGTGCATCAGTGTCTATGCATTTGTTACTTACATTTACATTTCCTGCAGTGAGTTTCAGGTAAAACAGATGGCTCTCCTCCTCCCCACTTCAGCCTCACAGCAACCCTGCAAAGTTGGTCAGTATGAAAGAGAAAATAACTGTCCCAAGATCACTGAATGAGGTTTATGGATTCCTCCAGAATGATGTCATGTGGAATGTAGGGATTAGAATCAAGGAAGCATTGCTGGAAAATTGGTAGAAATTAACACAAACAAAAAACCCAATTTCCTGCGAATGAGAAGAAGCATTATCCGTTCATGTAAGTGGTATTTTGGAGGCAAGCCCTCACTGAAAATCAGAGGCACTACTAAAGAAATAAGGGTTCCCTTATTTCACTTAGAATGGAGGCTAGATTTTGATTAATTAATAAACAAAATTATTTTCCCCAATTGCATTAAATAGTGGTTCAGAAATAAACATTGTGGAACAATGATCAGAAAACATTTCTGTGTATTTTTTTTAATTATCTGCTGTTCCTCTGACTGCTGGGGGTAGTCCTTGGAGGACTAACATTCCAAAATTGGGGAAATTAGCAGAGCACTGGCTTTTAACAATGTGGAGGGCAGGGCAACACCTAGCGAGATCTTCTAACCCAATTTCTATGGCGTCAGATCAAGAAAGAACCAGGCTATAAGTTCACTCAAGATATTTTATTAGAAAAATATGTTTAATCACACTCACTCAGCATCAAACACTCATGCAAGCACACAAGGACTATTGAAATGGCAAGAAGTGAAAATGGATAGGGGAAAAGTGGAGGGAACGAGAGAAGGGGGTAATACTGTACCGATCCAGAAGCCTTCGACTGGGAAAAAGACAAGTGGAGAGCAAAACTCAGTGTAGAGGAGGGGCTGAGGGGAGCCTCAGCTGACAGAGTGACAGCCTGCCAGTCAAGTCTGAGAGAACTCCAAAATGGAGTCATTATAGGGCCAAACATGCCTTGCGGGCAGACCCGATTCATGGAAAGAACAATGGCCGAAACAGAAGGATGATGGAGGTGTGATAGCTGCCTGATGGCTGCAAGATATTTGCCTGATGGCTGCATGAGAGTCACATCATGTAACTGGACCTTGCTTTGATATGCCTTGGTTTGTTCCAAGCATTCTGGGGGAATCAAGCAATCTCCCCAAAGTACTGTCGTGTTGATGGCCCATTACCTGTGCCTACGTGCCTTTCCGAGGTTTCCTGTGGAGATGTGACATGTGGAAGTTACAAGTCTTTGAACTTTTGTCCGATCGCTAGCCTGACTGCCTATGTACCAACCTGGCCACCTCTGGCTCAGATGCATTTTAATATCAAAATCATACTTCACGGGATGGGGGTCTGTCCGCAGGGTAACACTGCTATTTCAGGGTTTATAGATGAGTGCTTGGTGCTGATTAATATCTGATACTTGGTAGGAACATAGTTATCATGTTTGATTCTGATCCGCTTCAGACCATCATAGGTATAACTGCATTGGGGATGTGACATAGGCAAGTTTTTCAGTGGAAAAAGATGTCTTCTCTTAAAAATTGGCGTGTATTGAAAATTGCGTTGAAAATTTTATTGACAGATCCACTGTCTTTAAGAAACTAGAGAGGTTTGCAGATAGAAAATGTCATGTAATTAGTCAAAGTAACACCTTAGAGCTGCTAATAAAAACAAACATAAATTCTAGTAGCAGCATCACAGAGGTTTCAATGAAGTCTTAATTACTTCTGTTTGTAATTCCCCTGACAGGTATATTTACATCCCAATGGGAGGATCCCGCTGCAATATGTTTAAGATGCTGTTTTCTACGGCAATCACATTTGCCTTTGTAAGCTATTGGCATGGAGGCTATAGCTACCTCTGGTCCTGGGCTGTGCTTAATTGGCTTGGAGTGACTGCTGAAAATGGAGTGAAGAGGTTGGTTTCTCTTCCGGTTGTCCATGACATACTTGTAAGTAAATTCCTTTTTCATGCTTCTAAATAAATGTGGGCTTAAGTTTAGAGTTTAGTCATTCCTTCTAAAACTAACCTCATGTTCAGTACTATATAAGATGTGCCCTCCAACTGTCCCAATTTGGCAGGAACAATTCTGCTTAATCTACCATCATCCTACTTTTTCAGCTTCTTTTAAAATGTCCCAGTTTCTCTCTCCTCCTACTTTCCCCCTTTGTCCTCCACTTACTTCAATTGTTGCAAACTGAATCTAAAGTACGAAGGTACTCAGTTAACTCAGCTGGGGGAAGGGAAGAGGGGAGGAAGAATCTTAAAATTTCAGACTTGATTTGTACCCCACTAGCAACAGAAATCAACCACTGGTAGTTGTATGGGTGGGGAGTTGAGTTTATTGCCATGTGAGTAATTTTGTGTGATACTGGGAATCTGTGGAAGATTAGTTGAAATCGTAAGGTTGGTTGGTTATGATTTTAATTTGAAAAATGTTTAGGTCTTTGTCCACGGGTCTCCTTTAGAGAGGACAGAGAAGGAAGTTGGTGGGAAATCTGTACATATGACTGTGACATCAGTTATGTATCTGGACATCTCACTCCTCCTTAATACTGGCTATTGTCAAAATATGACTGATTAAGTGGACCTGTATATTCTTATTTGTAGACATGTATTTTTTTTATGTGAGTCTGCACTCAAAGCAATGTACAGAAGTATGTGGAAAATGTTTTGCAAATATTTAACATGCCTTGTCATGTTTTGTGAAGATACTTGGCCAGCTGGACCTGTGGCAGAAACATTGGGAGAGTGGCAATGTAGGCCCTTTTTGCACCTTACCTTTTCGTGCTGCTGGGTTGGGGTTCTCGCACGAGAAGGCTTGGGAGGAGCACTGCCGCATCCCTGCTGCTTCGGCTCCACAGCTCCTTCCTCCTCGCATGAGCGCCCCGCCCCTTCCTTCCACAGTGCAGCCTGGGAGTTAGAGGCTCCGCTGGGGCAGGAAGCGCGACCGGCACAGCTCAGGAGGCTTTGCAAGGCAGATAAGTGCATGTGAGGCCCCGTAGTGATGCGTGACTGCGCAGCATTTTCGGCTTTGAGCCGAAAATGAAAAGGTGCATGCGCGGTCCGTGTCAGGCCCTTGAGCATCGCATAAATGTGAGTATGTCATGCAGACTGCTCCTCACATTTACGTGACACTCAAGGGGCCCTTTCACTTCAAAAACGCCATGCGAAAAGGGCCTTGGTTTAGGGCATTTCAGTTTAGACAGCTTCACTAATGTAACACTTTTCAATTGTACAATACAATATTGTGGCTATAATCCTCTAGGGCAGTGATGAATGTGTGTGTTCTTGTTGCATGTCTTCAAGTTGTTTCCAATTTATGGTGGTCCTAAGGTGAACCTATCATGGGGTTTTCTGGAGGCTGAGAGTCTGTGTCATGCGCAAGGTCATCCAGTGGGTTTCCATGGCTGAGCAGGAAATTGAACCCTGGTCTCTAGAGTCTTACTCCAACCATCAAACCACTACACCACCCTGGCATTTTTTAAAACTTTTGCATCATTTTTTAAGGTGTACCTCTCTTGCACACTTAATAAATGATATTGTAAATATTTTTAACACTTTAATATGCACTGGGAAGTGAAAAAAGGCTGTGATTTGCTTTAAGGCGATATTCACTTTACAGTGGTCATTTGGAATCTAACCCACCTTATCAGTGAGGTATTCTTGCTGTTGTCCCATTTTTAAGTTTGAGATGGGAAGAGAAGTTCTAATAGGACAATCATAGCTGATAGTATAGAATGTGATTTTTAAAAATATATAGTATGATTTGATTCCAGGGCTCAGCTGAATGTGTGTTTGTATGTACCAAACTGAGCCTCACAGTGCAAAAAAGGTAGACAAAAAAAGAAATGGTAACTAGGCAGTACATTTATAATTGTTCAGACTAGATAATTGTGGAAGTATTGCTCTCCTGCTGTCTGTTTAATTTTATGTAATGAGGGTCAGAATAGGGTGAGCAGTACAAGATCTGAAGAAATTAGAGGCCAGCAGTCGAAGATCTGACTTCTTACATTCCAATCAATGTGTGAAATTCAGGCTCTTCTATTTCTTTGGGCTTTGTGGACCAAAATCCCCCAGTCTCCCAGATTTTCTTTGCATGTCTGCCCCAATAGCACCAAACTCTTAGTATCCCTAGGCTATGAGAGAATTTCTGTCCCTTCCGTCTTTCCGTTTGCCATCTTTGTCATGCTTTCTTTCAGTCCTTTGGGAAAGAATCCTCAACGTAGCTACCAAAATTGGGAAATTGATTTATTTATTTAATTAACTTATATTCTGCCTTTCTCCCAAATGGGATCCAAGGTGCCTCCTAGTGTGAATTTAAAAATGGTAAATAATGTTTATTTAATTGTTGAGGAAGTGAAAGAAAATGATGAGGAAATTGTAGCTAGAGTTGGGAGCAGCAGGTGGGATGTTGGTTTTTTTCTCATCACTTTCCCCAAATAATTTTAGGCATCAAGGTCAGACATTTTGCTTTCTGATAGACAAGAACAAAGTGGTCTCTTCCAATTCGATGACTCTGTGTCCCAGCCCAAGTTGCATTGTATCTAAGGCATGTTAACTTATTTTTAAAACCCCACAGAGACCTCTTCCTCATACCGGTAGAAAAAAAGCATTTATTAAATTACTAACAATGTCCTGCTTTCTCATAACATCTGAAGTGTGTTGCTTGAGGCAGCTGCCTCACTCTGTCCAATGGTAGTGCCATTTCTGACTTGGATCTTCTGTGATAGCAGCACTACAACAGGAAAACTGCACATGTGAAACAGTCTCCCTGTGTAGCTGTTTGTGGGCGAAGCTTTACTGCCACAGTTACAACCAAATATACATTCTTATTATATCACCTACTCTCCACTGTCTGGATTTGGTAGGGATGGTCATGATTAATCCACTCTCATCCCACTTTTCAGCTGCTTTTGAAATGTCTCAGTTTTTCTTTTGTCCTCCCACTTTCTCCATTTTTCCTCAGCATCCTTCAGTTTCTGCAAACTTGGCTCAAAGTGCAAAAGGAGTTTGCACTCAGCAGGAAGGAGGAGAGGAGGGAAGTGAATCTTGCCCTCTTTGCCATCTTGACCACACTCTGATGTTTCTTGGCCACACAAATCCCAGTTTTCATCTGAGAAATGTTGGATGGTATATCAGAACCAATCCTTTTGCAGAACTCCAGTTTGCTCTTGAAATTACTGAGTGTGCAAAGCCAGGTCGCATTCAAGGAACAGAACTGAAGATGTGTCTCTGGCCATTTCTACACTACACTGTTATAGTGCTATTATTCCACTTTCAACATCCTGTGGAATTCTGAGGTTTGTAGTTTACTGAGGCCCAAGAGCTCTCTGGCTGAGAATTCTAAATGCTCCTCCCAGGATTCCACAGGATGTTGAAAGTGGAATAATAGCACTATAACAGTGTAGTGCGGAAATGGCTTCTTTTCTCTCTCTCTATTTAAGGTTTGGTTTTGATAAGGTAAAGGCCTATCCATGTTTATGCATAAAACCTCCGCACCTCGCACATGCTTTGGTGACGGTGACATGGATTTCATCTCTTTTCTTCCTCTGCGATGAAGCATGGGCTAATTATGATATTACAAGAAGGCTCACTGATAGTTAAGGTCTCTTGCAAAATAGCTCATACTGAAATAATTGTGCCTTTTCACTGCATTATCAGGATTATGTAGTCATTACCATCTTCTCTGTATATGATAAAAGTTGGTGGTCAGCAATCACTAATTTAATGATACTATGATATCTATTTCTTCCCTCCTCCTGTTCCTGCTCCTCCTCCTCCTCCTTCCTCTTCAAAAATCTAGCATTAAGGGCCTAAGGGTTCACATTTCTGCTAAAGCAACATTGTGCATAAATGACAATTGAAGGGTCTGCTGGCTATTTCATACTTATTCCTATCCATTCAGCATTCTCTGTTCATCTTGAGCAGAGAGAAGCAATTCAAGGAGCCTAGTGGTGCTTGTAAGAAATCAAAGGCGATGCTGAAGTCCTGGGTGCAATATGTAGATAAGGAGATAATTCAGAGAAATCTATGAGAAGCATTGTGGGGGAAAAAAAGAGGAGCCTGCCTACAACATACAGTGCAACTGGAACAGAGAAAATCAAGGCTCTGAGTCATATGAAACTGACAGGTGAGGACTAAGATGGGAGTCCAGAAAGCAGAAGACAGTATATACTGTTTTGTTGATCAAACCATCGATATATGTATGTATGTATGTATGTATGTATGTATGTATATATTGCCCAGAGTCCTAGTATTCCTCTGTGGATTGCTGAGTCTGGAGGCTCTTGGCAACTTGCCTATGAAGTCAAATAATGCTGGATATACTTGGTCCTTGGACTTTTTGCTGCTTCTCAAGAAAGAGCTCCACAACCTGTACAAAGAGTCTTGGACAACTCACCAGGCTAGCTGAGGCTGAGACCAGACCTTGAAAATTTATTTTTGGGGGCCATGCTAATTGAGGGATTCTGGAAGTTGTAATCCAAAAGGCAACTTTCCCAAGCTTTGCTTGAGACCTGGAGAGATTAGCTTTTATCCCTCCGTATGCTGGTACACATCTTCATGAGAAATGGAAGATAGAAGGGCCTCAGGCTCCTACCCACAAGTTGTATTTACAAGTAGTAAGCACTACTAAGAATTGAGCTTCCACTCTCTCAGATTGTAATTGAGTCCCCAGTTCTGAACATAATGTTCTAACACAAAGGTTGATGAATTTGCTGAAAGCACTGGCTATGCTGGTTTGGGGGGTGCTAAGAGTTGTAGGGAAAAAATGCAACTTTTCCAAGTTTAGAATGGGTTGCCAACATTTATTTTTTTCCGTAAGGATTTTTGTACACAGAACACAGCTGTAAAAAGGAGGAAGGGAGAGGGGGGGAAAAAAGGAATGTGACAGCATCCTTATTTTTAGCATGAGCTTTTATGGATATAAACCTACTTCTTCAGATGCAGCACAGGATGTTATTAAAGCCTCAGGTATAAAGTATATTTATACGGTTGTGGGAGTGCACCTCTATTCTGCATCTATAGAAGCAGGTTTCTGTCCACAAAAGCTCACACTAAAATAAAAAATAGTCTTAAGAGTGCTGCCATATTCCTTTTTCCCTCCCCCTTCTTTCTTCCTTTTTATGCTACAGGAGACTAACACAGCTACTTCTTTAAAAGCTCTAGAAATGCTGAGAGCTTGCAATCAACAGTATCTGAAGGTCCATATACTTTCCATCCCTGGTCTAACAGCTTTCTGGTAGGCAGAAATTAGCAGGAAAATCCCTTTAATTCCACTGCGAAATAGAATGGTAGGGGGAAAAACCTTTTACATTTTTGTTTGTAGGACAATATTAGTGTCGTCACTAGCTATGACCTGGGGTCCAGATAGCCATAGTTGATAAAACATGCAGAGCCTTACCTGACCATGAAAGTAATGGGCCAGGCCCTGCTTACACAAAGCTCCATGTGCAGGTCTTGTGTGCATCAATGCATCGGGGAGTGTTGTTACCCTGTGTACTGGGGGTCCCGGGAGGGACACCAAAACGTGCTCAACTAAAGGTGGGGAATATTAGCTCAGAGCACTGCTTAGCGTTACGAGAGGCAGGGTAACATAGCGAGATCTTGAACCCTATGTCTATGGGGTCGGGTCGAGTCAAGGAGAACACAGAAGTTGAAATAATAAATGATGTTTATTAAATACAAGCAAAACAGTGTATGTGACACACTCATACAAGATAACTAAAGAAAATAAAGGTTGGAGTGGTATAGAGGGATTTTTAGAGAGATTGTTGGTTTGAGTGATACTTCACCTGTCCTGAAGCCCAGAAAAATAGAGAGCGAGGCTGGGGTGCGATGTAACTCAGCACGTGGAGCTGAGGGGAGGCTCGCCAAGCAAAGCGACAGCAAGGCGGGATGAAACTCGGGAGCGATCCGAGGAAGGTCTCGGAATCGAGGGTTTTTATAAAGAGAATTGTGACTGCAGGCTATGCCGTACTTGGGGGAAAACAATAGATTTGGAGTTGGAGACAAAACCTCCAAAAGGTCAGAATCTGAATGATTGAGTTATCGTAGCGGTTCTCAATAGAGTAACCAGTATGCAAACGCAGAGTACTTGGGTATTGCATAGTTTACCCATCAAGCTGCCATCGCGGGGCAGAGGCTCTTTTGTAAGTAGCGTGCATACTTAATTAGAGTACTTGCCTGGAGGTCTCCTAAAGCAGTGAGTCAGCTATTTCTGGCCTGCCTGTATTGTAGTTTGAATATTATGGCTATAAATGGCCGAGCTTGTTTACGTGCTTGTCCGGCGGCCTCGCAAGCACGTGGAAAGGAATAGAGAAGTGCAGCCGAATTGTGATATCAAGGGATAACTTTTAATATCCCCAAAGCTCGGACTAGCCAGGGCAGTAACAGTGTGTATCAAAAGAAATATTTTTCACTCCAAATAAGTCCATTACAAGGCTGTTGATTTTCCATATACATACATAGTTCCTTTGTGTACATGTCAAAGCAAACAAGACACATATGCAGCCACCTGTCTCCAAGGGTTTTTGTGTGTGTGTGTGTGTGTGAGATGAAGACCCTCTTCATCCAGAAAAGCACTTTTCAGTCAACTAGAAATTAAAATCAGTACATTCCTTTGCTCCTACATAGATAAGTAGCTATGCCCATTGCAGACATACGTTGCATTTCCTATGTTTGTTGCTTCTAAATAAATTAATTTCTAGCAACAAGTGATACAAAAAGCAAACATCAAAGCAAATGATAGGAAGATGACTCATATCTAGGGCTGGCTGAAATTCTGTCTCAATTAGAAAAAGCTAGTTCCCTAGTGAAAAGCTTTATGATGTGAGCTTTAAAGGAAAAGGTTAGTCATTCTCTTGCAACACCTACACATACAGAATTTGGTCCTTTTCTGAATCTCTGGAGGTTATTGCTGGAAAAGGCATATAGGGAGCTTGCTTTGCAGACAGGCTAGTATAACCAGGTACATTATATGTAGCCTAGTATATTAGGTGGTACTTCATTATAGACTTCAATGGCAGAAACAACAAAGAGCGACTAAGAGTCTTATAGAGCCTTCAATGCAAATACATTTTCTTTGGCATAAACTTTTGTGGGTAGCAGTTCACTTCTGGAGATGCATCTTGTTCGTCTTTAAGGTGACAGACCCTCTTTGTTGTTTAGGCTACAACACACTAACATGGCTGCTCCCTTAAGAATGTCCTTATAGTTTTATTGCCATATGTGTTTAACCAAATTTGTCATTTAATCATGTTTGGTTAAACGAACACATGTCCAAACCATCGTAACCACTGTCACAAAGTCATAGAGGTGGGGGGACTATGAGTCTACTCCAGTCAAATTCTTCCTTATAGTGGAATCTTTTTTCCTTGTAATTTGAATCCATTGGTTCATCTTCTAGTCTCTGGAGAAGCAGAAGAGAAACTCATTCCATTTACCCCACATGACATCCCTTCATATATTTGAAGATGGCTATTATATTGTAAGTAGGGGTGAGACCAATCCAGAATTTTACGAATCCAAATCCAAATCCCTGGAAGATTCTGGGAATCCACGAATCTCACGAATCTCGAATCTTGCATATCCTTTTTTTAAAAAGGGTTTAAAAAGCAAGGGAAAGAAGGATAATCTTGGGTAAGACACACTCTCTCAGCCTTAGCAAAAGCCTAGGCAAAGGCAAACCTCCCTCTGAAGAAATCTGGCCAGGAAAATTGTCATAGTTTTGCCTCAAGATATCCCCAGATTGAAAATGACATGAAGGCCCTTTCTACACAGGCAGGAAAATGTGCATTAATCCCACATTTTCCTGCCTGTGTAAACAGGGCCACATATTACAGTACAGAGATAATCCAGGTCAAAACTAGCTTTTCTTTGCATAGCTCCTTCTGGCATCCTGGGATTTATAGTTTGATGATGCGCCAGCACACTTTGGCAGAGAAGGCTGTGACACCTTGTAAAATTACAGACCCCAGAATTGTGTATGAAAGAGCTTTGCGAGGGAGCAATGCGAAGAAATGTTCAGCTGTCCTTGAAATCTCAAGAAGACTGTACCTTCCAGTCAAGTCTCAAGTCCTGCAACAAAGAAAGCACTTAAACACACACACACACACACACACACATACACATACACACAAACAAGCCTCTAGTCCAGTCAATTCTCTACCCTCAAGTCCTGCAAGGGACACTCAAGTCAAATCTGTAGGCCTGTCTCAACAATTCCCAATCCCTACCCTCCAGTCTCAAATCAAAAAATAATATGGATTAATGCATGCTCAGTAAACGATTCTGGAGGCAGCTACTGTTCACCTTGTTTGTTGTAGGCAACACACACTCCTCCTATAGAATCAGCTCGAGTAGAATCCCATTCTTTCCCAGCTCAGGTTTTTTGGCATTCATTATTTACCACAGACATGCTGCTGCAACACAAGACCAAAAGTCTGTGTTTCTCTAGCTCTCCTTTGCAACCTTTCCAATGGCAATGCTGCTTATAAACTTGCAGCTAGACAGAGGAAAAAGAGGAAAAGTGCTTGAGAAGCATAAAAAGACTTTCTAAAAGGGAGCTTCAAAACGGGTTAACTGAAGTATTCTTGTATTCAAGACACAGAAACTAAGAGAGGAAGTGGCGTCATGACAATCTTAGTCCCAGAACTGACCAAAGAAAGCTGGTGAAGGGGAAAGTATGGCTGGCATGGCTTGCATGGAACCACTGAACCCCTTTTTGCAGTCTTTGGAACCCCCTGGGACATTCCCACGAGCTCCTAGACCCCCACACAAACTCAGTTTTGCTCCTCTGTCCCTCACCTCCCAAACCCTATCCCAAAATTACCTTGCGGTGGGAGGCAGCAGCAGGGAGAGGCAGCACTAGGGGCACAGGCAGCAGGAGGGAGAGATGGCGTCCTCCAGGACGTGCGAGGCTTTATGCCGGTCTGCCGGCCAGTCACCTGTGCCCGCGTTGGGTGGGGAAACACATGAGGAGCGGGATCCTGTCCTGGTCCCGAGTTTTCAGGTGTCCTGGTCTCCCAGGTTTTCAGGTGTCCCGGTCTCCAACAAACTGTTTGAATTGCGGATTCGAAAGATTTCGTTTCTCTATTTTGGCACAGGGATTCAGATTCCTGAGTCTCGAATCCCTGCCAAAGATTCGAGAATTTGAGGATTCGGTTGGCCCATCCCCAATTGTAAGATTAACTGAGTATGGGGAAGACTTTTCTTTATGACAGTCCTACAAGCTTGTAAATATGCTGGTACACATTGTAATCGTTAACAACAGGCAACTCCTATGATAGCTGTTAATATAAGGAATACAAATATTTGCTTTAACCATGTGAAATTTGGAAACCAGAATGTCAACCAACACAGGCAACAACTTCCAGACCACTTTTCTGGGAGATTATAATAGGCCTTATTTCCACACACCCTGTAGGTCCCATACATAGCTATCCAGTGTCTAGTTTGGTCCAATCCAAAACCTGACCTTAAAAACCTGCCTTTGTCCAGTAGTCCTGGCCCTATATCAGGATCTCACCCTCAGTCTTACTCATCTCACCCTTGGTCCTATTCTGCCTCACCCAGTCCCACCATCCTGGACATAACCAAACTCTTTGCTTTGTTTGAAAGGCTCCCTGATATGAGTTCTTTGCCATCGGCTCTGGGCATTTTATCACATAACCAATGATCAGTAGCATTCCCTAACAATCTGGCTTTTACTTCATGCGACATTCTAAGGGGAGGGTGTTATCTTTGAAGCCCAGGGTTCCAACCCACAGGGTTTTTGCTAACAGGGTTTTTGCTATAGTCTAGAAGCTATACTCCCCATTCATGAAAGTAAAGAGCAAGCAACTTTTGCAGTATTTCTGGACACCTGCCTTTCAAACTGTTAACAATTTGATAAAGCCAATATCTGTCTGCCTTCGGGCCTTTCTGTTTTAAGTATTTAAAACTACTGGTGTAAAACCACTGGTGTTGCCTCCCATACCTTTGATTGCCTTGATAAACCACCAATTTGACCTTTAATCGCTCCTCATCCCAATCTGGAAAAGAGAATCTCGGCCTTACGATTGGCCTAATCCCTCCTCCCATTAATCAAGATTGTAACAGAATTATTACAACAGCAATATGGCAACATTCAAAGCCAAGAAGACACAAAGTCAGGGCTAGGAGCCCTATCATATTTTGAACAGATACTGAAGTCCTTCCAGATGCTGGCAGTGCACACTTTCCTTGCACCTGCCTCCAGAGAGGTGTTCTCTTTTCTCCGCTTCCCCCAACCAGCCTTCAGAGCGGTCAGTTGGATCTTCCTCTTGTGTAGTAGATGCAGCTGGGTCCTCTTTTCATATTCACTGCAGTGTTAGTCACAAGTCTCCAATCCAGATGAAGTCTCCTGGCCATATGGAAAGGACTGGATCATCCAAGGGCACAGGCAACTGATTCTGGACAAATCTGTGAAAGTCATACAGAACAGAAGAAAAACATTGCACATAAGATTACCTCAGCAACAGCATCACCTCTCACTTTTCTCTTCTGCAAGCTAAACAAACTCGCCACTTTAACAGTTCCTCACAGGGCTTGGTTTCAGACCTTTTACCATCTTGTTGTGACTTCAGTCACTCCCACCACTCCACAGATATATCTGGTAAGGATGCAAGAGAGAACCTTCTTGGTGGTTGCTCCTGGACTCTGGAATTCTCTTCCTAGTGAGGCTAGAATGGCCCAGTCCTTGCTATCTTTCTATTAGCAGGGAAAGATTTTTTTTAAAAAAAAATTATCAAGAATAACAAGTTTTAAGAAGGCACTGTACTGTTTTTCAGTGTTGTATGTGTTTCAGCTGCATGAAAATTGAAATTTTCCCCTAAAAATTAAATTGAAACCTGAAACTATTATTATCACATGATTATTTATGAAAGATCATTGCCTGTGACCATGTCAGAAAAAAATCAACCAAAGGAAGAAGCAATAGCTCCATCTGGCATGTTTATTTCTCCTTACAGATGATAGTCTTTTCCTTGACAGAAGTGTTCATGATCCATGAAATAGCAATTTTTTCATGAAAAAACATGAAAGCTCATGGAAATTTAATGCAACACCATTCAGTGGTGTTTATTAAGAAGTACCAGATTATCAAGATGCTGCACAGCTGTCTGTACCTTCTGTTGTTCTTTCTGCTTTGGAATAGATCATCCAGGAGACAAGAAAGTACAAAAAGTCTTTGTATGAGTTTGGATTTGAACAAACTGTCTACTTAAATGAACTGAGAGATTTATAGACACTTGAAACACATTTCCCTCCCTTTTCTCTAGATTGCCCATCCACCTTTTTCCAGTGGTAAATTACCCACTTCCCCTCTGGCAAGTCAGGCAGAATAGACATTCAGAACTCTCATATATTTTGTGATTTGACATCTATAAGAGATTTCGAACTTCGGATCTGAAAGGAGCCAAAGGATGTCAATAGAAGGCCACCTTTGACAGTCAGTAAAAACTGAAATCAAAAGATGTATTTGAGTGATACAACAAGTAACTAAATGTAATTCTTTTGATATTTCTATATTTTTAGATGTTTGCCATGCATTTAAAGATTCATCAAAGATGTTACAAATGCCTTTATCAATGTCTGAAAAGTCAGCACATAAGGTGGTAGTTAAATTTTCCAGTTAAATAGATTTTTTTCCCTTAATCATAGAATCATAGAAATGTAGAGTTGGAAGAGACCACACGGGCCATCCAGTCCAACCCCCTGCCATGCAGGAACACCCTCAAAGCACTCCTGACAGATGGCCATCCAGCCTCTGCTTAAAAACCTCCAAAGAAGGAGACTCCACCACACTCCGAGGCAGCATATTCCACTGCCGGACAGCCCTGACTGTCAGGAAGTTCTTCCTGAGGTTCAGGTGGAATCTCCTTTCCTGAATGTACTGTCTTTTCCTCTATAAATATCTAAGGACTGGAAAAGGCTAGGGAAAAATGTTTTGAAAATATGGTTTTAGATCAGAGGTGGGAATAATCTGTTCCTCCAGATGTTGTTGAACTACAACTCCGAGCAGCCCTAGTTAACATGAACAATAGTCAGGAATGCTAAGAGTTGCAATACAGCAATATTTGTAGAGCCACACAGTTCCCACACTTGTTTTAAACCGGTAACAAGATCCTATGGACTGATGTGCAAGGCAAAAGCAGGTGGGATTGCTACCACTATACTACTGCTATGCTGTCACAATATTTTCAGGATGTTGTATTGAGGTGAATTATACCCTTGAATTAGTTGATGTAGCTCTTGTGTAGAATGCTTTGGATAAATGGGTAATTAAGGGGGTGTAGAGGTAGGTCAGGAGGGAAACATTGTGTAATCATGTTGTAATCGTGTCTGTATAGCAGTGGGACACTCTCAGACGAGGCACTCCTACCCAGTTCTACTGGAGAAACAGTCACATTTTCCTTGTCAGCTCTTTCCAGTTTTCTACACTGTTCAAAAAACATTTCTCGATGCCTCTGATTTCAGGATCAGTTTTGAGATAACCCTAGGGTGTCACAGTGGGCAGGAAAGCTGCCCTTCTCAGTTCTCCTGGATTTTGATGTTCTGTCAGCAGATGTCTAGAGCTAGATCCTCTCTTTATACCCAACAGTGTGAGTTGCATCAAAACAGTGCACAACATTCCACTAGATCCTTTTAATGCTTTTTTAACAGTTTTAAATGTTTTTAATGTATTTAATGTGTGTTTAAATGTGTATTTATTGTTGGAAGCTGCCTTGGGTCCCAGTTCTGGGAGAAAGGCTGCCTACAAATACAATAAATAAATAAAAATAAACAGATGATTTATTTGTTTATTTAATTATGTCAAAAAAGTTGATGTAACAAACTGTTTTAAAGGGCTTTCCTTGTTAGCTCAAGCTTCAAAAGGCTGAGATATTGAAGCTGCCATTCAGTGAATGCCGTCTTATTCATAACATATGCATGCATAAGCCATGCTACATATGTGGGGCAAGCTATTTGCCATAACACAACAGGTATATTTTCCTGACAGTGGTGAAAGCAGAGCTGTGTATACAGAAATGTGCATTGTGCATCTCAGTTGTGCATTGCCCATTGTGCATAATTCATTGCACATTACTTGTTGCACAGCAGCACCCAGTCATTGACATGTGTTGGACAATGTTGCAATTCTGTATGGGCATTGCATAGTGCTGGTGCAACACATGTCCACATGCCAATATTTACACCACACCCAGGGATGTTGGATTGCAGCCATTGTTTAGGCAAATGGATATGTTATGGATAGGAATGAACATGTCACCATCGTATAAGAATGCCATTGTCCATTCACTCTTTAAAAAATAGGTAATAGATTTAAGATCACCTTTATACATGGCCATATTTCCCCTATCCAACAATACCTCTTCTGTAGTTAGTGTGTCAGAGAAACCCATCAAAGATGTTTAAATTCTCAGAACATCTTCAGGAATGTCACTTTTGTGTCCCTGAGGATTTGGGGCTTCTGTACAATATCGTTCTTCCAGTTAGTCACCTTCATTGTTTAAATTCTATGTTGCATTCTGTTGCTGTCTTGTTTGTGTCTTGTGATGCAAGCCTACAACAAAATATTCACTATTTTTCACCTGAGTGGTGCTGACTCACATTCTCTAGATTGACTTCTAAGAGTGGCAGACATTCAATTTATGCCATGTTTCTAGAACACAGAAACAAAGTGTAGTCCCATTAGATGAAATTCAAAGCCTTTGTTGATATTACAACCTCAAAGAGCAACCTTTGTATACTTATTTATAACTGCTACTGTTTCTTCTTGCAGCATTTAAAGTACCTTGAACATATACCAGAACTCCTGCTGTGGCATTATTTTCCGTATGTATTTGAATATGGGCAGCTAATTGGCCTCAAGATATAGAACTATTGTTTGATTTTATCAGCAGTTATAAACAAGTTAGCACAATCTTTAATATTTGCTTTTTCCTTCTCTTGGAGCACATTTATAATGTTAATGGATTGTTCATAGTTTGGATACTCTATCCATTGTAATTAAAAAAGCTATTACGGTAGGACTCCCCCCCCCGCCCTTTTTTTTTTTTATCATACCCAGTCAGAAAATTGAAACAGATAGGTAGGATAGTTATATTCAATATATATCAATAATCTGTTTTCTGACTCTGTATTTAACAATTAAATAATTTAAACAGTGGCTCAAACCCTGTGCTTGGTTTGTGTAGGATAAACGATATTATGCTTTTTCTAGACTTACACATTGATTGTACTGTGGACTTCTTGTGTTGATTATTAAATTTTCCCAGCTTGATGTATATCTATTGACAGATATACTCTCAGAGCACATGCATGAACGCATACGTGCTCCAAGTGTATATGCCTGTAAGAGATCTTGTAGTCTTGGCAGCAGTTTATCTTAGGCAAATTGGAATCAATAACCCACATGCATACAGTACTATCTAAAAAGAGGATTTTATTACATACAGAAGAATCAAAATACAACAGTTGCACTGGGTAATGGCAAACAGTGTGGTTCATAAATGGCAAACAGTATATACAAAACACAAATGATTACCTAACTATTGGGAAATAGGAGAGATAAATGGTGTATCTCTCTAGGAGAGCAATTAAATTGGCAAGGCAGAAGTTAAACAGCAACCAGTCCCACGCCCGCCAGCCCAGCCATAGAGTTTGGAAGAGAAAGAAGCAAGCTTAGTTTTCTTTGTAAAGTAGTTTTTTCTTATACATTGCTTGGTTGCAATCAAATATACATTCTAATAAGGGGGAACAGAAAGAGAGAGAAGTATTGATTGTGTGTTGATAAAGGGGAAAGGAAGTAAACCAACTGAAGAATCGTTACAGTTTTGGAAGGGGAATGGAGCTATCTGAAGTGAACGGAAGTGGTATATCTCTAACGGTCCAAGTGGTGGGGAGCACTTATGATTTAACTGTAGAATAGGTTAAGCTTAAGAATATATGCTATAAGTGATTTGTAAGTTTATGTTTATTAGGTATTGGATATTGTGTTGTGTGTTCTGTAGCATTATGTATTGTTATGTAATTTAAATAATTAATAAAAATCATTTTTAAAAAAGTGTGTGGAATTCTGGGGTTTATACTTTACTGAGGCCAAAGAGCTCTTTGGCTGAGAATTCTAAATGCTCCTTCCTAAACTGCAATTCTCAAGGTTTTATCGGCTATTGAAAGTGGAATAATAGCACTATAACAATGTAGTGTGGAAATGGCCCTATATGCAGACAGTCCATTGACATGTGTATTGGAAATAACTGGAAGACCATTGTAATCTCAAGGAGATTTAGGAATGTTCTACCCCAGTTTGTCTCTCCATATTTTAAATTTCTGTCTGCTACTGCTAATAATTCTGGGTAATTGAGCACACTGTCTTGCTCTCTCAGGGTCAAGGACTCTGTATACTTACTAGCTTAAAATGTAGATAAAACAAAGTTGCGGATGAGACTTGCTAGCTGGCACCTCCTCTTGGCTTGAGACCAACAGCCAAGTAGCACCGGACAGTGGGCATGGGGAAGAAGTTAATTTGTCCGAGATGTGTGAGGACTCTCATTTTATGGAAGATGGCCAAGTCTCCCAAGCCAGGGGGTATAAATACTCCCTGGACTGTACTCTCAAGTTGGGGGATCTCAGCATGGGCTGACAGCTGCAATACTGTGCGTATTGGCTACCAGAGGGGGTTTCCTTCACTGCTTTCTGTATGGGCTTCTGCCAGCAGCTGACTGAAGGAATCTTGCTTGGTGAGAATATCCATCTTTATGTTGTCTAGGCATGGTAGGCTTAAGTGGGCTCCATCTGTATCTATATGCTAATGCTGCGTATATACCCATGCTCTTTAAACTGCTTGCTGAATAAACCTGAGACTTTTTCACCTACAGCTGGTGTCTTTTGCTGCCTCCAGATCCTCTAAAAAGAACCCCCTTGCCATTGGGGAACTGGCCAATCGCCTTTGGCAAGACAACATGTACCTGGATTTTCATTTAAAGGGGCTTCTATGTACATCTTTTAGAAATCATTATTTCTTTTTATTGGTCCATTTACTGTTGTTTTTAAAACCTGTTTTCATATTTTCTGTGAATTTATCTCTGTTTGAATTTTCTTGTGGTTAGCTAATTCAAGTGCCAATGTTTTTGGCCAAAAGGGAGAATATAAATCTAATAAGCCACAACTAAATAAATAAATAACTAAATAAGTAAATGGCAGATCCTTCTAGTCCCAAGTGGAACACTTTTTCTTCCAGAGACTGGAACTACAAATGTCACAGTCCCAAACTGAGTGACTCCATGGAAATTGAGATTACTTGCCCTCGGGGTTCTTGGTACAGTGGGAAATTGGCAAACATGGGTTAGAGCAGAACTGAAACAAGACCCAATTGTTATTACCAGAATTTGATGTTCTGCCCAGGAGACCCTGTGGGAGCTTACTTGTAGACTAATTGTTGTTGTTGTGTGCCTGAAAGTCCTTATGGCAACTCTAAGGTGAACCTATTATGGAGTTTTCTTGGCAAGATTTGTTCAGAGGGTGTTTGCCTTTGTCTTTGTCTGAGGTGGAGAGAATGTGACTTGCGTAAGGTCACCTTGTAGGTTTCCATGGCTGAGCAGGGGTTCGAACCTTTGTCTCATGAGTTGTAATCCAACACATCCACTACATCATGCTGTAGTCAACTGAATTACAGTCCAGACACTAACCGTTTGGGGACCAGCAGCACAGCTCCAGTGCATGCATAAACTTTTTTTTAAAGAATCCTTAGAAGTCTAATTCTTAAAAAAAAAAAGATTATAAAGGTCTATAGAACATAAAAATAACTATTACACAATAAGAAGAATCAGAGAGGAGAATGCAGTACATTTTTAAAAGTTGCCAAATTTTGCTTAAGAAGGAAAAGAACCTTATTTCAACCAAAGAAGAACATAAAGCAAAGGTGTCCTTCCAGAACTCTAATAAATTGGGAGGAAATAAACAGTTAATCGGTGGCGTGATTATGCCCATGAAAGGGAGCCAGATGGTGTAAAATCTAGATTCTGTTTGTGCTTGTAGCAGAAAACAAATTTTGTTTCCAGATATGTACACAAAGGTAGTCAGCATTAGGCTTATAATCTAAAGTTTGAATGCTTTCTGCATTAAATGTGTATAAAATGTAATAAATTGTGGAGTTCTTTGCTACAGTTGGAACAAAAAGAAGCGTGAAAAGTAATGTTTCTGAGTGTAGGGCTAAAATTATATGCTTGTTTATTGAGGAATAACTCTTGTTGTAGTCAGTGGGACTTACCTCTAAGTAGGCATATGTAGGATTACACTGCTAATATAAAGCTTGCATATCATATTAATAAAAAACAGGTTAAAAGGTTAAAAAAAATTGCCTTTGGATGGCAAATTCTATAGCAGGATGGGCAACTGCTTGAGGGATGGGGACAGTTTTCACCCTTCTCCTGGCAGGCCACATCAATACACCAAGGCCCCAGACGAACTATTCTTTTTTCTGGGCAAATTTTTCATGTAATTCCACCCCCCAGGTGCAAAATACTTGCAAAATGCAGTGGTTTTGGTTTTGGCTCCCCACAGTACATGCCCCCCCAAAACCCAAGAGGTGGTGGTGGTGGTGGTGGTGATGATGATGATGATGATAATGATAATAATAATGATAATAATAATAATAATATTAATAATAATAATAATAATATCTGAAAAATTATGTGGCTTCTGGGGTTTTTCAAAGTATATAGGGGGAGGCTGAAAGGGTTCTGGGGGAGAATACTATGTTTTGCAGCAATTTCAAGTCAATGCAGGGGGAAAAAAATCACTGAGGGGAAAAAATAATGTTGTGTGGAGCTCGGGGGGCTTTGGGATGGTTTTCCAGAGTCTGAGCCTTTACTGCTGTATCTTGGGACCCCACAGACTGTATGTGGCCCATGGGCCACACTTTGCCCACTCCTGAACTAAGGGATAGTTGTGACTCAAACATATATATACAGGTTCCTCTTGGGACCCTCATGTGGTGACAGGGAAAGAGATTTGCAAGGAAAAATCATAGAGCAGAGGTGCTGAGTAACCTTATCGTGGCCATCATTTCCCCCTTTGCAAATGGCGCTGAGCACCCCTTCCATTTCTATTCCTGGCAAGGCTCAGAAATCCAACAGTAGGGGAAAGTAATCTACAGAGCATGTGCAGGAGGACAATATGCACCTTTGTGAAGTTTAGCATTCTGATCTCACGTACCAATCCTCCACAAAACTTCCACTTCACTTTCATTGTTTTCATTAGTTCCCAACTCATATGTTTCTGGTGTAAACCTTAGTTCTGCCCTGTGTGTATAGTATAAAAAGCGAACAGAGGAAACTTATTATTTTGATTTTTCATATCAGATGTGCTAGTGTCTTAAGCAAGAACTGACAGATAACAAATGAGCCATTTTTAGAGTTAGGTGGGTGGGAAGTAGGTGGATTTATAGCAAGGTTGAAAGACCTGCTCTTGGGTATATTCAAGATTAAATTGCAAATTGCAGATAGCAAATCTAAAGACTACTTGTTGCAGATGCTTTATTGAAAAACCTTTCACTAGCTTTAAAAATGCAATCAGTGTAGGAAAAGCAGTCACTTTTGTGCCTAACATATGTCAAGTTCATAAATCTGTTTCATTGTTTGTGAATAAGTGCTTGTATGGAATAATCATGTGTTGTCAGAATCTTCCTACACTGTGCTATGTATACCATTGCTAGGCTCTGATGGATTTTCATAAACTATATAAATCCTGAGACTCCTTTTGGTTGCCTTTCAAAATGACCCTCCTTGACCAAAGTAGTTACTTTTCTGTTATTTTCCACTTTACTTGTAGTGTTTGAAAAGTAATTTGTAGTTGTTACTCATTGTAATGTTAAAGACTTTCTGCTTGTTACTCTTCCATAATTCTCCATTTCTATTTTTTTTTTTTAAAACCAGTCTTCCAACTGATAAGAGAATGGCAAAAATCCTCTGGAAAATTCTTGTCAAAATGTCTCTCAAAATACCTAAAAGTGCTCTTTAAAAATAAACCTGAGAAGTAACTAGAGACCGTTGACTGGTATCCTGTTAGGGACCTACACAAGTATATGTCCACCTTATCCCTTTTTTAGTTGCTATGGAGATTAGTATTCTCTTCCACCTTCTTCCACAAAAGTTCTCCCTAGCTCATTGTTTAGCTACCTTACCCGGCCCCACTCATTGTAGAGCTTTATGAAATCACAGAAACATCTGGCTATGTCTTTGTACCCAAACACTGAATGAGTACATCATCCAGAAGACCTGATGGCTCTCAATGGACTATATCATTGGTGTGCATCTGACAGACATAGCCAGTGGACATAATCATACACTCTTCTGGACCCCCTGCTCTCCACCAGCCACTGAATGGTCATGCAGAGGGCTGCTGCAGGTACATGGTGAGTCAGAGGGAGGTTGAGATGAGAGATATAGCATAGCTCCACCTGCCAAGCTATTATGTTATACTGTGCCATGCAGGATATCAACCACTATTTGTTACACACCCCTCCAAAAGGCCATTCCTTTATTCCCATTCATTAACGTACTTTTGCTCTGTAACTTCATTCCATTCTTATTGCAAGAAGAAAGAGAGGTAACTGGTTGTGTTGCTTCTGACAGGTTACTTCCAAACTCTCTTTTAAGTGTGATGCTCAAAGCCTATATGCTTTCTGTGATCACTTTCAATACATCTGGTAATACTTCCTGAGATGGCACTTCAGAACAACCAGGACTTTTCCCCTTGTGGTTCCTTCCAGCTCAACAATTCTGTGTGGTGGATTGCTGCACTGGCAGAGGGTTGGATTAGGGGGTTGTGATTCTGTAGCCTCAACCACTGCAGCCCAGCACTCCAGCACTAAACATACATCCTTCCACTTCTCTGGTATTACAGCCGTGCTAGCTTTTACTGAATGCTGTTTTGTTTTTGTTTTTCAGAACCGTTTTTTGTCCCCAAGAAATTCTCAACGGCTCCATGCAGCTCTGGCATCTGTGTCCACTACATTCTTGATTTTCTCCAACCTCATTTTTCTGGGAGGAAATCATGTTGGCAGGATCTACTGGAAGAAGATTTTCCTAGAAGGCAAGTTATACAGATATAGATTTGTGTGTGTGTGTGTGGGGGGGGGGTGTTTCAAAATTTTATTGGAATTACCTGCCCAGAACGTGATTTAGCATTGCAACCCCCCACAACAAAACAAGAAACAAATAACAAATCGTATATGCCACTCTGTGAGTGCTTGTGCTACATGGTTCTTGTCCAAAGAGTACTTCATGCATTTTGCATTTTAACAGCAGTAGTGATCATAGCATTTTCTTGAAGAATCCTCGGCTTTCAGACTTAACTTTCATTTCATTTTAACTTTCTTTTATTTTATTTCAGGCCATTTTAGATTGTATTCTCTGACAAAATAGTACTTAGAGTGAATTGTAATATGCAATTTCCAGGAAGATAGCTATGTCAGTCTGTGGTAACAAAAACAATACAAGTCTTAACAGCTTCTTAATGACTGATATGTTTTATTTCGCATAAACTTTTGTAGACTGGAGTTCACTTCATCAGATGAATGAGTTGTTGCTTCAATTGTTGGGTCATTATACACTTGAGGAGATGAGAGAATGGATGAGTAGGATAAGCTAATAAGTCTGTATGAAAGGAAAATGCAAAATTCATGCATGTCAGCATCATCTCTGTAAACCAAAGCTTGATAAATTAAGCAGTGCAAGCCACAGCATTTAAAACTTTGTCCGTTGTACAGTCAGCCACAGGGAAATTCTTGGACAGGATGTGGGTTGCTGGTTGAAATGTCATAACAAACCAAAGTTTTTAAAAGCCAGAATTCATAAGCCAGCAAGAAAATAGGGGTTCATACTGTGGTTTGTGGCTGGTTAATAAACCATGGTTTGGTGAACATTTGCACATATAGGAAGCAATGACCACAGCATAGCTTCTTATGTTGTTCAAATGGGTCCACTGGATCAAGAATTTAAAGTAAGCAATGATTCTGTGAGAATGTTCTTCACATATTTATTCTATCATTTTGCAAAGAGAAGCAAGCAACCTCCTCAGTGAATTTTGAGTACTACTATTGGGTAGCAAATTATTAATTATCCACTGTCATTATATGTTTTTACTTAAATGGGAGATAGTATTTGCATTTTCTCCTTTGGACACCAACATATTGTGAGTTCTTTCAATTTATTTCCCCCCTTCCAAAGAACAGCCAAATTCTAGAAGGTTAACTATGATAGTCTTTTGTAGAAAAATAACAATAAAGATAGAATAGCTAGTATGTCAGAAACTTTCCTCCTCCTCTTGAAACAACGAACCAACTGCATCAGTATGTATCATATAGATTTCCAGCTACTTCACTGATAAGTTGCTTTTCTGTACAAGTCCGATAGTTCCCAGTCTGCAGTAAATAAAATCTGAAAGATCACTTTTAAGCAATTCAGCACGTAGAAAGCTACTCACAATACAAAAAGGAAAAACTCATTTTAAAACCATGCATGGCAATAGAGTGATTTCTTCATTGTAAAGATGTAAAGTACATTAAATTAGCTTCTGCTAAAAATAGTTTTCCAATGACCCTTTTACATGAAAGCTGGCATCTAGAGGAATAATTCATAGGATTGCTACCCGGTCTAACATCTGGTTTCCTTGTTAGCTCCATGTGTGACACAGACATCCCATGCACATAACTGTCTGATTCTCATTACTCCACTAATGAGGAGCCATAACTCATTAAAGAATTATCAGCCCCGAAATTTGTTTTGGATCCTAGAACTGAATGGAGCTTTCAATCTTAATGCACAAAATCTCTTCCCAGTTATCCTAAGCTTTCTTAATTTAGGTGAATATGACTTTACAGGCATAATAATGTGATGACTTCCATGCTTGGAATATTACAATTGAAAACTATAACCTCTTCAAAAAGAATAGATATGGCAGAAAAAGAGGAGAAAGAGCAATATGTGTTAAAAAAAAACAAAAAACAAAAACAAAACAGTAGTATGGAAACCCATGAGAGTGAGCAGAGTGGACCAGCTGAGAGCATTTGGGTAAAATAAGTAGAGAAATAAATAAATGCAACATTGTGGTAGAAGTTTATATCAAGTCACCAAACAAAAAAAGAGGTGGGGGGAGATGCTTTTCAGAAACAAGTCACAGAAACCTCAAAGGTGCAAGAATTAGTAGTTATTATCCTGATATCTGCTGGGAGATTAACTCTGCTAAGCTTAGGCTGCCCAACAAATTCCAGATGTACCTTGCAGATAATTTCTTATTTCAAAAGGCAGAAGAAGGAACAAGGGACTCAGCAGTCCTGGAATTGGTCGCTGGAATCAAACTAATCACTACTTTAGGGGGAAGTGGCCATATAATGCTAGAATTCACAGCTGTGGGATAGTGCAAAGAAGACTATCAGACATAGAACTTAGATTTCAGGAAAGCTGATTTTAACAAGTTCAGGGAAATACTGGGTAGAATTCTATAGCTAGACATGCTAAAGGAAAAAGATGCTCAGTAAGGATGGGAGTTCTTGGAGATGGAGTTGTAAAAAGCACAATCTCAAACAATCCCATGAAGACGAAAAATGAGAAACGTCTCAAAATGTTGTTGTGGCTGCACACAAGATTCAAGGAGGAAGTGAACAGAAAAAGAAGTATATATGTAGAATGGAAGGAAGAATGAATCACCAAGAAAGAATGCATAGCTTGGGCTATGCTGGAGTAATATAAGGAAAGCTAAAGCTCAAAATGAGTTGAGCTGGCTAGGCAAGCAAAGAGCAAAGAAAAGAGTTTTTTCAGATATGTTTGCTTGGTTATTATCTTGCCTCAGACAGTGGATCAACAGTTCACTAAGGATGGCAAAATGCCAACAGATCACAGTGAAAAAGTAGAACTATATAATAACTATTTTGTTTCATTTTTCCCCAAAAAGAGAACTGTGTGCTTCCATGTAGCAGCAGAGACCTTGGTAAGGGATCTGGATTGCAAATCAAGATTGATAGAGAGTTAATCAGGAATCACCTAGTAAATCTATGTGAGTTCAGATCCATAGGACCAAATGTATTACATACCAAAGTACTGAAAGAACTTATTGATGTATTCTCTGAAACACTTGCCATCTTTTTTTGAGAAATCTTGGGGAACAGGTGAGGTACCAAAGGACTGGAGAAAGGCTCTCTCTTCAAGGAAGCAAAAAGAAAATCCAGGAAACTACAGACCAGTCAACCTGACCTCAATATCAGGAAAAATATTGGAATATAGCAACAGAATTCTAAAGGACCTAGATAAACTAGAAAATTGGGCAGAAATTAGTAAAATGGAATTCAATAGGGATAAATGTGAAATTATACATGTGGGCTACAAAAACTAAGTGCAAAGGTATAGGATGGGGGATACTTGGTTCAGCAGTACTACATATGAAAAGGACCTTGAGATTATTGTTGACCATAAGTTGAACATGTTTACAGAAGTATAGTGTCCAAGTTGAGGGAAATAATAGTCCCACTATGTTCTGCTGTGGTCAGGCCTCATCTGGAGTACTGTGTGCAATCCTGGATGTCTCATTTTAAGAAGGACGTAGACAAGTTAGCGCAGGTTCAGTGAAGAGCAATGAAGATTATAAAAGGTATGGAGAACAAAACATATGAGGAAAGGCTGAAGGAGTTGAGTGTGTTCAGCTTGGCAAAAACTGAAGGATGACATGATTGTACTCTGAATTCCTCAAGGGCAGTCACAGAGGGGAGGCCTGTTCTCTGCTGCCTCAGAGAGTAGAATCATGTCTATTGGTTTGAAGATGCAGGAGAGTAGGTTTCAGTTGGTTTTTTAGAAGGAACTTCTTGATGGTAAGAGTGGTTTGGCAGTGGAACCTCTTCAAAAAGAGGCTGGACAGCTACCTGCTGCAGATGCTTTAAGCTGGAGATGCTGCCTTGAGGGGGGGGGGGGCTGGACTCAGTGGTCCATGAGGCCTCTTCCAACTTGATGATTCTATGGACTATCTCCAAAGAACCTGAGCCCCATGTTGGTTTTGCTAGTCAGAAATTCTTGCCAGTGTACCCCATAGCACCCGCTATCAAGATCTGTCTTCCACCCAAATTTAATGAAAGTATATCTCATGCTTTATCAAGCGATGACAGGACAGACTACAGATAATAGAAAAATTAAAACAATGTGAAACTAAATAATAATAACAACAACAATTTAGACACACTGGAAACAATTTAAACTCATGTTCACTGTGACTGAACTGCACACTCTACGCCCTGCTGACATAAAGATAAGCTAGATCAACCAGGCCCCCAAAGTCAGAGTATTCCACAACCAAGGCATCAGAATAGCGAAAGCCTTCTGCCATGTCTCTGGAGTGTAGCTCCTATTGGTAGACTGCAGAGGAGGGCTCTTATAGCAGATCTCAGTGCTCAACTGTTTGTATATAGGGAATGATGTTCCTTTGGGAGTTGAGATTCTGAACCATTCAGGGCCATAAATGTCCCTACCTTGAAGTCAAACTGGAGGTTTGTTTTCAGTCAGTGTACGTGTTGCCGAGAACATCTGAAAGTGAGCAGCCACTAGACACTTAAGCACTTTGTCCAAAAACCAAATATTTTGTGTCAGGGTGGTAATTCTCACCCATCTCTGGCTCCAGGGAGGTCCCCTTCAGGAGTGGATGTATCACAGTCTTTCAGAATAACAAGCAGCACTCCGTGACATTTACCACTCACTGGATCCACCCAGTCAATCCATCTCTTCTAGATCTTACCATTCAAGATGGGCAACAGTCAAGTGTAGTTGAGTGTCAAGCTTACATACAATAAATGTAACACAGCTTCATTAATTAATGTTAAGAACATAAGAAGAATTACGCTGACTCAGACAAAAGGCATATTTAGCCCAACATTCTGATTGTACTGTGGCCAGCTACGTCCCTGTGGAAGCCCAGAGCAACAGCTCCATCCCAATGTGTTATTTAGCAACTAATGTATTGCCCCAATACTGGAGGAACTATACAGCCATTAAAACGATAATGTAGCCTTACCTAATCCTCCATGCATTTGTTTAATCACTTTCTAAAGGAATCCAAGTTGGGGGTGATCAGTACATCTTGTGTATAGTAGATTCTATAGTTTAATTAAACAATGTACAGAAATGTTCTCTATGGGTCCCAAGCTGGAATCAATGGAAGCTCTTTGAAAGTTTTTGGTAAACTTATCAAAACTCTTTCAACTCTCTTCAAAATTCTTCTATAGTTTTTACCAAGTGCAGCCCTTCATTTTAACTGAGACATTTTATTATAAGTAAATTTGGGGTGCAACTACGGCAGTCATTTTTGAACCAGACAATTATAGATGAAGTCAGCAAAAATTCTCATTGTTGTTGTAATGGCGGGGGGACGGAATGCTGCCATATGCCAATCACTTGTTGCTGACCATATCCACAATCACCAACTCCACACACTTCATTTATCCATATGGGACATTTTCCCCAGGTATTCTGTACTATGAGGTAAGCCATTGTACAACAGCTTGTTCTACTTTTGTTCAGCAATTTGGTAATCGGGGTCTGTTCAATCCATATTTCTGTTAGTAACAAGGTAAGGCCATGTGTGCAGCTTGGAACATCTCTGTAGGGCAGAATTTTGACACTTGGAATAGATATACCTGATGGTCATCTAGGGAGATAAGCTACCATCAGATGACAACGATTCAGTAAAGTGGAGGTAAAGGGCAGAATTTGGAAGAGATATACTGCTTGCAGACAGGAGCCATTAAGGGGAAATTTCTGTTTTGTATGCTGAAACAGTTTGATAGGTATGTTGCTTTGTAATGGTGAAGCTAGGCAACTGGCTAAAGATGCTGGATTTTCAAAGGGACAGACATTTTGTTAAGAAGCCTTCCTCCAACTTGTTTCTGGGTGCAAATTTCCTGAGCAATTAGACGTCTATGGAAGGAAGTTGACTTTTATGGATGAAAGATGCAATCTTGATTTATGTAATTACAGTAGCAGAGTCAAGCGAAAAGAAACCATGTTATAAGGTTTCATCTATATTTTGCTGTGTGAAAGGATGCTGTTAACATTTGCAGTGGTGGCTTCTGAGTTCCCTGTAAATGGGACAGTCAGTCTGCTTTGGGTTTCAGTCTAAACTTTAAAGGACTGAATCCAGGGTACTGAAAACTGTCTCCCAAATAGGTTTAGTATCTTTGATAGCTCCTTTAAAGTTCAGACTACTATCCAGGGTTGATTCACTATTCCACTGACTTGGAAGGCACCATTGCCTTTAGCCACCATATTTTCTACCTGATATTAATGCACCTGTGGGTAAGCAAAGAATACATGAGATTTTACCACTTTAGACAGTATAATAAAAATTGGCTAATTCTTCTCTCTCTATCTCCAGCTCTAACTTAAATGTTTTCTTAGACTATTTCTAATACCTGTTCCGTATATAAATTGCTGCAAATTGTTGTTTTTATTTGGTGTCAAGTTGGGTTTGACTTAGGCTACTCTATGAATGAGACACAATAACGTTAGCCCCCAGTCATCAACAGCCCTGATCAGGTTCTACAAACTCAGGGTCACAGCTTCCTTTATTGAGTCAACCTGTGAGTTAGTCTTCATTTTCTCCTACTACCTTCAGTTTATATTGAGCACTACCATCTTTTCTAATGAGTTATGTCTTCTCATGATGTGTCTAACTATGATAGCCTTGGTTTAGTCATTTTGGCTTCCAGAGAGAATTGAGGTTTGATTTGCTATCAGATTCATTTGTTTCTTGTTTTGGTAGTCCATGGTGTATAGAGAACTCTCCACCAGCATATAAAATATAGATAATATGTGCTACAAGTTACATATTTTGAAATAACAATAATAACAATACAGATCTTGAAGGATAGAGTTCTTGAAGCCATGTGCAGATGGAAGTTCTAAATGTGATAATTACTTTTTGCTATTCCTTACTGGAATAAATAACAGCGATTATCCTCAAGGTAGGAAAACACGTTGTAGTGGTGAATGGAAAAATGTGGGTATTTGAACCCACTGTGTGCAAAAGTACAGCATATTAAACAAAAGAAAATAAAAAGGCTTGAATGTTATTCTGAATGTTAAAAGTGACTTAATTTCTGTTTGTTCTATAGCTCAAAATTATTCCCATTGTAGTATTTATGTTGAAAGCATTTTCTATGATCACACTGAATAAGACTGGTGGAGGGGGAGTTTTGCGTGAATGCAGTTCTATGGTTTGTTCCAGAAGTAAATGTTTCATTGCTAATCCTACCCCTGCCTTGGGGGGCGGGGGGGAGGAATCATGTTGACTCATTCACTGCCCTGAATATATATTGTGCCTACAGTGCTGAGTGGGAGATTATAAAATATGCACTAAAATGAGAAGTGGGTTTATAATGCCCTGACATTGTATTGCCAATAGCTTTTATGCAGTGTTTGACAGGGCAAAGGCCATCCTCCATGCTGACTGCTAGCTAAGGCAAGCATCATCCTGCATGCTGGGAAATGCATGACACAGACTGGACCATCATTGCCAACATGGGTGGCTGGCATGGCAGCCTCTAAGTTATACTGGGGCATGAAGTGCTTCTTCCAAGATCCCTTAAGGGCATTCCTCCCACCCAGGAACACATCCATTCTTACTTCAGTTAAGCATCCAGCCCAGTGCCTCCAATACCTTGCCAGAGTGATAACAGAATTCTGGAACAGTGATACTGAGTGATAAAGAACATTGCTATGGAGAAGGCACATACCTCATATTACCAAGGTAGCTCTAGGTGCAGGTTAAATACATTCCCTGCTCTGTCAACTGGTGTGTAATCATTACCCTTAGAAAGTGATGAGCAGATGAAGGAAAGGGGAAGGGTAGTCAGCGACCACTGTCTAAGACCTCTAGAATAGACCCTAAGTGTGTGTGGGGGTGTGTGACTACGAGTGAGAATTTCCTATGAGAATAGGAGCAGACTATGAGTGAGAATTTCCTGCTGCTGACCTGTTCCATGGTTTCATCTACAAGAAGTCAGCAGACATGCATATGGAAATAATATTTGAGAATATTTGAAAATGACCAGAAAAGTGTTTGCCAAATTTCAAGAAAGCCTAACAAGCAGAATCCTGGAATAATGGGAATTGTCACAGTTCCCAGGCTTGTTGTACACAAAATTCACATGTGGAAAATATTTCTGTGAAGAAATATAATTTTATGTACAGAAAATACTTTTTCTTGAGCGGAAAATACTATTTTCTGCACCAAAAGACTGTGTGTGAATTTTGTGCAGAAAAAGTCAGGAACTCTGAAATTTCTTCAAAGACTGTACTGTTTTTGAAGACTTTCTCACAGCAAGAAGAAAATTACATCTGATTGATCCCCAAACAAGATCTCAAATGTGGCGTGTCCAGACAGCCAGATAAGTTCAGACTTTTGCCAGCTGGTATCATAAGATGTCCACCAACAAGCAGGTTCATCCACCTCCACAAAAAATGATTTCAGATGGCCCAAGTATGCTAGAGCTGTTGCTCACTCTTCCAAAACTGGAGCTATCTTCATTTGAATTTTTAATCATTCAATTTAATAATTACTAATCAAATTTAATAATTTGACTATTATTATGTCAAATTTCATCCAAATTTGCCAGTGTATTTCCAAACCAAATTGTACTTTCAGTGGCAGTAACCTAGTTTGCTTAAGCCTGCCAAGGCACTAAGGAACTGGGCTCTTTTTAAATCAATTGTGTGACTATTCTTGTTTTTATTTTAAAAAGCGAGGTGCAACAAAACATTGCCATGTTCAATTCAAGGGTCCAGCAATGCTTTCTTTTAGAATGCTCTACTACAGAGGTGGGAATTGTATGGCTCTCCAGAAATTGTTGAACTGCATGTTCCAGCCATTGTTGGCTATGGTAGCTAGGGTTGGGGGGAGCTGTATTTCAATAATCTGAACGGTTGCATGATTTCCACCCTTGCTTTGTCCCTTTTCTCTTATCCCAACCTCCAATTTTCTGTTCTCCAACAGATCACTGAGTATGCTTGGGAAGGAAGAGTTCCCTTCGATGTAATTTTTTTTCCCAAAAAGAATTTTTGTGTTTAAAAATTATTTCTTGCCTAGATTTCCCTTTTGTGTGTTTGTGTATGCATCCACTTGTAGAGAATGAGTTTGCTGTTAAGAATAAAGCACAGCTTGGAAGAGTCATTTTTGGACCATGGTGGCTTGAGAATCCCAGACATGGTAGTTCAAAAATAGGCTACTGACAGTGAGCCAAAAATATGGTTAACAATGTGTGACAGTTTTAGTTACACATATTTAGTCTTCATTTGAATCTTACCATTAGATTAAGAGTAGCAGGACAAGGAAGACTGCCTTTGCTAACTGTCTTACCAAAGGTGATTGGCCAGTTCACCAAAGGCAAGGAGGTTCTTTTTAGAGGATCTGGGAAGCAGCAAAAGACACTGATTGTAGGTGAAAAAGTCTCAGATTTATTCAACGGCAAGCAGTTTAAACAGCATAAGTATGTGAGCAGCATTAGCATGCAGTTAACAGATGAAATCCACTTTAGCCTGTCATGCCTAGATAACATAAAGATGGATGTTCTCACCCAAGCAAGTCCCTTCAATCAGGCACTGGGAGGAGCCCATACCGAAGGTGGCGAAGGAGACCCCCTCTGGTAGCCAATATGCATGGCATGGCAGCTGTCAGTCTGTGCTGAGGTCCCCCTGATAATACAGTACAGGAAGTATTTATACCCCCTGGCCCAGGAGACTTGGCTGTCTTCCACAGAATCTTCAAGAGTCCTTGCATATCTGGGACAAGCTAACTTCTTTCCCCATGCCCACTGTCTAGTGCTACTTGGCTGTTGGTCTCAAGCGAAGAGCAGGTGCCACTTAGCAAGTCTCATCTGCAACTTTGTTTTGTCTACAGCTAGCAAGGGTATGGAGTCCTTGACCTTGAAAGAGCAAGGCAAAAGACAGAAATCAAGCCAAAAGTCAGCATGCTTAATTATCCAGAATTCTTAGCAGTTGCAGACAGAAACTTAGAGCAGGAAAGAATACCAGAAGGCCTTTCTAGACCTCTCTTAGCAACAGTATGGGCAATTAGAGTACGGAGGAACAAACTGGGGACAGGACATTCCCACACCTCGCCGAAATTCTTCCGGTTTATTTTTCCATACATTAATTAACTAGGCATTGTGGGGAGGAAGGATGAGTTCATAAGCATTCAAAGCATGTCGAGGAATTTAAGGTGCTAAAAGTACCTTCTGCTCTCTTCTGGGATCCACCTACAAATTTATTGATTGACACTGACAGTGCAGAATGTAAATATTTTTATATATTTACCCAGCCATCATGTTGGAAGAAAAATATTACCTCCTCCATTCTCTGGATGGTTGTTGGTTTTATTCTGTTTTTTATGGATTTGATGTTTTGCTATTATGATGAAATAGACTTCATACATAAAGGAAACAGAAAATGAAATGTTTGAACACACATTTATTGAGAATTTTTTTAAAAAATAGCAAATTCTAGGAAATTTTTTGACTAGAACTTTTTACTGTCACTGATTTAGGATTATATATTAGAAAAAAGTGATCTCAAATCAGTGAATGAGCATCTGGGGAAAAGCAGAGGACAAGCATGAGTAGCATTGTAACTAATGATGCAACATAATTATCTAATCTAATGATGCAGCTAGAAATAAGACAAAACAGTGTCCAGCTGTTGACATGCTCAGAGGTGTAAGGAAAGTTTGAAGGTGCACATCACATATTACAGAGATATGGAATGTGAGAAGCACAAATCCGGGGAAGCTGAACATTGTGAAACAAGAAATTGAACATATAAACATTGCAGTACTCAGGTTTAGAAAGCTAAAGTGGATGGGAATGGTACATTTTGAATAATATAATTACACAATGTTTTACTTGGGAAATGCAAATTTAAGAAGAAACAGGGTACCATTAATATTATTATCATTTATTTATGTAGCACCATCAATGTACATGGCACTTTACAAGTAAAATAACAAAAACAGTGAGTCCTGCCGAAGGCATGCAGTCTAAAATATGTGTGTATACAGAGAGAGAGAGAGAGAGAGAGAGAGAAGGAGGGCAGGAAGTAATAGTAAAAATATAAAACTATGCAATACAATTGTAAAACAAATCATCCAGATAAAATATAAAAATACAATAGAATATAATGCAAACTGTCAAATACATACAATCAAAATATACCAGATTGTAGAACAATATATAAAACAATATTAAACTAAACTTAACTAAAACTAAAATTAAACTAAAACTTCAAATATACAAGATTATAAAACAATATTAAATGAAAACTCCAAATGCTTTGGTAAACAAAAAAGTTTTTGAGATTTAAAAATAACAAGGGAAGGAGCAATCCACAAATGTTCAGGGAGGCAATTCCAAAAGTACAGAGCAGTGAGTAAAGAAGGGTGAAGCCAAGCTAAGGAAGAGGAAACAGTTAAAGGCTGCAGAGAAATCAAGAAGAATAAGAATGGAATGTAGGCCTTTTGACTTCACCTGAAGGAGATCATCTGTGATTTTCATAAGAACTGTCTCTGTAGAATGCTTAGCGTGAAATCAAAATTGAAAAGGATCCATTACAGACATATGAAAAAGAAAGTCAAGGCAATGTACATAAAAAGCACGTACGATGACTTTTGAGAGGAAAGGCAACAGTGAAACCAGGTAATAATTCGAAAGAGAAGATAAATCAAATGAATGCTTTTTGAGAACTGGAGAAAAAGTAGCATGGTTAAACTCAGAAGAAAATGAACCAGTAGAAAGGGATAGTTTAATAATAAGGAGAAGAGAAGAGAGAATGGCATGGGCGACAGTAATTAAGAAGTGAGAAGGAACAGGATCAAGAGAGCAGATAGAAGGATTTAAAGTCATCATCATTTTGGATAGTTTATCCAACAAGTTTATCCAACAAGTTTATCCAAGACAAGGAGGAATGGTAGAAAACATGGAAGAAACAGACATTTGATATATTGGTATGAGGAAGGTACAAGAACAGCAAGATCAAAACAGATAGTTTCAGTTTAGTATTAAAATTGCAAAATTGTCATCAGAGAATGATGGAGGGACAGATGGAGGTAAGGTATTTAAAAGAGAATTAAAGGCAGAAAAGAGACACTGCAGGTACCATGTATTAGCATGAATCATTGAAGTAGAGTATTTCTGTTCTGCAAAAGAAATAGCACAAGAAAAAGAAGAAGAAATGTATTTATGATCAATGCAGTCTGCTAACTCACTAGTTGTTGGGTAGCCCTCCATATTTCAGTACGGGACATGTAGTATTAGTTAATTAGCTGCTTGCTTGTAACCAAGGAAATGAACCAGAGACCGTTAGATAAACAAAGCCAGGAATGCAGCTCTGATAAGAACTACCAGCCTGAGCTGAGCGCTTTCAAGGTTTCTTGATATCTATTACTGTGGGAAAGAATCTTTTGCTTGTAATATTTGGTTTTTGCTAATTGCCCCCAGATCGCTCACTGAAGTCCTGTACAACGCATTGCACTCCTAATAAATCGTGCATTTGCACTGTTACATTTGTGTGTGTGATTTCGGTTCCTGACACTAGTCTTCATCTACAAATGTTCAGCTTCATGCGAGCAAGAACAAAGATACTGAATAAAAGCAGCAAGCCAAGGCTGAGGTTTGGTAGAAGGGACTATGCATGTTGACAAAGGGACAAGACTATCAAGATAAAAGTGAGATGAGTAAAGAAACAAATGAACCCACAGAATGAATGAAATTAAGGGGAAACAGAGGAGAGACCAATGCTTGCAAAACTCCTCTCAGAATTAAAAGAATGACACTGTCAAAAGGAATGAACAGCAGAGTATTTAGGAGATGGATTAGGAATAAGCACAAAAGAAACAAGATGATGATCAGACAAAGGAAAAACAAGAGATAAAACGATTGTTAATAAGAACAAGATCAAGACAATGATCAAGGGAGTGTTTAGGTGAATCAGAACAAAGCTTGAGCTCTAAAGAAGACAATAAAGAAAGAAAACATAAGACAGTAGGACTTTTGGAATCATCCACATAAACATTAAAATCACCCATAATAAGAGGGGGAATATCATCTGAGACAAGGAAGATCTGAGACAAGAATCATCTGACAAAGAAAATCAAGAATCAGAATCTGAAAGTTGAAAATGGGCCAGGTGGGTGGTGAATGACTGCAGTCCACAAGTGCGGAGGCAAAAAGAGTCTCACAGCATGGGCCTCAAAAGAAGAGAAATAGTGTGTTGGTGGAAGGGAAAAAAGCTGAAATCAGCATGAGCTAGATAATAGGAGACCCACCCACCTTTTAATAGTGAAGAGAGATTTAGTAAGAACAGTCAAGGGATATAATGCAAAGTCTGACTGAATAACATCAATAAGATTTCAGGGAAAACTCATCAATATAACCATAATCCAAGTGTATGCTCCAAATATAGAGGAAGAAATTGAAATATTCTATACTGGAATCCAGGAGGAAATCAATCACACACCAAAACAAAATATATTGGTAATCATAGGCTATTGGAATTCTAAAGTAGGAAACAGTAGAACCAACCATGGTAGGAAATTTTGTCCTAGGATCAAGAAATAAAGCAGGAGAGTGACTGATTGAATTTTGTGAAGTTTGTTCATTGAAAACACATTCTTCAGGCAACCAAGAGATACTGTATACATGGATGTCAGCTGATAGCCAATATAGAAATCAAAATGACTACATAATTGAAAGCAGAATATGGAGAAGCTCCTTTCTGTCTGTAAAAACAAGACCAGTAGCAGACTTTGGCACAAACCATAAACTGCTAATATCAAAAATTGGAGTAAGCTAAAGAACACTAGGTCAATCATTTTACCAAAATACAACCTGAAGACCATCACTGTAGAATTTTAAGATAATGTAGATTGGCACAATTAAGCCTAATCGACCAGGAACCAGAAAAATTCTGGACTGAAACCAGGGATGTTGTGCAGGAAGAACGCAAAAAGATGCTATCTGCAGACAAAAAGAAAGAAAAGCCTCAACGGATGCTAGACGAAATTCTTCAAGCAATTAAGGGCAGACAAGAAGCAAATGTAAACGGTAACGGCAAGGTCAAAATTCTGAATACAACTGTTCAGTGACTTATGTGCAGGGACAAAGAAAACTACTATAACAGTCAATGTGGAGAAATAGAAGATAACAAAAAAGTTAGAACAAGAAACCTCTTCTACAGGGGAACATATTACATGACCAAGTAGAAATAAAAAGACAATGGAAGCAGTACACTGAAGAACCATATAAAAGAGATGAAAAGATGACGGATTCATTCGGGGACAAACCATTTGAAGATGAACTCACAATTTTAGCAAGAGAAGTGGAAGTTTCACACAAAGTGCTTGGGAGAAATAAATCACCAGGAATAGATGGCATACCAAAACAGCTGTTTCAAAAAAATTTGAAACAGAATCCACTCAAGCTCAACTAATGTCTGCCAACAAATATGGAAAACAAAAGAATGGCCCATGTACTGGAAACAACCAATTTGCATTCCAGTCCCCAAGAAAGGGGGCACCAGAGATTGCAGTAACCACAGAACAATTGCATTCATCTCTCATGCAAACAAAATGATAATAAAAATTCTATAAGAAAGACTTTTATCAGATATGGTGCAGGAAATGCCAAATGGCAGAAAATGTAGAGGCATTAGGTATCATATTTCAAACATATTTTGGATAGTGGGGCACCAAAAAAAAAAAAAAGAGGGAAATTGTCCTGTACTTTACAAATTATAGGAAAGCTTTATATTGTGCAGATCATGAAAAACTATGGATTGTTCTTAAAGAAATGGAGGTACCACAACTTTTGATTGTCCTGATGTGTCTTCAGGACAAAAGGCTACCATCAGGACAGAATATGAAGAAACATAATAGTTTCCAATTGGCAAGGAAGTAAGGGAAAACTGCATTGTATCACCCTGTCTGTTTAACTTGTATGCCGAACATATCATATGTAAAACTGGATTATACTCTGAGGAAGGAGAAATGAAAAAGAAAAGAAAAGAGCCTGTTTGCAGACACAGACTTGCAGACCTGCACCCCAGATAGAAAAAGACTGAAAAAGGGAGCCTATGAGAACGCCAAAGGACAGACTTCATGAAGACAGACCAGAAAGAGCCCGGAAGGATCACAGAGTCCCGCAAGAGAAGGACCTGCTCCCATGATCTTCAGCTGCCCAGCCAACTGGGCTCTTCCCACTGGAAGGTGAGAAAATCTGTGTGTGTGTGTGTTAGTCTGTATTGAGCACAGATTGTTCTATTGGATTCTGCTGCTATGCTTTCCTGTCTTTATAAAGAAATAACTGTGTTTCAAAATCAGTTGTCTTCAACCTGATTTCTTTTTCTTTCCTTGTGTTTGAAGTTATTCTGGTTAATTGTCCATTTTTAAAACCTGTAACCTGTAAGAATCCTGCGAAAAGACAGTTAATGCGTGGGAAAGCTTTTCCTCAAACCAGTAAACCCAATGCAGAGCTGTTACCCTGTGTACTGGGGGTCCCGGGAGGGACACCAAATTGTGCTCAACCAAAGGTGGGGAAAATTAGCTCAGAGCACTGCTTAGTGTTACGAGAGGCAGGGTAACGTACCGAGATCTTGAACCCTATGTCTACGGGGTCAGGCTGAGTGAAGGAGCACACAGAAGTTGAAACAATAAATGGTATTTTATTAAATACAGGCAAACAGTGTATGCGGCACATTCATACAAGATAACTAAAGGAAATAAAGGTTGGAGTGGTATAGAGGGGTTTTTAGAGGAGTTGCTGGTTTGGGTGATACTTCACCTGTCCTGAAGCCTGGAAAAATAGAGAGCGAAGCTGGGGTGCGATATAGCTCAGCACGTGGAGCTGAGGGGAGGCTCGCCAAGCAAAGCGACAGCAAGGCGGGATGAAACTCTGGAGCGATCCGAGGAAGGTCTCGGAATCAAGGGTTTTTATAGGGAGAATGTGACTGCAGGCTATGCCGTACTTGGGGGGAAAACAATAGATTTGGAGTTGGAGACAAAGCCTCCGAAAGGTCAGAATCTGAATGATTGAGTTATCGTAGAGGTTTTCAATAGAGTAACCAGTATGCAAACGCAGAGTACTTGGGTATTGCATAGTTAACCCATCAAGCTGCCAGCGCGGGGCAGAGGCTCTTTTGTAGGTTGCGTGCATACCTAATTAGAGTGCTTGCCTGGAGGTCTCCTAAAGCAGTGAGTCAGCTATTCCTGGCCTGCCTGTATTGTAGTTTGAATATTACGGCAATTAACAGCCAAGCTTGTTTACGTGCTTGTCCGGTGGCCTCGCAAGCACGTGGAAGGGAATAGAGAAGTGCAGCCGAATTGTGATATCAAAAGGATATCTTTTAATATTCCGAAAGGTTGGACTAGCCAGGGCAGTAACACAGCTCTTATCACAAAGTAAACAATGAAGACATAATAATAGTCAAAGATTTCATATGCCTTGGTTCAGTCATCAATCAAAACAGAGAGTGCAGTCAAGAAATCAGAAGACAAGGACTTGGAAGGGCAGCTATGAAGGAACTAGACAAACTCCTCAACTGTAAAGATCTATCACTGATTACCAAAGTGAGGATTTTCCTTGCCATTTCTATGTATGGTTGTGAAAACTGGACGGTGAAAAAACCAGTCAGAAGAGAATCATCTCATATGAAATATTGTGGTTCAGGAGAGTTCTGCATATATTGTAGACTGCTAAAAAGATAAATACATGGGACCCAGAGCAAATCTAGCCTGAACTTTCCCTAGAAGCCAAGATGATTAAGCTGAGACTGTTAAACATGTTGTGAGAGGACATGATTCATTAGAAAAAGCAATAATGCTTGGCAAGGTAGAAGTTAGTATGAAAAGAAAGAGATCAACTACATGTGGATAGACTCAACCAAGGAAGCCACAGTCCTGAATCTGCGAGACGTGAGCAGGGCTGTTGATAACAGGTTGACCTGGAGATTTCTCATTCATAGGCCAGCACAAGTTAAAATTGACTTGACAGCAGTTAACAACAACAAACAATTAAAAAGATGGTTTTGGTGGCGGGAGATTGATTTACAGCACCAGCACAAAATCCTCCCTGGAACCGCTGCTCTCTGGACAAAAAGTGTCCCAGAGGCAAGCATAACATAGCAGAGCTTCCAAACAGCAAAAAGCATGTCAGCAGAGTACAACTACAGCATCAGCTCTGACCCCTCTACCCACTGGTTAGTAAACTCATGGACACAGTTTGTCATCCAAAATACCTGGAGGCTTTAATCTTCAAAGTTGTAGTATATACATCTGTACACAGGATACACAGATCCACAGGCAGAGATTCAACACCAGAGATTCAGGAGCAGAGCGACGGGATGCAGAGAGTCAGAGTGTCAGGATCAGAGAAAGAGTAAGCATTCCATCTCCTCTTTTATACACACCTGCTTCCATGTCATCACTCAGGGCCTTTGGCTGATGCAACCCCTTGTCATGATTTCACTATCATGACTTGGCCCTTTACTCCATGTCCCCTAGGGAATGAGTCATACTTTGCCCGGTCATTCCCCAGGTGTCCCATGACATGCTCATCAAATGTATTTTCAACTGGGGCAAATGTCACTGCATTTTTAATCCACATTTGGTTCATTAGAAATATGATTTATTATTTACCTTTTTATCATTTATTTACATTTAAAAAATAGTCATTCATTAGCCTTCAGTTATCTGGCATCTTCTTCAGCCTTATTGGTTTGGTAACTGATTGAATGGTTTGTTGAAATAGTAGACCTTTGCCCCACCATTTAAGCAGATCAAAAAGAATTTCTAGTTCGGTGAGCACTATGGTTCTGTTTTCTAGGGACAGGCAAAGGTACAGGGGATAAAGAAGTGGTAATGAACATGTTCTCTGAGTTGCTTAATTGAGAGGGACATCAAAGTCCCTAATGTAAGAGTATGTTACATAAAATGTTCAAAGTAATTCTGTTGTGACTAAGGCCATTTCCACACTAGCCTGTTATAGCGCTCTGATTCCACTTTCAACATCCTATGGAATCCTGCGGTTTGCAGTTTAGGGAGGGGCCAGATGGCCCCTCCCAAAACTACAAACCGCAGGATTCCATAGGATGTTGAAAGTGGAATCAGAGCGCTATAACAGGCTAGTGCCGAAATGGCCTAAGGCTTGAAAGGGCAGCCATGAAGGAACTATACAAGATCCTCAAGTTTAAAGAAATATCATTAATTATCAAAGTCAGAAGAATCCAGGCCGTATTATTTCTGACCTCTATGTATTTTTGTGAAAGCTGGAAAGTGAAGAAAGCTGACAGGAAATCAACTCATTTGAAATGTGGCCCTGGAGAAGAGTTACACAGATCATCATGGACTATTAAAAGACAAGTGAATGAGTCTTAGAGTAGATCAAGTGTGAACGCTCACTAGAAGCAAAGATGACTAAACTGAGATTGCTGTATTTTCAACATGCGATATTTTGTAACTCATTGGAAAAGACAATAATTCTGGGAAAATTGGAGTGCAGTTGGAAAACAGGAAGACCACATTACAGGTGGATTTATTCAATCAAGGAAGCCATGGCTTCCCTGATTTTCAAGACCATAGCAGGGCTGTTGATGACTGTAACTTTGGGAGTTTTTTTATTCAGAGGTTTTCCATAAGTCCAAGTTGACTTGATAGTAGATAACAATAACAATTTTTGAGTACTACTGAGTTGTATCTGGAAGTTGTGGAAGGGACAGAATTGGAGAATCACCATAAATGATGGGTGTGGGGACTTTAATTACCTGTATTTGCCAGCTTATAAGACGCACCAGCATATAAGATGCACTCCTTTTATACACTGGCAAATACTATTTGCCAGCATATAAGATGCACTGGTGTTTTAGATGCACCTCATTTTCAAATGGTATTTCTTGGGGAAAAAAGTGAGTCTTATATGCCAGCAAATAGGATATTTGAAAATTTCTGACCCACCCTCCAGTGCGAGATCTCAGGGAGGCATACAATTAAAATAATATAAACAATTTAAACCAGTTTCAGATAAAAACAATAAAATAATTTAAAGAAGATAAAAGCATATTAAACAGTTTGCCAAGCTAAAACAGTAAAAACCATGTACATGTGCATTTTAAAAAAAGATTATTCCCCAAAGGCTTTAATTTAAAAAAAAAAAGCTTTAACTTGGTACCTAAAAGAAGCCAATATTGGCATCAAGAGGAACTTCAAAGGGGGGGCATTCCATAAATAACTGCAGCAGCAATATAAGAATATTGAATGTTTCTGCATAGATGGACTCTCATCTTCCATTTTACCAATGCCTGAGCAGAACTGAACAGGAGCCATTTCCGCACTAGACTGTTATAGCGCTATTATTCCACTTTCAACATCCTATGGAATCCTGGGGTTTGCAGTTTAGGGAGGGGCCAGCCAACCGCAGGATTCCATAGGATGTTGAAAGTGGAATAATAGCCCTATAACAATCTAGTGCGGAAATGGCCTGGGACACACTGATCAGGTTTTGACAGTGTACATCCACTGAGCTGGAATTTTAACTATGGAATTCTGTGGAACTCTAGGGATAATCCCCTAGGGATAATCTTCTAGGGATAATTCTTGATGCAACACTCCATGTTTCACCTGGAACAGTCACTGGAAGGCTGAGAATGTCACCCTACCCAGCCACGTAGCTTGGAGTTCGGGGTGTGTGTGTGGCGAGGGGGGGCGGAGGGGCAGGGGCGTGGTTGCGTCGCATCCCCCCCCCCAAATTGCCGCCCAGGGCAGACCACCCTCATTGCCCCCCCCGTCCATATACCTCTGACCCTACCACCAGATCTGTGTTTGGACAGTGTAGAGAGCTGTGAGTGGGTAGAAGTTTGGAGTGTGCCACGTTAGAACACTGCATTCAGCCTTTTGTGCAGAAATGTATGTAACAAAGTCCACAACTTGTTTTTTTTTCTTTTTGAAAAAACACCCAAAGAATGTCAGCTTTGGGGAAGACTCTGAGCAGAGAAGAAACATCATTTGTCGGTTCAGATCCCAGTACTCTGGTGAGAGTGAAGAGAGAAAAAGATATTTTACTTTCCTTTAACTACCCTAACCATTCAATAAGGTCAACAAAGGAGAGTTATGTGATGACTAAGCTGAGATAAATAATTTTAAACACAGAGCCTATACCAGTACCAGTGTTTTGTCCTTCAGTCTTGTCTTCAATGAATATGTTCAGTATGGATGTTTCTGGAGTGGATCAATTAAGAAGCTGTAACTGTAATTTCTAAAGGCACAGATTTTTGAAATAACAGTAACATATCTGTAAGTTCTAGTGGCCATTGTTTGTCCCCTGAAGTGGAACTCCTTCTTGACTACGTTGTCACAAGTCTCATCCAGCCTTAGAGTTTCCTCCTTGCTGTCTGTACCTATTTAAAAAAGAATATTACATGATAAAGCTTTACCTCTCAACCATTCATGATGATGGAGTGACTCACTTAAGAGTCTGTCATAGTGCAGTAAATCTGTCCTGATTTGGGCCTAAAATAAGATGGCTACCTGAGGAGGGAGACTTCAGGCACCAATAAAATGGAAATGAATTGTCAGTTACAATACCTTGCAGAAGTACAGTGGACTCTCTGTATTGGTGACCTCTGTATCTGCAGTATCCAGAAACTGTGGAATATTGCATCCTATATATAAAATGGCTGTGATGTGAAAACGGTTGTGCGGAAGCATCTGCCTGCACTACACCACCACTTAGTAATATGGGACATGATAATTCACATTTTTTGCTATTTGCAGGGTTCTTGGAATGGAACCTCCACAGATACAGAGGGTCCACTGTATTCTCCCCTTTTGACTTTTTCGCATTTTTTGTGTTATAACCTGGAAATAAAATGGCTTTAACTGGCACATTTACAACTTGATGTACACAAGAGATACTCAGCACTGTGAGGGTGCAAAATGATTTTCTTGTGATACAAAAATTAAGTACACAAAAACAAACTGCACTTTAAAATATATGGACATAAATATGCACAAACAACACACATAGCTGCTTTGGATAACATATTAGGAGAAAGGCAGCATACAAATAAATAAAGGAGTGATAAAAATATGAGTGCTAGCTGCTGTTTTCAGGTCTAGCAGTGGAAAGCCAACAAAATAGGGTCTATGCCTGGTTTATAAATGCATTTATTATGGGGAACTCTGCTATGATGCAGTGAAGAGTGCAAACCAGTGTGGCTAGTGGATCGCCTTTTGGTGGGGGCAGCCAACTCTGCTCCAGATTTTAACCCAAACTTTAAAGGAACTATCCATGGTGCTGAACTGTTTGGGGAATTGGATTCAGCATTTAGAAAGCACTTTTAAAATTCAAGTTAAACCCTGGTATAGATTTATCACTCAATTCTCTTGGAAGCCACCAGCCCTGACTGGTTCAAAGTTCAAGGAAGAGCCAATACCACACAATGGTCAGTGTTGCATAAATATATCTTACTTGCATGAAAGAAGAATTAAATTGGGGGAATCTGTAAACCAGACCTTATGAAGTCTCCTACAGAGCAGCATGCAGCTACTTGGCTGCTTAAGGTTAACTGACCTTGGGTAGTATTATCAAGCTAATCCAGACAAGAGGATGAATGGTTTTTCAAACCATGTATCTAGTGAGAAGGATAATTAACAATAGGATTTTCCTTATCTACTTCTTTAAGCCAAAGAAGAATAAATGAACTGCAACATTAGGCACAATTAATGGGGCAAGTTCCTAAGTGATGTATGTTACCTCAGCAAATTTGTTTATTTAGACTTTTAATCCATGGCATCCTGAAAGGCTAATACTTTTACAAATAAAATGTTTGAATAAATTTGTAGAGACCTCTTGAAATCTTCTTCCAGAATGCATACTGGTATTATTTATTTCCTGTCAACAGGCTCCACTTTTTTTAGTATTTTCATTTTAGTGACAAAATTTACAGATCTGTGCTTTTTCAACATGCCAGGGTACCTTGAGAGGCAGGCTAGTCTGCTTTCCTCCTTTTTTTTCTGTTTTGCTCCTCACAGTTGCTCAATAAGTGATTCTGGAGGCAGATATTTACCTTGCCAGCTGCATGTAAGCACCGACAACTACAGTAGGATCACCTAGATTAAAATCCCATTCTTTCCCAGGTCAAACTTTATTGCATTGTTTACTGCACATGTGCTGCTGCAATCCAACATTGAAAGTCCATCTTTCTCCAGCTCTCCTTCACCATCCTCCACGTGCCAATGCTGACAACAGCTAAACAGAAGGCAAGAAAAAGGGAGGCTGGGCAAGACTCCCATAAAAAGACTCTGTGAAAAAAAAAAACTGAGATAACGCCTATATTAAATATATTTTACCTTGACTCATACAGAAGAGTATTGACTAGAATTCTGAGATTCCAGGCCTGGCACCTCTTTTCTGGACTTCAGGGCAGGAGAAGAATCTCAGGGTGAAAACACTGCCCTTAAATAGTTTTTTTAAAAAAACAACTATGTTGCTGGGTCTCACTGCTGCAGGCTGCTTTGATCACCTGCTACAGTCTCTTCAGGTGATCCATCTAGAAACTCTTCCCATCTCTCCTCCCCTCTTAGAGTTTCTGAAATCATGAGCAGCACCAGGGCTTAGGCGGTGAAAACATTCAGCACCAGCTTCAGTATTTGCTCCCTCAGGAGACACTGAGTCATGATTGCTTTTCTGTGGCTTTTCCCATCTCATTGTTAATGTCCCCAGGTCTGATCCCACCTTCTGCATCCTACCTTAAGTAGCTGAAGTCACAAAACAATTGAGGATTCTCTTTTTGTTCAAGGTGCATGTGGGTTGTACCATTGTTAGTAAAAAGTATGCTGTAGATTCTCTCTTCTTCAGCCCTCCTTAGACACTTGTTTCCTTTTTTTTTTTTTAAATGCCTGGCTAAATTCCTGCCTAAATATCTTCCCTCTCTCCTTCTCCACCCTCCGCATATCTCCTGTTTACTCTCCTCTTCTTTGCCAGTTTCTCACCTTTTCTCTTTGTCTTTCTCCTCCCTCACCACTTCTCCTGACTACATTTGTCTTTTTCCTCCTTTCTCATCTTTCTCTTTCTCTCTCTCATCCTCTTTCCTCTTCTACAGTCATGTAGGGACGTGGGGGCGGGAGGGAGCCATTTGCCCCTGGGCAACGATGTTTTGGGGGTGTCCCGGCCTGTAGCCGGCCCCACGTTCCCTGACCATGCCCCCATGTACCCTGGCCGCACCCCCACACACCGCAGCCATGCACCTGTGCACAGTGGCCATGCCCCTCACACCGTAGCTCCAGCCCCCCCTCGCCCACCCCTCCAGACACTCCAAGCTTCACCACTGCTCTTCTACCCCCGCTTACACTAGCTAGACTCAATATCATCCTCCTCCTTCTCTCCCTGTCTCTTATCTCCATCTCCTTTGCTATCCCTGGAGAAAACCTTGGAACTCATGACTGGGATATGTTGATCTCTGTATTTTAAAGTTATAAGTCCTTCAGAATAGGCATGCATGGATAGAGTTGCCCTGTTGGTCTATCACAGTTGTTTCTGTTGTTGCTGTTGTTATCATCTTTATTTATACCCTGCTTTTTTCTCAGGTTGAGACCCAAAGTGGCTTACACTTTTTTCCCTACTTTTTATTAAAACAATTGATACTTAAAAATAAATTAACAGCAATATTTTATCTTTCACAATTTCCTAAAATACAATTATATTAAAATCATTATTTTCTAATATGGTACATTATAGATGAGGATCTATCTATTTGCATTTGTTTCATATTTTTTATTACTATTACCTTTCTTATCTTTGTAGTATTACTATCTTGAAAGAACTTACGTATTTCCTCAAATCGATCCTTATCTATATTCTGAATGTACAATTTCAACTTCCTACATTCCTTGCTTGGTTGATACTTGACAGCTTAAATGTTTCCTCTGCATCTGTAATTGACAATGATGGCTTGCCTGCAATTCAGAAGAAACTTTAAAGTCTGTAACATTACATGATTCTCGCTTATTTTTAAGCCCTCATTTCCATTGCTCTAAGTTATTATATCTCTTTATTATACCAAATTTGCTTATAGCTTCAGCCCAGTCTAGAAATATCAAAAGTACCCAGCTTTTGTTTCAAATGATTTTTGACCGGAGCCCATTCTCTTTCATTTTTTTCTTGTATTTCTCCCCTTAGTGCTAAAGTTAAATTGTCTAGTATCAAACATTCCATGAGTTTTATTAGCCATTCATCTGTTTCTGGAATAAGACTGTTCTTCCAGTATCTAGTGTATACAATTCTAGCTGCCGTAACCATATATAGTATTGTACTCCAGTACTTCCTTGTTAACGTCTTATCTAATTCATGTAGTATATGTAGAAGAAAGATTTCGGGGGACATTGGGATATTTATCTGTAAGATTTCGGTCATGCTTCTGTGTATATCTTTCCAATATTTTCTTGATATAGAACACAACCACCACATATGGAAAAATGTACCATTTTCCTCATTACACTTCCAGCAGTTATTTTTCCTTGTTTTGTAAATTTTATTCAGTTTAACAGGATCTAGATACCATCTAAACATCAGTTTAAGATGATTTTCTTTCAGGTTTTGGGCTAATGTGAATTTTTGGGTATTTTTCCAGCTTCTTTCCCAGTTTTCCAATTTTATTTCATGTCCAATATTACAAGTCCATTGAATCATGACATCTTTCACCACTTCTGTTTCTAGTTTGCAATTTAATAGAATCTTATAGTTTTGGGACGTTAAGTGGTTGAGTTTCTCAAAAATGGCCTTCTCAAACTCATTAAGATGTTTATTTGTTTCAAAACCTTCAAGTTTTAAGTCCATTTTAAATCTTTCTTTTAGAAAGTGGCTTACACTTTAAAAAGCCATAGTTAAAGCCCATAGAAAACAAAAGTTAAAATATAAACAATAGAAAAGAATTAAAACAGTGCTAAAATACATAATTAAAAACTCAAATATTCATCAGCAACACAATATCCAGCACTCATCATCATCTCCCTCCTTCCAAAATATTTTGTGGGTATTAGTAGTTTTATTATGGTTATGATTATGATTTGGGGGATGAGAGATTCCATAGAAAATGTAGCCATTGAGGAAAACTGGTTAATGGGAGCAACCCATGAAAAGAGGAGTTTGGAAAACGTTTAGCTTGAAATAATTTCTTTTGTTGGACTGCACTTCCCAAGTGTAAGTTTAAAAAGTGCTTGCAAAGATGGTAATAAGAGTGCTTGGGAGTACTCAAAGCCGAACTTGGCAATCTCTCTTTCTTTGGATATCTCCCACATATAGTTAAAAGCTGTTCTTGCAAAAGTATTAAAAGCAGAGCTGGTAAAAGCTGACTCATTTCTTTGTTCAGTTGTTTTGCTGTCCAGTGCAGAGCTTGGAAGATTTAATTTCCAAGCAGGCAACCATTTTCTCGTTTGTTAGAGTTTGTGTTTCCTTTTGGCAATCTGAATAATATTTTCTGAGATGCTTAATGATATCATCAGGGGCTGCCTGCTTTGACATCATGAGGAACCTTCCTTAGATTTCTGTTTTTTACCTGAAATCTAAGGCATTAGGTTGCTCTGGACCTGATAGCGTTAGCACACATTCCATTAATCACAGGTGCAATGTATATCCATGTGCATGCAGATGGTTGATCTGTGCAAAGGTAGCACTTTTCACATATAAAATTGAGCGTGTATACAGTATACACAGACTGCTAATCTGTACACTGATATGTTGGTATATTCACTTCTGATTAAAACTGTATGTGCTTGTTGTGAAGTTTCTTAGTTAACACGGCTGTTCAAATATTGAGGCTTCTTGATTAACAAAACAGTACAAATAAGAAATGTTGGGGTCTTGTGTAAATAGAATTTTATTTTTAATACAAGCAACTATTCATAAATGCACTCTTGTTACCGAACACAGAAGTAAATCTTAGCACATTCGTTGGAGTTTGCATTGGATAGCTCTCTATAGAAAAAACACTAGTAGTATCTGAACAATTGTAAATATAGGGAGTTCAACTGTGTACAGTGGGTTCTTTTTTCCAATTACTAAATTTGTTTTTCTCCTCTAAATCTCCTTTTCTGTTTCTTTGATCCTCACTCATATGTCATCACTTCAAATTATCCTTCCTCCTCTTATTCTCTCAGTCCCCATCCATATGTAAGTACATAATCACTGCCAGTCATTCCATTTTTGTCTTTCACCCTACTCAGACACTTACCATCCACATACATTATACAATGTTACAAACATACATCTATTTATTCGTTGTTTTATTTATTTATTTTTATTCTATCCTTTTATTGTGAGATCTCAGGGTGGCAAGCAGGTAAAACGATACAAACCATTTGAACAATAGCAGATTAAAATCAATGAATAATTTAAACAAGATAGAAACAAATCATCTTATTGCAGTGTTTAAGCTGCATCAAATTAGTTGTCTGCCTTTTAGGCCATTTCTGCACTACGCTGTTATAGTGCTATTATTCCAGTTTCAACAACCTGTGGAATTCTGGGGTTTGTGGTTTACAGCAGCCAAAGAGCTCTCTGGCTGAGAGTTTTAAATGCCCCTCCCTGAACGGCAAACCCCAGGATTCCATAGGATGTTGAAGTTGGAATAATAGCACTATAACAGTGTACTACGGCAATGGCCTTAGTTGCATTCCCCACTTTTTCCTTCCATGGTCATGTGATAAATTCTGCAAAAGAATGTGAATTTCAAGCTGTTTGCATTGTTCCTGAAATGACCTGGAATGGTGATAGCTTATTAACACTTATTTGGAATCTCTCGTGGATGGAGAACCTAGCCCTACATACTGTTGCCGTGGAAAATATAGATAGAGAGGCATGTGAACATGTGATAAGGTGAGGGTCAAACTGATGTGAAGATCTTTCATCATCATCTTGTAAGCTTTTTTGGGTTTTGATAGGAAAGGAAACAGGCAAACACAATAAAAGTGGAACTGGAAGAAAAGCTACTTTTCTTTTGTCTCCATTCTCTGATGTCTGTTTTTACAGGAGGGCAGGAACCTTTCTTGCTTTTCAGTACAGATCAAAGGCTTCTTTGTAGGGATCCAGTTCTCCTTCTACTCTCTACTTCCCTGGCTGGTGCAAAATTCCAAAGAAGGCTTGCCAGGGTCTTTTTGAGGAGAGAATTTTGGACACTTCGGATACAATCCCAAAGGAGAAAGAGGAAAAGGGCTGCTCCAAGCTTGGAGACCCTGAATAGTCCAAGACTTGCTAGCTTTTTGCCATCAGAACACACCAGAAGTATTGGTGGAACCAATTTTGAGTTCCTCTCTGTGCCCTATGGAATGTATTTGTCACTTTTATTGAAGAAAAATCCTCCACTAGATGTTTTCTTTAGCATGTCCAAACTCATCTCCATGTTGGCAGATCCTTTGAGAGCAACATTTTGAAATGTTATATTTGGGGGACTAAAACTTCCAGAATTCCCCAGACAGCATAACCACTTGGATTCTGAGAGTTGTTGTCCAAAAAAACAAAACAAAACAAAAAACTTTCCCATATTTGCGTCAAGAGCTGAACAATCTTTGCATGTAGTCAACCTAGGGGCCCTTTCACACTATCCAGTTACAGTACTATGATACCACATTAACTGCTACAGCTGTATCCTGTGCAACCCAGGGGTTGTAATTTGAGGAGGCACAAGAGCTGCCTGGGTGAGAATTCTGATTACCCATCCCTAAATTGCAAACCCTAGGATTCCATAGGATGGAATAATGGAAATTAATGTGGAACTATAATTGCATAATGTGAAAAAGTCCAAGGACTTCTCCTTCCCTGCTCATTATCATACCCCACAACATGTCTTTTTGCCCCTCTAAGAGGCATAGAAAAAAGACCAGTACAGAAAGCTGCATGGTGGCTGGGAGGGTTCAGAAATGCAGATATAACTTCAGATCTCTGTGATTGTAGTGTCTTAAGTATTGTTGACAAAACTTTGATAACCTCAGAGTAGGACATTGGTTCTTTCCATGGGCTGTAGGGGGTGCATCAGTTTGCAGCCTTAAACTGTTTTGTGATACCTTTTGTTTACAAGAGAGCCAGCATGGCATAATGGTTTGAGGCTTGGACTACGCCGGAGTTTCCAGGGTAGACCAGAATTTGATTCCCCACTTGGCCAGGGAAACCCAGTGAGTGACCTTGGGTGCATCACTCACACTTTGCCTCAGAAAACCCTGTGATAGGTTTGTCGTAGGGTTACCATATGTCAGAAATTACTTGAAGGGACACAACAAACAACAGCAACAATAATGCATGCTAAACCTTAAGACTAGCACCATGGATTGACAACAGCAAAGCAGCAGAACACCACTGGAGCCCAAACTCTACATTACTGCTTTCACTGAGTTCTCTCGTTTATAGATGGGCGGCATAAATTACATATGGAACATTGTAAGGATGCTTGATGACTTCATTTAGTCTGTATTTCACAGCATACCAAACTGATGTTTGCTTCTAATGTGCAGATTGGGATGCAATTATCTTTCATTTTTCACTCTTTACTGCATTTAGGAGAGCAATTCTCAGGCAGCTTTTTATTTATTTATTTTCATTTTAAAAAATAAAATTGTATATTTGGACATAAAATACTGTAAGAAATGTGTATTTTGAGAAACAACACATTTAAACACGTCCACTTTGTGGGACAATAGGTTCAAAATACATGTTTTGAGAGAAAATATACTTAAAATTGTATTTTGAGAGAACATATATTTAGGAAAATGCATTCAGGGAAAATAATTCAAAAATACTTATTTTGAAAGCAGGTGCATTTAGAAATGTGAAATGTGGTAAAATATATTCAACATTCAACAAATACATTTAAGTCCAAAGCTTTCAACAGATATTGTTTGATGGTGGTTAATGAAACAGAAAGGAAAGACAAAACACACACGCACACACACACACAAAACTGATTTGGACGAGAAGTAGTCTCATCCATCAATTCCTAATGCTTTGATTGAAAAAATAACTGTTTTTTCAGTATTGTTTTTTCAGTACTGTTTTTTCAGACCTACAGTAAAAAGGCTGTTCTGCATAACAAGAGAGCAAGACATGACGATATTGTGGCAAAATCTGGCTCTGAACATTGTGACCAACTTCCCTTATGTTTCCTGTTCCACAGACTTAGAACAGAAACAGTTAATAGGCAATGGAGTGAGGGGGACATGTGTATAAAAATGAGGGTGAAGCAAGAAGCATCTCCTGAAAGTATGAGTATGGGGAAGGAAGATGAAGACGAATACTGCACTTGTATACAGCTGATACCAACGTTGTGTGTGCCAATAATAAAATCTCTCATTTTTTGCCCTTTATCACAGAAGTAGGCAAACTTTAGGCTTTGAGATGAACTTTATTTTTTTTACTAAAACTTTGGGATCTGTTAACTGGAATTAGGTCAGATATATTAGCTCAGGCACAGAACTGAGGAGCAAGATATCTCTGACTACATGCTCCAGCCAGGAATGAGTTTTTGGTACTAGAGGATTAGCCTTCAGCCTATTTCTTGCCTGCTACACAACTCTGCTTCTGTTCTTCTCCACCTCCAAGCTTTCTCTATCTCAGTAGACTAATTTAGAAAGGGTTAGCAGGGCTTTCTGTTGTTGCTGATGTTAAACCACTGTGGAGACCCCCACTGATCTACCATGAATTACCTGGAGATCAGTAGATTATAATTTCCCTTCTGCCTGCCTGTGTTGTAACATAACTCAATGGTTGAACCTGATGTTTTGTTTTGTTTTTCTTTTTAAGTGGTTAAAAAGCAGAATATCTGCTTGGTAAATACTCCATATGTGCTTCCAGCTGTCTCAAGGTCTTGTTTCCCTATCTGGTACCCATCTCTGAGAAACCACTACCCCTGTTTTCCCTTTGGTTGAAATTTTAGGCATATTCTTTTTTAAAAAATATGCCAGCCTGCACACAATTGCCCTAGGCTTCATGGAGTTTCCAGCCCATTTCCAAACTCAAGAGATGCTATTAGATGTTCCACATTCATGTGTGTATTAGAAGTTCTATTTCCGTGCCCCAGTGGTGCCTGAACACAACTTCTGTCTTTCAGTCCAACCTACTTTGCAGGTTGTTGTGAGGCTGAAATCTCTTTCTGGGCTATTTGGGGAGAGACAGTAGAAGAAAAATGTATTAGGTAAGATGTCTTCAGGACTTGAAAATCTGCCTGTGAAAATTATGCATACATGTGAAATGTTCACATATCTTGAGACAGGTTGCAAAGCATTTTGTAGCTGGGGATTTCTAATTTTAACCGCTCATTTGCTTCCTCCCCAAATCGACCTTTTGTTCTTTTATTCAGTGGCATGAAAATGCTGTTGTTCTTTTTCTTATTTTTAAGGAATGCATTTAAACTTAGAGGGTTTTTTTTTAATCATGTACTTCCTACCTTCCTTCCATATAAATTAAGGTAGCATACATAGTAAACCCTCTCCCTATTTTATCTTCGAAATATCCCAGTTAGATTGATTGATAAGGACTGTTTCAAAATCATCCAGTGATCTTCATGACTGAGGGTTTATTAGAATTTTGTATGCTAATCTAACAATCAGGGACAACATATTGGCTTTCATAATGGTTGAGTTGCACAATAATGATGTTGAGAGTGTGCAAATTAACTTTGTGTTAAATACACAAATCAACATTGGAGTGTGGTGGGTCTCTAGACAGGAGAACATCCACAAATTAGTAATTTAAACTGACCCATTTTTATCTGTCAGGGCGGAAAGGGAGACGCTATTTAAAATACACCAGTCTATACTGTATTTGCTGGCATATAAAACTCTCTTTCTTTCCTGAAAAATACTGTTAGAAAATGAGGTGTGTCTTACATGCTGGTGTATCTTATATGTCAGCAAATAGTATTTGCTAGCATATAAATGGGGTGCATCTTATACTCCAGTGCGTCTTATACGCCAGCAAATATTTACTTTTGTTTTCAAATACACAATGGTGCAAGGCTGGGTGTTGCTAGACACAATTCCCTTCAACCCCAGCCAACATAATAGGTAAGGAAGGATGATGGCAGCTGAAGTCTCACAACATCCAGAGGGCCAATATTCCCCAGCCCACCTTAGTGATCGGTGAAGACAATGGTTGGAATTCTGTTAGGAATATTTGCATGCATTAGTTTACCTTAGGTGCATGGATGTCCTTTTTCAGGAACTGTGGGGGTTGATACTCCCCTTCTCCCTCTCCAGTGCTCAGAAGCCCCCAATGTACTGAAAAGCCCATGAAGCAGCTCTGCATGGCCATTCCGTGCTTTGTGGAAAGCTGGCAGAATCAGAGAAGCACCTGGTTACCTTCTATACCCCCCCCCCAAAATGATGACATCAGTACTAAGATCCACCTGGGTCTTCCAGGGGTTTTAGTGCTGCTGTCATCATCTCATATCTGGCTGTGGGGGTGTAGTGAGAAGTTTCTGTGAGCCTGCCTGCTCACTGCAAAGCACAGAATGGCTGTGCAGGGCAGCTTTAGGGGCTTATCAGTAAGTTGGGGTGGGCATATGGCTCAGTGTAGCATAGGTCCTCATATGGATAGTTACACTATGCTGAGGGGATGTAGGAATGGACTCCTTGTCTTAATGCCTCCTTTAGATGATAATAACAGAACCACAGAGAGGGCAAGTGAGTGTTTTTGAAACCGTGAACTTAGTAAGGAGAAAATGAAAGAGGTGAGTGAGAAGAGAGCTATCAGACATCACAGAGAAAACAACTCATTTGCTTCCCCAGAAGAGGCAGCTGCACCTTGTGGCACTGAAGAACACTTGTAGTTGACAGGAGTGGAATAATCCCTTTGGCGTGTCTTATCTGATATGAATTGCAATGTAGCGTACAGGAGGGAAAGAACGGTAATGGGTACTGGAAAGGAAAATATGGAAACAAGTAACTTGTCCAAACTCTTATTATTTTCCCTTTCTGCCTCCAAAGGCTATGTAGGAGATAAAGACTTCTAATAATACATAGAAGCTGTGGTAAGCTATCCATGCAATCCAGCAAATGGGGAGGGGGGCTGTGCTTACAGGCATTCAGCCCCCTCACCTTTTAAAGATCCAGACAGGACTTTCTTCCAAACAGGAAATGACCATTTGATCACTGTCCATGCTGGTTGGTGGAAAGTGAAGTCCAAAAACAAAAAACAAACCCCCTCTCCTGACCCTATTGAAGTTCTTTTAAAAAAGGTACCAGAATTTAAGTATCTGTAATTTGAATTTAATTTTGGAACAATGTGATGTACCATCAAAATGATTGTCAGCTCAGACTTGTCTCTCCAAAGTAAAAACATGGTTTGTTAACATCCCATGGTCAAAGATCATGAATAATTAAAGCATAGGCTATTTGTATTAGATGCACAGCACACAAAACCATGCTGTGTGTCCTGTTCTGAATACTGTGTAGGCCTTGTGAGCTATTGTGCCAAAGGCCAAAGTTGTAACTTTGCTGTTGACTTTTGTATAGTAAATTGGCATAGGATGCAATCCTGTCTTAAATGAAGCACTTAACATGAGCCTTATCTCCTCCTTGTGCCCCAGTCAAATGAGAAATTGCCACTCCCATGTTGCTGGGGGATTTGAGAAAATACTACCTGTTGGTGCCAATTATTTTACCAAATTTCAACAAAATGGAGATTTTGGAGGCAACCAACTAAACTGATAAAGAGTAAGTTGATAAGTAGTTCTCAGTGCCTGCTCCATGGCATGCTACACTAAGACAAGCAAGAGGAAATAACTTTCCTGATGATCTCAAAATCCAAGGATTATTATGAAACCATAAGTGCAGTTACATAATCGAAGGAGAGTGTGCAATAGTCTTCAACTCCTTTTCAGTTATTCGTTGATGGTTTCCCCTCTGTCAAAAATGTTTGCATTGCTGAGATATTTTACCTGTTTCAATGATCATAGAATCATAGAATCACAGAGTTGGAAGAGACTACAAGGTGCTGCAGGGTAACTTTGTGGGGTTGACTCTGCATGAACAGTTGGCATTAGGCCACTTCCATTTCTACCAGCACTGAAAAAGGGTAAAATCCACACCTTCAGTCTAATTTAAACAGGTGTCTAGAAATTGACTGTCATCTTAGAATCATAGAGTTGGAAGAGACCACAGAGGTCATCCAGTCCAATCCCCTGCCATGCAGGAACACACATCAAAGCATTCCCAACAGATGGCCATCCAGTCTCTGCTTAAAAACCTACAAAGAAGGAGACTTCACCACACTCCACTGAGGCAGCACATTCCGCTGCTGGACAGCTCTGACCGTCAGGAAGTTCATCCGGAGGTTCAGGTGGAATCTCCTTTCCTGCAGTTTGAATCCATTGCTCCTTGTTCTAGTCTCTGGAACAGCAGAAAACAAGCCCGCTCCCTCCTCGACATGACATCCCTTCAAATATTTAAACATGGCTATCATGTCTCCACTTAACCTTTTCTACTGCAGACTAAACATCCCCAGCTCCCTAAGCCGTTCTTCAGAGGGCATGGCTTTCAGACCCTTCACCATTTTGGTCGCCCTCCTCTGGACAGGTTCCAGCTTGTCGATATCCTTCTTGATTTGAGGTGCCTAGAACTGGACACAGTATTCCAAATGAGGCCTAACCAATGCAGAATAGAGTGGTACCATTACCTCCCTCGATCTAGACACCATACTCCTATTAATGCAACCAAAAATTGCATTGGCTTTCTTGGCTGCCGCATCACACTGCTGACTCATGTTCAGCTTGTGATCTACCAAGACTCCTAGATCCCTTTCACATGTAGTGCTATCCAGCCACGCATCCCCCATCCTATATTTGTGGATTCCATTTTTTCTACCTAAGTGTAGGACCTTACATTTCTCTCTGTTGAAATTCATTTTGTTAACTTTGGCCCAGCTCTCCAGTCTGTCATGATCATTTTGAAATTTGATCCTGTCCTCTGATGTATTAGCAACCCCTCCCAATTTGGTGTCATCTGCAAATTTGATCAACATGCCCTCTACTCCTTCATCCAAGTCATTGATGAAGATGTTGAATGATGAATGATCTTGTATTTCATTCAGAAAAAAATAATATATAGAAGAATAACTCTAGGTTATCAACAACCATTTTGTTAACATCAAATTGTTACTACCCTAGCTAGCCTGAGCTTTGGGGATATAAAAGATATCTTTTGATATCACTAATTCGGCTTCACATATCCCTTCCACGTGCTTGCGAGGCCCCCGGACAAGCACGCATACAGGCTGGGCCGATAATCGCTGTAATATTCCTAGACAATACAGGCAGGCCAGAAACAGCTGACTCGCTGCTTTAGGAGACCTCAAGGCAAGTACTTCCATTAGGTATGCAAGCAACTCTCAAAAGATCCTCTGCCTAGCACTGGCAGCTTGATGATCGAACTATAATATGCTCAAGTACTCCACGTTTGCATACCAGCTATCCTATTGACAATTTGGCTCTAACTCAATCATTCAAATTCTGATCTTTCGGAGGCTTTGTCTCCAGCTCCAAATCTATTGTTTTCCCAAAGTCCGACCTAGCCTGCGGTCACAATTCTCCTTATAAAAACCCCTGATTTTGAGTGCTTCTCTGGATCGCTCCCGAGTTCCAGACTGCCTTGCTGCCACTTCACTTGGCGAGCTTCCCCTCAGCTCCACGTGCTGAGATACATTGAACCCCAACTTCGCTCTCCATTTTCTTCCGGACTTCAGGACAGGTTTCGTATCACTCGAACCAACTATCCCTCTGAAAATCCTGCTATCGTACCCACACCTTTATTTTCTTAGTTATCTGTGTGCTTGTGTTGCTTACATTGTGTGCCTGTATTTAATAAAGATCATTCATTATTTTCCAACTGGTCTGCTTCTTGACTCGGCCTGACCCCGTAAACACTGGGTTCCAAGATTCCGCTAAGTTACCCTGCCTCTCGTTTGGCCAACTAGTGCTCTGAACTAATTTCCCCAACTTGTATAATTTTGATAGCAATTTGGTGTCTCTCCCGGGACTCCCAGAAAACAGGGTAACAAAATGTTAATGATATCGTCATCATTGCGAATTTATGTGTTTAAATTTCTTTTGACAGCATTGTCTGCAGTCTCACTTTCAACCATGTGTATTCTCTGTGTGTGTCTGTGGCCATTTCTGCACAAGACCGTTATAGCGCTGATTCCACTTTCAACATCCTCTGGAATCCCGAGGTTTGCAGGTTAGGGAGTGGCTGGCCGGCCCCTCCCTAAACTGCAAACCCCAGGATTCCATAGGATATTGAAAGTGGAATCATAGCGCTATAACAGTCTTGTGCAGAAATGATGTGTGCCTGCATGAAATTCTGGGTAACACTCCACTCATCTGATGAAATGGGCATTTTATGCTATAATTAATTTGTTAGCCTTTAAGATGCTACAGAATCCTTGTGTTTTGCTTCAGATATAACAAAGGAATTGAATAATTAAATGGCTTAGTCTTCCATGCTTTGAAATTAAACCTGGAGTTTCTTCAGGTGCAGAAATGGTAAGAGTCACCACCACTGCTGTTGCTGTTAATGTGAGGAAATATAATAATGGAAAAGACAGGGCTTATGTCAAATAAGAGGTTAATGGTGCTGCTTCCCACCACCACCCAGTACTTGCATTCTAGCCAGAAAAAGCACATTAGGGGGAATTTTATTGCTTTGCACGTACCATCTCTGCTCCTCAACATTTCCATAAAAATGAAGCTGAAAAGTCATTTCTTTTGACTCTGTTAGAAAGGTTTTTAATTCTCCTTCCTCTTTTCATTGCTGATAGGCTCAGTGAAAATGCAGAACATCTAGCTTCATCATCAAGTTTGTTGTTTGTATGATAAGATACAGCAAAGCAGTAAAGGAATAAGAAATGGAAATACAGAGTTAGCAGGGTCAGGAGGCTGCGAATGACTTGGAAAATAACTTTTGAGTAAAGTGTGTGGTACATAGGTTTAGTCTTATATTCACCTCCACTTTGTGGAGTTTGTCTGTTGAAAGAGTTTGATGCATACGCAGATTTTTACATAAAGCCTGTTTCAAGGTTGACCTGTTCTAACCTTTCCCACATACTCTTTTGAAAATCTTATTTCTGTTCTGTGATAATTGTCAGCTTCAGTTAGGCTGATCCGAGCAGGTGCCTGTCATCTATCTTCGATCTGCTAAAAGCTCCAAGTTTGGTTTGACACATAGTGCCTGATTGGGTGCTGATAAGAAGTGTGTGATGGGAGACTCAGAAATTTCTGGGCTGGATAATTATGACAACTGAGACCTTCAACAAAGTATTGTACCATCAGAGAACTCCTTGGAGTTCCTGGGATTTCCATGTCATTCCTCCTCTGTTTCCCCCATTCTTTTTTTTTTTAAATCACCTCAGGAGCTAAGCAGCATTCTAGGATTTCTGAGAATGCTGTTTTGCATCTCTTTCCCTGTAAGTGTTCTCCCTTCCTAAACGGCTTTGGAGAAAGGTACTTCTATAAATCTAGAGATGCTGATACCTCCCTTTTATGAGTGAACAGTTCTATTTTGGCTACCCGTTCATTGTTAAGTTTATAGGCTGGTGAGAGAAGTCATCCAGCTCCAAGCTTCACTGTTGGTCTTCCTTCTCATACAGTACGGAGAGGCAGATTCTAAGGAAAAATAGACAATAGTCCCATGTACAGAGATGTGTGTTCACACAGTGGCATTTTACAGGTTTTCCTGAAGAGCAACCCTGTATATCAGAATTTAAATCTACACCAGCTGTGCTTTATCCAGGTGATAGTCTGGCCATGTTTCAGTTTCTCATTTTCATTGTTTGCAAACATTTAATACAGCAAACTGTATGAAAACAGCCTCTGTAATCAATGTTTGCAGAGCATAGGATTCTCCTGAAAAGCACAGCAAATAAACCAGCTTGAAATGACCGGATGCGACAGTGAGTTTTTAAAATGGGAACAAGGAAGAGGGGCTTTATAATATATATTTTTCCCCTCAGTGTTTCAGGTCTTGCTTTCCTACATTTGTGCTGCCTGCAAGTGGATGTCAGCATTAAACCTTAGCTAGCTCAGGATAGAATCCATGTTCTAGTCATATTTATCTGGAAACAGCAAGCAGTTCTGCCTTCTGACTGTCCAAATATCAGGCCAAAGTTCTGAGTTCTTGTCAGTGTGACTTGGAAGCCTCCCAGGGCACAGTATCGGGGGAACATTTCAAGGATCACCAACAACGTCTCTGTCGGTTCTTTTAAACAACTGTCTGCTCGAGGAGATTTGTGGAGGAAGAGAAAATCAATGTTAGCGTTGTCTCCATTTTTACTTCTTAAAGAAAACAATTGGGAAATTCAGAATACAGTCTGCCCTTCACATTCATGGGTTTGACCTTTGCGAATTTGATTATTTGTGAGGTGCCCACTTGCATCCCTCCCATTCTCTTGCCTTTTGCCTGGGCAACCTGCCTTCCTTCTCTGCACCTGAACAAAAAGGAAATGAAGGGGGGGGAAGGCTTCCACATGTGACCCCCTCCTCCATCCATTTACCAGTTGTCCAGGTGCCCTGCCTTCTTTCTTCATGCCTGAGCAAAAGGGAAGCAAATGGAGAGGAAAAGCTCTCATGTGCATCTGCCTCTTCCATGCTGTTTCCTGGGTGTCCTGCCTGCCTTCTTTGCATCCCAACAAATGGCATGTGGGAGAAAGGCTCGTGTGTGTCTTCTCTGCACGTGGGGCTGCCCCCTCCCATTTGCTTGCCTTTGCCTCGGTGCAGAGAAGAAAGGCACACCTGCCCAGCAAAAAACAAGGGAAAATGGGAGAGGGAGGAGTCACTGAGGAGAGGGGAGTTATTCACAGTTTTTTACTTTTGAGACGGTTCTGCACCCCAAACTCTTGCAAAAGTTGAGGGGGCACTGCAATCTCTATTGGATATTTAGCTGAACCTTGTCTTGTCACATTTTAAATTACCAGGAAATTTACTGGAGACACTAACATGGGATCCAGAGTCATGCCCTTGTCTAGAGGATTGCTATTAGAATATGGTGGCCCATGGATTTGTGCCAACCTGCAAGCCATTGGCTGCCAGTGCATAGCAAGTTTCCAAGAAAAAAAGAAACAGTTGTAGTCAAAGAGCACAAATATGGTGCTGGTCCCTGGTGTTGTGGGGCAAACCCTGCCGGTATTCCCTACCAAATAGTTTAAGAAGCATCAGACTAGAGGTGATAGTTATCAGTAAAATAAATTCTGAGTACTTAGGAAATGGTTGCTTATGGGAATCAAACTCTCATTTTAATCTAAGTTGCAGGTTTCTGTTTCTCCAACCTAAACCATGGGGCAAATCTTTCTCTTGCCTCCATAGATGAGCTCTTCTCTTTCACACATGGATAATGCACTTCCTTGTAAATGGATGGTAGAGAAGAGCTACTGTGATGATCTCAGTGAATGGGCCCATGGAAAAGGAAGGAGGCACTCTTTCAGATGTGTTAACCCCAAGGCACTTGTAAGCTTTTTAAGGAGAACTTGGGAGTAACAAGTTGCAAAGAACATTGTTGCCTATAATTGATTGGTTTTGGGGCAATGTGGATGTAACAAACTTACAAAATTAAAAACAATGCAGTAAGTAAAAGCAGCATTCTATTGGTGTAACAAGTCAGTTTCAAATTTTATTTTAAAGACATATTTCAGAAGAATTTTGATGGGATGTTTTCAAGTTTTATGCTGTTCTATTATCCTAATGGGTGTTTTCCTTCAGAAAAGTAACAGAAAATAATAGAAAAACAACTAGTAGTAGAACAAGTGATGGAACAAATTAACTTCATTTCATCATCACAATGTGTAAAAGGATGGGATACTTTTTACTTTTTAAACCCTGTAATGAGCGATGGAACTAATTACTTCCAAAAAGCAACTGCCTAGGCTCTGCTTTAAGAATAGGCAGTGGCAGCATGAATCGGGCCTGATAGCAAATGGGCAACTAAGGTGACCCTCTAGATCTTAGCTGAAGAACCAGTGGTCCCTCAGATGGTGTTGGACTTCAGTTCGCACCAGCTTCAGTCAGTCTTACTAATAGTGAGAAATCATAGCAGTGGTAATCTGTCAACATCTAGAGCTTCATCCCTAGTCTAGATAAAGCTGCCAGAATTCTAGCAGCCAAACTCTGTACTAGTTGAAGCTTCTAGGCTGATTTCAAGGGCAGCCTTGGGTAATCCATCCTGAAGGTTACCAGAGCATGGATCCTAATGGCAGATAGACTACAGCTGACATACAAAAGTGGTAGAAGTTGCTTCAGAACATGCATGCCACAGTATGTCAGGATGTGTAATTCTTGCCATGGGTCTGCTGGATATGTATTGGAATAATGTATTTTATTTTATGTATTTTAACCGTTGTAGAAGTAGAAACTGTAGACTTCCAATAGGTTTATCTGTGAGTGCTACAAAGTATCCACTATTAATCGATGATTGCAGCAATGTGTCTGTAGTGGAGCCTAGCTGGATTATTATGAGGTATCAGTGCCTAATTGCTTTGTTGCCTATTGCTGCATTATATCTGCTGGGTGGTGGGAATCAGAGATGGGCAAAAATGAACGTGTTGTCAGAAGAAGCTTGTGTTTTGGGAACCTGCTGTCTGTATGATAAGGGAGCAGGAAATATGTGATCAGGTCAAACCAGTCAAGGATAGCAAAGAGTAGGAAACAGGCGTGGGTCTAGGAATGTCTGAGAAGTGGTGAGATGCATGGATTTATGGCCCTCACCAACTACAGCTTTGAGAGCCTACATTTTGGAAATGTAGGTGAAAAGGTATAAGCTCCATGTATGCTCTAATCTCAGCAACTTCAGAAGAAGTGTGCTGTTTTGCTCTCATTTCTCTCATAAAGCTGCTGTGTACCTCAGAGTGAAGTTTGTGGACTGGCCAAGGAACACACATAAGGTGCAAAGTGGTTCCTTCAGGGAGAATGTAACTGGTAATATGCCACGTTCCCAACCTTGGAAACCACTAGAGCACAGCACTTGTATCTTGTAAGGAATCAGAGACAGTTTATAAATATACATCCAACCTACCCAACAGTGGTTCAACATCTCCAAAAACTCACCTGATTCTGATGACATGAGAAATGGAGTCAGGTGTTATCTGTAGGCTGTTAACACTTCAGATCCGCAAATGGACCAACTCGGTGACTTCGTATAAATAGGATGGAACCTTGTGGGACCCCACAACTTTAATGCATGGGGCCAAGAAGAAATCCCTCAGATGCAACTTTCTGAAAAAATATCCTGAAAATAAGAAGAGAACAACTACATCTCTTAACCCCAACCCTGGTCCAGCAAGATGCTATGGTTGGTGGTATCAAATGCCACTGTGAAATTAAGGGGGATCAATTATTTTATTTTCTTCCTGCCCCAATTTTCTCCCAGAATGGGATCCAGGGTGGTTACAACACAATCACATTTCTCCTGTCCCTCTCCCACTGGATCTGTCAGGATGATCAGCCTCAACCAAAAGCTGGATTGAAATGTTTCTAGGTTAGGAATGTAAATGTTCACTCATTCAATCAGTCACTTTATTTACACCCTGCCTTTGCTCCAAGACTGGGACTCAAGATTGTTTATTTAATTCTTTCAGTCTGGAACGTATGAAAAAAATACTGAAGATTCTGTCTACTTTGGGCCAGATTACAAGAATTTTGAACATTTTTGATGTTTTTTACACTTCACACAAAAAATACACACAAATTTTTTTTCATATAATCCTTTTTGCAACTTTTTTGCCAAAAAAAAAAATCCAAAATGAGAAGAATCTTATTCAGGTTTCCTCTCTCCACAGTCTGTGGATGTATTAAGACACCTTGTCCAGTATGAGAACATTTGAGAATATTCCTCACAGCTAGGTAAAGTTTAGGTAATCCATTTTAGCCAACAATAACTGGAACCAGGCTGTCACCACCATCTGGAGCACTTTGCCCAAAGGGAAATTCCTCCTCCACAACTTCTGATTAGTGTCATTGCTTGTGTCTCATGATTTTTTTTTTTAAGCAGGTAGGAAATTGCTAGTGTGGTGTAATAGTTTGAGCATTGCACTATGACACTGGAGATCAGGGTTCAGTTCCCTGATCAGCCATGGAAACCTACTCGGTGAGCTTGAGTATGTCACATACTCTCAGCCCCAGAAAACTTCTTTCTAGGTTCACCTTAGGGTTTCCATAAGTGAGAAATGACGTGAAGGAATACGATAACAACAACAATAGGGAAATTGGCATGTGGTTCTGCCAGATTGCACAAGGAACAGCTAGCAAGCATTCACTGCCCTTGCATCCACTGCCAGTTCAAATATTTACCAACAATTGCTTGAGAAATCTTCACTCTAGACAGGAGATACATCCCTCCAAATACGATTCAAATAATAAAGCAAAACATTTATCTCTTCCACTCATACGATGTTTGTGAACATGAACTCTACTAGCAGCATTATACCACACCTAGTTCAGTGAATGGAGTGCTTTTGTGGGGAACAATACAATTGGAAATATTAGATCAGTTTTCCCCTCTTAAAGTATACAAAACCAGGAGAGGAAACTGGGACCATTTTCACTGCTTGGTGCTGCAAATATAAAAGAATTTTGTCTGCTGGCTTTGGTATGATATTTCTGCTGTCCCTCATTAATTCAGTAGTGTTGTTGTTTTGCTTATTGTCACACAGCCTTATTAGACTAGGGATGGCAGAGAGCACCACAGTTTAGAAAACGTGGGCAAGGCCAAATTTGAATAAATCTCCCATAATTATAAAAGCTTCAGGGAATGTTATGTGCTAGAGACAAAACAGCAATATTTCTTTCTTTCTTTCACTTCTTGCTGTGAATAAGATTAGCATTGGAAGCCAGGTGCCGGAATGACAGCCCCAGAAGGATGCTGCCTCTGTTTAGCAGAGGGTTTGATTTTCTAAATCATCCTATTTTGAAGTGTGCAATTACTTCCAGAAGAAGAAAATATCACTGCAATATTGCTATCTCAGATGGGAGAGGAAACTGGGTCCATTTTTGGACACAGTAAGCTCAAAAGGGTAGAGTGAGGAAAAATTAGCTGGACTGGAAGATGAATTCTTATCATCAGACTTTGTTGATACCACGGCCCCTGGAAGCTGGGTGGTGGAGAATTACTGAAACCAGATTCTAGGTTGGGCTTGGTTAGACCTGGCTCCTGTTAAGCCCCACTTGCCTCCTGAACCCACTGTAGATGAGGAAAGGAAACACAACAAGTGTATTTCATACCCTTTGTTGAAAAACCCAAGCCTAACTATCCTTAGAATAGAAATTACCAACTTTGAATTCACGCTTGTGTTCATGTATTCATTTGGTCTCCACCTTTTCTTTCTTCCTCCACTCAAAATGGGATTCCTGGTGGCTCAAATACAATATAAAAGATTTAAAACAAAACACTATTTAAAAGCAATTAAAACATGAACCTAGATGGAGAAGGTTATCTAGCTGTGGAAGGTTATCTACCAATCTAATTCCTCTTTAGCCTTCTTCCCTCTCTCCAGACATTTGAGTATTATCTATTCCAAACAATTTCTTATCCTATCTGACATAAAAATATTGCAATACTAATCTTTATTTTAAAACTTACTGAATCCTTCAAAATATGATGATTTTGAAAATAAAGAGGAAAAAATCCACCACCCGGTTCAAAACTCACATCTGCAGGGATCTGGGCTACTTGCCAAATGGGCAGTTGCCACTTGTCAAAACCCTGCCTGAATGAAAAGAGCTTTGCTTGTCAGCACAGCCACGTAGCTTGGAGTGCAGGTAGGGGGGCCGGGGTGGGCGGAGGCGCAGGGGCATGGCTGCGTCATGTGGGGGGCATGGTATGCGGGCCCCCCAAATACTGCCACCCAGGGCGCACCGCCCTCATCACCTCCCCGTCGTTACACCAGTGTGTCAGCAGAAGGACAGTACGGAGAGAGCCAGCCAACCTCTGCTGGCAGGGAGTTCTACAGCCTGGGAGAGCTTATGCATGTGCAGATCTTCTAAGATAGTTTGAAAAACAAATGTTAAAAAAAGAGAAAGGCCATTTCTGCACTAGACTATTATAGTGCTATTATTCCACTTTCAAGATCCTGTGGAATCCTGGGGTTTGCAGTTTAGGGAGGGGACTCAGCCAAAGAGTGTCATTCTGAAAAGAAAGTACAAAAATTAAAACAGTGGTGCCATTCAGCATTTCCCAAAGCTGGATAAAATAAATGTTATGGAAATTCAAGGACTGATTCTCTACAGTCTCCCTTATCAGGAAACCATTTGCATCTATTGTGCTGAAGAGTTCTAGTAATGCAGATCTTTGAAAGAAAAAGTCAAGTACATGTTGGTTGGGGTGATGAAAAACATTTTTTTTTAAATTTTCTCATTAGAAAGATATCCATATGTAATAAATGGCACCAAATGTTCTGGGAAAAAATGCTGCAGCATCTAATGCTCCTTATTTAAAAAAACCTCAACACCGCAAGGGATGAATAAGATGTTAAACACATGGCACTGACTGAATAACAGTTTAACGCTGCCTCCAACACTGTTCTACAGCTTTTACATCACTGTATGATATTACTTTTCATTCTACTGCCTGAACAGCATGAGAGCAGCTTACAGATTTCTGGATATAATTTAGAGTGCTGGATTTTACCTGTAAAATCCTAAATGCTCCAAGTAGCATACATTTGTTCTGACAATTTCTATGTTCAGGCAAGACCTACCTGTTGATGATGTCCCTTCCCTTACCCCCACTGTGCCATCTTTGAAGCTTTATAGTAGAAATGGAGGCACACAGGCTGTGTACAGAAATGTGGAAGAGGAATTATTGTGTATCCATCGTTTCAAACAGTACAAAGCGTAAGTGTGTTTCTGCGTGTGCCTTCAAGTAATTTCTGACTTATGGCAACACTAAGGTGAACCTATCACAGGGGATTCTGGGGCGTGAGAGTGTGTGACACTCCCAAGGTCACCCAGTGGATTTCGATGGCTGAGTGGGGAATCAAACCCTGGTCTCCAGGATTGTAGGCCAATGCTCAAACCACTATACCACGCTCGCTCACCCTGGTCATAACCAGTACTCTATCAGTAGGGTTACCAGATTGGATCCAGGATGGGTCTCCTGTAACTTTAACCCTTAACAGCTGTCAGAGCAGCACAAAATATTGTAAATCACCATCAAATAGGATGGAGGTACCTGTTCTCCCACAGCTTCCAAACCCCCATTTTCAACTGCACGTATCCCTTTCCAATACAGCTTCACCTAAACATCAGGAAGAATTCCTGATAGTAAGAGCCATTCAGCTGTGGAATACATTGCCCTGGAGTGTGGTAGAGTCTCCATCTTTGGAGGTTTTTGAACAAGAGGCTGGATGGACATTTGCTGGGGGTGCTTTGAGTGTTTGTTCTTGCATGGCAGGGAGTTGGACTGGATGACCATTGGATTCTCTTTGATGTATGGTTTTATGAATCATCTGTTGTCTCACCAATGGAGGTGGGAGGAAAGGAGCAGGAGAGCACACATTTGGCGATGAAATCAGAGTTGGGTACTCCTCCATGTTCCACATTTCTGTACACAGCCTGTGTGCCTTGCAGTCCACCACTGGGGCAATAGCCATGTTGCGAGGAGGTGGCTGTGGTTGAAAGTTGAGGTTTGGAAGGTAAGAGAGGGCCGGTGCCTTCCTCTCACTTGATGGCGCTCAGGATGAGGTACCTCATCCTGCTCCAAGATCTGTTAATGAATAAAGCTACAGGCACCCCATCCCAAATCCAATACAGAAACTTTTCCAATAAGAAAAGTTACTTTTTTGGACTGCAGCTCCAAGAGTCACACAGAACAGCAACTGGGAGCTGTTGTCCAAATAATTAACTTTTCCAAGCAGAATTTTGTCTAATTGATATGTGCGTGGTTTAGTATGGATGTCGATGATTCAGCTCCAACACCAGATGTCTGGGGACTGCAAACAAGGGAAGCGTGATGTACAGTGGTGTGGCTGTGGCTGGTGTTTAGGTCCAACATCCAGAGACCTATGACCATGGCAGTGGACAACCACCCTTTGTGTGTAGCAGATCATAATGAAGGCTGTTTTGAGAATATCCTGCCTGTTTCAGGGGAATTTATGCTTGCAATGAACATAGAATGAGAAGGAGTTTATTTATTCAATTATTTAATAATTACATTGGAATAATTCAACTCCCTTTATTGCTCCATGTTTGCAGTAGGTCCAGGCCTTAAACTGACACTAAAATGGAAAGGTTTTATGCAAGGTTTGGGGAAAAAATTACAAGCCATGTAACTAGCTTTTCAAATGCAATGCAATGCAATAATTGAGTGTGCCCAACACTTTATAAATATAGTGGTATTTTTTCCTGTTATGGCCAACAATTGAAAGCAGTAAAATGTAATTTTCCATCAGTGATTGCCGATATGAAGGACTTTTGATTTCTTGCTATTCAACATTCTCTCCTGAGAGCTAGGAGGTGTTGTGTGAACAAATCACTTCCATTCAGTCCATTTTGTAATGTTCAGTGATTAATATTAAACAATGAGCCTGACCTCTAGAGACTATTGAGATTTTTATTAATAAAGTGGGCAAGGCAGATCTTAAGCTGGATGGATTTTTTTTCCTCCAGAAACACATTTTCAGTTAGATTTGCTAGTGTGTTAAGCAGTGTACATCTGTAACTACTCTACATAGATTGACAGAAGAGGCAAGGGCTGCTGACTTTTCCAGTACCTTTACAGAGAAGAGAATTCAACATAAGCAGCTTTTTCTCACACCTGTATGACAGGCCATCCCTGCTAGCAGAGTTGTGCAGAAGCATATTAAGGCATCGGAGCCCTAATGTCTTTTGTACCTGGTCATTCTAAGTCATAGAATCATTGAGTTGGAAGGGACTACAAGTCCAACCACTTGCCATGAATGAATACACAACTAAAGCACTCCTGAGAAAACATGAACCAACGGATTCAAATTCCAATACAAATGAGATCCCACCTAAACATTATAAGAACTTCCTGTCTATAATAAACGGTCAACAGACTGTTTCAGAAGATGGTGGACTCTCCTTGCTTGAAGGTCTTTACACAAAGTTGGATGGCCATTGATTCATGTTCTAGTTGCTGGAGCAGCAGAAAACAAGCTCATTCCTTCTTCTACCTGATATCACTTCAAGTTATTTAAATGTGATTATCATATCACACACACACACAGAGCAACCTTCTCTTCTTCAAGGTAAACACACCCAGCACCCTAATTCATTCCTCATCTTGGTCATCCTCCTCTGGACACATTCCAGTTTGTCAATATCCTTTTTGTATAGTGGTTCCCAGAACTGAACGTAGTTTTCCAGCTAAGATCTGACAAAGCAGAATAGATTGATATAATTACTTCCCTTGATTGGGACATTAAACTCCTGTTGATGCAGCCTAGAACTGCATTGGCTGGTACATCACTTTTTGGATTCATGTTTAGCTTGTGATCTGCCAAGACCCCTAGATCCAGTACAGTGTGAAACTGCACATTGCAGAGGAACACCACGAGCAAGCTTTCTTTCAGCAAGGCTTGTTTGCTATTGCCTGTTTCTTTTTAGGGAAGTTCAAATAAGCAGCAACCAGACTGGCTGGTAGTGGGGTGCCATCCACTAAAGTAACTCCCCTAAGCTCTGCATACAAGCCAGCAACATTTAAACTCTTGGCCAATAGCAGAGACCAGAGTGTGCTCCCCTTCAACTCTAGGAAACATATTATATAACATACTAGTGTATATACTTGGTGTTGCCCAGGATTTTATTTTCTCAAATCCAGTACCTGTAACTTTCCTCCATATTCCCCAATCCAATCTGTATTCAGAGTTATTAACATGCAGAGGTTGGGTTCCTGAGGGAATACCCTGCCCTCCTCCTTGCTGCTAGGCCTTGTCTCCATAGCAAAGACAGACACAGTTGACTAAGGCCCAAGAGCTCTCTGGCTGAGAATTTTAAAGGCCCTCCCTGAACTGCAACCCCCAGGTTTCCATAGAATCTTCTTAGGCAGCCAATTTTATGAGGTCTTCATCTGACATGGACAAACAAACTTTAACTTTAATATATTAGATAATCTTGTTATATATTGGAAACAATCATATGGCCAAGTTATCCCTAAAAGTTCAAGTCGTACTAATCATAAGGTCAGACACTAGGGTAACCAAATAAGAGTTGAGAACTTGAGTCCATTTCTTTCTGTGGTTGTATAGCAGAGTGATTTAGGGCAAGTGACGTTTCTCCCACTGCAGTGACATGGTAAGCCATATTGAATTTTTACTAACAAGAAATAGTGGGAGTTACTTCTCATCTGTGTGTCTACTCAGTCTAAACTTCACTCACAGCTAAATTTCTGTCAGACATTCCAGTGCTGTTTTTCCTGCTAGGACTGTTTCATCCAAGTGCAATAAAGTAGGAGCACTTGTATAGGGTCTTAAAAATGTGATGAGACAGTGCAGTCTTATTTCATATGCACCTGCTTCCTTCATTGCACAAGACAAAGGAGCTGATGGGCTCCCACATGGTGCTGCAGAGAGAAATAGCGGGAAGCGATGCTGAATCATTGGTACTACTGCTGAGCCAGGTGCTCCCCTCTGGTAAGCTGAGGGGAGCAGGTGCTGTTAATTGATGAACCAGAGAGATGTCTTGGTAGAGATCATGAAACACTGAGCAGCTGGCTGTGAGAAAAGCTGCCGCTAGAAGTATATCCATGCCCCTGGCTCTCTTTTGTGAGCGTGCTGGTTCTTGCTTTTCTTTTAAAAAAAGAGAAAAAAACATTGTAATGCATTTCTTTTCTAGATTAAGCACTTCATAAGTGACCAGCCTTTCATACTGCGCAGTTATAACACTATCATTCCACTGTAACTACCATGACTATGGAGCCCTGGAGCTTGTAGTCTGGTGAAGCTCTAGAACTCTCTGGCAGAGAATTCTAAATATCCCTCCTTGAGCTACAAATTCCAGGATTTCATAGGATGGAACCACAGCAGTTAAGGTGGAATTGCAGTGCTCTAGTTGTGTACTGTGAAAGGGCCTTTTGTACACATCACAGGAAAAAAAAATCCTTAGGCTTGTAGTGGGATAGTATGGCTGAGATCATACTCATACATGCATCAAGGAGGTACAGTTTTGTGGCCTTTGTCTGCCCTGAAGGGGCTCCTACCGCCATTGCCTACTGGTGGGAGGCCAGGGACAGCTGGTCTCAGCTGAGAGGGTGGACAGAAATGAAAGTTAGTTCCCCCCATCCAACAGCCCAGAGCAGCCACCTCTTCTTCATCTGAATTGCCTCTCCACCCCCTCCCCTCCTCTTAGCTAAGGAGAAACAGAGCCTTTCCTAAGGTATGGCAGCTGCTGGAAGGGGAGGTTTAAGATGGAGTGCAAAGGCTAGAGAATAGCCCTCTGTTCCTCATCCCCCCCCCCAAAAAAGACATGCAGTGTGCAAGCTGTGCTTACATGCACATATATTATCAAGCAGGATGTTGCCCTAAATCTGCAAAACAGAGGCTGTGATGACTGAGCAGCAGGGATGGCTTCTTGTTCACCTGCAGTTTGCTGGAGAGAGATACAGAGGAACTGCAGGAGAACAAGAAGGTACCCCAGCTACACAGTCATCTCCCTGCCCTCTCTCCCTCTGCAGCTGTTTAATGGCCACAGCAGCAGCCCTATGGGGCTTGGTTGCTGCTGGGGGGGGGAGCAAGCATGGAGCTGCACATGTGTCATCTAGGATCTTGGTCCTGCCTTGCCATTCCCATATAACTAGCAAAGTATCCAAAAGATAGCTAGCCCCTTTTGTCATGCCCTGATTCCAGATCATGGACTCTGACTCAGAGTCTGAAGCAGACAGCACGCCAGAGGCTGAAACAGAAGGCATGCCGGGGCCTGCTGTACAGAGAGAGGTTACAGTGCCAGAAACAGAACAGGGGATGGTGCCAGCTCCAACAGAGAGTCCTGCCTCTTCGGATATAAAGGAACGCTTACCTAGACCCAGCTTCACACAGCACAGGCAGCAAAGAGAGACTCAGCATTGCTCTCTCAGAATTTATAACCCGCAACAATCAATCAAGGCACAACTGTGCTAGGCTTTGGGTCTATTTAGCTGGTGTCCTTCCTCTTCAGGAGTTGTCAGAGCTTATCTGACCTGCTACCTTGCTGGATGCCTTGACAAATGCTCAGATTGACCTTGGACACTCCCTTGCCATGAAACCCTGCTGGACTTTGTTTATGTTGGACTTTATGACTCTTTCCTTACTGCCTGGAAGTAAGTAACAAGCTGGGAGATATTCAGTTTGTTTGTTTGATTTATCAGCTGTGCAGGACTGAGATAGGACACTTTTGGCCCTATCAGAAGACATACCAGTTCCATCAGCTTATGAGGCTATCTTCCTGTCCTAGATGTGCCAGTGATTGATGGGAATATTGATGTCAGTGAAGGCCATCTTGTTAATCCATTCTATATACACTGGTACATTTGCCTTTACCCAGTAATAACTGCAGTAGCCTGTCTCCAATAATAATGGAAGCTGCAGTGCCTTCACTGTTCTCATCATTCCAATATGCCCAGAAATGGCTATCGTAATGTTTTAGTCATATGCACTTATTTTCTTAACCAATCTTGATTTACAAGAACACATGGAATGACTACTCTAGGACATGCTTATTTTATAGAAGAGCTGAATCTCTTGGAACTTGTCATGGCCCAGAGATCTAGCAAAAAACTGGACACAGGGGATTCAGACACTGAGGAACCAGTGATGCCAAGTGAGTAGGGCTTAGAAAGTTATTTTTTAAAAAAGATTGAAAATAATGATACGCTGAAACCATCTGTACCTCAGCACTGGCAGGATTAGATTGTGGAACACAGAGCACCATCCTACCCCACAGATCAGTTAGGGCTGGTTTATCATTATAATCATTCTTTTTTAAAGCAAATTTCCAAGCTCTGCAACTGAGAAAGCACCAGATCTGTGCACCACTGGAGAGCCATGGGTAGGCTCTCTAGAGGGTCCCTAGAGCTTACAAGCCCAAATACCCTTGAGTCTAAAATGCAGGATGATGCAGAGTATGCGTGTGTGGCAGATACATGCTGGACCCACAACCTGATTGTGGATGTGCAGAGTCTAGCAATTCCGATTGAGGAGTGAAAACACCAATGGCTGATACAAATTAAAGCTTCATTGTAACAACTCCATTAAAAATAGGGAATCTCTCTAACGATACAAAGCTAACTTTGAAGACTCAGCTAGTTTCCATTTTAGTAGAAGTGGGAGAATAAGAAGCTGGGAAGAGAAGAGGTGGAAAGATCCTTAAGAGTATCAGTTTACATCCTGGAGAGGTTAGGATAGATAGATGGATGGGTGGGTGGGTGGGTGGGTGGGTGGATGGATGGATGGATGAGGAGACTTCATGTCAATGAAAACTTCTTAACTCTATCACTATTGGTCTCTTTAAGACACTTTTAACTCTTTGAAAGCATTTCCAACACAAGAAACTTGTAACTCCGTTAGCAGCCTCTAGCATAGCTCCAGTACTGGAAGAGTGCTCCCTTTTCCTTTCTCCCTTCTCTACAAACCCTGGAGACAATGTTCCAATGCTAGCAGCATGTATGGCATAAGCTCGTTGAAAAATGGAAGACTTTATGTCTCCAGGCCAAGGTCCAGATTTTTAAAAAAGATTTTCCACTTTGTGGAAGGAAATGAAGCCTACAAGAGATAGTCTAGCCCTAGGGTATATAAAAGTCCTCAGATGAACTTCAGGGAGCAAAGTGCCTAACTGGAGGTCTTCTATGTGTTGCAATTTCTTCACTGCCTTGTGGACTCAAAGTACTGGACCAAAGACTAGTGGTGTGTCCTAATAATTCTCATAACATCCAACCTGACTTTACTTCAAAAACGCATCCTAATGTGATTCAGCCTAGCTGTTTTACTTATAATAATTTATAAGTGGTGATGCCACTTTGTCCCCAGTGGGACATTCCAAAGATATCACCTCCCTCACCCCAAATGGTACTTTTCCCATTAAATGATCAGCATGTACGCTAGAGCAATAGATGGAAAAAGCAGAGTGGGGGAGAGCCAATCCCTAATTACTCTTGCCAATTCCTCAGAAACGTAATATTCCTGTCACTGATGTAGAAATATGGGAGTTTTATGGAGGACAATCTGTCTGTTCCATGTCATAGATTTCAAAGAAGTGGGGAGAAGGAACCCACCAAGGGGCAAATATATGGAAATTTGTTTCATCATCTTCATTTATCATTTTTATGGGGAGTTTGGAAGGAAAACTAATTAAAGTAATTACAAGTTATTTCTTTGTGGTTTGGCAGATATTAAAAACCCTCTTAAATATATAATCAGCACTGTTAATATGAAAAAGGAAAAGCTAACTGGATATTTCTTTCACTCTTCCATGTATGTCTCTCTAAATCCTTCCCTGCATCATGTTAAGAATTTTAGGTGTTATCAGTGTATATAGTACATATGTAGGCTTTGAATGACGAACCCTGACTTCCTAAAAATGTTAATTACTATGGCTAGAATCATGCAGTTGATGTCCGGTGAAGGAGGTTTGGGGAGGGGGAGCTACGCTCATGAGAATAGTTCCATGCCACTTGGAATAAAAAAAACCTATTTTCAGTATAGTTCTGCTTCCTAAATTGTGGATATATACATGCTTTGGAATAATTCACCTGTTCTACAATCCCCTTCACCCAACCCCAGCCCTTTAAAAATATGAAGTGGATGCCTTTGTACAAAAGAAGCAGCAAATGGGAGGGGTTAAGTAAGGACATGTAGAGTGCATGTCTCTAAAAGTTTCCCTGCCTCTTGCTTTTTCCCACCTCCAGCCCCAGTGAAGAAGTAAAATTTGGCTGATGGGGAAAATAGCTGAAAGGAGAGTATAGAATAGGAAAGTAGCAGCTGGTAGAAGGGTTACATTCCACCCACTTTTGTACAAATGCACCCACTTTATGTTTCTTAAGGGCTGTTTTTGGGTGAGGGAATTGTCGAACAAGTGAACTATCCCAAGGCAGACATATATGTGTACAATTTGGGAAAGAGAACAATACTGAAAACAGACAGGTCTTTTTATTCCATGTTGCATGGAAATACATCTCCAGAAATGAATACAAGGCAGTACAAAATGGTAGTTTTGTGTAATTAAGAGAGTTCTTTAACTGTTTTTGCAAGATTGAGAATTCTGTATGATCACCAGGCATTCATATAGAATTCCCCTCCTGGACATCCACTAACTCTTCAAATTCCTGAGAAGAGGGAGAGGTTGAAAATGCTATTTTGGACTGAAAGAAATGGTCTACAGCACATTCTTTTTTCAAATGCTATTTCAGGCCCCTATTCCACCCCCCAATAGCTCAAAATCAAATAAAAATGTGACTGGAAGTGTCCATAATCACACTTGGTGGCAGTGCAGCTTCCCCCTGGGTCAGAAGGACCAACAAATGGTCTTCTATCCTTCCAGCTGTGCCCACTCCTGTCTCGTTGAGTGTTTCCTTCAATAGCCACTAGTGGTACAGTGTGCTCTTATTTAGCAAAAACCCATTCAGGAAGCTACCTGAATCATCTCCATTTACATGCACAGAGGGAGCTGGAAAGTACAATTTGAACCTGTGTAGAGCAGCAGAACTGGAGGAGGTGGACGCAAAGCCTTTGGAAGGGGGCAGCAAAGGCAACAGTAGCTTTGAGTCCTTAAGTTTCTTTTAGAATTATTCCTATCAGCCTACTTGCTTTATCTCTTTTCTTTCTTAATTTATTTTAAAAAAAGGCTATTAAACTTCTGCCGATTCTTCCAGATACTGTGGCAGTTTCAAATATAGTTGTATGTAATTTAAACAATAGAAAAATGCAAAAATAAATCATTGGAACAAAGAAACACAGCAAAAACATCAAACCAGACGGCATATTTCCATGCGGGTATTACAGAAATATCCTCTAAATCTCTAATATTTTCTCCAAGTAAGTGAACCAATCATGTGAAAACTGGCTTGTGATTTTTTTATACTACTCAGCAAAACAAAATCAACAACCAATGCCTTGACAGCTTTTATTGCAGTCTGCTAAAATGCATTCAGTTAAGAACAGAACACTTTTACAAGGGATCACTAGAGCATCTCAGTAACCTGGACACAGAAAGAAAGTGCCTGCTAGCTCACATTTTGGTACAAGACTATTTTTATATTGCTCCAGCCAGTTCCCATTCTTTTATCCCAGTATAATCCCATCACACATCAACATAAATTCTCCTCAGCACAGTGGTTTCACTACACATTCCCTGAAATATGACATTCTTGTCATAAAATGGGCAAACTGCAATTTTTATTGAATGTTTACTAGTTGCCAGGGTTTATTATAATCAAAAATGCTTCAGGCTCACTTGTTTTCAGAGACAAAGGATACTCAAAAGAGCTCATACTCTCTGTAATGAAATGCTAAAACTCAGCATTCTCTCTAAATCTGTTGTGACAATCCAGTTTCATGCATGATAGTACATTAAATTATAAGGACTTCAGTCAAATGAGCAGTGCTGATTGCAAAAAGAGAGAGATCCTGTCATTATCAGGGAAAATTACATTGATTTTTGTATTTATACTGATCATGGTACAAAGCATTTTACACTTAAGGTTATTAGGTTTTATAAGGGATGATGGATGGGGCCTGTTGGATGACACTGGCCAGCCCAGGAGTGTAAACACCACAAGAAGTAGTTGGACATACTGTTATTCCCACCCCAAATAGATTAAAAGATGTTCCCAGGGTCTTTTATAATGCATATAGGATTTGTGATAATTTTTTACTACAGGAGCCCTACCTAAACAGATAACTCTGAGTGACCAAAAGATTAAAGCAGGTGTTAAAATTGTGGTAAATGAGAATATCAATATTGACAAAAATGAGTATTTCTTCTTGTTGGGATTTGGGCATCACCTGATAGCTAGGGTAGCAGTGTTCCTAAACCATGGTTCAAATAAGCATGAAATAGGCTTTATTACAAACTGAACTTCCAACGTACCATGAAATCAAACTATTACAATTACTAAAATTGAAAGCACAATCTTATACATGTTTTCTGGCAAATACGTCAGTCCTTCTCTATTTTGGGGAGAAGGATTGCTTCCAGGGAAATGCGTATAGGATTGCAGCCTAAATCAAAGAGAATAACTATATATACACGAAATTGTTCTGATGGTCTGCACACTAGCATGCTTACAGACAGGGCACCAGCTGTTTTCTACAAGTCTGTCCAAGTGTTGAGATCTTTGGGGGAGGCCCTTCTGTTGGTCCTGTAGCTTTCAGAAGCACGTGTGGTAAAGATGTGGGAGCAGCTGCTCTCAGGTTGCAGAAGGAAACCAAGTATGAACATGCATTAGAGAGGTCACTGGGATGTAGTAATTGGCAGGATCAAGCTACGTCCATTCTGGAAATAATAAGGGGCTAATTTCGTGGATCTCCATTGACCCTCTGAAAAATTAATGGAAGCTCAGAATTGCACCTGGGGCAGAGCTCAGCCATCCATGCTGTTGCATTCCTGAGGTCTGATGCAGCAGCAGTTGGTGATTCCCATGTCAGTGAAGCAGCAAATCTGTTCCAGACTTCAAAGGAACTATCCAGAGTTCTATTTGGGGGGGTTACAGTTTAGTACTTTAGCTCCTTTAAAGTTTTGACTAAAACCTGCAGCATTCACTACCTCTCTGCCATGGAACCCACCACTGGACAAACTGATTTTCTCTATATAGAATAGCAGTAGCCTTTTTCATTGTTCTGTCATTATGATACTCTAATTCCTGCAGTGATGGCATGACAAATGTCTAAATGTAATGAGCGTGGGATCAAATTGTTGTGGAAGTTAGTCTTACCAACAATGAAACAAACAACAATATTGGAAAGAAAGGAACCATGTTGATATAAAAGCATGAAAATTAAAAGTTCTGGATATGATAGATAGAAAAGTTAACATTTTCACTGAAAAATAAGTCTATCCAGAACTTTGAAAGGGAATGCAGAGAAGTCTTAAATTGGATAAAGAGATAGTAATAAGAAAAGGAAAAGAATAAAGCAAGATTGTATGTACTACAAGGCAACAATGCAATAAGGCAATGTAACAATGTAAGATGTAACAATGTAAGATTACCTTTTGAAGAGAAACTATGTATGAATCGAATGTAAATAAGCAGAATCAACTGGAAAAAAAGAGAAAGCTTGAAAGTAGGGAAGGGGTGTTATTTCCACTTTAAACCTTAATAAAAATATTTTTTTAAAAAATGAAACAAACAAGGTGAATATCATATTCCACAGTGTTTAGTAACCAGTAAGACAAGAAGATGCTAGGATTCCTCTCCATTGCACATGGTGGCTAAGACTCATGGGACTTGTCCAGCATCTGGAGGTCCACATGTCCCTTCAGTAAGGCTACCTACCTTTATAGTGGGTGAACATTTCCTTTCAGTTCATTATTCATTAGAATTTCCCAAATTCTGAAAATGTTGTATATCTGGAGGAGGTGGTGGTGGAAGAGGAGGAGGAGGAGAAATGGTTGGCAGATTCGGCCATCCAGATTCAGGGCTTTGAGTATTTAACTGTGCTGATGCTGAACTGTGACTACTTTTTCTCTTTAGAGAAAGCAGGAACCCCGCCCTTCCCTCTCACAAATTTCATGGAAATTTTAACCAGGAGCTTCTATAGCTCTGTCCAGTTGCTGTCCCAGCAGGAAAATGCAGATGCCCTCCCACTGTTGGTGTGGAGTAAGGAATGCCATCATGGCTTTTACCTCAAGGAAAAATAAAAACAAAACCACAACTTTTATGTGGTCATAATCTGAGTGCAAGAGTGAACTCTTTGTCACTGGCTCTGTTTGGTATCCTTTGAAAATTAACCCCCCGCCTCTGTGTGAATTCACTTGCTGGGGAATAGAAATGGGCTGAAGCAAGGCTGGGAAAGTGACATTTTCTCAGAAACACAAATGATGTATTACCTATTGACTTATGAGTCTGCTTTGCTTCTGTGGTAGTCGTTACTCTTAAAGTGTGCTTGCTAAAGGCTGGTTCTGTTTTCATTTCCTTTTTATCACCTTGCTCTCATTTCTTCAGTGTTTTATTTTTGTTGTCAATACACAAAACAAATGTGACAACGATCCCCATCATTTTAGTGTATCTGCATCCTTCCAGTGCTATTAGTTTCTCTTGCTAATGATGGGCAAAACTCTTGCCTGTGTAGTGTTGCAAATCTCATCTGCCCTGGCCCTAGCTTTGAAAATATTTAAACTCAAATTAAGATTTAAAATGTCAAAAGCAAATGGAGCAGATGAAAACTGGTGATTTCTTTTAGGCCACTGGAAAACAAACAAGCTCCTGGCTGCTAATCAGCATTGCTGGAAGCCAAGGTCAGATTTAGGTCTACATTTTGGACTGAATATTGTAGGCAAATATAAAAAGGAAAACAGTATGTGAAGATATCTTGCACAGACATACTCATGATAGTTTCCCCCTCCCCTGGGTTCCTTTTCAGTCTGCAGGGGAGAAAAGCCATTATTGACCATGCACGGGTTAGAATTTGGGCTCTTCTTCTTGGGGAAATCAATTACCGAAGCAGCTGCTTAAACCTATGCTTTATGAAAAAGCAGTGGAAGTTTTAATGGAAACCTCTATGCCTTTGCAGTCAGCTTTTCACTTGCTCTGTAGTCCATCTTGCATTAATTTGCACATACCTCTGAAGCTTGGAAAAGAAAAATAATGACAGCAAGGCATTGTTCTTTCAAGAAATCTTCTGGCAGCAGAGCTGTTTGATGAAGCACAAAACCGATTTGGGGGCAAGCTGAGTGTTGGATTTCATGCAGCCAATTTTTGAAGTGCTCGCTGCCTTCCTCTCTCCTGAAGATCTATGGCCTGCCACAAAGGAAGGGAGAGATTCTGCTCCCAGGTTTTGCAACATCTATTCGCTGTAGGAAATCGTTGTTTTCAATTACCGGGCTGTTTCTAGCCTTGGCAGGGGCAGCTGTACTTTTGATCACATGTTCAACTTGATGCACAGTTGCCTTCTATATTGTTGCTGAGGATTAAAATTAGAAAATAAACTTGGGACTCAAATGCTATCTTTAGTCACCAGTGACAGCATAAATAGATGCTGAAAGTTTAGCTTCTTCTGTAGATCATGTGGATGCTTTGAGAAGGGAAGAAGTGCTTGCCTTAAGCACTAAAGATAGCTTCAGTGCTTTGTTTCAGTTTTCACAGGAGTTGAAGATAATGAATTAGTTTTACGTAATCTGGGAAGACATTTTTCTGAATGATACCCCTCCCAAACAACCAGGTACAGTTGTACAGCACTTCATTTTCCTAGTCAAAGACTGCTACCATTCATAAATAAATGGGACACTCACTCATCTTGTGCTGTCAAGTGGACTTTGACCTTTGGCAGGCCTGTGAATGAGGGACTTATAATACATCCTGTTATTAACTGCTCAGATCTTGCAAATCCAGGGCTAGGGCTTCCTTTATGGAGTCATTCCATCTATAATAGGGTTTTCCTTTTTTCCTATTGCCTTCAACTTTTCCAGCATTATTATTCTTTCATTTTTTTTAATAGTATGCTCATAGTGCAATAACCTCAATTTAGTCAGTTTGGTTTCTAATAGGGTTGATAAGTGCAGAGGCATATCTAGGGTGGAGCAAGTAGGATACGTGCCCCAGATGCCAATGCCGGGGGGGTGCAAAACAGCTGTTCATATAGGGATATGGGATGGGTGAAGCAGTAGAAAGGTAGGGGTGCAACTTCCACACTTGCCATAGGTTCTGTTTACGCTAGATACGCCACTGGCTGTGTGAAAAACAGGACAGGGCTACTGTACTTTTAACAGTTGTAAGAAGAGGAAAGTTCAGCAGGTGTCATTTGTCAATGCGGCTCCACTTGCTGAAATTCCCTCTTTGCTATAACCAGGAGGCCTGGCCTTTTTTTTTCAACTGGCAACTCTAGCTTCTTGTAAAAAATCAGTCTTGATTTACTCTAGGACCCATTCCTTAACTTTTTTGGTGGTCCATGGAATCTGTAGAACATTCCTCCAGCATTTCAAATGAGCTAATATGCTTTGAGATTAATTTCAGTACCATTCGTACACATCAGACAATATAGGACCTCCACCTAAGATGGGGTGAGGAAATATGTGGTTCTTCAGATATTGTTGGACCCTAACTGCTGTCAACCCTATGCAGCATAGGATAGGGAGTTATAGTCCAATAAGATCTAGGTGGCTGCACATTTTTCATTTCTAGCCTAAAAAAAAATTGTAAAACAAGATGACAGCAATCACAAGTCATTTTACTCTCTTTTAATACACTGAGATTAAATTTTCTTTTCAAAATGGTAGAGTTAGTGGTCTTGCAGAGAGCCAGAGGAGTGTGCTGGTTTGAGCATTGGGCTACAACTCTGGAGACCATGGTCTGAATCCCTGCTTGGCCAGAGAAACTGGGTGAACTTGGGCAAATCATACTCAAAGACAAACCCTCTCTGATCAAATCTTGCCAAGAAAACCCTGTGGTAGTTTCGCCTGAGGGTCTCCATAAGCCATAAACTACTGAAAGCACACGGTGACAACAAAGTGCTCTTCCAAGATCCTATAATTAAAATTCCTTCACTTCCCTGTATTGGACTTCAGACTTTCTGACTTCTCTTGCCAACTATGGAATACTTTTTATGCCTCAGTTGTGCTTAAGTGATTGTCATACTTTTATACACAACCCTTTTCATCTCTTGATTTGCCCATCCATGCCTCATTGTCCTCTTTGTAATGGGTGTTGGAAACATATAATATTACCCACCGTGCTAGTGAGATGTTGTCAGTCAGCGTGACAGTGGGGCACTTTCCACTTCCCCCCTCCTGTCCTTTTCATTGTTTAAGTAAAGCCTGGATTGATTTAACATTTGTTTCATTAAGGGATCCATTGATTAAACTGAAAAACATTGCATAAATCAATATATGTGCATTTTTGAGGTAACAAATTGATTTAATGACAAGTTCTTCATGACTAAATGAAGTCTTGTTGATTTCATCGAGCCTACTCTAAGAATAGCTAGGTCTAGACCAATGTTTCCCAAACTCTGGTCTTCCAAATGTTTTGGACCTCAGCTCCCAGAATCCTTGATCATTGGCCAAGGCAGCTGGGACTTTTGGGAGTTGAAGTCCAAATCACCTGGAAGACTAGAGTTTGGGAAACATTGGTCTAGATCCAAGTCCAATATCCTTTTTTAAAAATATTTTATTTCATACTATAGTCAAATTACCAGAATTAAATCATTTTTAAAAACTATGCTAGTGTATCCTCAACTCAAAGGCTTAATAATTTAAGTCACAGTGATGGGCATGGACTTATCTCCTGGTGCAGCCTTGCTAAACTTGAAGAGCTGAAGATAAAAAGGTGTAGGTCTGATAGATGGGAGGCTACCCCAAAACCACACATGACAGAGCCATGTGTGTGCGCTTCTGTATATGAAATGACTCCTACCAGCTAATAAAATGTAATTAGGTCATTGTTCAGTGCCTACAGAATGTCCCAGGAACTATCCATGCAATTGGCAGTTGAAAGACTTAAGTAGCCAATGATGCAAAAGGCCTTTTGTTTAGATCTCGAAAGTCAGAATAGACAGTATTAGGCTAGTGAGAGAGCCAGTGTAATATAGTGGTTCGAGTATTGATCTCAGATTTGGAAGGTCTAGGTTTAAGTCCTGAAAGAGCTCTGGACCTAACTGGATTACCTTGAATCAGATAAACCTTTAGAGCACTGTGTCTGGCATGTGGTGTAGCAAAGAAAAACCTTAAGCTGAGTGTGTCCAAAGAGGCACCTCTTCCTTATTCGTTCTGGCTTTTATTGAACAGCCCCAGAAGTCTTTAATGCAAGACAAATTTTGCTTCAAACACTCAGAGCAGGTGCTTGCATAGATTTGCTCCAAAGATGCTGCAGTGCAGGAAAAGCCAGTGCTCTCATTAGAATGCCATCAGGCCTTTGCCTGTTGCCCACTGCATTCTAATGAGGGCCGTGTCTCTTCTTGAATTTCCACGGTTAACTGCACCATGACTAGTGCTGTCTTCTTACAAAGAGACATCAGGGTGCTGCATTAACAGAACAAGGGTATATAAAAGCCTTGTCGATGATCTGATTACTTAAATTTCATGGCGATGGGTAAGGAATTGATTCATGGAGAAGATAATAGTTCAGGGTTTTTCTTCGTTTGTTTTCAGAGGCTGCCTTTGGCCAGAAGGGGTAATGGGTCCCCTGTGTGTTGTTTATTATTAGTTACATTAGCTTCCCTTTCCTTCAGTGATGGTAGAATTCAAAGACATAGCTGTGTTAATGTGGATCAGTATGCAAAGGGATCTTTCAGCACTTTTGAGACTAATTGAGAGAAAGAAGTTGGTAACATAAGCTTTCATAGACTTAAGTCTATTTCATCAGATACTTCAGAACTCCATGCATCTGATGAAGTAAAATTAAGTCTACAAAAGCTTATGCTAAGACTTCCTTCCCTCAGTCTCAAAGGTGTTGCAAGATCCCTTTGCATACTTCCCTTCAATGAGTTCAGTATCCTCCCAACAACCCTGTGAGGTGGGGTTATGCTGCTAAAAAAAGAGTGACTGGCCCAAGGTCACCTAGTGAGCTTCAGGATTGAGTAGCAACTCTCCCAAATCCCAATCAAATGGTCTAACCACTATATCACACTGGTTCTACATCCACAGGTCCAGTCCCCAACTTCTACAGTTAATGGATTTCAGGTAGCAAAACAAAGCAGAACAAAATAAAGCAAGACTCTCAAAGAGTTTGGAGGCCTTCTGCCTGGATGAGGAGAACAGGGGAGGCTTCCCTAAATGGGAAACTCATAACCTTTTGGAGCAGCCCAGTTGCATGCATATTCATTCAGAAATGGTAGTTTTGTTTTGTTTGACCTTAAAATATTTACATCTGTCTTTCGGTTTCACTTCCGAGATACACAAGGCGGCTAACATCACATTTATTTATTTAAAAAAGAAATTAGAAACTGCATTTCTCTTTTCTTTCACCTAATTTCTTATCAGTCATTTCTTTCTGGTTTTGCAAACTGAAATGCTATTTCAGAAATCCAGGAGAGAGCACATGCTTAGTTCTCAAATTTGACAGAAAGACCAGAAGAAATGGGAGGGTGGAGTGAGGAGGGAATGTCACAGTCAGATTTGAATGATTTCATCAAAGGATATGTGTCTCCAAGATGGCCTGTGTGTCAATATGTTCTCTTTTCTATAATCAAATCATAAGAACGCACGAGCCATTCATTTACAGCAGTCATTCCAAGGGTATTCCAACCTTATTTTAAAGCACTTAGCCATTGAGGAGTCAGGCATTCAAACCTGCAACGAAGTTATTTGATACAAAACCTAAATGGGATTGAATTTACCTTACTGTAGTTTGGTGTCCATGTTCTTTCTGAATCATTTCACCTAGATACCACCCCCAAAGATGGTTTAAAGAAAAGGTCACCTTATTTTGCTTAACTTCCTTCTAAAGGTTTAGCATTTTGCCAAGACCAAAGGAAAAGTTTTATCAGATGAGAATGTCACTCTGTGCTTAATCTTTTTTTTTTAAGTTCTTCATTCAAAGAAAGATAAAAGAACCTGAAATGAATTAAGACTATGGCCCTTTCTGCACGGCATTTGCCATGCGAAAGGGCGCCTGGAGCGTCGCACGATTGTGAGGAGCGATCTGCACGACACACTTACAATCGTGCGACACTCCAGGGGTGCGACGCTCCAGAGGCTTTTCATTTTCGGCTGGAAGCTGAAAATGGTGCACGATCACACATTGCTCTCGGGCCCTGCGTGCACTTACCTGGCGTGCAGAGCCTCTGGAGCCAAGCCAGTCGCACTTCCTGCCCCAGCGCAGCCTGGGAAACTCCCAGGCTGCGCTGCGGAAGGAAGAGGCGGGGGTCTCGCACGAGCAGGCAGCTCGTGCAGAGTTGAAGCAGCAGGGATGCGAGAGCCTCTTGCCGGAGGCTGTTTGCGCGATCCCTGCACCCCAGCACCGGAAAAAGGTAAGGTGCAGAAAGGGCCTATAAGGCAGCAGCACCTGACGGATTGAGTTTACATCAGTTCCATTACACAAATAGGCCTAAAGAACTAGCCCTGCTACCCAGTGAGATGCTGACAAAGATCAGATGTGCTCCAAACTAGGCATGGAAAGAATATTATTATTCATTCCCAGGTTAAAGAATGAGATTCCCAACTGCTGGGAAACCCTGTTGGGGAGGACAAACCAGCAAGAACCTTGCACAGTTTTTTCTCAGTATTCTGACCCCCCAAAAAGTTCCAAAGATTTATTTAGTGTAGAAAAAGACATATGGTGAAATTGAAGCAGAAACCAGAGATACGACCCTTCGGTTTGGAAAAAGGATTTTATTTCGCCGGCAGCCTCGGCTGGGATAGCTCCCAAAAGAAACCGAGCCCCCCCCCCTTCATATTCACAGCACTTTATACATTTTCCCAGTACAGTGTCTTACAGTGTCATCACACGTTCAGGGAAAGAAACAGATGCGTACAAATACGTACAAAGGTTCCCACCGGCACAATAGACCATTCTCTAATGTTGCAATTCTTAATGTATCGAGGCCTAGCAGAAGCGAGCTTGCCAAGCAGAGGCGAGCTGCCAACATTTCAAGCTCTCAAGGTTCCATTGCACTCCCACAGTTCTTTACAAACTCAGAGAGAAATAACTGGTTTCCCTGTACCTAGAGGTCATCTAGACTGACCCCACCACGAAATCCTGTATGATCATTATGTATTGCGTAGGGCCATAACTACAGTGCTACTTAGCAGATTCTGGCCAGACATCCCCTCCAAACCCCATTTACTAGTCCATTTTCCTATCAGTCAACAAGCAGTTGCCTGAAGTGCAAACTCTGGCATGACAGGCAGAAATAGGGCCCCTGTCACAAATCCCCCTAACCCCACAGATTGCTCATGAGCGTGGGCGCGGGAATATCCGGCAACCACTTCTCAATCAACACGAGGACAGATTTCCCTCTATCCCAGTGGCTGCTGGGCCCAGTGAGGCTTAGGGGGCTTTCACTGCCTCTATGTAGCCCCTGAAGTAGGGGCTACGTAGGGATCATGAATGCACAGCAGTTACAAATATGCAACCATAAGCTTCTCAGCAATGAGAACAAGCAGATTTTTAATCCTAAAAGAAAGCGGTACGCTTGGTACTAATGTTGTAATGGTAACGTATATAATCCCGTTATGTAGAATGACACTCTGTGAGGCTGCGTTTATAAAAAGAGAAAGTTACATTTTATTGAAACAGTGTTACTGTAGCTTGTTTGTAACTCAATTTTTATAATATAATACTTTAATAATAATAATTTATAATACAGCACACCCCTTCTCTCTCTCCCTCTCTCCCTACGCTCAGCTTCTTTACTGTCAGTTATTCCCTCTGTTTCTCAGCTCTCTCACACAGCTCTTTTCTCTTTGTCCCCACTGGACTCTTCTTCCCACCAACTCCCTCCTGTGTCAGTTAAATTTCTGTTTCTCCCCCTCCCCCTTGAGCTCCCCAGGGTTCCATTTTACCGACCAATCATTTTAAACCACTCCTGGTCGCTATGGAGGCTCGGTTACCATGCCCCTCCCTTCAGGTTTCGCCACAGCTGTGTATTCGTAACTGCCCAACAGGGTTTCAGCCGTGGGGTTATTTTGCCCAAAATGTTTCCTGCAGTTTTAAAAATACCTGTTTTCTATGCAGAAAACAGGGTATTTCTCATGTTTTTTTTTTCTGCAGAAAAAATAATTCCTCTGTAACTTTTCAAGCCGGTTGAAATTCAGTGACGAGTGGTGTGGAGTGAGGAATGCCATCTTGGCTTTTACCTCAAGGAAAAAGTAGAAACAAAACCACAACCATACCTGGTCATAATCGGAGTGCAAGAGTGAACTCTTTGTCACCGACTCTGTTTGCCATCCTTTGAAAATTAGCCCCCCTCTGTGTGAATTTACTTGCTGGGGAATAGAAATGGGCTGAAACAAGGTCGGGAAAGTGGCGTTTTCTCAGAAATATAAATGACGTGTTCCCTATTGACTCAGCTCAATAGTGGGAAGGTGTTTGCATTTTGCTGCTGTGAAAGCAACCTGACAGAGATATAGAAGATCCTGGTGAAAATCTCTATGAAATTTGTGTGAGAGAAGGATGCGGTTCTTGCTTTCTCTAAAGAGAATAAGTAGTCACAGTTCAGCACCAGCACAGTTAAATATTCAAAGCCTTGAGTCTGGATGGCGAAATCTGTCGTCGTCATCCTCCTCCTCCTCCACCACCACCACCACCAATGCCATCACCAGATATAAGACATTTTCAAAATTTGGGAAATTCTAATAAATAATGAACTGAAGGGAAATGCTCATCTTCTATATAAATAGGCAGTGATATATCTAAGTCTTTTACTCCAAGTCTCAAGTCAAGTCTCAAGTCCTTGAAGATACTGTCAAGTCAAGTTGCAAGTCTGGGAGCCAACTTTATCCTCGATCTATAATCCAGAATTTCTGGACAGTTTTAACAATTTAAGTAGAGTTGGCCTTCCACATTTGTGATTTTGCCATCTGCAGCTTTGGAAGTGGGGAATAGGCTCCTTTTTACTCCCCCTTCCCAAAGCTGGAGGCTTTTGTGCCGATGGGCATAAAAGAGTATGTAGCTTCGGAAGCGGGGAATGGAATCCTTCTTACTTCCCCTTACTGAAGCTTCAAAAGATTTAGAAGGATCCTTCCTCCTCAAGCCTGTTGCCCAACACATTTGCTGTTCCCCTCTGAGAAATGCATCCTGGGGGCGAGTCTTGTCTTCTGCTCTTAGAAAAGTTTTAGAAGGCACCTCCAATATGCAGTGGGAACAGGCTGCTGAGCAGACCTCAAGCCGCCCTCAAGCCCATTGCCTAACCCGTTTGCTGTTCCCTTCTGAGAAATTCACCCACGCTTTGGGCTTGAGACAGATTGCCATGTGACTAGTAGGGAAAAAAAGATGGAGGTGTGTTCAAAGTCGTAAGGTTTCTGGATGACTGTGTTATGTTACTGAACCAAGGGCAGCAAGTCAGTCACTAAAAATATACAAGTCTTGAGTCGAGTTGAGTCAGTGCATCATTTATGGCTGAGTCGAGTCCAAGGCCCTTTCCACAACTCACCTATTTTCGGCGCTGGCGTGCGGTGCTCGCACGAGCAGCCTCCGGAGAGAGGCTCTCACTTCCCTGCTTCTTCGGCTCCTCACGAGCTTCCTGCTCATGCGAGATCCCCGCCTCTTCCTTCCTGGGAGTTTCCCAGGCTGCGCTGGGCAGGAAGCGCGACTGGCTTGGCTCCAGAGGCTCTGCACACCAGGTAAGTGCACGCAGGGCCAGAGAGCAAACCTTCCCAGGCTGCACTGAGATAGGAAGTACGACCGGCCCGGCTCCCGAGGCTCCACATGCAAGGTAAGTGCACGCAGGGCCCCGGAGCAATGCGCGACCATGCAGCATTTTCGGCTCCAAGCCGAAAATGAAAAAATGCGTGAGCGGTCCCTGCCGGGCCCTGGAGTGTCACGCAAATGTGAGTGCATCATGTGGACCGCTCCTCACATGTGTGCGATGCTCAAGGGGCCCTTTCTCATCGAAAATGCCGTGCGAAAAGGGGTCAAGTTGAGTCACTGGAGTGATTTAAGCCTGACTTAAGTCCGAGTCAGTCAACTCGAGTCTGCATCACTGTAAATAGATAACCTTACTGCAAGGATGGGGGTCTTCTGGACATCCAGAAGCTGGACAACAAGCCCATTGAGTCTCAGCTATCTTATGCAATGGAGAGGAATGCTAGCAGTTGTATTTCTCCTTCCACATTTGCTAGTTCTACCTTTATAAATTTGATTATTTGCACGGTATGTGCCTGGCCTTCCATTCTCCTCTATCTATTCCCTTGCCTTTTGTCTGGGTGTAGAGGACACTCACTGAGGCAAAAGGCAAGGGAATGGGGAGGAGCATCGCGTGCAGAGAAGGAAGGTGCGTGCATGCTTCCCCTCCCCTTGCATTCCCTTGTCTTTTGCCCAGGCATGCGTGCCTTCCTTCTCCACACTCAGGCAAAATGCAAGGGAATGAGAGGGAGCAGAGCACTGTACATGAAGAAGGAAAGCATGTGTGGCTTCCCCCCATTCCCTCGCCTTTTCCCTGGGCACAGAGAATGTGCGCTGAGGCAAAAAGCATGAGAATGGGAGGGGGAGACATGTACCTCCTCCCATTCCCTTGCTTTTTCCCAGGGCACAGAGAATACAGAGAACATGTGCCAGGGCAACAGGCAAGGGAATGGGAAGGGGGAGCTCTGGAAGGGAATAGGAGGGGGCTACTTGCAGTTTTTCCGCTGTCAAGAGGCTTCTGTGCCCCAAACCTTTGCAAAAGTGGAGGGAAAACTGTACAGGGAGAATATTGTGGAGGCATATTATTTTCTTCCTGCAGCACAGAGAGAACTGCTGTGTCTATTTGCCCCTACATGTGTGGATGAAGTAGTTGAGGAATCACATCCATACTCCATCTTAATTTGGGCATATGTAGGTTGCCAACTGATGCTGCAGTTGTTGGGGCAGTGTGTTTGTGTTAATCACATCATAGGTAGTTAGAACTGAGCAGTTGATTTTCTTTCAAATGGCAGACAAGTTCCTCAGTCTGTTGAACTGTGTAGGAGCTTTGTGAACTGAAAGGAGTGACTCAGATGAAATGGATTTTCATCTACCTCATGATTTACTCAGTGTGCCATTGGGACACAAAGAAATATCTCAGTAACTTGGTGCAGTTGGCAGGAAGTTGATAGTCACCTCAATAATTTCTTTTAATAAAATATTTTTAAACTAGTGGATTATGCCAATTTAGGGAGTAACAAAGCACTCCTTTTTGGCTCTTACTTCACTTTGGCCAATCTATGCTGTTGAGTCCAGAATTAGCCATGCTTTGGACAGACCTGCCAAAATCATTGTGACTTCAGGTACTCATGACTAATTTATCCTGTTGATTCCAGCGGGTCTGCTTCAAGCTTGACTAATTCGGAATCCAACCCGTTTTGCTGAAGCAGTGAAAGTAAATCTCACCAGATTTTATAGAAAAGATAGTTGCCAGCAAAGCTTATATAGGGCAAAACTCATTTGGGATGTCTGAAGAAAGTAAGCATACATTAAATTGCATGGTAACTTTGCCTGCCCTTTTTCTTTGGACACCTAAACTCTATTTCTAAATGCTCAGCTGGTTTTAAGTTACTGCAATGCTAGAAATTTGGGTGACTGAAGGAAATTTTTCTTTGGGTGGACAGAATTTTTACAAGGTCGCAATGCCCTCATTTTGCAGGAGACTCAAGGGTTTGAACTTGAAACTTCTGTATGCCAAACATACATTCCCCAAGGGTTTATGCCCCCTTTAATGCACACTTTAGCCCTTTTTTGGCAATATTAAGATGCCTCACCCCCCCCCCAAACCCACAGGATTTGAAAGAATATATTATATCAGCTGAACGTAATATATGTGCATTATGTAGAACTTTTATACAAGAGGTATGAAACCAAAATTCAGCCTCTTTGGGTAGACATTTTCTGTTGTTTCTGTCTGGTGTCTTACAAGAGTTTTATGGCTTACTGTCATTATGAAGGGACACTGAATATTGCCGAAGGATTGAATTAAGTAAGCCCTTCCCTTTGATCTCATGACTCACCTTATGCAGGTTGAAGATTAGAGACCAGCAGCTGTTGAGCATTTCTAAATTTTGGTCCAAGTATTTGTGGATGAATCTGAACCTGGCTAATCTCACCCTGTCCTCTCTTTCACAGGCTGGCCCTGGGCAACACTCTCTGTTTTTGGATTCCTCTATTGCTACTCTCATGTTGGGATTGAATGGCAACGCAGATCCTCCAGAGATTAGAAACTATCTGAATGGAGGTCATCTAAATTTTTACAAAAAGAGACCAAATATTGTAGAGATATGAATTCATCTCTCTTACTGTACAGTACTGTGCCAATATACCAATGTAGCCTGTTCTGTCTGATGATGTATAAATTCCACAGAAACATGCACTCATCAGAATGAGGAGACACACCTTTGAAACTCTGGAAAGCATTTAGCCTAAATTCAACTGCTGGTCCCAACTAGAGCAAACTCACTGCCTTAAATGGAACATGCTTGACTTACAAAGCTCCCATTGACTGTTGGTCTACACAAGTTGGGATTCAAATTTTTATTTACTCCATGGTCAATTATAATTGAATTTGTTCCTTGAATAAAAATACTTTATTTAAAAGAATTGTCTCTTGGGATGTTATTTATATATCAGTCATCTGAAACTGTATTTTCAGGGGAAGAGTATGAGCCAAGTACAGGTAAGCATCTTAAATCAAATTGATTTAAAATTACAGCACTGTTTTAGCACTAACTCTACATTGTTCTACCTGTGAAAAAATCCACTGCAAGCCATCCTGAGACGTTTTGCTTCCTGAGACAAATGACTGGCAGTTGAATCTGACTTCCACATTGGTGATGGGACGCTTTTCCTTTGTACCTAAGGAAAGCAGTCTAGCTTGGGGAGCACAAATCAGATCCAATGGACACTCAGCTCTGACCTCCAAAAGAAAGAAACAAATAGGGGAGAGACTGCAATTACTGTTCCACAAGTGCACAGCAATCATCTGCTGCTTTTCCCAGCTGCCTCATTCTGCCCAATGGTAGGGCCAGTCCTGATTGTCCTGGGGGGTAGGGTAGGCACTTTGAAGAGAATACATTTTTCTGCCCATAATTTCACATATCATTTTAGAAGGAGAAAGAGTTTGTGGACTCTGTTTTAAAAGTTCTCCCATTTATCTAATTTTTCTTGCATGTTGGGGAGATATGGTTATGTGACTGAGTCTCTATAAAGACATACAATACATCCATGGTCTTTAATTGGGAGTAATTTATCCAGAAGAAGAGTAATACTGTTAGGACACTGTAAAGGGAAGAAGGAGAGACAAGTGTGAGTTGGCAGAGGAGAGAATGAATCAGAGATTGGTAAGAGACCTGGATAAATCATTTCAAGTGAATTTTTTGTACACCGACATTTTAGTATCATAATTAAGAAAATTTTGGCTGGAATCCTGTTGGAGACTAGCATTTGCAGGCATTATAATTAGACAATTCTATAACATTCATCTAATATATAAAAGTCAAAGTTTGTTTGTTTGTCTGTGTCAGGTGAAGACCTCATATGATTGGCTGTGTCAGGCAAGGACCTCATATGATTGGCTGCCTAAGAAGATTCTATGGAATCCTGGAGTTTGCCTGGACCTGAGGCCTCTCAGCCTAAACAACAGCTACTACTTGGTAAAGAAGAAACCACAGGCCGACTATTTGAAAAACTACTTATATTGTTGATTGCCACTAAAAATGAGTGTTATTTTCAAGTCAAGTCATTCTATATTTAATCTCTGTTGGTTTCAATGGGTCTGTTCTGAATGTGACTGAATCTGGATATATCTTCCCAATCTGTGCTCTGCATACTTACCTTTGTAGTTTTTTTAAACACACACACACACACACACACACACGCACACATATATAAAAATCTTAGGAGAGTAAACTAGCATCTTAATCAGGTAAACGTGTAAAAAAATAACATAGCAATGTATGCTTTCCTTGGTTGAAATCAGAGGGCTGTGTTATGCTAAGAAAGAGATCAGAAGAGGAACTAACAGCAAACTTTTATTGCTTAAGTACGTAAAAGTGAATTACCTAGCTTGCATACTTGGATAAGAGGTAATGTGAACAAATAAGGTGATCATCTTCCACTGAAAATATAGTCTCATTCCCCACCTCCCCGATGCCCATGTAGTTCTGCAACAGATTTTACCAGTGGGATTTTGCCTGAGGATGTTGGCTTCATTCTGTATGTGGGACTAGGCTTCATGATCCAAGCAAAATTTTCTATCCCTAAAGTACCTCAAAGTATTCCTGAAGTGGTACTGGATTGTATCAGTATGCTAGCATAAGACAAATGGCAATTTCTAATCATTTTGTTGGTATAATTAGACTAATTCATGCCTTCTTTAATTCTGCCTTGATTACAGATGGTGCACCAAGCTTTGCTCCTCTATCAGTTTCAGATCAGAGAATTCAAAGCTGCTTAGCTTGATTAATCTGCTTAAAATAGGTCAAAGGGAAAAAGAGATTAACTTTTTTATTTTTAAAAAAGTTCACAAACAGACAGTTGTAATAGCATAATAACATTCCTTTTCCATATATCCATTGAACTATGTCCTCTATGTCAGTTGTCTATTGTGCACTTTTTCCAGAACTTTCTGGAAATGCTTTTCACACACCTTCTGGAAAGAAGTTAAAACAGCTGTTCATGACCTCATTTCCTTTGTAAAGGAGCCAAAATTGCAATAGGTGGAATAGTGTGCTGGTATTGAAAGATGAGATTCCAAATTCCCAATCAGTCATGATGCTTACAGGTTGATCTTCCTCAGCCTAGCCTTCAGAACACTAGTTTCATCTTCACCTGCAGTTAAGCATACATACATACATACATTGTTGTTGTTGTGTGCCTTCAAGTTGCTTATGACTTGCAGAAACCCTAAGATGACCCTATCACAGGTTTTTCTGGGGCTGAGAGTGTGTGACATGCCCAAAGTCACCCAGTGGGTTTCTATGGCCAAGTGGGGAACTGAACCTTAGTCTCCAGGGTCACAGTCCAGTGCTCAAACCACTACAGCATACTGGCTCTCTACATACATACATATATAAATACATACAAAAATACATACATACATAATAACATAAGCACTAGATGAGTCTCTCTGGGGATGGCGTTGTATAGGCATGGTAGTACCTCTGTTTTAGAGTCACTCATCTTACCTCGTTTGCTGTGACCATCTAGAAGAAAACCTTGGATTATAATTTTAACATCCAGGTAGGTAGAAAAGAAGAGGAATGAACTGATAAAAGACTTCAGTGGCAATCTTTACAGGTTCTTGTGAAGATTGAAATGTAAGAAAGTAATAGTCAGAATCCTCTAGGTGGAATATACGTATGCAAGTTAACATTTAGTTGTACATTTTTGGCTGTGGTGCAATGGACATATTTAGTTCATGGATACGTAAGCAGAGTTCCACAAATTTCACAGGGATCTAAATCCTGTTGTTAGTCCTGACTAGAGCATGCCCATCAAAACAACTGGATTTATCTATGTGTTGATTCATCATTTAACAATAGAATGAATGGGTCTGTGTAGTTGGGATTTACCAACAGAATTCCAACCAAGCCTTTGTGTTCTTGGATAGCGTGTAACGGTTATCACTTTATTAACTGGGATTGCAAAAACAGCCACTGTGTATCCTTCACTTCACTTAGAGAAGCAGGCATAGTTACACATACACAGTTGGTACACAAGGTCAATATTCAGCAAAAGAATTTTGTAGCAAAACCACCATATAGCTGCCACTTTAAAGGTGGGTTAAAATGGACACTCCCAAATTGGTTTTCAAAAATGTTCCTCACAACTTCAGCCAAAAGCTCAAAGTGAATTGGAATTAGCCCTAATTTAGAGTGAGTTTGGAAGAAAGGTGAGATGAGAATTAAAAAGAGTTGGTTAAAATTTTTAGTCTACCGATCATATCAAAAAGAGATCAAAATAAAATACTGTTAAAACATAAGACAGCATTTTATATTTGATCTTTGAACATTTGGGAAATATATACCTGAATGAATTTAGACTCTCAAAACTCAGAACTTTGAGCAGTGTTACCTGAAATGAATTCATTTGCCTATGTCTGAAAATCTCTTGTTGCAAACAAGGATATCCTCCAAGGCACATATTGATTAGTTCCTTTTAATAGAAGCCAGATTTGTATTTCACTTCCCAATATTTCCCAATATTTCATTTTCTTTAGGAAGGGAATCAAACTAATGTTCTAAAGTGACCAAAATAACAACAACAACAACAATAATAATGAAATAATACTTCTGAGGAATTTGTCTTAGACTGGAATGCATCCAAATCTTCCCAGCTGACCCACTGATAGAAAAAAAAATTATCAGACATAGATCCCCAGGAGGAGTTTGATGGTTAGCTTTTGTTTTGTGTTGTGTTTTGTTTTTTGGTTACCACTCCTTCAATCCCAGTCACAAGTATTTTTGCTTTTTTACCAGTTATGCTCATTTTCTATTTGTCCCATAGTTCAATGTATGCTAAGAAAACCAGGAATTCCAAACATACAGCCTACCAATATATTGGAGTGCTGGGAGAAAGTAGATTATAAATTATTAAATTAAATCAACATGCATATCTTTTAATGACCAGTTTGAATTTTCCTTTTTGACTTTACATTTGTACCTGGCAGGGGTCATGCTCCATCCAGCCCAGGTAAGTTACCCCTCCTTACCATTTTCACTTTTAGATGAGCCTTGGATCTGGTAACAAACAGAACACAAAAACAAGCAAAAGGTAACAGTCTGTAGGCAGATCTTCTTCATGGTTAAAGTTGTGAATCTCTCACAACACACTGCGGCAATCCCATTCTAAATGCAGTTCCTTTTTGCCTGTCAGCACTGACGTTAAGTAAGCAAGGCAAAGTTCGAGAAATACAGAGAATATAATACACGGCTCTGAGGCATTTTCTTTAAAAACTCTGTATGCTATGTATGTTCATTATTTAGTGAACAAATGCTGCAGAGTCTTGAAGTAAAAACTGAGCAGGCCTAAAAGTGTGTAGGTATATAAAATGCTACAGCATATAGTCTCCATAGAATGATCCTGGAATTCCTTTAAAGAACAAACACTGTAATAAAAATGCCACAGAGGTACAGTAGCCTCTCACATTTGCATCCTGCAACTATTCCTCTGTGGATTGTGTCAACAGCAGGACTCCATCAGACTGTTTGACAAGATGAGGCCTCAGCTGAATGCAGGGATGAGTCACTTACAACTAGAGCTTATTACTGACTGATCATCATAACTGGTCTGTTCTCTGCCTTGAGGCAGGCCATTGACAGCTCCGAGCAAGGGAGCTTCTCGAGGATGTCACTTTGAGCCATCAAGAGAAGAGACACAAGAAAAGAAATGCCACTTCCCAGTCACTCTGATCCATGTACCTCAGGCTCCCAATGTACCTGAGGTGGCTCATGCTCAAGGCATGTTTGTTTATTGCTTGTAATCTTCCACTTGCGCTTTGATAATCAACTAATGTGTTTATGTTATTTGTCATTTGTTAGGACAAGAATTTTATCTGACTTGCTTTGCTGGTAAGACCTTTGCTAAACATGCAGATTTCTTCATAAACTCACAGTAATGGCATTTGGCTCAAATCCTCTTGCGGCATTACACCAGGGTGACTCCAGGCTAGGCTGGAGTATGTACTTTTTAGACAAGTGTCCTAAAGGCACCAGATCTTGTCCAATCATGGAAGCTAAGCAGGGTCAGTCCTGGTTAGTACTTGGATGGGCGATTGGCAGTGAGTACCAGGTGTTGTAGGCAATATTTCAGAGGAAGGAACTGGCAAAACCACCTCTGAGTATTCCAAGAAAACCCAATGAAATTTGTGGGGTCATTATAAATTGACAAGCAACCTGAAGACACATACACACACAGGCATTTCTCCATTGGTCTGCATCACAACAGCCAGGTTGACCTGTTGGCATAAAAGCTGAGGTCAGTGTACAAGCAAGCTTCACCTCCCTGTGACCAACAACAGTCTCTGGAATGACCAAAATGGGCACTGGGATGTTGCAGCTGCCTCACCCAACTGGCCTAACTGTGTGTGAATACAGTGGTGGAACTCAATGGCATCAGACAGGAGTTATGTCTTGAACTGACTGGGACTGATAAGAAACTGATCAGAGGAGCTGAATTATTATCTCTCTGCAGCCATGTCAAGTGGCTCCCTAAGGCCAATTTCTCAACCCAGGAGGAGGTTAGCTGTATCACTCTTCTTACCTCCCCTCACCTAAAAGGACAGTCATAGCCTTACTGAAATAACTTGAGGTTAAGCAGCATTAAATGTGGGGGAAGGTGAACGTGAAAGTGTGGGAGAAAGTGAAAGTGTTTGCATATTGCACCCGTCCAGATAGAGAACATAGTTCTTAAACGTATGTCTCTTGAAGCATAGTGTACTCTGATGTGCTGCTGAATTAGGGTTGCCCCAGTGTTCCTGGATCTCAGGGGCTGGTCTATAGTTTAAGGGCCAGGATCGTGCTCTCTAGTCCTCAAGAGGAGAGGGAAGGAGAAAAATCTCAGGGAGAGAGCAGTGCCTTGAAAATACATATACAGTACTTGTAAGGTGTCTCGGAAGAACACACCAGGTTGTCATGGTTTTCAGTGGGCCTACTTTAGGTATAACTAAGTCTGAAACCAACTGAAAGTTTTCACAGAATATAAGCAGATAGTCTAAAGGAAATTACCTACTTATGAGAAGTCCTGGAAGAAAAATCTAAAAACCCTGGTCCAGTAATAGCTGTTGATATTAGAATAAGGTTCTCAGAAGTAATTTTGTTTGAATTATTCACATTTCAGGACTGGATCACATATGTGGGCTTATCAAATACCTTTTTGGGCCACAAATGTTCATCTTTCTCATTATATTTTTCCAGAACAGACAAACCTCAGAAGAACTTATCAATATAATTTCAACTTCCCAGGTCACAAGCCCAGTAATATTACTGTAGAAGCTGTTCTGTGGATTTAATTTCTTGGCAGGCAGCCATTACAATGATTCACTGATGCTACAGAAACAATATTTACAAATATTGGGTAGATCATGTCACTAAATGAAGGCTTTTTTAAGGGAAAAAACCTCTTCATACTGACTGTCATTTATGACAAAGGACATACTGCAAGAGTCCAATGGACAGAATCCAGAGGTCATCATAGTCAAGATTGTCCAACTGGATTCAGTGGAATGCTAGTCATGATCAACTTAAATACCAGTATGAGTACTCTCTGGCCATTTCCACACTAGACTGTTATAGCGCTATTATTCCACTTGCAACATCCTATGGAATCCTGGGGTTTGCAGCTTCGGGAGGGGCCGGCCGACTCCTCCCGAAGCTGCAAACCCCAGGATTCCATAGGATGTTGCAAGTGGAATAATAGCGCTATAACAGTCTAGTGCGGAAATGGCCTCTAACTATGATGAAATCTAGGTTTGACCCCATTGAAATTTTATTCAGACATATTCTCAAAGCCTGAGTCAATCTACATGGGTAATTCTTCCTTGCAAGTGTCATCTCTAAACCTACGTTAAGTGGAGAGGTAATGATACTAGTTTGATTATGGCCACAATGTGCTAGAAATAATGGTCAGAATCTAGTATCAGCTAATTAGTCAAGCTAACCTCTCCTCTAGCCTGACCTCCCACCCAAAGCTGATGGAAATTCATACACTCATGCTCTAGTTGCCAATGGAATAGACCTCTTTCTCCCCATGCAGTTGATGGGGAGTTGGGGGGGGGTTATGATTATCACAATAATATCACAGTATGACTAAGTACCAATCGTGAATACAAAACAGTCACCTAGATTTGCACATCTGTAAGTTTTCATATTCATAATCACTATTTAGTCATGATTATGGCACTCTTGTGGCAATTGTACCTCCCTCCCAAACCTACTACACCAGACATCAGCTGCACAGAGAGAAGAAGGTCCATTCTAGCAGCAAGGAGAACACAAGTGAGTGATGTTTCTGTCAGGTTGGGGCCGGCAGCTGTCCTCTCCTATTACTGTCAAAGATAGCTTTTTATGGTACATAATCTCCTTCAGATAGCCTGCTTACCTTTCTACCAGAAGTTTCGACTGGATCCAGACCTAGTCATGCCTAAAGTCCAGACTGAAGTCCATGCCTGAAGGAGCAAATATGTAACTTGGGAGTACACCTAAATCTATCATTGGAGACCCAAATTGACTCTGTCGCCAAAATCCTACATCTACTTGTACAGTTACATGTCCTCCCCTTGTCCCGTAGCTGTCAAGACCCAAGAGGGGCCACAGTTCCTTTTCCTGGTGAGAAGCAATTTAGACTATAAAGAAATGGTGAGTTACAGCTTGGCGGGGTTAAAGAAATGAAAGTGCGATGACAGTTGGAGTACATCTCTCTCCTTTTCCTTCTCCTCAGAGCCAAAACCTGCTGCATTTTTATCTGAATTACCTCCCTGCCCATCACTAAGCAGTGGCAGGATCCCCTCACAGGGCTTGACAGCTGCTAGGAGGAAAGTTTTGGATGAGGTACAAGTTAAAGAATAGTCCCTGAATCTTGTTCAAAAAGAGGTTACATGTATAAGCCACAGTTATCAATGTGCATGTCACTACAAGCATACTGGCCTATGCTTCAGAATACGGGGACCAGCTTCCATTCATCCACCATCTCCAGCTTTTCATGGCTGGGGTAACCTGACCAAAGTAGTTCATGCATTTGTAATCTCCCAACTAAACTGTTGGAATGCATTCTATGTAAGCCAGCCCTTGGAAGGGCAGGTAGGCAACTAGAACTAGTTAGAATGCTAACAGGTACTCCTTGGTGGGGGTGGGGGGAGTGTAGTCCATGGGGCCCCATTACCCTGAGATCCCAAAATATTTTTTTTCAGTGATTTTTGCCTCCTACACCCACCAAACTGTCTCAAAACTGTTGCAAAATGCAGTATGTTTCCATCTGAATTTGAGATGCTGGAGATAACATTCAAGGTCTTAAACAATCTTGGACTTCAGTTCTTGAACAAGCACTCCTCTCTGTACATGCCGAGTATTGAGAGCTGCTCTTTTTGTTTTTTGAGTATTTTAATAAGTAAATTAAATAATACATACATACACACACACACACACACACACACAATAACACATTACTAAGTCTGGATCCAAACAATTGCTTGTTTTATCATAGTCCTATGTATAGCTCAGTGTAACTTATGCTTTGTGGATGGTATGGACATAGTGTTCCTACCTGCTAAGTTGGTGTTGCACTCTATTTCCTTGGATGTCACTTTACAAGTAAGGAACTGATGTGTTTGATCGGTTAGAAAAATATGCAACACCTTATTCCACCAATTAAGCCCTACTGATTTGCATTATGATAAGAACTGAACAAGACCAAGGACATTTATTGAGGGGGAGTCTGAAGATGGAGCATCAGTTGATCTTGTCAGACTCTAGACACACATCAGACTGTAGAGTGACCTTCGTAGGACCTCCTTGGTGCTCAGTGAATGGCAATTGCTGTTGTAGGGCTCAAGCTTGCGCTCAAATAGTGCCTCTTAAGGTTGCTACATATCTTTCTCCTGTATAAATGAATGGCTACCATTCACTCCAATTGAGAAATAAGTGTCAGCATTTTAGGGTCCAAACAAGGCTTTTACTCCTGACATTGGCTGCCCCAGCTGATGTTTGTAGTACTCTTGTCCTCCCACTTCATATGCTCCCTCCCAATATAATACTATTTTGGTAGGACTTTGTAAGCATGTGGGTAGAAGATACATGTAGTAACTTTTAGATTAGAACAGTTGTGGCCTAAAGAACACATCCTCAGCTTATCAATGCTTTAATGTTATTTCTAAGTGAAGCCTTAGTATATACTGTGACAACTTTTAGAAACAGCAAGAGGCCAGCTATCCCCATATGAATTTGGAATTATTTCAGCTGAAATTATTTAATCATTCAAAAAATGCATATTTGGACTGGCATCCTGTTAGTTACTCACATATGCATAATGCAGCTTATGTGTTTGTTAATTGAATTGCCCTTGCACTCTCTTGAAAAACCTCCACCCTCTGGTAGCTGTCAAGCCCCAGGAGATACCCATGCTGCTGTTGCTAGTGGAAAAAAAGAGGAAGAAAAATTCAGACCATGAAGATACAGCTCCTCTGAGCTTGCAAGGAAAAAACAGACACACTCTTTTTGAGTGCACACCCTTATTGCTTTCCCCCCAGGATTGTGCTGAGACCAGCAGCTTCTCTATGCTCTGAATTGCTTCCCCTTCCCTCCCTTCTCCACCAGCAAGTGAAAGCAGGAGAAGCCCCACTCTGGGGCTTGACAGCTGCTGGCTGGTTGGAGGACATGGAACTGAACATGCTATGTGCTGATGGAGGTTCTCAGCCCATATCGGCAATCCTGTTGGCCAAGGTAACTACAGCAGGGCAGCTAGTGGCAACAGTGCATGCGGCTTCACAGTGGCAGGGGTCAAATGGCCATGAAGGGGAGAAGCAACAGAAAAAGTTTTCCTGGTCAAGAAAAAGCTGCTCTGCTAAGTCCTTAGCTGTTCTGGAGCTGACAGGGCAGCTTCCTCTGCCAATGGAGACAGCTTTTGCTGCCATTCTCCACAGCACTGCTGCTTCACTTGCTTAAAAAGGTGCCCTATGTTAGCATAGCAAAGGATTACACCAGTGTATGTCACCAAGAGGATTCCAGCCTCTGGTACCAGTCATTTTCATGCTTGGGAGTCACCGTGTTTTGAGTGACATGACAAGGAGAGAGTGCATCAGTGTCCAAGCATTTCTCCATCCGCCCACACTTTCCCTATCCCCAGGTAGGTAATCCCCAGTGGCAACAAAGGGAGCTTTCCAGCAAGGAGGGTGAGTGCCAAAGACTTTGTGTTGCCCAAGAAATGCTGCAATCTTGGCTCCTCAAGAAACAGCATTTCTCAGAGTCCTGTCTGCCATTTCTTCCCATTCTGGCATGGGGACAGGAGAGGACCAGGACCACAACAATGCTTCTGCATGACGTTGTCACAGTCCCACTCCCCTCTCATCCCCACGATTGCGGATTAAATCGTTGATAGGTTTTCCTCATCAATGACATGCAATCATGCCACCATCCCACACTTACCTGTCCTGTGGAAGAACAGGAAGTGTGATGGTGGCACTTCCTGCTCCAGTGCAGCCTGGGAAAGTACCTGGCTGCACTGCAGAAAGAAGTGGCATGTCCATCACGCTTTCTTCCACAGGGAGCCAGTCCCATGTGAAGGGGAGCGCTGCTGTCGCATTCCCTTTCCAGCAGAGCTGCTGCTGGGATCACCACTGGAGCACGAGGGGACAAGGTAGGGTGCGGAAAGAGCCTCAGAGTCCTGTCTGCTGTGAGACACCTCCACCATGCTGTACTTGAGTCACAACCCAGACATTAACAGGGACCTTCTCAAGCTTCACTGTTGCCAGTGAATTTAGCTGCAAGTAGCTGGGGGGAAGTACACCCTCAGCAGCCATGTTTTGTAATAAGCTATCCCTGTTGTAAACCTAGGTGGCTTGGTCTTCAGATAGATTGGTCTCACATGGACAATTCAGACCCATTAGCTTTATCAGAAATCTGTTGCTAGGGCTGGTGGTAAAAAAAAAAACCCTGCCAGAACTGCTTTGTTGATATGGATCAACACAGCTGCCTGGTGCTTTGGACTTTCCTTTAGTACGTGACTGTGAGAATGGTTAGGATGAGCACCTGCACTTCAAAATTAATCCATCAATCATGCTGCATCAGCATTTTGGGGTCTACTGGTTTCCAGCACCAACTGTTCATCTTCCCTGTTGCTGCCACTGCCAAGCAAATTATTAGAGGTGCTAAAGGGGTTGTTGCTAGTGAAGGGCATGATCACAAGATTATTGAACTTCAAAATGCTTTTGAGCTCTGCTGGCAACAAATTCTGGGACCCCTGACTGGGGTATTCCATCCTGAAACACACAGCTTTTACTACTTAATTACAGAGATGTGATTAGAAATGACCCTCTTAAATCAAGGTGGGGAAATCCATTGTTTTCAAAAATAACTCAGGCCACCAATTGAGAAGAAACATGAAATTACCATTATTTGTCCAAACAGGAACACATACACTGCAGAGGCAAGCCATAATGTATAAAATAGTTTATTACTATAATAAATAAAATTAAATTTCGTCTTTACAAATATTATTTGTGCTTGTTTAAAAATGTCAGTAAGGGAATATTTATTAATGTCAGTGACTGTAACTTATCGGAACATTCCAAAACAGGAGATATACACTCTCTCTACTGGCAGCTTCTCAGCTGACCACAAAAATAGTATCTACTTATTCATTTTGTTTTATTCATGCTTGATAAGACAAAGTGACAAATGCAAAGAAATAATCAAAAGAGATAATATTCTGTGAATTCTGGAAAGGATGAAAACAAGTGGAGTAAAGTGCCCAAACAACTGCATTACTGTTCATCCATAAAGTGTCCATGCAGTGGCGGCTGAAGGTTTCAACACGTTTCCAGCCGATGGAAAAATATAGAGTGTATGCAGATACAATAATATAACACATTCATTATGAAAAGTCATATTACTTCATATAGCAGTTCATCCTGATACAAGATTATTGAAACTTTCTCTTGTTCAAATGAAGATTCGTTTCAAAAATTAGTACTCTTAGACCAACAAGGGGAAAATCTTTGCCCTTTGAAAATTCATTCCTTAAAAAACAAGACACAACCCACCCACTCCAACATGGTGGTTTAAATCCAGTTATAGTAACATTGTGGGGTTTCTCATATCAAATAGGTTCAGGGGTCCCGGAAACAGGTTACAGCATCAGGGAAACACACCGCCTTGGTGAGGGGGTAAGAAAAAAGGGGGAGCAGAGGAGTTTTGATTGATACATAAAACGGGAGATTTCAACTCCCTCTGATACAAAAGTGTCTAAGTCTAAGATGATAAAGGGTCTTTAACTGGGGAAGAGGGATAGTCTACAGCAAAACTATTGAGAAGGCAATACGTGGAGGAATAAATTTAAATACCAATGAGTGATTTCTATTAGAGTTAAGAAATCTAACCAAAGTGCATTATATCTTGAGGCAACAACTGTGGTGTGCATGATGCAGAACGTTAGAAAGCGAGTCCATGACAGCATCACAGTTTCAATTTTATGACTTACAGGAAGGGTCTTAAGGCTAAATGTTAAAACGTCTTATTGCAAGAAGCTTTGTTTTGACTTAGCTGGAATCAATCCCTGCCACAACAGTGTGGCTTGGGATGGGGAGAAATCAGATCAAAGATACTGTACTAACGACAGTGTTGCTTATGTAACTCGTATTGAATTCTTGGAAGCCTCTCAGTGAGGCTGACTCACTTTGAAATGCTTATTACTACTTGGAAGTGCAGATGATTGGTTATTGCCTCTGTGCATCGCTCAAAGGCTGCCTTCTTTCACTTGGCATCCAGTGAGAAGTATGCCAAGAAGTCAATAGCCACTGTGCAGTTATGTCAAGCTGGGGAAACATGCCACTGAAGGGTATCCAAAAACAACAGCACCCGAACAGCTTTGCAGAAAGGGCAGCATAATAAGCACCTTGAAGCAACCTATGAATATGAGAAAGAACACTACCCCAGAGGATAAATATCCCTTTTGTTTCCATACCAACTCTTGCACTACAGAAATGCAGTGGACGTTAACAACAAAACCACAGACTGCACCTACATTTTAGGCTATCAGGACGTAGGCATGAGACATGGGAATCAGACATCCCAACAAATAAATAAAATGCCCCATCATTATGCAGCACATAGACTTCCAAGAAAGAGAATGAGGCCATACCATCTTGAAGTTACTAAGGACTTAAGCGGTTCTTGCATCCATTGGTCTATAATGCACATGAAAAGCTATTATCTCCATGACAAATGCCTCTGTTCCACACAGATAAGGGAAGACAGTCAAACACAGATCAGGAAAGAGATTCAAACATTATTTAATTTCCTTCAGTAATCCTCATGAGAGAAATAGCCAGCGACAAAGGTCAGTAGATGCTGATCAGGTTCTGACACTTACAGGTAATTGTTTTATGACTGACTTAGTGGCTGCAACCAGAATCCCTTTCACCCTACATGGTTATAGTGCTATGATTTCCCTTTAACTGATATGGAATCCATGGGTTTGTAGTCTGGAGAGGCACCATCACCCTTTGGCTGAGAATCCCTGAACTGCAGATCCTAGCAGCCCATACAGTGGAACCAAGGTTATTTAAGTGGCATCGTAGTGTTACCAATCTGCAGTATGAAAAGGCCCCAGAAATGACTAGTATTCTTTGCGGCAGCCACTGGACTTCCTTCAGAATGGAAGGGCTCTTGCTCAATGGAATATAACTTGGATTACATTTAAATGTTCTTCTGGGGAATAAGAGTCGTGGGCCTACTAGTTTCTCCAGGTCTTTGCATTGGCAATACTTTTTTCATTCACTGGTTAGAATCCTGTTGTTTACTCCCAATTTGAGCAGACCCACTGAATCAATTGTTCAGTGGTAAGTCATGATGTGAGATAAATCCCATTGGTTCAGTGTGGTGACTCTTGTTGGCAGTGGTATTGGATTGCAGCCATTATATTATCCCCATACAGAAATACAGTTACAAACTGTGGTATGTTTGAGTAGTCCAAGACAAGGTGAAAAGCAAAGAAGCTGTTCTGAAACCTTCTGTTATGATAACAGCAAGGTGGGGAATAATTGTACAAGAACTGACCAATTTGCCAACATAACCTCTTTGGAGTCAGTGGCCATTTCTGCACTAGACTGTTATAGCGCTACTATTTCATTTTCAACATCCTATGGAATCCTGGGGGGTTGCAGTTTTGGGAAGGGCCAGCCAATCCCAGGATTTCATAGGATGTTGAAAGTGGAATAATAGTGCTATAACAGTCTAGTGCAGAAATGGCTAGTGTCATTGCCCACACGATCCTCCTACACTATGACACAACTGTATGTCTTTATAGCAGCTTCCACCTTACACTTCCTAGCATAGAAAGTTCTGAGACAACTAGCTTGGGGGATCATAACTTTTAGCCATAGAAGCACATGAACTGAGCATTTTCACACACATTAAAAACAATGGCCCAGTGTTACATGTAAAAAGACATGTACACCAACCACTGGTCTTGGATGAACCAGAACATCTCCTTCCTTGTTAACAGATGCATCCTTCTGATCTGGGATTCCACTCATGAGGCAAAGATATAATCTGCATTAGCTGTTCTTCCAAAAAGCCTACCTCCATACTTGCATCTGAGTGACTAATGTGGCCATGCTAAACAAGATGCTGTGTGGATTCATGCCACTTGTTTGCTACCATGTGCTGATATTTAATCTCTGTAGACATTAATTTTCCTAATGGTCAAATATGAACTACTTCTTTATACACTGAACAGTGGCAGCTAGCGGCTTCTATACCAGTGGGGTGGTAAATCTGCCATAGGAATTAGCCTGAAGGTTAAAGGAGATGTCCAAAAAGCTAAGATCAAAAAGCTTGCAACTTTAAAGTTTGGACTAAAACGAGGAGTGGATTGCTCACATCACTGACATGGAAGCAACCAGCCACCACAAGACTAAACATTTTCTAATACACATCTGTCACATTTGCACAATACCTCTGGTTGTACTGATATTTCTTTGGTCATACCCTAGCTGCACAATTTCAACCCAATCAAAGTTTGCAGTGAAAATAATACAATCACAGTCCATTTGGAAACATGTTGTTTGTACTGAATAGATTGTCCACTGGGGAAGACTTCTTTTTGTTACCATGATCATAAAGTGAACAATATGCTGTTAATAGGTCAGTAACACTAACTATAGTTCAAACTAATACATACACGTGTGTTGTGTATCTCCACAGTCACATACACTAAGTCAGATGTTAACTGAAAAATCAGTTTTTCCCCCAATGGTTCCACAACAAACTCTACACTGAGTCAAAACAAGGAAACAAAAATCATCGGGATGTTCACAGTAAAGAGCTCTTTCAATTCATTACAGTGAAGTACTGTAGAAGTAGAACATCACCTTCGAAGCTGTTAAACTGGATGTTCTCTGGAAAATCGGGACAGCGCTGTAAACAAAATTTAAAGCAAGAAGGGTGTTTTTAATACAGTACATGTAATCTCAGACAGAAATACACATATTCCAAAGACACAAAGAGCTTTTTAAAATAATTCTTAGAAGTATTTACATCATTTTAGACACTTGCTTTTTAATAAGGCCTGCAATTTAAAAATAAATAAGGATATTTTATGTTAAAACTTCCAAGATTATTTAAAAAGCCGTTCATCACAGTAAAGACCAACTACTGAGCATTTTGCTATTAGGTTGCTCCAGAGGCTGTATGTATGACATGTCATCTCACTGTGTTCAGTATTATTTGGTATTTACAACTATCTTGTTGTTTCTTGTTGTTTTGGCGATCATTTATTTGGTACACATCCCACATTGGATCAAGGAATTGTCATCTGTGACCCTGAATGGCTCTATTCAATGGTGGCAGGTGGTTACAATACCAATGGGGTGGTGAATCTGTTCTGTTTTAGTCATAACTTTAAAGGAGCTATTGAAAGTCCTGAACCTTATCACCAAAATCAGTCTGGTACCTTGGACAGGCCCTGTCAAGTTCTGACTTAAACTCAGAGCAGGCTCACCACCCCACTGGTGTTTGACCACCAGATGCCACTGGCTCCTTTCATGCAAGGTGCCGCTAACCAAAATTTGGGATCCTACCTTCTTCCACACCATAATCCAGCCCAGTTAGAGGACTGTGCCACCTTCTTTTAGCATTTTGAAGAAACTAGAGGATACACGAGCAGGAAAGTCCTTTCTAGACAGCCCACATGTACAGCCCATGACATGAATCAAATGAATTAGGGTAAATCCAGATCCGGTTATATTTAGAACAAAACCCCTGAAAGTAATTACTAATTTAAGTCTCACTGAACTCTAAATATTACTAATTTTGGATCCAACTCCTTGTTCGTTTCTAAGCGTTTATGTCTTCCTGAGATTTTTATCTTGTTTCTGCTCTTCCATGCATTTCCATTAATCCACAACAATGTGTAGCTGTTGGCATCCTGTGTTATAAGCTTCTTCCCTGAATCCCTGAACAAACGAATTAGAGGTCTTTTTACTGACCCTATCAGTGGAAGCATACAGTGTCTCAGAAGGCCAACTTAAAGAAGAGGCAAGCAGATGCCCAAATGGGCCTTAGGCTAGGGCTGTGTAACTTGTAATCTTAAGCCAAATGCTGCCAAATCATGTACAGGGGCTACAGGAGTTCAGCAGGCCTCATACTTTTGCTATATACCTGGAACTACCAAAAATGTGTCACTGTGGGAATAGTAGGTGTAAATTATCTGCAAGCATAAAGAGTAAACCATTTTTGGTTTCTGTGCTTCATTTTGGGTCTACAAAAACCAAAGCTGTGAACAATAATTTGGACCATCTCAAGACACGGTGCTGCCTTATGCAAAAAACAAGATGTCACCCACTCTCTGCTGTACAACCAGACTGATGGATTTTAGTTTCAAAACTGGTGATGGAATAGTGTTCTTTACCACACCAAGTGAGACACAAGGCAGCCTTTGTGATACCTCCAAGTCTTTCCTCCAACACAGCACTGCCAATCCTTATCGCTCTGTATCTGCGTCTTCTAACGGTGGCCTCACTCTGCCTAATGGGAGGGCCAACCCTGATATGAATATAGCACGTCTTGGGAAATTAGCAGGATGGAGGGGAAATGGAATACAATCAGCCCTCCACATTCCCTACAGTTAGGGGCATAGAAAAGTAGAAAAGTAGAAAAGTGGCAAATATCAAAGTGTGTGTGTGTGTGTGAGAGAGAGAGAGAGAAAAGAGGGCCAAAGCATGGTGGGGAGAATGGACACCCAGGGTCCAAACCAGGTCAGGGAAAGGAGAAGGAATGGGGGTGAGTTGGCATGGTGGCCTTATACTTTCTCTCTCGCCCGTCTCTTTCCCAGAGTGTGTGTGAGGGGCACTGGGAGAAACTGGGCTGTGAGCGGTGCCTGCTGGTGAAGGAGGAGGAGGAGGAGGACCAGAGGTGGTGTGATAGATAATGATGCTGTGACTGAGGCACAACTGATTGTGCAGGGGGCCGAGCCAGTGAGTGAGTAAGTCAACCTGCAAACATCCCCTGCACTGGAAGGTCAAACAGAGACTGAGTTGCCCCAGCCAGCTCATGATGGAGAGGGAACTAGCAGTGATGCAAAGGAGCTGCAGCCAGCTGTGCCCATCAGCCCTCAATCACGCAGAAGGCTGAAATGGGTTGCTGAAAGGGAGGCTGCTTGGGCTAGGCTGAGGAAACCATAACAAGCAGCACCTGCTCACAGGGGCTATTTAAGTCTGCTAGCATGGCTGCTCCTTGCTTGCAACAAATTATTAGCAAGCCCTCACAACCTTTGTGTCTCCTGCTCCCTGAAACTCTCTGGATGGATCTCTGCCTCCTGAACCTTTGGACTGGACCTTGACCTGGCTCAGCTTGTGTTTTCCTGGTGTTTGGTATATTTGGACTCCCTAAGTGTTCCTGACCTCCCTCCTCTCTTGCTGGCTGTGGCCCAGCAGGGAGAGATTCCTGACAGGTGGGTTTTTAAAGGGCTGAGAAGGAAGATTCTCCCACAAAACAAGCCACTGAGGAGAAGGTTCCCCCAGAAAAGAAATGCCTGAGGTGGGAGGGCAGAGGTTGGAGAAACTTGCAAATAGTCAAATCCATGAAAATCAGACCTACAAATATGGAGGGCCAACTGTACATCCATGCCTCTATGATGAATATGATGATGGTGATGAACATCAGTGCAAGGGTGTGGGATTTGAACAAACAAACAAACATTACACAGGAAGGCTGCAATCCTCTATGGCTCTGTGTAGAACAGCAGTAGTTCTGCATATGCACTAGGCTAAGCCATCTACCTCTGGATTCATAGTGTAGCCTGTAAAGCCCTCCAGCACACGTCTTGTGGGGAATAGCAGGATCAGAGAAGCATCTGGCTCTATTCCCATCACCAGATGCAAAATGATCCCAGCAGCACTGAGATCCTCCAGAAGGTCCTCTGGAGGTCTCAGCACTGCTGTAATAATTTTTGTCTGGCAACAGACAGATAGCCACACACTTCTCTGATCCTGCCTACTCCCCACAAGGCATAGAATGGCTGTACATGGATGGGACTTTCAGAAGTTTTATGGTAAGTTGGCGTGGGGAGGGAGGATTTTGGGCACCGTAGTGGGGAAAAAGGGAAGTTCAGCCTCCACAGCACTCCACAGCCACTAACAAGATGCCAGCCAGAATTGGGAAAAAATGTGTAAGAAGTAATGGCATTACCTGTAATGGCATTCCACTTGTGAAATAATTTGATGGTACAAATCCTATTTGCATTCCCACTGAATCAATGAGATCAGCAAAACTATTGAGTCACTATTCAACAAGTGGTTCAGTGGATCTACTTCAGTCCAGTAGGATTCTGGCCAATGATTGATAACATTGTTATATTTTTAAGTATAATCTTTATTCATTATTTCTAAGAAGCTCTTCTGAGGAAGATTTTTGGCCATTTTCTAATATAAAATGTATATTGGCTGGAATCCTGTTGAGAACTTGCATCTTCATTAGGTGGACTTACACCCGCAGGAATTCAAATGGGGCAGTTCTGTTATGTCTCGATCAACTAAGGAGCTTTTGTTATATTATCACATGGGGAGACAACAAACATCAGGATCAATGTACAACTGGACCTCAGCAGAAAGAAAAGCCACTCTCAGACTTCACTACGCCTCATGTGCCACCTCATGCTCTGGTCCTATAAGCTGTTATACAGGACTCTACCCCCACTGAAGAAAAAACAATGCAGAAAATGCCCTGTGTAGACCTGAAGCAGTGAATTACACTTTCCCTTGTACAGCACAGCAGTAGTACATGTGGTGGCAGCAGGCACAGCCCTGAAAGAGATATGGCAATAACTTCTTAAACTGCACTGCTGGGCTGCTTATTTACTCAGGACCATAAACAGCAATGTCACCCATCTTCCCTGTTCTTGAGCAAGACTTTTAAAATCATGCGGGGTAGTGTAGGAAACAGTCCAAAACTGTGCTGTGTTTCGTCAGCACTTGTTCATCCTCTTATTGTTAAAAATCACTATTTCACTTTCCCTGACAAGTAGGGGTGGGCAAAGTGTGGTTCATGGGCCACATGTAGCTCCCCTATGCCACTTTGTGGCCGCCAGGGGTCAACATTTTTTGCCCCCAAATGCCCTCTCAAGGGACTGGGGGCATTTTTAGCCATGCTTTTGTCCCCCTGGGTAATTCTAGGCCAAGAAGCCCTTTTTCTAAAAGAGGAAGTGAACAGGAAGTGGTTTCCGGCATTTAGAATCAACTTTGTTTCTGGAAGGGTGCTGTAGGTCTGCAGGCCTGCAAGGGCTCCTAGGAGGCTAATATGGCCCCCTAGCCTTCCACAGTTGCTCACTTCCAATACAGAGCATCACTTTTGTGAGCAGTTTTGCCCTGCTCGCAATCAGAAAGACATTTGAGATTCCTAGCTATTTTCTTCCTTATATTTGGCCCTGATACATATTAACACAAGTCTGAAGAACTAGTAAACTTGCTGCATAATGGAATATAAATCACCAATCATGGCTTGCTAAGGACTTGGAAAAACTATTGTATTGCACTGTATTCTTGCACTCCTAGGAGGTTTACTATACCTTTGTTTATGCCAAAACGTTTGGCTGATAGACACATTTGATTGTGTTAGTTTGCATTAACACCAGCTTGTTTGGTCCAGGTTCTCAAACTCGCCTGTCTTCCAGATTTGAGCTTGGAAGTCAGCTTCTTTGGAGATACACAAATCAGAGCAAGCGATGGCTGCTGACTTCCACATTAACACTCCCAATGCATTGTTTTTCTGCAATCAGCCAGGTATGCTATTAGAGCTGTATGGTACTTAGGGCCTTTCAGTACCATACTGTTATAGTGCTATTATTCCACTTTCAACTTCCTATGGCATTCTGGGGTTTGCAGTTTAGGGAGGGGCATTTAGAATTCTCAGCCAGAGAACTCTTTGGCCTCAGTAAACTACAAACCCCAGAATTCCACAGAATGTTGAAACTGGAATAACAGTGTAGTGGAATAACAGTGTAGTGCAGAAAGGTCCTTTGTATCTTAATATATTGTTATTATCCACAAATAGCTTTCTCCATGGCTAAGATCTTTCTACAACCCTTACTGCCTACTAGGTTGCATTCTGCAATATTCCTTTGCTGTGTTAATCAGTAGCTTTCCTGTCTTCTTTATTGCCTTTTCCTCAGTGACGTACTATTTTTGTCTCTTGCTAACTGCATTCACACATAACACTAAATTAAAATACATAAACATTCGGCTCATGTGCTCTCTTTTCTATTCTCCCATGGAAAAACTCCTAGAAGAAAAATTAAAGCTTTTGTTTCTGCTTTCAGCTGATGACAGCTTGTTGTTATGCTATTTTATGGACAAAATGTGCTAACTGTGGTCTGTTAAACAAGCTAAATTCAAACTGTGATTGTCTTAGCAAACACCATAGCAAAATGACTACATAAACAAAGAATAAGCATAATTAGTCTAACGCTCATTGCTGCTGCAGTGCACAGCAGAAGTTCTTTCATGCATCACTAAAATATAATTTAGAATCAGATGCAACCCAGGCCTATAATGTGCACACAATCATTCTGCAAAGTGTGAGTGAAAAAGGGTTGTGTATGGTGCACACATGTGTCAAGAAAAGAAGCAATTTGCAAATCCTCCAACCATACTGAATAGGAAGCAATAAATGGAGTAGAAATTGCAATGGGTGACTTTTCATTAAAGGCACAATAACTCCTAAAAGCTTTGACAATGCATGACAAGCTACATATCCTGCCATTACCTGGCTACCTTATTCTTATATTGTACCTATTAGCAGCCATGCCTTTCTTCCCACTTTAACACAAGTATAAAAATACATAAATGCAATCAGAAAAAGATATTTTCAGCTTATGCTTTTTAACTTGACTTTTCACCTGGTCTACTACAATATCACAGCAATTTACAAGGCCTGTCACCTAACTGAAGAAATTCTGAATTATCAACTGTGTGATTTTTCACTGGTTAATGGATTAATACATTAAAGGAGATCAATTTTCACACATAATTTTGAAGGAGGAAAAGCCTATATCTTTTGTTTTGAGTTGATGTCTAAGAGTCACATTAAGGCCATTGTAGGAAGAATTCTTTCCTGTATTGGACAGAAAAGACAGTGCTTATCTCTCTCTCTCTCTCTTTTGGAAACACCTGCAATCCAAATCATTGCACTGGCTAGAATCCAAAATGCTCCCTTCATATGGTACTTCTGTGTAAATGAAATGGAGATGCCTTTTTATTACTTCCTTCAGCTACAGTTTCTCTTAACATGTCCTGTGACGTTCCCCAAAGTCTCCTGACTTTCAGAAGAGACTTTCCAGAGAAGCACATAAGAATGAAACTGGAAGAAGAGGGTGTGCCTCCAATATGTAAGCAGAAGTCTATACCGCTGTATCCCATCTACTCAAAACACAGACATCCTGCTTCCCAATAAATTGGGTGGAACCTTTAAAAATATCTTAAAAGTTTTTTTTTAAAAAAAAATACAATCCAATCTGATTAGTCAACCATGCACTGAAGCCCTAGAACTTACAACTCAATGGTAGCTCTAAATGTCATGAAAAAATAAATGAAGTAAACTGGCCCTGGTTTCTGTGTAAGAATTCATGACTGCCTTTGTACAGAAGAAATTAATCTTAAGGAACCAACATTCTCCCATGACTGCAGTGGAGTTACTAACTGCTGGGCTTTATGTGCTGTTCATTATTGAAATCATTTTCTATTTTTGTCCCTAATAATTATGAAGATGAGAGCAAAACCTCTCCCTGGATCCCTGTGGTTTAATAGCAATCAAATTCTTCTACAAAGACCATGGCTAGGATTCAAAGAGCCCTCTTAGGTGCAGGGCTCTTTTACACTTAGCATGGCTTCTCCTTGCAGTTATTCTTCAGCAGCAGCAACTCAGAAGCTGCACTGGCGCGTATTTGCAACACTGCCGCAGTTTGCAGGGGTTATGTGGTAAAGGGCAGCATGAGCTGTAACTTTTGGAAAGAGGAGGATGACTTTGCTAGGGAGCTAAGCACACAATTCTCCAAAATCTATCCCACAATTTGAGAAGGATATTTGCATTGCCAAAGGATAAAGACTACCCCCCTCCCCATGTGTCAGAATCAGATGACTCTTATTTTGCAGTTAGCAGAAGCTGATGGCTCCAACATCAGTGGAGTGACAAATCCACTCAATGGTTTAGTCAAGACCCTAAAGAGCCACTCAAGTTGCTGAACCCTATCTCCCAAATAGGTTCAGCAGCTTGCACAGCTGTTTTAAAGTGTGAACTGAAACCTGGAGTGGACTTACTGCCCCACTGACTGAAATCAGAGCTACCACTGCCTGCAAGTCCATTAATGGCAGCATTATCTGCATCTGTTCTTGTGTGCAAAAGACACTTTTCCAATGTAGGTGCCATTGTAACAGTGGCTCCCTAAAAACCATGGTTGCAAATTAAGAACCAGCCTTGTGATGTCATTTTCTTCTTGACTACATCCTCCCCATGCTGACGCCTCCCCTTTCTGGTTTATGGTCACTCTACTGCTAACTATCTTACATGCTTATTGGGTTTCCCATCTCAATGCAGAATGAAAAACAGGATTTCAAGTGGGTTTGCAAACTCTAACATGCTTTGAGAGGACATGATTAACATAAACTATGTTGGAACAGAAATAATGCTAAATGCAGATATAGCCAAAGAGAAGAACTAGGGGACTTTGTACTGTAGGAAGAAGGGAGTCACATATTTCTAAACATGTTTTCAAATAATGGCTTACTGGTGGTCAGTATTATGTCTTTGCTGATCTAGGTATGTCTAGTAGAATATCCTCCCTGCACAATGGTAGCTGTACAATGTCACTTTAGCTGCTATGACTTGACCCTGCCAAACCCTATGATCCGTAGTGTGGAGAGTACATAAGAATTCTTCACTAAGCAGCTCTCATGCCTGTCTAAAGAGAATTGAAAGTAACTTGATGAACTACAAAATCTAGAATGCCATATGATAATCTCTGGCAATGAAAGTAGTATCAAAGTGTTACAACTACACACCCAAGTGTTATAATACACAGCAGATGAATTTGCTCAAAAATGTTAACCCTTTAATTCATGTGCATCTTTTGGACCTGTTCAAAAATGCAACTGTACCACTGAATTGTGATACTCTTAAATGATAACATAAAGTATGACAGACAGGGAGTTTTGAAGACAACTATATGACTGAACAACTAATTGGCACAAAGACTGTCATGTCAAAAATAATAAGAATAATAAGATTCATGCATACAGTTTTGCGTATTTCTGCCCAAACTGATCATAGCAGCTTAAGATCTTTAATGACAAATGGATTCCTGGGCCATCGTGAACTACGGCACATGACAGTGAAAACTAAGGAGTCATTGTTTCATATATCTAACCATCACTGCTATCAAATGATGGACATAACACTCCTCTTCAAAGGTTGAATACAGCCCATATTGTTAAGGATGTCCTTTCTCCTGCAACAGTTTTAAGATGAATGCACATTTGTACATACAATTTCAATTCAGTAGCTATACTTCAACTAAGCAGCAGTACTACTCTTAAAACAGTAATAGGAAAGTCTGCAATGAATGTCAGTTCAGTGGTTCTCATCTTGATCTCTAGATTTTTGAGACTTCAGTTCCCAGAATTCCTGAGCACTGGCGATACTGGCTAGGATTCCTGGAAACTGATGTACAGAACATCTGGAGGACAAAAGTCTGAGAACCACTGCCTCAGTTCATGGATGTGAACTTAGTTCATGGACTACCATTCTGTGGTATACAGTTCAGAAGGGATCATGCATAACTGACCTATTGATTTATACTTATATATGCATAGTCCAATTTTAAAAGTAGTGCTAGGCTCCAAGTTAGGTATGGGGTTTCTTGTAGAATCACAGATCACTAACGACACAGTCTTTCTCTGTCAAAGAAACTTTATCCTCTTCTTGGTCTGACATTCCTTAGTGCAATAGAATTTTCTACAATGCAAGCACGCTTATTTTCTGTTACTCCTTATGGTGCCCTAGTTAGGTTGCACAAGACAAATATATTTCAAAAGAGAAAATGACACTTCTAAGAATACAAGATAGGGAATAAATTCCACACTATATCTTCAATGAGGTACTGGGGACCATTCCAGTGAGAAAATACACTGGACTGGTCTATGTGCCATAATGCACCATTGGTTTCGATTTACACATATTTCAACATCCTTTGGTGTTCATACTGGTTAAAAGAAATACAAAGGCAAAGCAAACAGTGTGAAAAATGTCAAAACACAAAATACTACAAATACCTAGTTGCTGATAAGAGGCTGTTTTGCTCATCACAAATGCAGATACATGTGTAATGTCTTTGCTTTAAAAGCTCCAGAATTTGTATTAGCTAGGATATTCTGCCTAATAGCTTTGTGTTTATTTGCAGTTAGATAATAACAACAAAGTCTGAGTTCCTTACCAACCAGTAGGAACAACGCTCCCTGTTACGAATCTTATGTGAAATTAAATGCTACACAGTTTTATAGGAATTCCATAAACTGTTGCTCCCCTTTCTGAATTGCCTCATTATCCACCAGGATGTGAAACCACAACATCTCACTTGATCTATAAAGATTAATTAGACACAAAAGATGGAGGGAGAAACTGCTAAAGAAAATCATCAGCAATCCACAAGCAGATTTGGTGATGTAAAGACATGTTGAAAATACAAAACTTCCAAAGAACTCAGTTCATACCTGTCCTAGAACTGTGGACTCTACACATAGGAGTATAGGAACTCCCACTCTCCTGGCACACACCTGGTATGAGGAACACATATGCACAGCCATTCATTTTAAGATTCCGTCCACATAACTGGCCCCCTCAAAAAGGAAGAAACTGTCATACAGACTGGGTCATATGAAAACCTGTTCTGGGTCCAACTAAAGGCCTATTCAGTCAAGCATTCTGCTGATGGATATGGAATGCAGAATGAGTACAACAATACCCTCCCACATGCCTTCCCCTGCAAATGATATTCAGAGGCACCCTGCTTCTGAGATTGGACATGATATATAGCCATCATGACTGCTACCCACTGAAGCCTTCTCCTTCATGATGTTGAACTCTGTGGCTCAGCAGGATTTCAACATGTGTCACCTTGGTCCTAGTCCAGCCCTCCAACCACCATACCACCCTGGCTCTTCTCTTTGCTTATACTACCCTGTGTGAAGTCCTTCTGTCTGATGCAATCTTCAGTGCAGGGGTGTGGGGAATTATTCCATGCAAGAAGGTTCCACAAACCAGCTACATATATGAACTGGGCCTAACATTTGGGCCATAGGTTCCTACGAATGTTTCTTTAAAAAAAAAAAATCACTTTGAGTGGGAAAAGGATGCTGTAATGAAGACGTAGGAAAAACATTATAAACTGTACCCTTGCTGTCAAAAAGAGTTGAGTCAGCTGCCATCTTGACATGAGGTTGCCACTCTTGTTACTGTACCATTTAGAGAGAAGGGACATGGTTAATGGGCTGGCCCCTCAAATATGATGTCCATCAAGAAAGAGTAAATGTTTTGTTTCCTAAAAAAATATCAAGTAGGTGTTAAGATTGTGTTTGTGGGAATATTCAGATCTCGTTCTGTTTTAAAGAACCACCTCAGCTTGCTCCAAAAATGTCTTTTTCTGACTCTGGAGATGGGGGTCTTGATATTTCAAACAACTCCTGTGGTGTCTGGGAGCTTCTTCTAGAGGCTAATATCCTTAGTATCTCAGCAAGCTGTTTTTCTATATTGGTCATTTTTGTGTTTAAAGCTTTGATGTCCTCCTTCAGTTCATGTTTCACTTCCAGCATCGTTGCCTGAAGCGTCTGTTCAGGAATAGGGTAGAATGAGTGCTTGACCTCTGCCAGGACAGGGCTACGGTCCTGAGGACTTCTTGCCTCCCCAACATTGTCCAAGCGCAGGTCACTTTTAGTGATGCCACTGTCACAAGAGTCAGTCTTCTTCAAAGTGGCCTCCCCCGCTGCTTTCGTTCTCTCTGGCAATGTTTCCATGGACTCTGCTTTGGACACTTTGTTCCAGTTCTCTCCCTTCGCGCAGGCATCTTTGAATTTGGCCCAGCCTTTACGCTTTGGATAATCCCCTGCTGCTTTCCCCGCTACATAGTCTGAGGCAGGGGCTTGTAATTTGGCCTGGTCAGACACTCCAGATGTTGAAGCTGACTGATAGGCAATTGGGGTAGCAGGGCTTTCCCTGACTGTTACGATGCTGGCTTTGACCACAGTGCGTGAAGGATGGTCTCCCAGAACGTTGCCCTTTTCCACATCTAGCTCATCTCTACCTCTCTCAGCAGCTAACCGAGCCTCCTTCTGCTGCCTAAATCTTTGAAAAAGTCGACGGACGGGATGGTCTGGTGGCAGGACTAAAGGGGCCTCGTTCTTCCTTTTCATCCTCTCTTCCTCTTCTCGTTTGACATCACTGATCTTCCGGAAGACAATCTGTAGAGAAGGAAAAATCACACAAAAGGTTACAAATCCAGAGGGAACAAGGATAACTATTCCTCTTATCTTAAGTGGTGTCTTGGGTACTACTCAATCAACCACGATTGCATGGTCTCAGATGGCTAAAAATTGGCACAAAATAAATTTTTGTATTAGTCAGAACTGTCACACTTTTCACATGTATAAAACTAGAGTTGAAATACTTTTTTGAAGTACAACTTCCAGAATTCTTCAACCAACACAAATTCCAAAAGTGTAACATTTCTAAGCTCTGTGGTATTATGACACAATCACTATGAAAAACTGTAGTTCTTTTTGGATGTTTTGTCAGCTCTTCTTTCCCTTCCTACATGAACTTACAATCAATGTCAGGCTTCTGGGGAGAAGTGAAAATGTACAGATTTAAATACACATTTTAAAAGTCTATTTACCATCAGCTTCCTGAGGCTGATCGTTCAGGTGGAAATACACAAATTGCAGGAAGTCTCCAGGAACCACTTTCCCCCTTTGTCCTCACCTCACTTCACCTGGGGCAAACTGTGTTCAAAATGTAAAAGTAGTTCACACTCAATTCAGTGGGAGGGGAGCAGAGGAGGGGGCAGAATCTTGTCCTTCCCAGTCCATTCAAGGAAAAGCTGTAGCTGCCCTCTGATTGTGAGTTCTAACTGCTGTAGTCACTCCTAGTTTGTGAGTTCTTCTGCATTAATAACTTTTGCCATCTTGGCCACAATGGCCAAAATGGCTACACATTTCTCAGTTTTCATCTGTGAAATGTTGGAGAGTATAGGCATCTGAATAGTATACCAAACTCTCGTTGTTGTTGTTGTTGTTGTTGTTGTTGTATCATCATCATTATCATTATCATTATCATTATCATCATCATTATTATTATTATTATTTCTCACCAGCCTCTCCTCATGGATTGAGGTAGGGGACAAAAATAGATTAACATATAACATATATCAGTTAAAAACAGAACATCAACTAAAACCAATAGTTAAAAGGCATCATATCAACTTAAAAGAATAATACAAATACCTAATAAAAATAGTCAATACATATTTAAAATTCATTGTCAAAATTTATAATTTAAAATCATCTGGATAGCCCTGCTGGGAGAGACTGCTATTTAATGCTGTTTTAAATACGGACAGTGTATTTAGCTATCGAATCTGTTCCAACTGGTCATTCCACAGTCTAGGGGTGGCTGAAGAAAAAGTCCTCTGGGTGACCGTTGCTAGTCTAGCCTGAGTGTGCAGGGAGAATTATACAGGAGGAGGTGAACCTGGACCCAAACTACATATGACTTTAAAGGTAACAAACAAACAACACTTTGTACTTTGCCCAGAAACTAATTGGTAGCCAGTGGAGTGACTTTAATATAAATGTAATATGCTCACTCTTAGATGTATCACTAACCAATCTGGCTGCCGTGTTTTGAATCAACTAAAGTTTCTGAACTTGGTACAGAGGTAGCCCAATGCACAGCACATTGCAGAAGTCTAGCCTTGAGGTTACCAGCACGTGCACTCCCATCTTTAGGTGCTCCAGCTCTAGGAGGGGTGCAGCTGGCGTATCAGCTGAAGCTGATAGTAAGTACTCCTGGCCATTGCATCTTTCTGAGTTGTCATTTGGAGCAACAGATCCAAAAGAACTCCCAGGCTGAGAAGACAGTCTTTCAGGGGGAGTATAACCCCATCCAGGACTGGTTGACACACGTCCAAACCCAGGTTAGAAGGCTTGACTGTAAACACCTCTGACTCATCTGGATTCATCTACAATTTGTTCTTCTTCATCCAGCCCATTACTTCCTCCAGGCATTCATTCAGAGGAGACATACTATTTTTAGCTGAAGTTGTTTTTGAAGGCATGGGGAAATATATTTGGTGGTCATCAGCATACTGATAGCACCTGTCCATGCCTCTGGATGATCTCTCCTAGCAGTTTCATGTAGATGTTGCACAACACTGGGGATAGAATGGCACCTTGTGGTATGCTTCAGGCATTCCAGAATGATACCATGATCCAAAAGCACCATCAAGGACACTCTCCACTTGTCAGTGCTCAGGTGAAGACCATCTACTAGGACATATCCTGTTCTGTATCCTGTTCTGAAGCCAATTTGAAGTGGGTCAAGATAATTTGTATCATTCAAGACTTCCAGGAGTTTGGAGACAAGCGTCCTCTCAATCACCTTGCCCAAAAAAGGAAAATTTGATACTGGTCTATAGTTGTTTAAGTCCAGAGGGCTCAAAAAGGGCTTTTCTAGAAATGGTCGTAACACTGTTTCTTTTGAACAAGAGCACTGGGAAGCAAAACTTCCTTCCTGAGAGATGCATTAATAAATATCGTGATTGAGATCTAATTGCATCTTCTCCCTTGACCACCAGCCAAGAAAGTCAGGGATCAAGAGGACAGGTTGTTTTCTTTACTTGCCCCAGCAGCTTCTCCACATCAGTGGTACTTACCAACTGAAAGTGAACCAGTACAATCTTACTCGCAGAGTCATTGGACACCACATTGTCAACTTCTGCTACAATGATGGCATCGAAGTGAGCTCTTATCTGAGACATCTTATCTGAGATATTTTATCCATTTGAGCACCAGTGGCTCAAATGGGAAACATCTGACTTCCACTTCAGACCAGCACTATGCATGCGCTTCTTCATCAGTCCTGGGCCTAAATCTCTTCTTATTTATTTATTGAATTTATATCCTGCCTTTCCCCTGAGATGGAATTCTTAGTTATGATTAAAGAAGAACCACTTACTCAACTGGATTTATTTTAAGTATTGATTAATAATCCAACAATTGATTTGATGATCTAATCTAGTTGGGACTAACCAATAGGATTTTATCCCAGGTCTCATAGGGATAGGATTCACAGGTGACTGACTCCCATCTAGCTGCTTAATTCAGATGCTTTGCTACCAATCTAGATGGATTGCACCCATCCTCTCCCTGTGGTTTGAGTCTGTATTATAGCAGTACCATTTTCAAACATTGATGATGATGGTCACTTGGACTGCACAATTACTTCCCATGTGCGTGGTGTACCTGACACTGATATGGGAAGTAATCATACATTCTGAGGTCAATCAAAGTAGCTGATTGGCAGTTGAACATGCTACTGCTCCAATGAGAAGCACTGGGAAGCAAGGTTTCAGAGAGGAGGGGCTCTCATTTCTGTGAACCTCAAGTCTCAGGCTGTATTAGGCAGCTGGTATTCAACAACCCGAATTTCATTATAGCCATGGGCTCATTGCCCTTCTTATCTACTCCTGTGGTTAGAGCACTGGTCTGGGACTGGGAGATCCACACTCTGGACCTGACTGAGCTATGAAACTCCCTCAGCTTGATAAACCTCACACAGGACGAAGTAGAGAAGACGAGAACCATGCATGACACCCTGCACTCACTGGAAACACAGCAGGGTATAAATGTAACAAATAATATAAATAATAAAACCTCCATTTTTCCTAGTCGACCTATAGGATGAATTATTCATCTTCCTTTCAAAACAGCATTACTTCTTGACAGAAGTGATTATGGCTACAACATCTAATTCAAAAATCTAAGCTAAGTTTAAATCTTAAGCTAAAATCTTTTGTTTACCTGCTTGTTGCTGCTGTAGCTGACACTCAGCTGACACCCATAGTTAACAAGTAACAATGCCAGCCCCTACTAATCACCAAATTAAAACCTATCCCTGCCTCGGTGACCTAATGAGGTCATGATGACTCATTCTCTGTAGCATTGTCTATGAAAGTGAATACCAGAATCCCAGTAGGAAATATCTCTCTCATTATAAATGTTAATTAAACAAACAAACAGGCTAAACAAACAAAGATATATCCCCTAGATGTCAGAAGCATCTCTATTAAGGTAGTCATAGCAAAATAATAAGATTTTATGCTTCCCCCAATGATACTAAATCTACTTTATATTCTTCTCAACACTGGGCAAGCACACAAACAAATAGCCTTGTTAATTTCTACTCTTTAGGGAAGTTACAGAGTTGGCAGTCTGAGAATAATTCAAGAGCTACCAAATGAGGAATTAGAGACATTTCATGTTTACTTACTGTCTTTTCACATACCAACCAGAACACCAGACATAAAAAATAACAGTGTAAGATACAGCAAAGGTTCTGTTGGGGTGCTACAGGATGACTTTGTGGGGTTGACTCTGCATGAACAATTGGCATTAGGCCACTTCCATTTTTACCAGCACTCAAAAAGGGTAAAATCCACACCTTCAGTCTAATTTAAACAGGTCTCTAGAAACTGACTGTCATCTTAGAATCATAGAGTTGGATGAGACCACAGAGGCCATCCAGTCCAATCCCGTGCCATGGAGGAACACACATCCAAGCATTCCCAACAGATGGCCATTCAGCCTCTGCTTAAAAACCTCCAAAGAAGGAGAATCCACCACACTCCATTGATGCAGCATATTCCACTGCCAGACAGCTCTGACCGTCAGGAAGTTCTTCCCGAGGTTCAGGTGGAATCTTCTTTCCTGCAGCTTGAACCCATTGCTCCTTGTCCTAGTCTCTGGAACAGCAGAAAACAAGCCCGCTCCCTCCTTGACATGACATCCCTTCAAATATTTAAACACGGCTATCATGTCCCCTTTTAACCTTCTCTTCTGCAGACTAAACATACCCAGTTCCCTAAGCCATTCCTCATAGGGCATGGCTTCTAGACTCTTTCCCATTTTGGTCGCCCTCCTCTGGACACTTCCAGCTTGTCGACATCCTTCTTGAACTGAGGTGCCCAGAATTGGACAAGTATTCCAAATGAGGTCTGACCAAAGCAGGACAGAGTGGTGCCATTACCTCCCTCGATCTAGACACCATACTCCTTTTGATGCAACCAAGAATCGCACTGGCTTTCTTGGCTGCTGTATCACACTGCTGACTCATGTTCAGCTTGTGATCTACCAAGACTCCTAGATCCCTTTCACACGTACTGCTATCTTGTTATAGTTAAAGCTGGAATTCTCTATCACAACAACTTTACACAGTCACTACATAGCCAAGGCACTAAGAAACCCTACTGGTGAATTGCAAAGGTGGACATCAGAGCAAGAGTGTCCTGATGTGCATCGATAGCCTTTAGCTCGTGTCCCAATGCGCGTTGGTCCCAACATGCATCTGTTCCAATGCGCATAGGCTGATTGTCTATCAGTCTCATTGTGCTTCAGTCAGTTCATTGGCTTCTCAGCATTGTTGCATTGTGGCAAGCCTTTGCTGAATATGGATGTTATGGAACTGTTCAATTCTATTTCCCCCAGATGAAACTCCACTTACAAAGACACAAGTGGTCATTATGACTAAATTCCAGCTAGGGACAGCCCTAGTATTAGGTATAGTGACATAACACCCCAGCCATTTCTGTCAGTGCTCAGCCGACAAAAGCTGGGGAGCAGCGGTGGTAGCTGATTATCTTCTCTTGGAAGATAAAGCTGTCTGTTACATACACCTTGTCCTGCACAGGGCTTTTCTGGGCTACCGTTTCCAGAATGCCCCAGCCACCATGGATGTAGGCATTTGGAGGCATGGCAGTCCAAAAAAAAAGGGCCATTTCCAAGCTTTCGTCCGTAACCCTCAAACTAGCCTGCTGTAGGGATGAAAATTCTTGATTTTTCCCAAATTGTGAGAGATGTCAAGCCAAAGATATCAGTATTTCTTTTTGTAGTGTCAAAACATTCAGGATTTCGTTTTTTTTCCTCTCTCTCACAAAGAATGGAAAACTCACCACAACTTTTAAAAACTGCACATTTTCAAGAAACTCACACAGTTTCACTAAGAAGTGCGCAAGAAGCGCACAGCCATAGGTCTGCTTCTGGCCATGATTGTTTTATTTTGCACAATTTTTTGAGAAAGAGGAACAAGACAGCAGAAGAATCGATGGATTAGATACCAGGGATTAATAAACAAAAGTGTATTGCATACTGGAATTTTGGGACTAGGATTTTAGTCTTGCTGGATAGAAGCATGGCATGCAATAAAAATCACTATCAGCTCCAACATCTTAGACCCATGAATAGCATTAGAGACAGCAATAATATACCCTTTGGATATTAAAATATTCATATTTCAAATTATAATTTAGTGTAGGTGGTAACCAGCAAAGTTTGCTTCTGATATGCATCTGTTTCACAATCTACATAGGGATGGTGGTTGGAAGAGGTTTATGGATGTGGAATATGATCTGGAATTAGATACATATCACTATATATATTAAGTACCAGGACTGGCCATTACAGAACTACAGTTACCTGGTGTAGGTTCTAATAAATAAATATACCTTTAAATATTTTCATGTGTAGCATTTGCTTTTTAAAAAAACCACAAGTCTTATAAGCTTCTGTCCAGGGCCCAGTGCTATTCAACATCTTTTTCAATTACTTGGGCAAGGGAATAGAGGGCATTATTATCAAATTTGCAGATGACACCAAATTAGGAAGGGTAGCTGAGAACAGAATCAGAATTCAAAATGACCTTAATAGATTAGTGTAGGTGGTAACCAGCAAAGTTTGCTTCTGACATGAGACAAAGCTAAAAAAAAAAAAAATTCAACAGGGAGAAATGTATAGTACTATGGTTGCGCAGAAAAAATGAAATGCACAGATATAGGATGGGTGACACCTGGCTTGATCACAGTACATGTGAAAAGAATGTAGGAATCTTAGTAGACCACAAGCTGAACGTGAGTCAACAGTATGATGTGGCAGCTAAAACAGCTGGTCCGGAAACCATGGCCTATGAGGAACAGCTTAGGGAGCTGGATATATTTAGCCTAGAGAAGAGATGGTTAAGAGAGGACATGATAGCTATGTTTAAACATTTGAAGGGATATCATATGGAATATGGGGCAAGCTTGTTTTCTGCTGCCCCAGAGACTAGGACAAGGAGCAATGGATTCAAACTACAGGAAAAGAGATTCCATTTAAACATTAGGAAGAACTTCCAGATGGTAAGAACCGTTCAACAGTGGAATACACTGCCTCAGAGAGTGATGGAGTCTCCTTCTTTGGAGGTTTCTAAACAGAGGCTGGATGGCAATCTGCTGGGAATGTTTTCAACGGGTATTCCTGCATTGCAGGAAGGTACATTTGACAGTCTTTGTGGCCTCTTCCACCTCTATTATTCTAAATCATTGTAAGTTATGTCATTAGCACACAGAGATGGAAAAATATTTGCAAATATTTGGAAAAAGGTTGAACATGTGTTTTTTGACTGTTGAGAAGCCCTGATGAGAATCCTGGACTGATGAGAATCTCTGCAGCCCAGGACTTACTCTGCAAACACTCTTTGGAAAAACAGCAGGAAGAATATTGAATGAAGTTAATCACTGCAATTCCTTTGAAAATGAAAATAGAGAAGAATTGCATCCCAATTAGCACATCAGAATATGACTGAAACTCCAGGCTCTTCTGTAAGAAAAAGAGGGCAGCATACGTGAGCAGAACACCTTCAGATGATTGAGAGTATGGGATGTTTTATGAATTTATATTGCTAATTAAAGGGTAACATGCTAATTAAAGACTGATGAATAAGTATATGAAACTGTGCAATCTTACACATCTTTACTAAGATGTTCCATTTCACTGATTCTCAACTTAAATGTTCAAGCTGAAAGACTCCAAAAAACATCCTGGACTTTGAGTCTACCATTAGCTTTCTTAAAAGGTTGGGTTTAAGTGTTTTTAGGAATACTGTAAATGTTTCTTAAAAACTTGCTGTTTTCATATACGAAAAAGAATACAAATACATAATCAGACACAGAAGAAATGACAAGAAATGAACAAAGAAAGTAATTTTCACTTCAGCTTTTATGATTAAATTTTTGCTTTGGATGCCTGATGCAAAACAAATCCATCTTAGGTTTTGTACTACATTATCCTGTGCACGCGTGACAATACACAAGAGATCAGAAACAGTGCAAAGAAATATGAATAAGAAATTAGACACATTCACAAATAGATAAAAGTTGGGGAATGTTACAGGTATATAAACTGCAAATGTTTTTCTTAATCAGTAATTGCTGTTTTGCCCTTGCTTCAATACATTTGCAAATGTGTGAGCTCTTTATTCTGATTTCTTTATTCTGCCAGTAAATTGCTATTCTTAAGGACCACAATTGTTAGTTGACACACTGTTTAGGCAGTGTGTATATATGATCATCCTATGCTGTGGTTAGCTCCAGCTTCTACACTATCTAGCCCATCAGTGGAAAGATGGTAGATCTAAGTTCCCCATCCGTCTGTTCACATCAACTGATGCAGAGAGTCTATGCTACCTCCCATGTAACATGTATCCAACTGGTAACCAGTATTATCCACACAGAATTATAGCAAATGATAGAAAAATGAGCCATCTGCCTTTATTTGCATTGCCTTTTCTTTGATCCTTCTACCTGGAAATGCTAGGAATTGAACAGAGGATCTTCCGCATGCAAAAGCAAGTTCTCTGCTGCTGAGCTATGTATCATAAAGCAATGCATAACTGGTAAGACTAGAAATAATTCAATCAATTTCTATCTAGCATGCAGGAGTCCAGATGAAATCTGTTTTTGCAAGGTATGAGAGAGGCAGCAATGCTCCATGTACATCAACTTGAAACCATCCTAAATATCCTAAAAATCCATCTCCCTACCCACCACCAAGGGCCACACTCAAAGAACCTCTTAGACAGCACACCTGATTGTACAATGAGTTACAAGCACCTTTAAGACTAACTTAAACTGAGAGAAAAGGGTTGGAAGCATAAACTGTCATAGACTTAAGTCTACTTCATCAGTCTACATCATAAGTTTACATTAGATCCCTCTGATGATGTAGACTGAAGTCGATGAAAACTAATACTATCAAATTCTTTCTCTCAGTTGATCTCAAAGGTGCTACAAGAACCCTTTGCATACTGATCCAGACTAACATGGCTATTTCTTTGATTTCTATCATCAAAATGGAAGCTGCACAACCCAAACAAAATAATACCCTTGCAGAACTGCCAGCATACTGCAACTACCTGTGTAATTGCATTTATGCCAGCCTAAAGCTACAACAGGATTCCACTTGCTATCTCAACACCATTTATACATTTATAAAGGCTGAGATCAGCACTGGGGACATACATCTGGCATGTAGCTGCATCTTCTGTGCTACCCTTCCAGCTCCCCACAGCCACTTCAGCATCACTGGAAAGAGATGGGAACAGCAGAGGCATACCAGCTGTTTTTCCCACAGCTGGACACACTACAACAGACAGTTCCTTCCTTTGAAATATAGCCTATAGCACCTGGAATTCGTTGATGGTCTCCCATACAAATACTAAGCAGGGCTTACCCTGCTTAGCTTCCAAGATCAGGTGGGATCTGATGGCTTTAGAGTCAGCAATGCTAGGTCCCTTTCCTCCTATTTTTATTCGGCTAGACCTTTGGTATTTAATGCAAATTGCTGTTGAAGAGCAAATGTCATTTCCTTTTCTGTTCTAATTGCTATGTTTTTCATTGTGCTTTAATCTGTGTTTTTGTTTGGATCTTGTTACTATTAGCTGTCTGAGGCACAATTTTTTGACTGAAAGGCACACTTTAGACTTTTCTCTTAGGAAAAAAAACCCCTCCAATCCCAGAGTTATTTTCCAAGTGATATGATAATCATTTTGGGATGTGCTACCATCTCTTTTATATTTAGATGAACAGAATACTCTATATATTTCAGAGGAATGCATGCAACAAACAGCATGTCCAAAAAGTTCTCCCCATCTATGTTAGTGTTATTGGAAAAGAGAACTTATGGCACACCCAAAGCTCCATTATGCTCACTGTCCTAGAACGCCATTCCAATAATTCCTCTGCATTTTTATTACTCTATTTAAAATTGCACCATGAGCAAACAAGTTGACTGGAAAAAAAAATTAAACATATCTGCCAAAAGACAAATTAACTGTCATAATCATTGTTGCAATTCGATGGATAGAACCATGAAAAATAGATGTTCCTGTCATAGATGTGTCCTCTTCTGTCACTCTTGTGTCTAGGAGGCTTCTCTTCATTATTACCAAAAGACATAAAATAATAGGATTGGATAGGAGTGCAGGAGCAATTTAATCCATCCCTTTGCTATGAAAGGATACATAACTAAAATACTCCCAAAAGATGGCCATCCAACCTCTGTTTAAAGATCTCTAAAGAAGAGTCTGCCATTGTGTAATGCAGTCGACGGTCAGAAAGTTCTTCCTTATGTTTACACGGAATCTTTTTCTCTTGTAATTTGAGCATGTTCAATTGGTGATAGTTTTTAGAGTCCGTGTTGTGGTAAGACCTTTACGAAGCCAAACAAAAGATCCAAAATACATCACATTAGCTGTTGAAGTTTCTTCATCAAGGAAGAAAAATCATGGAATCTACACTTTGAACTGGTATAAAAGAAGAGTCTGTGTAACATTAAAAGGTTAGCCTCCCCTGAGATGCCAGCCAAGACCTGTTTTGGATGTCCATCTCAATCTCCCTGTCTCCTCATCTCCTCCCTCTCCACCTCTCACCAAGAACAATACTGATGCCCAGTCTCTTTGCTTTTTTTGCATTTGTGGCAGGCTGTCTCTTATAAAGAGACCAGGGAAAGATGTCTGAAGAAACGAATGTTTGAGTGAAGACGGGTTCTGACAAAGTTGCATCTCTTTGGGAAAGATGTAATTTGGAAGAATGATTATTTATATTTTTTGGGTGTGGAAGATTGCCATCTTTTGTCTGGGCATGTACACAGCACCAGAAGGTGAAAAGCAGATACAGAAAAGATTACAAGGAGAAAATGGCTGGAAGGAAAATGCTAAGCAGCCCCTCCTCATTCTGTTTCCTTTTGCGAAAGAAAATGCTAAGCAGCCCCTCCTCATTCTGTTTCCTTTTGCGAAAGAAAATGCTGAAGAAAAAAGGATGCGCACAGTTTCATTTAATGTGAAATTTGGCCCACACAGACCAATTAGTGTAAAAACCACGAAACACAGAAGCAAAATTACGAATGGAGTACAGGAAGCTCCCCTGGCACAAGTACTCAGAGATTGTTTTCCAGATTTTTGTGACAGAAAAACCACAATCCCATAGGCACAATCATGTGGATTATGGCTTCTTGCTTCTCCACGATGAAGCTTTCTCAATTTACATAGGGAAAACATCATAAACCTCCGCAGGTTTGAATGAGAAGCTGTGAGCTAACATTTTCCATAGAAGCTCAGATTGTGGGGTAGGGGTGTGGACAGCCTTCAGAGCCCTACTTGTTAGCAACAACTTTGTAAAATTCTCAAGGCTCAACCTGTCAAGAACAGCCTGGTGGAGGTTTTATGTTATGTTTATGCTATGTTACTGTTATGAGCTCATTAACAGTTACATCTCTCTCAGTCTAATATGGTCTGCTAAGGACATCTCAGTTACGGATACACAATTGCAGCATATTGGGGCAGGGCAAAGATTTTAGACAATGTTTCCAATAACTGGTGTGTCTGCATGTGTGCATGCATGCTTATACAGTTATCATCTATCCAATTTTATTAGGTGATCTGTGACTTACTGTGAAAGTCTGCCCTTGATGAAGTGGGCTGCAGTACACAAATGCTTATGCCAAAAAATAAAACATGGTATCCGTCAAGGTAACACAAGACTCTTTGTTTTTGCTGCTACAGATTAACACAACTAACTCCCCACCCAAGAAGTCTGTGAATGTAGACACACATGAGCTTTTGACAGACAAACACACACAAACACTGTACATGTATATGTATAATTCATAATTTACATTATTGTCCCTGCCCCAGCTTTTTACTTTTGTACTCCTTCTGACCCACACCTGTGGGTTTCGAACAGCTTTCTCCAAAAGCCCAAAATATCTGGACTTCTGTCTCTTGCATTTTATTACAGATTTTTATTGTGGCTACAGATGGCAGATGTGAACAACAGCACAATTCATAGCCTTCAAATTAAAATGTTTCAGGCAGGTAAGTACAAGGGCTCATAGGCTCAGTTGCATTAGCTCCACCCTGTCAAAAACAAAACAAAACAAAAATCCCCACTACACATTTATTCCTCCATGGGGATATCATTTAGTTTGCATCCACGCTCTGACACAATCTCCTGGCACAAGTACCACATTGTAGTCAAAGACTGAAGCCATTAGAAGGTCAGAAATAGCTGCACCGTATGTATTATTTATACCTTTCACTTTAAAGTCTGTATTATGCGCTGCCTCTAACCCAGCAGCCTCGTCAAGCGGCAAGCACATAATGGACTGTGGGAGAGGTAGCCTGGAGCAAGAGCTATTTAACACCTCAGAACTCTTGGTCCCTTAGGAGGCAAACAAAGAAAGATGTGGGTGAGCAAAAGAATGATTACCTGATGCACTTTAAGACTAGTCTGGCTGAGAAAGTGGCATCAATCTGAGATAATTTTAAGTTCATTGACTCATTTCTTTGTGCACTGTTGTTTCGTTCTGTGTTCTCTACTCCTCTTTAACTGAAGCCAGCAATTTCCAAAATGCTTGCCACGAAATCAGAAAGGACTGTAGCTCAACAGCAGAGCAGAAGTGCATTCAAAGGTCCCCATTTCAATCCTCTGAGCTCCACAGTTAGATAGGTAAGGTAGCAGGTGAAATCCAAGGCCGTTACCTGAGATTCAGAAGAGCTGTTTCCAGTTGGCATAGTGGTGGTTAGTAGTTTCCATGTCAATGGGGTGGTGAAGCTTTTAGCCTGGATTTTAAAAGAACTGTCCATGGTGCTGACCGCATCCAACACTACCAGGATAGTGTTCAATACCTTGGACAGGTCCTTTAAAGTTTAGAATAAAATCCAGGGCAGAATGATTGCTCCACAGACATGGAAGCCACCAGCCACCACACAGTTAGAGTAGGCAATACTGAGAAATGGTCTCAACTTGAATTTAGCTCAATATAAGACCCATACAGTTATGCTCCTGAATCCATGAAAGCTCAATCTGGTCAGGGCAACAGGATTGAACATTTTGGCCTGATCCCCTACATCTCCATGCAGGTAGACTCTCATCTGCTTACTCCAATTTGCTGTACTGAAAAGAAAAGGCCTGACACAGGATTCTGTTTGTGTTCATTTCATCCTTGATCATACAGAGTGTTTGCTCTTAGTCAAAAGAACATGAGTAGACCTGGGTGCTCAATGAACACATCCAGGCCTTGGTGCTCAGTGAGGCAAAGTTGGGGAGTGGGCAAGTATGGATCACTATGGACTAAGATAGTCCATCCATTGGATACTATCGACGGAGACACAACAAGCATGGCCTTTACACAGCCTTGTCACTATGGGCACTTTGACTCCTCATGAATGTGGAAAAATATATGTAAAGGGTTTTTCCTATTCCTTCAAACTTATATTTGTTTTACCTGGGTCTTCATCAACCTGGAATTTTTAAAAAGATGGTATGAAAATACATATGCATATTTGTTCACATAGATTCAATCTGACCTAGTAATCACATTTTGTGTGATCACTTCCTCCAAATATGGTGTATTCTAGAAATTTATTTTTTAATAAGATATGCACATTTTTGTATGCAACCTTCCCAAATATCCATAATCTGTACACATTTTTTGACTGGAGAAATGCACTGTGAAATTCAGTACACGGCCAATATTGAAGTATAATTGTGGTGTGGTGGGTACATTGGTTAACAAGGTATGAATTAGTTAAATTTGTTTTATAATGTGAACTGAATGAGTTTGTCCTCATCCCTACTTAAAACAAAAGAGTTCCCAGGTAATAAAACCTGTCTTCCAGAGCATTTTTTCTAAATCTACTATGCCATTCCAAAGTGCTTTCCCATGCACAGTAGTTTAAAGTGCACAAAAGCTGCCAATAACCTGAGAAGAATGCTCATGGTAAAAGAACTCTTTTTATACTATCCATCTGTTTTGATGGCCAAAGTGAATTCACTTTGCGTCGACTGAACATGCTTTATTAACATTCTTCCGGCTTGAGATCTTGAAACAGCTCCCCATTTGGTTGATGAATTCTGAACTTTGTCCCGAGGCTGCGGGTAAATGTACCAAGATTATTTAAATTAGGGTCAAGGCACTTAATTACACCCCTGGACCAGGTCAATGGCTGAACTAGAACAGCTATGATATTAACTGAATTTTTTTTTTAAAAAAAGAACTCTTATGTCTGTAGAGATGTTGATAAGAGGATATGAATGTTGCCCCTGATTCCTAAATATTTGGAGGTAACATTTATTGTACATGCTACTCTTGCTACTCTTGCCAGATATTCCTGCCTTCAGTTTTACCTGTACTGATGTGAAGCAGTGCTACTCAGAGTGGTGGTCCATGGATCAGTGCCTAGTATCTAGTCCCTGGAGGATTTCCAGAAAAAAAAGAAATAGTTATGGTCAATGGGCAAAACTATAGCTGGTCCCTGGCACAACGGGAAAAAAAAACTATTGGCCCCCTACACCAGGAAGCTTAGGAAACACTAATGTGAAGACCTTCAGGAATAATAACATCAGAAATGGCAGGTTGATGGTAAAAAGAAAGAAACATTCCCAGATTTGGAAATTGCTGGGACATTTAAGAACTGAGTTCAGATTCTCTTGCTCTGAATTCCACCTTCACTTGTATTGATTTACGGCATTTTTCTGTTAGTTTCCCTTTCATTCTCCCTCATTTTGTGGCCAGTGGCAGTGGGAGAATAAATGGTAGCTTAAGCTAAAGTCAGGAATTCTTATCTCTTCCTCCATTATTTCTGTGAATTCTAGGAGGTGTCATTTTAAAATTCCTCCTGGCTCTGAAAAGAAGGAATATGAAAACTGCAGTTCCCACAAGTAAAGTATGTGTTGTTCTAACAGTTTCTCGCTCAATAATGAACATTTTGATCATGCCTGGATACCTCTGTGAAGACCTATGCTGGTTCTTCCTTCTGATTCTTCCTTAATGTTCACATGCAGTCCAAGGGATAAATATGTTCAAGGGTTCAACATAAACTGAAGCTGAATCCTGATAAGACTGTGGACTAGTGGTTCCTTCGGGTCTGAGAGTTGTCCTGGATGGGGCTACCCTTCGCCTAAAGGAGCAGGCGCATCTGGGAGTTCTCCTAGATCCACCTGTTGTCACTGGAGGACCAGATGGACTCTGTAGCTCAGAATGCTTGAGGCCAGCTTCAACCGGTCCAGCAGTTACCGCCTTTCCTGGACAGGGATAACTTAGCCACAGTGATCCAGACACTGGTAACTTCCTGACTGGACTACTGCCATGCACTCTACACGGGGCTGCCCTTGAAGATGACTTCTAAACTGCAGCTAGTACAAAATGTAGCAGCTAGATTATTCACTGGGATTCCATTCAGATACCATATGCTACCAGTTCTGAAGAAACTGCACTGGGTGCTAATATGCTTCTGATCTGTGCTGGTGACAATATTTAAAACCTTAAACAGCTTGGGACCTCAATACTTGAGGGAGCACATCTCTCTCTCTCTCTCTCTCTATATATATATATATATATACCTGCCCCAAACTGAGGTCCATCGGAGGGACCTCCTCTGTGTCTCATCTATAGGGACAATTCATTGTGGAAGGAAATGGGAGAGGACCTTCTCTGCAGTGGCATCCCAGTTGTGTAATGCCCTCCCCTTGGAGGCCTGATTGGCGGCAACACTGGTATCATTTGGATGCCAAACCAAAAAGTGCCTTTTTTAAAATTAAAGCCTTTGAGCCAAATTGATTTTACCCAGGCCGTACATATGCTATGGTTACACTGTTTTAAATTGTCTGAGCTGGTTTTGAATTGTCTGTTTTTTAACTGATAAACTATTTAATATATTTTTAATTTTTTAAAATCATTATTATTATGTTTTGTTTTATATTAATTTTATTGTAGACCACTCTGAGATCTTTGGATACAGGGTGGGATACAAATATTTAAACAAACAAACAAGCTTTGAGGTTCAAGGGACAGGATATGCTTCTCTTGCTTATTGTGGAACATGCTAATTTGTTGTTGTTAGTTGACTCATCATATATATATGCATTTACTCAGATGTAAGCCTCACTAAGTTCAAAAGGGTCAACCCTATTTCTGGACAGATGTATAGAGAGTTGCATTCTAAACACCTGTAAATGAATTTTGCAATCAAAGAGTGTTGGAAATGCAATTGATAACATTAAAGAATCAGTAAAATAGTATAATTCCACTGTCAATTTCTACTCATCAGGATTATATAGGTCTTGGCAGCCGTTGTGCCAGGTTAACTTCCTTTTAAGTACACATTTGTATCACTTCATGATTTTATGTTCCATTTTGATGTTTCTTCCTATCTTTATTTTATATCCTATTTATGATTAATGAATGCGCTACCCAGAGGGCATTTAAGAAGATAATCTAAAACTTGCACATGTTCTTTTCTAATGTTACCTTGCCAGTTTTTTTCCTTCACAGTACTTACGTATTTCAGTCCTTTAAAAAAATTCTCCAGCTGTAAGACAGAAATATATATATTGTGGCTTGTGAAATGAATAGATCTTTGAAAAATGATGGCACAATTGGAACAGCAATGTTCCTACTTCCAACTTTTCTTTTACTGTGGTCAATGACACAAATCAAATGAGCAGCAGGAACAGAAACAACAAGCAGCCAGAAATAATGGTGGATGCAGAAATCTTTCGTATCTAACGTATCTAAATATTATGTGTACGTGTATATGTTTGAGCACTGTCCTGCAGTTAAATACTGCAGCAGTACAAGAGAAAAAGAACTATTCATTTGAAATAGAGTGCTGGAGGTGAGCTCTAGGGACACCATGAACTATCAAAAAGACAAATAAATTGGTCTTACAGCAAATAAAGCTTGAACCCTCCACAGAAGCTAAAATGTCTAAATTGAGGCTATTTTATTTTGGACATATCATGCGACAATATAACTGATTAGGAATCACAATGCTCAGAAAAGTGGAAGACAGTAGGAAAAGAAAAAGACCACACTACCAGTGGATACTCTCAGTTAAGGAAGTCACAGCCCTGAGTTTGAACAGGGCTGTTAATAACAGGGTGTCTTGGAGAGTTACCATAAATTGAAGCTGTCTCGACGACAATTAACAACAACAGAAAGAAGTGCTGGTAGCTTCCATATCACAGATTTAGTGAATCTGCTCTGGTTCCAAGGGGCTTCTTCCAAGGGGCTACTTCCAAGAGGCTGAGCCTTATCTTAAAGTAGGTTCAGCACCCTGGATAGCTGCTTTTAAAGCTGAAATAAACCAAGAGCAGATTTAGAACACTATTGATATGATTTCCTCTAGCCAACTATGTTAGTTCCAGAAAGAAAAGACTCCAATTTAAGGTGTTATGTCCTCCATGCTGGTTAAACACTTTGCTTAATGAATTCCTAAACCATTTTAAATTAATGAATTCTGCTTCCCCTCTTCTGCATTTTACATGACTTGTCATGCTAAATCATGACACTGGCAGCTGTTTTGCTTAGCTGCTAGTGAGAAATTCTCAGAAGAAATATTTTGGAGCAACTAGAACAAATCCCCCAGACAGCAGCACAGCAAAATACCACTGATGACCCCCAAATATCTATGTTATTCCCTCTTTAGGCATAGCAGAGACACCAAGATTCTGCAGCCTGCCTGAAGCCCACTTTATTTGTTTAGTTCTCCCTCATCAAGAAAATACTATCTACAGAGGCTTGTTGTGTAATGTTAAGGGTCAACAACCCTTTCAGGGCTATTTCGAGAGTATCTGAACACAGTATGAATGTAAGAGCCTTCCATTTAATCTCTGACATTACATACAACTGTACTTCATTCTTCCGCCCCAAAATGTAGGGCAGCATGCATATGATGATTGCATTTGACTATTGCAACAACTCTGTGAAGTTGATTAGGTTAAGCTATAGGGATGGTTCAGCACTATCCAGCACCAATCTCTTCCTAGTTGAGCTAGGAACTGAGGTATGTCTATCCAAATCCAACTCTTTCTACAGTTTTCCTTCTGCTTGGTTTAGATATCTGTTTGCCACATATCCTTAAAGTGAGACAAGAGAAAGGCCTTATGCCATTAGGTAGAGACGGCATTAGTGAGAGCAGAATCACATGTTTGATATCACTCATCTATCAGAAATTCAGCAAAGCAAGAGGTGAGTGAAAACTGTGAAGAGTATTTTCTTGTGGATTGTAGTAACACATACAAGCAGGTAGAAACTTGCAGAAGGAGAAAGGTTGGGTTGGTATGGAGGCAGTTTCCCCTCCTTGCTACAAGCAGACTGAAAAGCTAGGCTGAAACTGAATGGGTCATTCCTGTGAGAAGAATATATAGTTACAGAAGCTACTGCAAACTCAAAATGCTCATGGGGGGCATTTTGAAAATTATTATTTTTTCTAAGTGATGGCTACAAGGGGTGGAGGCCATGTGGAAGAAGAAAGAACAAATGAAGGAACGTGAAGTAAGGCTATGCAAGAGAAGCTGGCCCACAACACTTCAGAGCCTGTAGCAAAGGACAAAACAGCATCCCAGCTGACATGCCAGTTGAATCTTACTATAGCACTGGCAAAGGAATGATGTCACCAGCTTCAAATTAGTTGTTTAAGGGGGCTCAGCACAGGTTGTATGGCATTAAAAGTTCTGTTCCAAGGCAGAGAGACTTGGAAGAACAGCCAGAAGGCTGCTTCTCCTTACCATTTGCCACTTGAGCATCTTACAGGGTCAGTCTTAAACTCCTAACTAAGCCAATAAATCAGCAGACAGGAGGAAGCAGTGGTGGCTGCTGACTTCCCTGTCACCAGAGGAGCAATTCTTCCCCAGGTTTTAATCCACACTTAAAAGGATAAATCCAATGGACTGATCCATATCTCCAAAACCGCTCAAAAATTCTGACTAAAACCCAGAATGGATTCACCACCCCATTTCTCTACAGACATGGAGGCCCCAAGCTGCCCTTGGGAGGGTGAGAAACTGGAAACCATGTGAAAGGCCCATAGTACATGGAAAAGCTGTGAAGCCAGGCTAGATCTGGGGACATAAGCTTATTGCATGTAGCACCAGGTAAGAATTCCATAGGATGCCAACTTTATGGGTAGTGAGCTAAACTTTCAAAATTGCTCAAGTTTCCTTGCAATTTGTAAAATAGTACTTCCCGCTATCATGATCACCTTTTAAAATATGCACAGGTCACACGTTCTGGGACCCTAATCCATCCTTCATTAAAAGAAAAAATCACAGTACTATTATTTTGTACTATTTACAGAAAATTGACCTGAACACAGGAAAAGGAATCACAAAAACTCCATTTACCACTATCCACTAATCTAGCATCTGCCAAGATATGTCAGGCTTCTGCTTGCACTGAATACAAAGGGAATTGATATTTCCTTCTAAAATGGCTGAGAACTCTGGTATTTAAAAAATAATAAAGGTGTGCATCATAAGCATAATGGGATACAGTGATGCATCAAGTGATAAAGTGGCAAAACTATTAACCTTCAAAACTCAAAATTGAAGTTCTCCCCCAGTACTCTCTCTGATTTGCAATAATCATGTTTTGTGGAACTTTTAAAATACACACACCAGTGGAAGATCTCAAGCTTCAGTCTGTTTTTAAAAAGAAGAAAAAAAGGGGCCCACTGGCATGTTTAAGACTAATCATGCCTCTGAAGAAGTGGACTGTTGCATGCCAAATACTATGCCAAAGAAATTGGTGAGTTTTAAAGGTGATACAATATTCCTGTTTCCTTTCTTGTTTATGCTTTCACACATATGGCTTAAATTGCTTTCTAGCCCTTCCTATCCAAAAGACTTTTTCTATCAAAAACTGGGACCAGTTCAACAAAGAAGCCAAGGCTTTCTAGCAAAAAATGAACTAAATTATTTATCTAATATATATCACATTCTCCTTAGGTCACCTCCAGTGAGTTTCAGAACTGAGAAGCAGCACAGGTTCATGCACTGGTGGCTGCTGAGATGGTTCACAAAATGACATTAGTGGCAGTGAAATGACAGAGCAGGCAAAGTCCCTCCCACCCTCACCTTTCTGTACTAGGAGGTTGCAGCCAGTGCTGTCCAGCTGCATGGTTCATGACTGAATTATCTGTGCCACAGTGATCATACAAAGGGCAACCCTACGCTTGCCTAATGCAAGTTGCAGCACCCCACCTCTATTCCTCTTTCTCCCTCCTGATGCAGAAAGACCCCTGTCTATTACTACAGGAGAGTAAGCAGGGGTCACAACATGCCTGTGAAATCCAACCCAACAGTCTAACCATTATGTCAGGCTGTTAAAGATGTAGCTGCTTACTTTATGAGAACAAGAAGAACTTTTGTGTCATCTTAAAGATTAAGAATGCACAGGTTTTCTTAGTAAAGTGTAGGCTGGCATCCAGCTAGTGACATGTGAAAATGTAACTTTTTAGTTACCCCTGTGTATTGAACTTTTTTTTTTCTGTTTCAGACAAACAAATTCACTTTCCCCCTTGTGCAGTAACTGCAACCACTGCAGGATTCACTTTCCTCCTCCCTACCTCCTTTATTGGTTACTTAGCACCCAGTGGAGAGTGGAGGGGCACTAGAGAAACTTCTATGACTGAATGACAAAGGCATCCTCTGGGACTTTCAGAGAATGCCAAAAAAGTTCTGAAGGACGCGTTTGTTGTTCTGCACTAGACTACAGGCACAAAGCCAGATGCTCCTTCAGTGCTCCCCCATTCTCCATTGGCCACTAAATGGCAGTGGAGAGGGGCCCAGTTGAATGAATGGAAGTCCTGCAGCAGGGGAAAGGAGACATGTATTATTGTTCCATCATGGCAGAAAGAACTTTGGATGCAAGACCTCAGCCGTTAGCTTTCCTGAACTCTAGCACACACTTCATCAGATGATTTGTGGCTCACCATTAAGTCATTAAGGTGCCACAAGGCCACTTGCTGCATTCCCAGCAACAGACTAACACAGCATGACAATTACAAACCCAATGCTATATGGAACATATTTTGAAGACTCGTATCCAACGCGACCTTTCTGCTAATACAAATAACATTGCAGTTGTGGATGTCTCATTTCTGACTATGCACAAAGGGGCATTCCAACACTGTTGTCAAATGTGCAACCATAACATGCATAGGAAACACAAAAACAAGTGCACTACTTGTGAACTGTAAAACCACAAACCACTCTGCTAGTACACTGTTTTCCTTTGCCAAAGCTACATTGGATTGAAACTATGATTAGAAATTATAGAGGGGAACCAACAAAATTATATTTCTTTCCTCCTTTCTGATTCACATGTGCACATTATATTGTCTTTCCTCTAGCTTTTTCATAGAATCATAGAGTTGGAAGACAGCACAAGGGTCATCAAGTCAAAGCCCCTGCCATGCAGGAATACGCAATCAAAGCGTTCCCAACAGATGACCATCCAGCCTCTGTTTAAGAACATCCAAAGAAGGAGGGTGCACCATACTCTGAGGCAGCATATACCTCTGTCATATAGCTCTTACCATCAGGAAGTTCTTCCTAATGTTTAGATGGAATCTCTTTTCCTGAAGTTTGAAACCATTGCTCTGTATCCTAGTCTCTGGAGCAGCAGAAAATAGTCTTGCTCCAGCTTCAACATGACATCCCTTCAAATATTTAAACATAGCTATCATGTTGCCTCATGATTCATGTGAAAGGACATTTTTTAAAAAAAAGATATTAAAACACTGTTAGGAGGAGGAGAATTTCTTTTATATTGTGTAATAACTGCTTTTTAAAAAATAACCGTGCTAGATCTAGGAATAAAAATCTAAAACGACATACTCACTAACAAGGTGTAAAGGCATCAAGAGAATGCTCTTTCTGGATGGAATCAGCTGTGTCCAGCTAATGATACTGTTAGCCACAGACAAAAGTTTTAGCCCATAATCATTAGCTCATATAGGCATACTCTTGATAAAATAAATGAGACAAAAAAAAAGTTTTTTTGAGCATCTCTCTTTATAAAAGCTACCCCAAAATTAATGAAGGTAAACAAAAAAAGTCTACTAGCTGAAAGTTTCTTCACAACATATTATTTTAGAGAAAGAATAAATGCTATCCCACATCATTTTGAAAAGAGTAAATTTTTTAAAAATCTCTTCATTATTATATTTCACAAAAAATGTATGTTTGCTGGCAATTAAAAGATGTTGTGCTGCACCTGGAACAAACAACATGTTGTATAATCATACATTTTACATATAGCTGGCTTGTCAAAACAGATACTATGACCAGATATATATATATATTTATGACTGAAATTCTGTGCTCACTCAACACAGAATACAGTAGAACTTAGCTTTTTGTAAACATACCTACATAGAATGGCATGTGGCTTAATTTCCTCCCTACAGCCACTTTCTGCATGGTACAATATTATGGCTGAGGACACTCATTAGTTATAAAGCAGCAAAATTCTGCCCCCTCCTTTTCTCTCCTCCCTGCTGAGTTGAGTGCAAACTACATTTGCACTTTGAACTCAATCTGCAGTCAGTGAAGTCAGCTGAGGAAAAAGGGGAAAAGTGGGAAAAGGAGAGAGAAATTGGAACATTTTGAAAACAGTTGAAAAGCTGGGACAACAGAGGATTAATTGGGACTGCCCCTGCAAGATTGGGACAGTTGGAAGGCACATACTTCATACAAGTCCATAGTTGATATGGGTTATGGGTCCTGTTCCTTGCTACAGCCACACACCCCAATGAAACTACTAAAATGGGATTTGTGAAGTAGGTCGGGGGTATAAAGTATAAATCAAATCAGAAGTAAGCCCCACTGAGTTAAATGGGGCTTACACTCAGATAAACAAGTATAAAACTGTAAGCCTACAGTTCCAAATGATGAATGGTAAGTACACTGGCCGTGGAAACTAAAGGAAAGCAAAACTGTGCTTCATTCCTTCAGTTTTTCCTAGCAACCTCTGTAACAATAGGGAAGTGTAAAGATCCTTCTGGAAAGTAGATGGATTAAGGACTGACCAATCGAATTCCACTTTCCTAAATTTTCACTCAGAAATGTTTCTGCAGTGACCCCTGATTTTTTTTAAAAAAAAATTCTTCATGAAAACTCACATTTCAGTATGTATTTAAATAATATTTTAAGAATACTTTGTATCAAAATACGCGTGTATGTGTGTATCTTTTCTTTCAAGCCGAGGATGTCATCAGAACATTTGGGACGTGGAAAAACTGGCAGGTAAGTAAGAACCAGTTTACATATCTGCCAATAAAACATTTGAGGAGAAGTAGCAGTCTGGTCACATGGAGAGCACGTGAAAACTCTCCTTGCAATCTGAAATAATGAAAAAAATAGGGTCCCTGATTGCATTAAGAAGGCACTGTCTTTTTCAAACTGCTGCTCTCCAACAAAGAGAGCAATGATGGATCAGACAGGGCTAGTCTGTGCCCCCTCCTCATGTGTTCAGGTTATCCCTATCTTGAACATTTGCCTAATATTATAGTTCCACATTGCAGCTGTCTCATATACCCAACTGGCAACTATACAATCTGAGCAACCCATGCAAGTTCCTCCTCACACATGTCAAGGCTCTGATGTGGAACCCTGATCATGTAGTAGCAGATTTCCAGCGGCGATCATACTAAAGTTTGGATTAAATTACTTTTTGATCCTCTTTTGCAGCAATATCACACATCCCATTGGGGGGGGGGGGGAATGAACAAACGTTCCAGACAATCTTTCGGTTTGACTTCTTTCTTATGTCAGCGCCAAAATTAAAACTGGAATTGCAATTGCTCATGGTAAGCAAATTAATAACAGAGCAGTGTTTTTTGAAAATCCACATGTCATTTTTAGATACTCTCAGCCTTGCATTACAATCTTTTTTTTTTCATAATGGATTTCCTCTTTTACTTTCCTGAAGATTTTTTTTCTTTTAATTTGCCTCAGAGATATTTTTCCCTTAGGATTCTTGAGCCTGTGTTCCATCATTATTCAGTTTGGCCACTTCTCTCTGGCTCTTATTTTCTAGACAAATGTAATCAATCAATAAAATAATTCTTACACTGACCTATAACAAATACTTTATTTTACACTTAAACTATATATTACAAACCTATCCTATTTCACGGAAACTGGTTTCACTGAGTCAAAGTGAAGTCTCAACAGATTTTAAAACTTCTGAAATGAAAAAAAAAAAAAAATGACCCTCAAACAATTTAGGAAACACTTGACATTTTCAAATTATTCTCTGGGTAGACCATAAAGACATTAGGTCATGATGACTAAGTCAAGTCTTTTATTTAAATAAGACTACTCTAAGTATGACTAAGTCTGTATTCAACATAATGAATAGGAAAAATTCCTACAAACATATTGCTCCTATAAATTTTTGCCATGACGTCTTATAATATCATTTTATCAAGCAGATGCCAACTCAACCACTTATCTCTCTACTGGAAACTGAATGCTCAAAATTCCCTAGGATCCAGCACTTTGAAAATTAAAAATAGATAAATAAAATGAAGATGGTTCCTGAGAACTGTGGGAATTATATTGTGCTGTGCATGTCAATAACATTTTAACAATCTTCCCATTTTTTCTACAACTTCTTTAGAAATGACAACAGTAATAATAAGGAACAGCAGAGCTCAACATTTCTGATTTTCAAATCTGTTCACCTTCAAAAGTACAAGCTTCCATTCCAGACAAAAACAATCTGTATGAAAATATTTAGGATGAAGTTTTAGTGTCCCTGGGTTATGATGTTCTTTGGACCTTCTGCTCTCTAAGGGCAGAGAGATATACTCAGTTGGAGCCCATTCACACTACGCAATTATAGCTCCATGATTCTACTTTAACTGCCATGATTCCACCCTATGCAGTCCTGAGATTTGCAGCCAAGGGAGGAATGGGAATTCTTAGTCAGAGAGCTTTAGTTCCTCACCAGACTACAAGCCTCAGGATTCTATGGGACGTAGCCATGGTATTTAAAGAGGAATCATATCGCTGTATACGTGTAGTGTGAAAAGGCCCTTGGAGAGGGTGATCTTGCTTTCAAGACCTCCTGCTTGAGGCTGAAGAAATGTCCGTTGCTGGTGCTCCTCTGATCTAAGAGAGGGTAAAATGACATTTGCCACAGGGAGAGGGAACTGCTCGTGGGGCTTTCTGGGGCATCTGCTATAATAACACTTTGTGAGGAAGGCTTCATGGTAATGTGACCCATTTCCTGTACAGGAAATTCGTTTCACCAAGTGTTAATAAACAGATCACAAAAACAATCAGTTCCTTTGCCTGGGTTTCCCCCTTTATTTCCATTATGTGATTGCCCTGCCCACAAACAGATTTTTAGGTAGGACTGGGCTGAACAAAGCAACGAACAACAAAGCCAAAAAATCAAAACACAAAGTGAAAACAATTAACCCATACAAAAATTCATCAAACAGCAGAAGGCAAATCAGGAATAAGAAACCACACAAGAAGCAAAGAAGCAAAAACAGAAAACCATACAAAAAACAAGAGCGGAAAAACAGAAGACTAAGAGAAGAACCCCATTAAATTCTTCAGACTTCTTCAACGCCCAAAGTCCTTGGGAAAAAGCACAGCTTTAGCCTTCCATCAAGAAGCTGGCAAAGGGGCAGCAGAGCAAAACTAAATTTCTACAGCAGCCCATGATGTCACAGTTTGTCTTAACTGGCAGCTTTGGGAAATGGAAATCTGACAGTTTCTTGCAGAATGTGCCCAGGTGGCTATCAATTTGAACTTCAAATGACTTCAAAGAGCTGACAGCTGCCTCCATTAGGACTAATGCATCAGTGGCACAATTAGAAGAGAGAACTTGCAATTCCTTTAAAAAACACACACACACACAATCCAAACCATCTTTTAAAACAGAAGTGATTTCAGCACCACTTTTGTGCACTTCCACTTCATAAAAAACAGGACCCCATGCTGATGAATGAACATGCAAACGTTTAACAGAGGAGAAATTTTCCAGGTTTAATACCTTAATGCACAAAAGGGTTGAAAACAATTTACCAATCCTCAGAACATTCTTTGTCTATTCTAATGACAAGCAGTACTAATGAACTGTGAAGAGAAACACAAAGGCCAATGAAGGGGATTCCACAGGAAGACAGACCCTGTAGCAGAAAGAAGCATACATATGAATAAGGGGTTTTAACATATGAAGTGCTAAGACCAGCTAGAAATATTCCCCAGGTGGGCAGTGCGTGTGTGTGTGTGTGTGTGTGTGTGTGTGTGTCTGCTTGTTTTGTGATTTCCTAGATTCTTTCATTGAAGTGTTCCATAACACCTGTTGAAACGTCAGCAACATCCAACAACATCACTATTGGACTCTACAAGCTATTATGCACACCATGGGAACCTGGAAGTTTCATTTCATTTTCCGTCCCTTCCGTCCGTCCGTCCGTCCGTCCTTCCTTCCTTCTTTCCTTTCCTTTCCTTTCCTTTCCTTTCCTTTCCTTTCCTTTCCTTTCCTTTCCTTTCCTTTCCTTTCCTTTCCTTTTTACTAGACTGTTTCTATGGCACATGAATGAGGCACTACAAAAGGTTTACAGTTTGTCTCTAAAAATGGCATTTACCCATTAGGCTTCTGAATGCACTGTCTACATGTTTAAAAGGTTTTTTTTTTTTAACAGCTGCTGAGAAGATAGCAGCAGAGGTGATGGGGAGCCCTAGAAGGATGCTCAAAAATAGCCAGAGAGCTGTATTTTGGCCTTCTGGTCCTTTCAATGAGCCATAGGTTGCCCAAGCCCCATACTTGGGGTTAAGGGACAACATTAAGCAATATCTTTCCCCTCTCTGAGGGAACAATCTGATTTGCCCCAATGGCATTTGTTTGTTCGTTTGTTTATTGTATATCCTGCCTTTCTCTCAACAACAGGAAATAAAAGTATAAATATAAAATTAAAAAATTAAAGAAATTATAGAGTTAAAAACATTTAAAAATATAAATACATTAAAAAACTATATACACAATTTTCCACTGATCTAAAGAATTTCTATCTTTGTAGTATTTTCACCACGATAACACAGAGGACTGGACTGTCTTATGGACAATGACAGACTTATATCCAGTTTAGAATTAAAATTTGTTATAAATAGGCACACAATCATGACTAGGGTAGAAGCAAAGAAATCAAACTGTCTCCACAAGACTGATCTGATCTGTGAGAGTGGCAATTCAAATCTCAGCTCAGCCGTGAACTTATTAGGTGGTCTGACGCAAGCCATTATCTCTCTTATTAGGGGGACAATAATACTGGCCTACTTTCCTGTTCTAAGGATTACTGTAATTATGTATGCGAAACTGTTTTGAATCGTGAAAATAAAATTACATTGATGTTAGGTATTATTATATGAACATAGTTACTGTAAAAATAAATCCAAATGCAGTCATGATTATATACTTAACTGCTAAATTTAGCAAATATTTACCTCAGCATAACACTGACAAATCTACTGAAATTCCAAAAGCTATACATCCTGCGGCCTGTTCTTTACAACAGAAGTTTATGCAAGAGTCTCTCCCAGCTTGATCATTTCAATTTGGCATTTAGTATCTATGGCCTTGGCCATGGAAGCCCACCTTGTGTGTATCACGCACTGTTAACCCGGAAAAGCCTGTGATGGGTCAGTCTTAGGGTCACCATGAGTCAGAAATGAACTGAAAGCACACAACAACAACAATAGCAACAACAACAGCCCAGACCAAAGATAACGATGATAATGACGGTGAAGATGATGCAACCAGCAAGCCCATTCAAAGCTAAATCGGATCAGGGTAGACACATTGTCCATCTAGCTCAGGTTGGGCAACTGTGAAGAGTAGGGGGTCACATTAGCCCTTTAGGAGACCTTGAAAAGCTGCACTCCCCACTGCCTCTGCCCCCCCCCAAAAAAGTATTTTTTCCTGTCAAATCCCATAAGATTTCCAGGGAGCATGTTTTGGGGCTTTCTTGTGCCCCAGAGAACATTTTGAGGAGAGAAAACAACCCTTTAAAAGTTTTGCAAAATTTCTTTTTGATCCAGAGGGGTCCAAGCGGCTCAAAATGTGGTGGATATGCCATTCATACCTCTAGAGATAATTTATGACCATTTTGGAGCAAAAAAAATTTACAGTTTGTTTTTTTTACTCATGTGGGGCTCTAGGGGCCATAAAATGGTCCTGGAGGTCTGCATGCAGCCTGTGGGCTGTACTTTGCCTATCCCAGATATCGTCTGTAGTGCCCTGACTATGTAAGAGAACTGCCCAGAAGGCTTGGCACATACTGAAGGACTTGAAGCATTTGAGGAAAGGCAATGCTTTGACTTTTGGGTAGGAACATCTTGGGTCTGTATTGTCTTCTAAGGCCATTTCCACACCGGGCTTCTGAAATGGTGCAGAGCGACCTCTCACGGAGGTCTTCTGCACCGTAGAGTGGACTGGCGTGGACTACTTTTTGTAGTTCCACACCAGAATCCACTCAGGAGCGGCCGGAACCAGCCGTGCTGCGTGTTTTTTAAAAAACTCTTTTGAGAGGTTTTTAAAAAGCACGGAGCGCGCAGCCCCGTGCCACTCCATCGCCCAGCTCTGACACGGATTTGCAGGTGCGCACAAGTGCGTGCCTGCAGATCTGCCGGGGGCGGGCTTCCAGCTGGCGAGCTTCTCCGGTTGGTGGAGAGCCTCCACCAACCGGAAGCCGCCATTTGGGACGCCGGAGGACTGCGGAGCAGCGAGCTCACGCTGCTCCGCGGGGCGACGGACTTACCCGGCTTCAGGTAAGCTCCGTTTTGGGGCGTTTTTGCCCGTTTCCCCCGCCCCCACATGTGGAAAGGGCCTAAGACAGTGCTTCTTAATTGATCTGATATAGGGGAACAGAAGCTATGTTTTTGCAGTATACCAGAGACCGGTATCATACGTGTTCCCATTGACAACAATTGCTTTTTCTTTTCTGCAGTTCTCCAGGGACTACTAGCTGATGGCTCATGACCAGCATGGACCACCATTTTGAATAGTATTGTTGTAAGATTCCAAGGTAATCCTAGGCTTATATGGCTGTACCCATGTCCAAGGGACAACTGTCTGGTTAAGTTGCCTATTCTCCTTTTCAAAGTCAAAGGACTGCTTTGTGTTTCAGTAGCCAATATCATAATAAAGGATTGTTGAGTTAGAAGATATCTGGTATGTACTCTTGTTCCTCACATTCAAACTACCTCAGGATTATCTATTATAGCTAGCAGTAGCTCTTCAGGGTCTAAAGCAGGTAGTACCCTGCAGTCAAGCCAGGAGTGAGGCCATTTCCGCACTACATTGGTATAGTGCTATTATTCCACTTACAACATCCTATGGAATCCTGGGGTTTGCAGTTTAGGGGAGGCATTTAGAGTTCTCAGCCAGAGAGCTCTTTGGCCTCAGGAAACTACAAACTCCAGAACACCACAGGTTGTTCAAAGTGGAATAATAGCACTATAACAGTGTAGTGCAGAAACAACCTTACTTTCTAGGTTGGACAACTGTTCAGTGGTTGCACTCTATTTTTTTATTTGTTTTTATTCAGCTTTATGAGTTAAAATACAGAGAAAATATGAATGTTCAAAGCAGCTACATCTGTATATCCAATTTAATTGTTTGCAGCTCAACATATTTTGTATTTCATTGAATTTATTAATTTCAGTAACTAATATTAAATCTAACACCAATTAACAGTTGGAGTTTGGAGGTTTTCAGTATTCTATGTGGTGGGCCTTCAGGACCCTTGCTTTGCCTTTTTAAAGAAGGAAGCCTGAGTGACCACTAATATCTAGCCTTTAGTGGTGGTTTCTGCTCAAGAGAGCATTGCTTCTTTCTGATGGGAGGAAAACTTCCAGAGGTTAGTGTTGGGTGGGGTCAGAAGGAAATATGTTCCTAAACTCCTATAGGAACTCACTGCTAAAATTCAGTCAAGAGACCACACTGCTGGAGAATTGGAGGGCCTCTTGAGACCCATAGGTCTTACTATTCTCATTTCAGGTGCAATGAGAAGACTTTCTCATCACCTATAACTTGATGCTTTCAAATGGACTTTTCTAGAATTGAAAACGGAGCCTTTCAAATGCTTTGCCATTGAGTGCTAGTGTCCCCCAAAATTTGTTTGTGCTTTGCCTCTCCCAGAAAGGATTTTTAGATAAAATGCTAATAGAGACGTTAATTGCAAACTATAATGCTTGGCCATTTCCGCACTAGACTGTTACAGTGCTATTATTCCACTTTCAACATCCTGTGGAATTCTGCGGTTTGCAGTTCATTGAGGCCAAAGAGCTCTCTGACTCAGGATTCTAAAGGCCCTTCCCTAAACTGAAAACCCCAGGATTCCATAGGATGTTGAAGGTGGAATATCATCACTATAACAGTTTAGAGCAGAAATGGCTTTTGCTTATCCAATTTACATCATCATTAGAAACAACACAGTCTTGACTGCATTATATAACCAATCTTTGTTTGGTTGTGGAAATCACAGTCCTGAGTGCACAAAGAAATCACACTATATCATGAGAGGATTTTAATTAAAAACAAAACCAAATATGTATTAGCCAGGTAGCCTCACAAATCCCATCAAATACCTAGAATAAGGATGTGAAAGGTCATACCTTCACCTGCTAGTTTCATTAAAATATATAATCACAAATCAACTATGACACTGAAAAACTTCTATTACACACCATGTCATGCTCTAGAAATTAACATACATGACTTCTCTATTTTTAAAACACGAGAAAAACATAAGAACTGGCTTAATGCTGATATCTTGGAAGAAGAAATTAAAATAACTACTGAGAATGTTAAAAAAATGCAAATCCCCTGCCACAGATAGTATCGCAGGAGATTTTCACAAAATATTTGGTGACTTTCTAATATCCTACATTAATTTTTTTTTTCAGTACCATCCTAGGTGGCATGCAACTAGAGTACTCATAATCCCTAAAACAGAAAGGGAGAATAAGAGAGTTACCAACTATAAACCAACACCGTTATTCAAAGCAGAACTAATGGTAACAATACTTTTTAAAAGGCTCAGTACATTTACACCACAGACTATTCACCTAGATCACGTATTTGCATCCCAAACAATTATTTGATGCTGTTCACAGTACACTGAATATTATTTATCACTGCAATCAGAAGGGGGGAAAAAGCTACAATGCTCTCTTTGGCTATTCTAAAAGCTATTGGTAATCTAAGATGGCCTTATCTAGTCCAGTTTCTACGAAAATCAGATTAGGATGAGAAATTTATCACTGCTATCAAATGTATTTATCAAAACTCACTGGCTTATATATACACTAACAAAACAGACTCATCACCAATACCCCAAAGAAGAGGGACATGACAGGGATACTCTCTGTCTCTCCTACTTTTTGCCATCTCCATTGAGCCATTGGCAAAGTCTATTAGAAAACAATCAATACAGACCAAGGTTCCTTAACCAGGGTTCCCTGGAATTCATTGTTCCTTTTCATACGCACACATCTAGCTTGCAGGTAGGAAGAGGAAGGAAGGAATTGTCTTTCCAGAGTCCTGCTGTGTTTCATGTACCTGCAATATTTCTGCACCAGGAAACCATTTTGAATATTAGCCATCAATCACCTTAACAACAAGAAGATATGGCCAGGAAAGGCGAGCTAGGGTATAACAGCAGGCACAAGGCTTCAGCATCTGAATTCCCACTAGGCTCAGGCAAAAGCAAACCACGTAATTTTCATTGTTACAGTAATAGTTTTGAAACAGAATGCTGGAGAACATGTGTGTACACTATCTTAAAAAAAACCACACCCAATAATCTAAGTTCAAGAGCTGGGCCTGGATAAAACAAAAATAAAGATAACCCTTCATGAGAAAGAGGAGGTCCCTGTTTTAAGAATTTCCACACTTGCCAGTGTAAAAAATAAATGTGAACAGGCTTCACATGCACAAACACTCAGCTAAGCTGTCTGACTCCTGTAATCTTTTTTTTTTAATTCCATGATGGAGGGAAAGCAGATGAATTATGCTAAATCGCATGCAAACCCAGCCTGCTGCCTGTCTGAAAACTATAGTTAAAAGCTTTGGAACAAGTCAAAACTTTAAATCGTTGATCAATATTAAGTCTGGCTTGTTACAAAGTTGTTAACCAGTTTCCGATTCCATATGAATGGAAACCTATACTTCAAAATTTATGTATTATTTAGGCAGGCTTTTAGCAACTGGTGCAACTGAGAACAGGTTTTTAGTGGATGGGTGCTGTCTCTTTTATTATTATATTTTAAATAATTTCTAATTCAATTTTGAGTGTATCCACACTGAATTGTTTTGATATCACTGTAACTACCATGGCTATTGCCATTTCCGCACTAGACTGTTATAGTGCTATTATTCCACTTTAAAGATCCTATGGAATCTTCGGGTTTGCAGTTTAGGGAGGGGCCTTTCTATATCCTGTGTAATCCAGGATCTGGAGCTTCACAAGGTGTTTTCAATCATCTGGCAGACAGCTGTACTGCTGCAGTTCAAAGAGTTCTATGTAGCTCCTCAAACTACAAATCCCAGGATTCCATAGAAAGAAGCCATGACAATTGAAGTGGTATCAAACTGCTAAAATTGTGCGTTGTGAATATCCTCTGTGTTTCAGTATTATAATTTGTTGGATTGTGCTTTAACTTTATAACTTTGTGTGGTTTTATTTGTTCCTGTTTTAAATCTTGACATGAACAGCCTTGAGTGCCATTTTTTCAAGGAAGGATATAAATCAAAGAAACAGTTAATGGTATGTTTGTCTACTCATGCAAAGGGAGAAGCAAAGCAGCCGTTTGTAGCAGCCAAAAGGCTTATTTATAGCTCAGCTTATGAAGATAATTTACCTGAACATAGCAAATTAATGAAAAGTGAAGTATGAATTAAATGAAAAGCGAAGTCATCTTGATGACTGAGTTGATATAAGCTTCTGTGAAAGCCCTACTGTCTCAGTTGATGTGCCTGCTATAGGCCCCTTCCGCACGGCATTTGCCATACGAAAGGGAGCCTGGAGCGTCACGCGATTGTGAGGAGCGATCTGCATGATGCACTAACAATCGCGCGATGCTCCAGGGGCTGGCAGGCGCCAATCGCACACCTTTTCATTTTGGGCTGGAAGCCAAGAATGGTGCGCAATCGCACATTGCTCCTGGGCCCTGCATGCACTTACCTGGCGTGTGGAGCCTCCGGAGCCGTGCCGGTCACATTTCCTGCCCCAGTGCAGCCTGGGAAACTCCCAGGCTGCGCCGCAGAAGGAAGAGGCAGGGTTCTCGCGCGAGCAGGCAGCTCATGTGGAGCTGAAGCAGCAGGGAAGCGAGAGCCTCTCACCAGAGGCTGCTCCCGCGATCCCTGCACCCCAGCGCCAGAAAAAGGTAAAGTACAGAAAGGGCCATAGACATGTAAGTTATCATATGGTGATATGCTCCTTTAAAATAAAAAATATGGAATGAGCTCACTCTCACGATTTAAAGTCTCTCAAGTCTACATCCAATATTGCTAATCAATATGTGCTGCACACATTTCATCAATTTCCCATCAAAAATTAAATAATCCATCCAAGTGTATCATGTTCAAAATTAATATATGTTTATTTTTTAAATTTCTCATCTTTTTCCTAGATTTAAAAAAATCTAAGACAAGAATGGATAACACACAAATAATTTATATAAAGCAATAGGGTCAGATGTATTGTAAATTCAGATAGAAAATATTGGGTTACAAGCTATCTTGCTGGATAAACTCTAACTCCTCTTGTTTTACATGGTGTTATCTACCTTCCCAGCGCCAAAGAATATTTCAGTGGAAGAGATGACAGCACTATGTAATCTCTACAAATCCTGTTTTTGCTGTTCAGTGACATAGGCTTTTGGATACATTCATTAAAGCTGTCTGTGACAGCCAGTACTTGACAGAACCAAATGCTTATCCTCCCGGTTCTTCTTACATTGGACTGGCCTAGAGATATACTTCACCAAAAAGTATAAATCAGTCAAGTGTGCTTTGAGCTCAATGCCAAATCCATTCTTGTGCCTACAAATCTCTTCCAGTTAGCCAAGAAAAGAAGTGGCTCCAGCCACTAATTTAAGAATTATTGCAAGTAGGAGCATTTTCCAGAGCCATCGTTCTAAAGCCAATGTTTTATAGCTTACGTTTGAAAACTGCTTGTTCCACAGTGAGGAGGAAACAGACTAAAAATGTGTACTGACAATGATGGCACTATGAATTATGGTTTTGTGGTGGTCTGGGGTTAACAGAGTCCTCCTATAAGAACATCTTTCTGGATCAGACAAAAAGTTTTTTTATCTAGTACCCTTTTTAGCCCAGCAGTCTGCTGATTTCCTCCTCCAGACAGGATTGGAAGCGATAACCTCCCAGAGCTTAGACAAGTTTCTTTTTGTACCATAGCTCCCAGAATCTACCAGCCAGCATGCCCATTGGCTATCCTTGCTGGTCATATAAAAAAGTAACCCTTTCAGGCTCTGACCCTTCGCCTCTGGTAGCCCACAATACCTGATATGCAAAGGTATATACTGCCTTTCATGAATTATAGCACCTGATGTACTCTACGAATTTGTAAAATGTTCATTTAAGGGCACCTAAGCCAATAGATATCACATCTTATGGTCCTTAAATGTGTAAGCTATTTTATTTTTTTTTTTTTGATGTTATACTCCACTTTTAAACCCCAGCAAGAGCTATCAAGGCAGCTTGCAATTAATACTATAATGTTTACAATCAATTCTGCTATCGCTGTTGGCTAATTTTTTTTAATTTGTATTTTACCTTATGTATTCTATGATTTTTAACTATTTTTTTAATTATTGTAAACTGCTTTGAGTCCTTAACAGGAAAAAATGGGGTATAAATAAGGATGATAAGGAGGAGGAAGAGGAGGAGGAGGAGGAGGAGGAGGATTATTCTAGAGCATAAAAAGAGCCAGTAAAACAGGGGTCACTACATTAAAACCAAAACAAAAGAAAAAGAAAAAAAATTCAGCACAGACCAAATGCCTGGTAAAATTAATACTCTATTCCTGAAGATTGCTCCCACAGCTTAAAAGGTTTGCTTTTGTAACTCACACTGGAATTACATAATAAATTAAAATTGTTTTTCTAAATCTATTGGGATTTAATTTTATTTGGATACTCAGAGTCCCGGTGTTACAGGGAATGTAAAGTAATATATAAATATTTCTCTGTCCCCTGCCTTGCAAAATATTCATAATTTTGAAGCCTTCCCCCAAATATTTTAAAAAGACTTTCCTTATAATAAAGATTCTTCAGTTCTTTGACAATGTCACTTGCCCCATCTGTGCCTTTGCCAGCTCTGTGATATCATTTTTGAGATGAAAAGATCAGGCGTGATTACAAGCATAGACAATATTTTAACTCTTTATTGTCGAGCACCTTCACATCATTTCCAACTTATGATGACCCTACCGTGAACCTATCATGGGGTTTTCTTGGCAAGATTTGTTCAGAGGGGGTTTCTTCTTGCCTTTATCTGGCCAAACCAAGATTTAAACCCTGGTCTCCTAGTATTCTAGTTCAACACTCAAACTACTGCAGCACGCTGACTCTCACTCATTCTTTACCTATATTGTATTTCACACAGGCATGCCTTTATCATAATGTTTTTCCCATTCACTTTCATTGAATTAGATCCAAGTTAACCATACTGAGAGTGGACCAGTTTGAATCAATGGTACTTATGTTAAGTTCCACAGATTTCAGTAAATCTTCTCTAAGGCCATTTCCACACTAGACTGTTATAGTGCTATTATTCCACTTTCAACATCCTATGGAATCCAGGGGGTTGCAGTTTAGGGAGGGGCCTCAAGGCAAACCGCAGGATTCCATAGGATGTTGAAAGTGGAATAATAGCACTATAACAGTTCAGCGCGGAAATGGCCTAAGAAGGAGTTTGGATCGAGCCCACTGTGACTGTATATAATTTTACAAATGATACGATGCTTGCCTCATTCTTCATATTTGTATTTGAATCTCATATAACATGTTTTTTAAAAAAATTCCCCTGATTGTATTCTTCATTTTTTTTTACTATGTACACTAAGACTATTCTTTCTTTCGTATCTTATATTCATAAAAAGTGAGTGATTTTGATTCAGATTCTCACCCCTCATTAACCTTACAGCGATAAACAATTGTGAAAAGCTACCATTTCTTCCTCTGGAATGCATCAAAAGCTCATGCCTTGCTATACCCCTCTTTTTTGTGTGTCTTGTCATGTTTCATTTTGTCTACTGACATCCTTCCCATTAGTCTTCCAAATACGTTACATCCCTGCAGTCTACTGAAGAAGGCTATCCCCAACTCTCATTCTCCCCTGCTGCTTTGACCAGCAGAAGCTTCTGTTAAAACCTCATTATTCGCTTCATTTTCAGTACTACTCAAAAAGTAAGAATCATACACTCCCTTGCAAAACTTTGGAACATAATCCTGATCCTTCTTATTTGACTATTCTGACTAAATTCAGAACTGCTTCATTTTAGTGTTCCCAATAGCTTTCCCCCCATTCCTTTGGTAGTTAAATAACTAACAAATTCAAAGGCCTTCAGGAGATTGCCAGCCAATTACAAAGAAAACACAGGTTTCTACAGCCCAGGATACAAAGTGTTGATGAGCCAGATGACAGTTTAGCAAACAGGAAGAAGTCATTCTAACAGAAAGAATAAATGATACTGGAACCCACATCATTAACAACCTACAATCCTTCCTTATATTCCAGAATCTGGTCCATTAAGTTGGGAAATCAAAGGCAGTCAGATGTGAAATGGCTCTGTGATACCTTTTGGCTGTGTGTGCATGTATCTTTCATGCTAGTATGGCTATATTTTGTTTCTTGCTTGTTTCCCCTTCAAGCAAATGCATTTAAAAACAGGGCATTCATATTCTGTAGCTGTTGATTCTCCCCACCCTAACCATCACTGTACTTTTTGATTCTGCTGTCAGACAAACAATGTTCATCTTAGTTGCTGATAAAAAAATCAGCCAAAAAGAGGAAAGAAGATATTTTCAACTGAACCCCACCCCACGTCATAAATATGCCCTGATTCCTTTCCACAGCAGCAAAGTTGACTGACTGCTCTCTGCTGTCTTTATAGTCTTGGATTTCATTAGCTAAGTGATGCATCTCTTAATCAATTCTAACAGTTTAGGATCGGAACTGTGGGCCACATTCCAGAAGACAGGAGATGTTTGAGCTCCCTACAACAGAAGATAATTCTTTTATCTTCTATGCAATTGTTTTCAACATGATTGGTAATACAAAAGAAAAACCAATCATTAGACATTTCCCCTTTACATTTTCTTTGATCACATTTGTATCACCACATTCTTTGTTGGAAGTCACAGGTAAACCCATTTTATCACAACAATGCTGTGAAGTGGGTTAGACTGAGTGCACTATCACACCAAGCTGTCGTACCACCAGAGCAATGCATTACCAGGACCAGTCGTATTGCACAATGTCATTGCTCACCAGCAGCTATTGCACTTCAATCCATTTGAAATGTGCCCTTTTTTGCATGCTGTGATTAATGCTTTAATGACCCCCTTTCCTGCACCAATCCAGTTAGCTGTGGGAGTGTGGTTTCCTCATAGTGCTTCCTTCTACAGAGGTGGGCATTCCCAGGTTGTCCCCCCACATCAGCTACTCCCAAGGAGACCTCTGCCCAATAAGCCCCAGACCAATCTTGAGGTGTGGGGTGGGGAGAAGGACTCCCCAGTGACACTGTAATGTGGAGGAAAGAACAGTGTGAATGACGCTACTCATCTGCATATGTCAGAGGGGTGTGATAGAGAGTGTTAATAACCTAATGCCATCATGGGAATGGCTATGGTGGGATTCCAATGTGACAACAGATATTCAGCTCTGCATTCAGCCATCATGTTTTCTGGGCAGATGCACTGACTCCTCCTCAACCTCCATTCCCTGCTCCCTTGGTTGCAGTCTTGGCATAACAGAACCCCTGTTTGTTTGCTGTGAGCTCTGAAGTGCCAAACCATACTGTCAGGGCATTCAGAGTGTGAATGTGGTGTGACCCGGAAATGTTTTTCAAAGTGGACAGAGAGATGAGGTGATGCGACCTCGAAGCACAGTTGCAAGGGAATGTTTTGGCTAGCTTGCCTCGAAAGGTCTTATCTCATCAGAGAGCACCAAACATGAGCAGGTTGCATGCTATTAGTGCAATTACGTCATCTCATATGGACTGGGATGTGGTTAAGCCCATAAAAAGGCTTAGGTATGACAATCTAATTTGCCTTAGGTCATTTTGCCTTTGGTCATGCTGTTGTCAGCTATTTTTGTACTGCCTCTGGCCATGCTATATGTCTTCCGGTCTGCTATTTTTTGTGCTTGAAGTTTTTTGCTTCTAAGTTTGCTGCCAGAAGCCCTAATGCTTATCTTATGTGCTCTGTTGAAAAAACAGCACTAAGCCTTATTGCTTTGAGTCTGCGAGACATTTTTTCGCTGCCTGGAGTAACTGGTTGCAGTTGGGCACTGCTTCCTTATCAGCACTCTGCACATGCTCTGAGGTACATACCTCATATTACCCTGACAGATGGTCCTTCCAAATGTAGACTGTAAATCAAATTTTAATCCTGGCTTGATGTACCAGGAAGCATTCTATTAAGGCAAGCATGTAAGTAGAAGAAGGGGAGGGGGAGGAGGAGTGAAACTGAGTGCACCTTTGGCCATTTCTGCACTACACTGTTATAGTGCCATAACTCCACTTTCAACATCCTATGGAATCCCGGGGTTTGCAGTTTAGGGAGGGGCATTTAGAATTCTCAGCCAGAGAGCTCTTTGGCCTCAGTAAACTACAAACCTCAGAATTCCACAGGATGTTGAAAGTGGAATAATAGCACTATAGCAGGGTAGTGCGAAATGACCTTGGTCTCATTCTCAATTCAACATCCTTCCAGGAAGAGCAAAGGTGACATCTTCCTAGCCAAGCAGTAGAACCTCGAAGAGGCCACTGGCTATGATGACTGGAAGAGCCAAGGAGATGGAAAGCAATTCTTTGAAAAGCAACTTTTCCAAGCTCTCCTGGGCAAAGATTTCGGCCTCAGTCACATAGCCCAAATCTCTCATCCAGTATACCACACCACCTCTCTTATATTTAATAATCCTTGCTGAACACAGGAAGAAAAAAGATAGAATGTTTCCTAACAGAATCCTCACACAGCATGAGTCAGGATTGTTCTTGGCTGTACAGCTCACATGACAAATATACATTGTGTCAGATTGGACACTGGGCCATCTGTCTTGCTGCCACCCACTTTCAGGCAGGCTGTCTGTCTTTTCATTTTAAAGTATGATAATACATCATTGATCCACTGTTCAGAAATGTTACTTTTGGGGAATGCAAATACTAGAATCCCACAAGTACCATGGCCAGTGGCAATGCTGGCTGCAGGGATTCTGGAAGCTGTAATCTGAAAAAGTAGATTTTCTAAGCTCTACATATATCTATCTATACATTCATAAATGCTGTAATTCCAGTTCAAAAATTACACCAGGGCTTAAGGGTACCATTCATAACCGGCTTTTCACTGAAAACTTTCCAAGGCTACTTATTCTTCCCTCCTTGCCTCTCAGCCTCAAATACAGGGAGGAAAAGGTATGGTTGCACAGAATATGGTGGCAATGCTGACAAACCCATTCCAGATCCACAAATATTACATCTGTCTTCACCCATAATGTTTGAAAGATATAAAGCTGACCAATAAAATGACAAGAATGAAATGTACTCTGTGTGCATGTGTCAAGACAAGTGCAGCTGACAAGGTGAGCTGTAAGCCTTGGACAGACAAAAATGAAGCTTTTAAATTGTGGGATTTAGAAAACCCAGACATTTCTGGGGGAAGAACAGGAGGAATTCCATTGCTTTGATTTAATATTCTGTTGCATTCAGTCTAATTAATTTTCAGGATTCATCCTGAAGCAGGTATGTGCATCACAGGGCATCTGATATGACAGCAGTCAAGATGAAAAGCCGCTGTCCCCCGTCCCCCCCGCTGCTTGAAATGATGAAATGCTTTTAGCCCAAAATTTGGGAGCAGCAAATCGGCTTTAACGACCTGTGAAAAAAGATCTGGTATGTCCTTAAAAATAAATTTGAACTTTAAAAAAACACAAAAACCAAACCCCTCTGACCAGGAAGCTAGGGAGAGGTCTTGGTACCATCCATTAACCATTAGCCAGCCATTAATTTGCCTTGCCTAATTAGTACCTTGACTGTCATCTGACATTTGGGTTTTGATCATATGCTAGACAGTATTTTTTAAGAAAGAAACCAGTCATGGAGCAGAACACATTAGGATTGCTTGTGTCTATCCAGAATATTTACACATCCTTTTGCAAAGCTTGCTTTCCCAGGAGACTAGATTTTACATTCAAGAACTGTTCAAGGGCAAGGCTACTGCAAGCAATTACTAAAAGTACGCAACCTGAGAGTGAGGAAAAATTATACCACCCTTCCTTGCTGCTTTCTGAAACTGTTGTTTATAATGTCAATGAAAGGCTACCTTATTAATACTGTTCTCAGAAAACTTCCCTTGCAAGCATTTTATAAAGGTAATGGGCAACAGGGTGAGAAAATAATGATTGTCTGCTATCTTGCCCACTTAATGCAGCAATTCACTGACCAGTCAGATTATCATGGATGTGACAAAACTAAGCTCTGGTTTCCAGCCCAAACCTTTGGCCTCCATAAAATCGGAGTCCCTATTGGCAATGCCAGCCTGTTCCCTTCAGGTTACTGGGGGAGACTGCTAATGTATTCTACTGTACAGATGCAGCATTTTGATCACAATGTTAAAGGGAATAGCAAGAAATAAGCCAAATGTTTCAACACAGGCTGCTTTTTCTTGCTATTGGCCTGAAGATTTTAATTAGAGTTGAAACTTTCTTTCTCTCTGTGTGTGTCTCATTAATTTCACTTCTGTATACCTTAACTAAAATACCGCATGTGTAAATCACATAATTTTAGTTCTGAAGAGAGCCATACCTAAAATGTCTGCTTAAAAAGGTGCAACCTGCCATGGGGAAAAATAGCTTCTATACTTATTAGTTACATTTCTATCTACTCTCTCCCCCAGTAAACTCGAGGCAGCCTACATGGCTCTCTTGCTCTCCACTTTATCCACTCAGCAGTTCTGTGAGCCAGGCTAAGAGAGCGGTCAGGCTAAGAGAGAGATGGCAAAGTAGCTCTTTGAGTTTTATAGCTTAGTGAACACTTGAATCAAGTCTCTCAACCGCAAGCAAATCTTGTAACTACTACATCACACTGGCTCTAAAATAAAGGCTATTGGAGGATATGGATTCCAGTGAGCTACCCAATTTAGACAAGTTTGGCATATACAGGGAAGCAATAGGGGCAAATATGAGAACAATCTTGGCACATTTTTGTGCCTGATTTGAAATCCAGCAAATTAGGGCTACAATAAGAGCCTCAAGAAAGCGACTAAAGAGTCTGGTATTTACCACACCAAGTGCTTGGTTCTTACTATATCAAATGTTTGATCATCCGCCAGAGAAACACTTGGATATGGAGATTTTTTTTTTTAAAAAAAATAACATTCATGAGATCAGTCTTTTCTTAACTTGGATCAAACCTCTTCTTCTTTCCTTTGTGACTTCAGGCAAGCAAACCAAGGAACAACAGATCCGAAAATCCTGCCCATCTTTGGCAGTTCTTCTCCAGAATGAAACCAGCCTTAAATGTTATTGCTGGATCTCCTCCTGGGTACAACATTGCAGCACAGCCAGGACTTACAGCACTGGCAGCTGGCGGCTTCCATGTAAGTGGAGGATGGAATCCACTCTGGTCTTTAGTCTTTAAACTTTAAAGAAGCTTTTCATGGTGCTGAAACCTATCCCCAAATAGGCCCAGCACCTTGGACGGCTTTTTTAAAGTTCAGACTAAAACATAGACTGGATTCACAGTGCTTCCAGAGGCTCAAAGTGGCCTGTGCCAGCAGGAACCATGACACTGACTGCTACTTCCACCTAGCTTTCCTATCACCTCTGAACTTTGGTGCAATCCTCAAAATAGCTTGGGTGGGGTGGAGTTAACATATTGATGGGTGCTTTGTTGTTATTATCCATTGAGTTGACTTGAATTTATGGTGATTCCATGAATGAGAGACCTCTAAGAGTCTGACTCATCAACTGCCCTGCTCAGGTCTTGCAAAGTACCCAGGCACTACCTTTCCATGGTGAAAGGACTGCATACTCCAGTGAAGTAAAAGGCTATGCTGATGGTGGCATTGCCACTGGTAGGCTGTCACAAGTCAGAAGCCAGACTATATGTGCCAAATAGCCACTGGGCAGAAGCAGTTGGGGGAGGTGGACGCTGGCAGAAGCATTTTCAGAGACAATGGCAGTGGCACCGCCATTTATCTGTCTCTAAAAGAGTTAGTACTGCAAAGAAAGCAGAAATGGTAAAGTCCTCTTGAATGCTTTTTACCTTGAAAAACTTTTGGTGGGAGTGATCTCTGTTGTAATGCAAAAGTCCCTCCCTCCCTCTCTCTTTTCTCTCTTTGCCCTTTCCACATGTGGGGGGGGAACGGACGAAAACGCCCCAAAACGGAGCTTACCTGAAGCCGGGTAAGTCCGTCGCCACGTGGAGCAGCGTGAGCATCCCAAATGGCGGCTTCTGGTTGGTGGAGGCTCTCCACCAACCGGAGAAGCTCGCCAGCTGGAAGCCCGCCCCCGGCAGATCTGCAGGCACACACTTGTGCAAGCCTGCAAATCCGCGTCGGAGCCGGGTGATGGAGCGGCACGGGGCTGCGCGCTTCGTGCTTTTTAAAAACCTCGAAAAAGAGGTTTTTAAAAAACACTCAGCGCAGCTAGTTCCGGCCCCTCCTGAGTGGATTCTGGTGTGGAACTACAAAAAGTAGTCCACGCCAGTCCACTCTACGGTGTAGAAGACCTCCGTGAGAGGTCGCTCTGCACCATTATAGAAGCCCAGTCTGGAAATGGCCTTTATCTCACAGTTATGAATCCACACAAATCCCTGTGTTTGCACTCTCCTTGGGGCATGGCTTTGGGGACTCCTCTGATAAGCATTTGCCTTTCAAAATTTGCCACTGAATAGGAGCCAGCATGGTTTGAGTGTTGGACTACAACGCTGAAGACTAGGGTTTGAATCCCTGTTCAGCCACGGAAATCCACTTAGGAAAGTTAAACTTTCTCAATGTCAGAGGGAAGCAAAGGCAAAGCCCCTCTGAACAAACCTTGCGAAGAAAACTCCATGATAGGTTTGCCTTAAGGTCACCGTAAGTCAGTAATGATTGAAGACACACACATTCCACTGGCTGGATATCAATACAAACATATATATATTTCTATGCTGTGGCAATACCTGGAACATGCAAAGAAGTCTACAGTACATGTCACTCACAAGATAATCTAAGGTCTGAGGCCCCTCCCTAAACTGCAAACCCCAGGATTCCGTAGGATGTTGAAAGTGGAATAATAGCACTATAACAGTCTAGTGCAGAAATGGCCTAAGCTAATCTAAGATGTTTCCATGCACATGAGGAGATATTCAGCAGCACCTTATTTATCTATGCCTTTCTGTATACTATTAGTAAAATAATGCACATCACCTTCAAGGACAAAAGCTCACTCAAGGGAGCTCATGTAATAAAATCCAGTATCATCATAAAGCATACACAACATTAATAAAATCAACAATATTCCCCAACAATGACAAACATTCCAGACAGTATGACACATATGCAGCTGAAAGCCAAAACTAGATCAACAAAGCACAGTCAAAATCAAAGAGAACAGATAAATATTCAGAGTCGTAATAGCCCACAGACAGCAGCCCTCACCAGAGGCACAGGGGACATCGTTGATAAAGCCCCTCTTCCTTCTAAGCAGTCAGAAAGCAGGCAAGTAAGAAGAACATATGTTACTGGTCTTAAAGTGCAGATCATCTGATGGGGAAAGGCAGTTCTTTCAATAACTTGGTCCCAAACTATTTAATGCTTTGAAGGTTGAAATCAGCCCTTTATATTAGCCTTGGAAAAATGCCAGCAACCAGTGCAGCCAGTGTAGTAAAGGTGTCATGTAATCCAACGTCTGTCCCTGCCTTCCGTAAAACCCGGATAGCTGCATTGTGCACCAGCCAAAATTTCCAAGCCAACCCATGCCAAATGCTGCTTTGGAGTATCCCCAACCCTCAGCAATATCCTTATGCATGTTAATTTGAACATGCATAAGGAATAAGGAAGTCTTAAAAAGACTCCATGTACTTTTGGATCCCTACACTTCATAGGTGGGGAGAACTCTCAAGACTTTCATGGATTGTGTGGCCATTACCAGCCTACCCAGTGCTGAGGGATGCTGAGAGTTGCCTTCCACCAAGTTTGAAGCATCAAAGTTGTGCACCCCTGATATAAATGCACAATCATACATATGTTGCACATTGCACACGGTTCAATGAAACGCTTCTGTCTACTCTCTAATTTTCAGAGTGCTCAAACACATGTTTTGTGGTTCTGCACCTTCATTAACATTTTGATTATATTTGGCTTTCGTTTTTTTGCAAAAAAAAACAAAAACAAAAACAAAAACCTGAACAATAACATTTTGATTGTGCAAGTAAGATCTGTGAATAATAGAGCTCCAGAAACACTCCAGGTACTCAGAGGTCCTAGGAAATCACGCCTGCTGAATAATCCAAATATTAATGTCTGTGACATCTTGTGAATTTGCTACAATGTTTTTAAGCAACTAAAAATTCTCTAAGGGTGCAATGCTCTCAAACACAGAGCCTGAAAAAATAAGCTTCTGTGGACTACTGCTACCAGCATGGCCACTGGTCTATTCTGGGAGTTGTAGTCCCCAAAAGCAATTCTTTCAAACTCTGATCAAGCATGTTAGCAATCAGGGAACCATCACTGATGAGTCTGTCTTCTCTTCCTCCAGCAGTGCTCCACTACTTTGGCTCCCTGCCCTCATTTTTTAAAAAACATCTAAGGAAAAAAATTGTATGTTTCTTAGCTGCTGTTTTTTTACTTGCTCAGTTTAAGCTATCAGCATCGAGCTAAGCACAACAAATCAAACATGAAAGCCACAACTGACAGCAACCTACAACTAGTTTGTCTGGTTGTAAGTTCAGACAACTCGGTGTGGAAGTTTTATGACAAGTAGAAGCCTAGAAGTAGCAACATTTCACCATCACTATCAACACCATCATTCTTATTAATTCAGCACCACCAATGTACAGTCATGTGACCCAACAAGTGTCCAATAAATTTGCAATATGGCAATTTTGTTGTGGTACCAAAACTAAGGAGTAACCTGCACTTGTTGTGAGACACCAGGAATGAATCTCCCAGACTACTTTTTTTAAAGCTTTACAGACGCTGCAAAAGAAGAGACAGATTACTCCAATTGAGGCAGTGGGACTGGTAGAAAAAGCATATAAACCTTTTAGATCACACGATTTTCCCTTATCAAAACTTGCCTCCCATTACCAAAGCATCCAGGCTTCCCAGGGGGGAAATTACAGGATAGGATCCATTGGCCCCTTTGGCTACAAACAGAAGGTGCAAGAGTATGACTAAGGAATTTGTGCTGGACAGCTGAAAGGAATGACTGAATCTGAGCTGGTAGAAAAGACTGCATGCTTCAGACAACAAGTTGGAGAGATCTTTTTGTCAGTGTTTGTCAGCGTGAAACTATTCCTGAAGATTTTTAAAGCACACGCAAAAAACACAGCCTTCCTTAGGCTAGCACCTTCCAAGCATGTTGGTCTACCTGTCACATCATTCCCAAAAGCTCTACTGGCTGGAATGGTGGGGTTTGTAGCAAGTCCAACGTATCTGGACTGTGCTGGTTTGAAAGAATTTGTGCTATCAGAATGAAATGCTCTATCCCAGACTGTCCCCTGTTGCACAAATTTTCAACTATCAGGAACTGTTTATTTTAGGGAGCATTTTTGATGTGATCTACTGCTTCTAGCCTGGAATGGTACATCCTATTTTACCTCTAATAGCTTGTTGTGACTTCATTTTGCTGCATGAGCATACCAGGTATTAGCACTAGTTCCCTGAGAAATTCATACATATAAAAACACATATGAGCTTGGGAGGTCATATCATAAGTCTCCCATATGGGGAACAGAGGAAGCTACTTGATATCAGATCAAATGATTTGTCCATACAGGCCACTGTTTTTCACTGAAGACCTGTAATAGTTCTCCATATGACTCAAGTAGGAGTATCTTGTATGATCTGATCCATTTTATACCACAGAAACCAGAGACCTTGTGCAGACAAAGCACCTGCTCTGATATTGGGCTATGGTCTCTCACCCAGCTATACGATGACTCACAGATGCCATGTATTTAGTTACTCAGGTTTGTAATGCAAGATTTCCACCCCAACTTTTCTCTAGCATTTTGTCCCATGACAGATGTTAACTCTTCTCTGAAAGCTTTAGTACTGTTTCCATCAAGGCTCAAAAGGTAGGAAAAGGGCTTTATGACAAGTTCAGACTCTTTCTCATTTGTCTTCCTTTTAATTTTCCAACTAATTGACACCTACTATCCTTATCTCAAAATCCAGTAACTCTATTACTTTCTGTGCCATTTTTCTAGCCAAAATTCTTGTACATAGCTTGGGCGGTAGCAGCAAGGATCCACTGCCAGTCCGTGCAACTAGGATGGAAAAAATCTTCCATTATATTTCATTTATAGATTATCCAGAGATCTTCTCAGCTGGGGTATTATCTTTGTGTATGGAACTCACAGAACAACTCTGAGTAAATGATGTCAGCATACCAGTCACCTAAAAGTTGGCTTTTTGATACTTTGGAGACAAATTCAGTTTGGCATCAATCCCCCACATCCTTAATCTCCATATTTTAAGGCAGGTAGCAAATATGATTGACTGAGAAGGACATGGCATGTTTTATCCCAAATCATAGAGCAGCAATGGAAACAGCTCATTCATCTCTCAGAGAGAAACAACAGCAATGTCATTGTGAGGATCTACTACAAACCCACAAGTTAGACTTAGGACTTTGATGATACCTTCCTGCAACAGATGACAAAACATTTCAGCAAGGAGAGATGTGGTAGTAATGGGAGATTTCAACCATCCGGATATTTGTTGGAAGTAAAACTCTATCAAGAATGTAAGGTCCAACAAATTCCTCATTTGTCTTGCATACAATTTCATTGGCCAGAAAGTGGAAGAGACAACAAGGGGATCAGCTATTTTAGATCTGATTCTAACCAACAATGATGATCTAGTTAATGAGGTAGAAGTGGAGGGATCCTTAGGTGGGGGTGACTATGTTCTCCTGGAGTTTGTTACACAGCTGAAATGGGAAGCCAGGTGTAGTCAGACATGCATTCTAGACTTTAAGAAGGCTGATTTCGGTAAACGTAGGGAAATACTGGGAGTGATCCCATGGTCAGGAATACTAAAAGAGAAGGGAGCTCATGACAGATGGGATTTTCTTAAAAATGAGATATTGAAGGCCCACTTTAAAACAGTTCCAATGAGATATTAAAATGGGAAGCAACTAAAGAACTTCCAACAGAGCTTAGATGTGAAAGGGTGTGTGCGAGAAATGGAAAAAGAGGGAGGTCACTAAAGAGTAGTTCAAATGAATAGCCAGCAAGTGTAGGGAGAAAGTCAGAATAGCTGAAGTGCAGAATGAGCTCAGGCTTGCTAAAGAGATAAACAACAAAAAGTTTTTTGGGGTTTGTTTCGTTTTGGTTTGGTTATGTCTGTAGCAAAAAGAAGAACAAGGAAATAGTAGGGCCACTATGTGGACAAGATGGCAAAATGCTAACAGGGGACAGAGAAAAGTCAAACTACTCAACATCTTCTTTGCCCTAGTCTTCTCCCAAAAGGAAAACAGTGCTCAACCTGGGGAAAACGGAGTCAATGATTTGTAGGGAAAATGCAGCACAGAATAGGTTAAGAGATAATACAGGGATACCAGGATATTCTCGATGAACTCAGGTCCAGGACCTGATAAACTACATTCAAGGGTATTAAAAGAATGGGCAGAAATAATCTCAGAACCCCTGGCAATAATATTTGAGAATTCCTGAAGAACAAGAGAAGTCCCAGCAGACTGGAGGAGGGCAAATATTGTTCCCATCTTCAAAAAGGGGAAAAAAGAGGACCCACTGCCCAGGCAGCCTGACATCAATACCAGGAAAGATTCTAGGGAAGATCATGAAATAGACAGTATGTAAGCACTTAGAAAGGAAGTCTATGAACACTAAAAGTCAACAAGAGTTTCTCAAAAACAAGTCATGACAAATTTATCTTATCTCTTGCTTTTTTATTTTTGATAGAATTACAAGCTTGGTAGATGAAGGGAATGCTGTGGATATACCATATCTTGATTTCAGTAAGGCTTTTGACAAGGTCCCCATGATATTCTTGCAAACAAGCTAGTAAAATGTGACCTCAATAATGCTACCATTAGGTGGATTTGAAACTGGTTGACTGATGGAACTCAAAAGGTGCTCACCAACAGCTCCTCTTCATCCTGGACAGAAGTGACTAGTGGAGTGTCACAGGTTCTGTCCTGGTCCCAGTGTTACTCAACATCTTTATCAATGACTTAGATGATGGAACACAGGGCATGCTTATCAAATTTGCAGATGGCACCAAATTAGGAGGGGTAGCGAAAATGCCAGAGGACAGGATCAGAATTCAAAATGACCTTAACAGATCAGAGAGCTGGGCCAAAACTAACAAAATGAATTTCAATAGAGAGAAATGTAAAGTGTTACACTTAGGCAGAGAAAAAAATGAAATGCACAGATATGATAGGTGACACCTGGCTTGACCACAGTACATGCGAAAGAGATCTAGGAGTCTTAGTAGACCACAAGATGAAAATGAGCCAACAGTGTGATGAGATAGCTAAAAAAGCCAGAGCTATTCTAGGTTGCATCAATAGGAATATAGCATCTAGGTTAAGAGAAGTAATAGTACCACTCTATTCTGCTTTGGCCAGACCTCACCTGAAACATGTCTGCTTCTGGGCACCACAATTCAAGAAGATATTGACAAGCTAGAACATGTCCAGAGGAGGGCAATCAAACTGACTAAAGGCATGAAACCCATGCCCTATGAAGAGTGGTTTAGGGAGCTGGGTATGTTTAGAATGGAGGAGAGAAGGCAAAGCAATGGCATGATAGTCATGTCTAAATATTTGAAGAGATGTCATATGGACGATGGAGCAAGCTTGTTTTCTTCTTCTCCAGAAACTAGGGCATGGAACAATGGATTCAAACAACAAGAAAAGAGATTCCACCTAAACATTAGGAAGAACCTCCTGATGGTAAGAGCAGTCTGACAGTGGAATGCGCTGCCTCAGAGTGTGGTGGAGTCTGAGATTTTTAAACAGAGATTGGATGGCCATCTGTCGGGAGTGCTTTGATTGTGTCAGGAGGTTGAACTGGACGGTCCCTGTGGTCTCTTTCCAACTCTGTGATTCAGGCTGACCTACACAACTGGGTTATTATGAGGATAAAGCAGGGAGCAGGAGAGTCACATATGCCACCTTGAGCTCATTAGAGGAAATGTAGGATTAAATGTAACAAGTAAATATTAATAAATAAGCATTCACAGAAGCTCCATAAATTATGATTGCTATGAAAGTCTCTGATGATTCCTGTGTCTAGCACATAATGTGTGGACATCATACTTGTTTCTGCAGCATGTCACAAATACACACACAAACACGCATACCTGTATATACTCTGCTGGTGAATCTGATTGGGCCAGATTTTCCAGATGCCTATGTCTAGATGTGTGATGCTGTTGCATAAAGCCAGGTTGTAAAGTCATTACTTCCTGCAACAATTGTGACACAGGTGTCTGCCTTAGATATATATTCATGAATGTGTAAAGGTGCATGTGTGTGAGACAGACAGAGAGATAAAGAGAGTGAGAATATTGTGTCACTAAGTAATCATACATCTCATTTCCCAGTTATTTTGATTCCAGTACAAACCTTCCTCTGTAAGTAAATTGATCTGTACTCAAGATCCTCAGTGCCTGTCTTCTTTTCACTCTGATGATAGTTCTGGGGGTAAAATGGAAGGACCTCAGACAGAGAGCTTTGAAGAGGACTTAACACTGTAATAGTAATGGGGCTTTTATAGATGTTTGCTCAGGGCTCCTCAATGGATCTATATTTGCTGATGAAGCAGTCTGAAAAACCTACACTTTCAAAACCAAGCAAGTATTACTGTCCTCCTAATTGCTAACCCTATTAGAATGATTCCAGGTCCAGGAAATAATCCACTCCTTCTCTCAGTGTTAAAATTACACATAGTACCATTACAGCATTATGAGCATTTGTGTATTAAAACTTAAATCTTCTGACAGGAAAACTGTGCTGCTTCCCACCAACTGTTTCTTCTTTGCATCTTGAAGAAGTAGCCTGCAGCTTATGAGAGTTGATTCTGCATCCAAATTAGCCTAAAAGGGATGCTGTTTGACTGAAACTTAAGACTCAAATCACTATTCTAGAGTACTTTGACCAGGAATGAACTCAGTGAACAGAAGGAAGACAATTTAACTGACTGGTGAGAATTTAAAGTCTGGGGTAGTAATGGGCACCTCATAATTAATCTACAGCACTGTGAGTCTCATTTAATTGCTGAAAGGTAGAATAACTCGATTGGTTTATCCTTGGCGGCTTGATGCAAATGCTGAACAACATGTATAATATTGAGGATTCCTAAGAAGACTATACATAAACGCTACAATAGTAAAATAAAGTCTCACAACAACATCTGAAATTGGGATGGTACAGACAAGCATATTGAGAACAGATCATGTCTCAGCCTCTTTGTACCACCTTTGATACTGGGCATCATTCTGGCCTTCTACCATCCAGAGAACATTCCAGTTGGTGGACATCACTGTAAAAACTGCAGAGGAACTGTACAGTTACGGCTTGCGACAGAGGAGTTAAAGTTTCAAATAGTTCCTCCTCTTTCTACATATACCTTACTGGCACAGCTAGCATCCGGCTTGAAGGGAACACATAGCTTTTGTTTTTCATTAAATTGCAACAAATATAAGTTAAGCAGGATTACATCTACTGCAGTTGAATGTGTTACACTATCATGCTAAATCTAATTTTAACCTAGCCGTAGGATTTTCTTGTATCCATATAGTCTCTAAACAACGTGATACTACTACTGAACAGCCTTCACTGATTTAGTTCAGCTACAGTGCCTTCTATAACAGTTGGTGACTACCACTCACTGGATATATAACTCTTTATGATTCAGACACAGGGGACAGCTAGCCATTATGGTGACATATGGCGATATCCACGCATCAGAAATTATATCAATTGAGATGATTTTCTGTAAAGTACAAGAAGATGGGATACAAGAATTTAAGCAGAATGTGGCCAGATGCACAAAGGGTTGTGAATTCTTTCCATTTCTTTGATCTGCTACTCCATATTTTAACTTACAGTTGTGGAAGAACAAATCAGTCCATTTCAGTTTCTATTTTTTCATATCTTAAACTTGTTTTAAACCTTGTCTGCATCAGTTTGTGATTTTTTTAAAAAGAAAAAGTCTGCATGAAAACTCTCATACATTTTAATGTGTATCTTCACTGATATAACCATTTTGATCACATTGGCCTAAATCCAATTGCTAGTAACAACTCAGGAAGACCCACTGAATCAATTTGAACTTCCACTGAGTCAATCAATGTATTGTAGTTGGGACTAACAATTGGATTTAGGCCATTTGCTTCTAACTGATGCTCTTGTGCAAAGAATTTCCCCTACCATTAAGACAAAACATGTTTTATGTTATTTTCCCTAATATACTCACTTTGTGCACTTTTCTGATTGGAGAATGATACCCCAAAACTTGTAAAGGAACTCAAATACCAATGTCTAGCTGTGGTTCAGTTTGCATAATGATTTAAGAAATTACAAATTAGTTAAGTTTACATGAAAATACAAACCAAATGAATGTATGTCCTTACAGCCTCTAAACCACATGGAAAAGAATTTCACCTCGTCCTCAGGTCTGGTAGAGGATGTTGTCCCATCATAAGGGCTGAGAAAAGATTTAGCAGCGAGTAGAGTTAAGCTACTTTATGCGGAATGGGGAGGAGCACCATCTTGTCTCTAACAAAAATGTTTTGCCCCAGCCCCGTGCTACAGATGGGTCACAGCAAGCAGACTGAAATAGTTTGAACTCCAAAATGGGGATCCCAGGCATACCCTCCTTTGGTTGAGAGAAGAAATTTATACTGGTTATAAAGAACATCATGAACAAAACCTTCTTTTCTTACACAAAATGACTAGAATAATTCAAGCACCCTTCTATGCATATATTATATGCTCTGGCAGTCTCAAAGAAAATCTAATCATCTAGTATCCTTTTAATATCTGACTTAACATCTAACATCCACAGGGTTCTGTCCTGGGTCCAGTGCTATTCAACATCTTTATCAATTATTTGGATGAGGGAATAGAGGGCATTTTTATCAGCTTTTCAGAGGACATCAAATTAGGAGGGGTAGCTAACACCCCAGAGGACAGGATCAGAATTCAAAATGATCTTAACAGATTAGAGAGCTGGGCCAAAACTAACAAAACGAATTTCAACAGGGAGAAGTGTAAGGTATTACACTTGGGCAGAAAAAAATGAAATGCACAGATATAAAATGGGTGACACTTGGCTTGACCACAGTACATGTGAAAAGGATCTAGGAGTCTTAGTAGACCAGAAGGTGAAAATGAGTCAGCAGTATGATGTGCTAGTTAAAAAGGCCAATGTGATTCTGGGCTGCATCCATAGGAGTACAGTTTCTAGATCAAGTGAAGTGATAGTATCACTCTGTTCTGCTTTGGTCAGACTTCACTTGAAACACTATGTCCAGTTCTGGGCAGCACAGTTCAAGAAGGATATTGACAAGCTGAAACATGTCCACAGGAGAGCAACCAAAATAGTACAAAGTCTGAAAACCATGCTGTGTGAGCAGAAACTTAAAGAGCTGAGTATGTTTAGCCTGGACAAGAGAAGGTTAACAGTGACATGATAGCTATGTTTAAATATTTGAAGGGATGTCATATGGAGGATGGAGCAAGCCTGCTTTCTGCTGTTCTAGAAACTAGGACATGGAGCAATGGAGTCAAGGAAAAACAATTCCATCTAAACATTAGGAAGAATTTTCCTCATGGTAAGAGTGGTTCAACAGTGGAATGCACTGCCTCAGAGTGTGGTGTAGTCTTCTCCTTTGGAGGTTTCAAACAAAGGTTGGATGGCCATTTGTCAGGAATGCTTTGATTGTCTATTCCTGCATGGCAGGAGGTTGGACTCAATAGCCTTGTAGTATCTTCCAGCTCTATGATTCTATGACTAGAAGTGTACATCACTGCCGTCTCTGGTTTGTGAGTGCTGTAAACCCAAAATGGAAGTAGGACAACAGTGAATTGAAAATATATCTGATGTCTCAGATGCACAAAAGAAACTACACTACAGATATTAAATAACTGCTTAGGAGAGGCTATAGCTGTTGTGCAGGATGTTTTGCATCACAAACATTCACTTCCCAATGTTATATGACAGCTGGAACACTGAAGCACTGCAAAACAACACAGTGAGCCTTCCTCTTTTTATAGCTGACATTGCTCATCCTCTACCCCTTCACCTCACTTTTTAATACCATTTTATTATAATGAAAAGGAACAGTACACAATGAAACATACTAACAACAATACATATAAACACAAAACACAATAAAATCAAAGCAAATAATGAATGACAGACATTGTCAGCAGCTCTTGTCATTTCAAAAGGGCAACAGAGGAACTCGGTCCCCCTGCTTGAGCAAGCAGGAAAGCAGCAGCCGTGGTGGCAACAGCAATGGGGGGAGGAGACAGCCAGCCCCAAGCAGCATATTCCATTAATGCTTGGCCCTGGACGAGAGGTGGGGCTCAAATCCAAGGCAGCGTGGCAGATGTGGCTTGGAAAATCACCTGTGCTAGCCTTTTCCTTCCACCCTTGCCTTTAGTTTCCTATGGCCATCTTTTTCTCTCTCATCTTTTCTTTGCTATTGCTGCCATGTTACTACATCCAGTGAAATTATACAGGCTGAACAATAAGTTCTCAGCCAAGGTGGCTTACCGTAACTGACTATAAGATGTACAACTGCTTGCCACATGAACTTCCCCCAATTATATAACTTTCATGTCAGTGCTAGCTATTTCTCGACATGGCCAAACTCTCCATGTGACTGCAAGTATCGACACAGCAAGTTACAATAGATAGTAGAGCTGGGAGTGGACAGTGGCTACATGGAATCAAACACCTCTCACATCATGTCTGAAAATGTCTACTGATGTATTTTTCCTTTGAATAACAGATTTCCATGTGGTTTTTGCAAATTTCAAAAGCGGTTTACTGTCCAATATGAGGCCTGCTGTCCTGCCTCATTCCATATTGCTTTGCAAGAAAGAGAAATCAACACCCCTCTCTCTTTGGGACACTGAGCTTGCTGCATGTTTCTTTGCTCCAACATGTAGAGTAGACCACCTTTTTGCCATATAAGATACAAAGACTGAAAAGTAAAGGACATATTACTGGGGATGGTAAACACATCACTTGGAAGTTTTGCCTAAATGATGTCAGTACACAATCAGGTCAGGACTACAACATGTGGAACATTGAAGCGTTATCCATTTCCTCCTGTGCTGTTCTTGCAACTAAAACCGTCACACTCATCCAGCTGTTATTTGACTCAGGAGACAAGCTATCATTCATGACAATGGGAATTATTCAGCCAATCAGCAGCTAGTGACAAATAATTTTCGTTGAGATCACACTGTGTTTTCAGTGGCATACCAACAGGGATGCAGTGCATGTGGCCACCTGGAATGTAAGAAAAAGGGGGGTGCGTTGTCCTGAAGGCACTCAGAGCAACGCCATGACCTGACACAAATTCTCCCCTCTGCAGATTGTCAAGTCCCATCCTGCTCTTTTACCTAAACTGAGACCAGGCAGGACTAGTAATAAATTAACTCCCATTCTATTTCTCCTCCATACCACCCTTTCCCTCCCTTGTGTGGCGATGTGGGGGAATTTGAGTACACCTACAATGCCAGTTTCTCCTTAGAATTTGGGGGAATTATAGCTCAAAGGAGGCCTGCAAAAGGAGGGTAATGGCAGGATCTTTTGACCTGTGTATGCCAGTACTAACTATAGGGAAGATTCCAATTTAAAGTTAAAGAAAGTATTTTATTTGGATTGACAAGAACACAGGAAATCAGACACTCTCAGCAACTACATAAGACTATCAAAAAGTGAGGCATGAAAAGTTGGATAGAGAGAGATTAGGAGTGTAAAGGGTGATAGTTACCAGTCTTGATGAAGAAGGTCAAAGCGAAGGGGCTCAGACAGCTTTTGAGGGTAGCACAGAACAGCAGCAGTCTGGGCATTATGTCCAAAGTACTACAATCTGCTGTGCTGAAGCTAGGGTTTATATACCCTATTTCCTACCTAGAAGGGGGTGAGTAGACAAAGCTGTAACGGCTTTCCCACAGAACTGACAAAGAAGTCTGGAATGAGCTGATTGCCTTACCTCTAAGGGACAAAACATTGATGGGAGTCATGACAATCTCTTAATGTCTGGTTGGGCAGGGAGTCTAGGGAGGATTTCCATAGGGCAGGATCACAGGATGGTCCCTGACTGCTCCACCTGAGCAGCTTCGCCTTCTATTGTATTTGAGAGTGCATGGAGCCTGAGGTGCTAAAAGGATTATCACAAACCCATTAGTGTCAGGTTTTCAAGCTCAATCCTCTCTGAACTTATAACCTGATTATGTCTAAGGTCAGCCTGACCTGGCCACCGTGCTTTCTGGCCAGCATGCCTTCAAACATGTTTTCCAGCCATAAATATGTTCAATTATGAAAACAGCACATCCTAAAGAATGGGAGTATACAGTATGGTAACACTTGCTTATTATTTGTGGGCTTTAAACCATATCCCTGCTGAGATCACAGGGGTCATGATTTTGGGACACAGGAGGAAGAGATGGAGGATGGAGTGGAAGTGAAACAATGTGCATAATGGTAATTGTCCTTCAGCATTTCCAGCCACATTTCTTCCTCTTTCTACAATTCTACTTTCTCATTTCTGCTATCACATAAACAATCCCTAACTCCCTTCTATTTGTATATGCGGTCCGCTTAGCCAATCACTTCCTGCCTGCACTTCCAAGAGATTGAGATCAAAAGAACCTTTCATGGGACAGAACATGTATGGCTGCACGCATTCTCAAGTGAAGCTGAACAAGTCCTCAGTGAAGGAAGGTGTTTGCTTAGAGCACACACTCACTCAGGAATGAGGGCTGCCAGTGTTGGAGTTGCTGTTGCTTGAAAGCATGGAAGCATTGCCTGGGGAACCACTGTAATGCATCCAAACAGCAGCAATGGTATCATCTCTTGTTGGGAGGAAACTGAGGCACAAACCCATTGAATGGGAACGTAAAAGAGAGTAGAAAGGGGGCAACAAAGGAGGGAAGAAGGCCCAGGGTAGGAAATTTGAGGGATATCAATGTTTTGTTTTATTTCTCCATGGAGCAGAGGGTAGCTCTTCCCATGTGGGGTGTGTGTATATATTTAGCTTCTTTTACTCTCTTACTCATTCAGTTCTTGTAATTCCATGCAATCAAAGAATAGCTGCAAAGTGAAAGTGTGCCAGCATTTTCAGAATAGCGAAGTCTGGTGCTTGAAAATAAGAACAAGCATTTGAATGGTACCTTCGAAATAATGATACAGTAATTGTAAACACTGGAAACAGGACTTGAGTTATTTCAATTCTGTCATTTTATGTGATCAATGGGAGTTTTTAGTTGTCTTTAATGATTACTTTATGATTGTGATTATTACTGAAAATAATTTTTTTGCATGGGGAGGCTGTAAAAAATTAACTGTGCCAGGTGTCAAATATGCTAGGCATATTGCTGGTGTATATGCTGGGCGGAGGGGTGGGGTGGGGTTGAATATATTATTCCCTTCTGTGTACATTTTTGCCATTTGCCACAAAGTACAGGAACGAACCTTCCTAGGTGTGTTGTTTTGTATGGGACAGTCTGTATTTGGAGTCCTAAGTCCAGCACCTCATTACAGTAATACAGGATGCTAGAAATTCCATATTTAACAGTGGCCAGCAACAATGCCCTCACCAGACCAATTCCTGAGCATTTGGTTTATATACAGCAATCAGTCCTTACATACCAAATGTCCGGGGGGGTGTCTGCCTGCTGGAATTGTGGCTAGCATGGTTGAACAGTTCATCATTACGAGATTATTTGCATGAATTTGCTGGTTCCCATGAGATCTGAAATCTTGCAGGAGCCCTGAGATCTGGCAAGAGGCTCTCCTCATAATATTTAAAGTGGTCTTATAAAGCCCTCCCTCACACGTCCTATGTGGCTTTGCAAACAACTACAGCAACAGCCCTCTTTCCCCAAAAAGCTCACAACTCTTAAGCTTCACATATTTAAGTGTTGCATGTAGCCTGAATCTATAATAAGCAAAAGCTGAAGGCAGGTCTCTCTGACTTCAGTGGCATTTAATAAAACATGGAATTGCTGACAAATACTTCTTTAATTTCTTCAGTGACCTTTCACCAGCATGGCAGTCAATTTCAGTGCCTTGCTGCTTGTTTGCATAATCAATGGCAAGATTTCCTCTTATTATGTTAAGTGAGAAACTGGAGGTTTTCTTTCCAGGAGGAGCTTCTAGAATCCTGACCAAAAACTATGAAGACTAATTGCTAGAAAGACAATGATGAAGAATTCTAATGCTTTTCTCATTTTAACAGACTTCTTATGCACAGGGCAGAATCCAGCTTCAATGCTATATAACGTTTCAAAGGTGATTCTGATTAGCTAAAGCAAATCAAGATAGACAAATTAATTAAATTAATTAAATTAACCAAGATTCAAGGTGCTGTTATTCTAAATTAGACAGCATTTCTTCCAGTGTGAAATTTGGACACTTACACGTCTGTCACGTCTGGAAGCCAAATGGAGACACACAGAAAAATAAGGTGGTAAATTTTGTCTAGCCAAGAAACTCCCAAATTTTTACAGAAGCATATTAGTTTGTACACTGTTTGGAGAAATCAAAACCTAAACAAAATTTTAAAAATAAACCAAGGTATACCTCTGATCTCAGAAAATGTACGAAATGTGTGTGTGAAGGGGGGAGAGAATGTCAGTTTAACGAGTGGAATACACTGAAGTGATGGAGATACTTTGCCATCTTGAGCCTTAGTACCATATATTATCTTACAGGTGAGACTTAGGTTTGATGAGATGCACATTGCATGGTTAAAGTGGGGTCCTCTCCCTTCACTCCCCTCCTCACTCCTCCTTCCCTGCTCTAGTGTGGTTTGGTAGCCAGTCTCAAGTTCTTTATAGCCAGAGTTTGGAAAAGCCACTTTTTTTGGACTGAAAAACCACGACACCTCCCCAACCCCAGCCAGTATGGCAACATCACAGCAGGCAAAATGTTTCTTCCTCAGGCTTCTCTCCCACGAGCTCTTAACATACAAGACTCCTGAGCGAGGCACTCTCCTTTCAGGAACTGGGGATGAACTGCAACATTTTGTTGTAGGCCCATACCTGTCATATCAGTGTTATGAAAGCTAGTTGTTCCCTGGCACAGACACTGTTTATCAGCCCTTGGAAAAGTTTGCCTGGAGACATGCTGTTCAAGGCACCAAGGCGTAAGGCAGCAGTTTTATACAGCTGCCGCTGCTTGAAAGCTCTTTGCCTGCAGCTGTCTTTGCGCCACTGCTCACTGAAGTGGAACACACTAATGCCGACCCCTCTTTCAGCATTTCTAACCTTCAGAAAGCAGACTGGAATGAAGTCAGTAGCATCTAACTCACTGTTGACAGTTCCCAACAGGATTAGGCCTAACTCTCCGGCCTACCTGAAAAAAAAAAAAATACGCGTGCACTTGAAAGATGCTTAGCAGCTGGTTATTTCTAATTTACCATCATGGTGCCCTAACCAAAATAGCAGTGTACTTTGTTTCATGCTTCTATGCAAAATTAAGGCTTCAATGTGCAGTACTTCATCCTGAATATTCCTGCTTGACAAAAGCAAGTGTCATTGTGATCTAGCAATTTGCTGTTAAGTATAAGGGTTTCAGAGCCTTCATGGAGCTCTCTGGTGTCTCTATGTATACAGAATCTCCTAGCCTTAAAATAACATTCTTCTTGAAATTTTATTGCCTGTGTTTTAGTGCCCTTTGTCTCTAGTTCTCAGGTGGCCAGGAAGAGGAGTGGATATCCCTCCAGACTATCTTAACTGACAACAGAGGTAACATCTGAGATAAAAAGTAGTCCTGTGACATTCTTTAACTCACATTCTTTAACTAATAATATAATGTAATATAATATAATATAAAATATTAAATAATGTTAAATAATATTAGTAATATTATAATTATATAGTAATTAGATTATTATAATTATATAATTAATATTAATAATATTAAATAAATAGGTAAATAAGTAAAATGTAATGAATAATTATTTTTATATTTTAAAATATATAATAAATAAATAAAACACAAACAAGGAAAATAAAAACAAACTTTTTTCTTCCCCTATATAATTTTTAACATCTTTGCCTGATGAAGAAGCCCGTGAAGCTCTGAAAGCTGGCATGATGTATTTTGTGTATTTTTGGTTGGCTCAAAAATGGTATTGTTGCTGTGGATTTTGGATTTAGCTGTACTTCTCATACTCATTATAATTAAGTGGGAGGTATCCTGGAGAGTCAGTGGAATGTTGTGATTATAGCAGTGGTGGGAATCACGGAGGTCTCCAGATATTGGACTGTAACTCCCCACAGTCCCAGCCAGCGTATCCAAGAGTGAGGAATGCTGAGAGCTGTAGTCCAACAATATTTGGAAGATCACATAATTTCCACCCTTGGCTGGAAAGTTCACTTGGCCATGGAACTCACTGGGTCACCTGGGCCAATCATGGGCAGGCACTGATACGCTACACTGGCTACCTAGTTACAACTGCATAACTAACATGTCCTGGCCCACTCACCCTCAGAGCTAGCAGGTGGACTGAGTGAAGGAGGTTTGTTCAGCTTTGGAGCACAAAGAGGATAACATTTCCATCCTCCTCCACCCGTGATTAAGGCTACGACAGGGACTTGCAACAGGAGTCCTGCTTCTGATTGTCGCAGCCTCACTCAATGTTGGGAGGGGGTCAAAAATGTCATCCTCCTTGCTCACTGATCTGAAGCTGAATGGGCCTCCTTTAACTGATCCGATGGCAAGCTCTTAAGGTGGGCCAGGGTGGCATTTATGTAGTTTTACAGCATGACTACATAGTCTTATTGAGTACAGAGTAGTTGTAGATTTGTAACACTAGATTATGAATCCATGATTGCAGTACTGAATGCCAGCCATTATATTTTGGCTTATACTACTGTATAGTGTCTTGAACTCCATGGAGAAAAGGTAGGATAGAAATATAATAAAAAAGAAAGAAAATTAATGCATGTGACTGTGAGTGAAGAAAAGACAACCTCCATTACAAGCTAGGAGGTAGTCACATACACAGGAGTTCTAGCCCCTCCCGTCTGCGGAATCATGACTCTACCTCACCTGTAGCATCTCTCCCTGGACATTGCCTTATTTGGAAGGTAGTTTGTAATCGGAGGAAACCTCATATTACCTGCCCCTCTGGACATTTCCTTATATGGATGGAAGCTTCTGGACATTATCTAATATGGGGCGAGTGGTGGAAAAATGCCGCAGTGGGTGTGTATGCTGTTTACCTGGATAAAAAGGCCTTGCCAAGCCTCTGGCCTTTGTCCGGTACCCTGCTGCAGCAGATTTATATATTTTTATACTTTTATACTTTTGTACTCAATAAATCTGGCCTCCAGCCTTTGAACCAAGAAATGTCTGGTCATTTGCCTGTTTCTCAGATGAAGCTGTCCTTCTTAAGGGCGTAGAAGGTGACAGTTTTCTGGCGCCCAATGTGGGGCCCGAGAGAAATGGGCAGGGGTTGAGAAATTTCGCCCTGCATCAGTTCCCCTGCCCAGGAGGCCAGACGGGAAGGCATCCCTCTGAAGACCGTCTGATCCTGGTGGCGGACATCGATTTTTCACATCAGGCGCCAATGTCCCTCTTGTGACATGACGGGAATCATCGTGGTGCGCTCCTGATCAGTGGTAAGGACAAGGCTCTACCTTCCTGATTCAAGGCTTTGAAATTTGATTAGGGTTGAGGTTCAGAATGTCGCGCCTGTGATCCACCTCACCCTCTGGTAAGTCCCAAAAAGTCAGGGACCGCCCCTAGATAGGTACCTTGGGCCTGAGTTCAGTTTGGGAATTCCCCTGTTTCAGCTTTGTGGTGTGTGTGTGTGTGTGTGCCTGGAGTGTGTCTGAGACGTCCAAACACGGACGAAGCGAGTGTGGAGCTCCACCCCACGGTTCTGTTCTACTCGCGAGAGAAGCAGCTGGGAACGAGTGAAGCGAACGTCGTCTCTTCTGTCTGTTATTTGATGTGCGTCTCCTTGTCTGTGAATTTGTACATTTTGTAATAGCAGAGATGGGTTCAAACAGTTCAAAACAGAAACAGATTAGAGAGAAAAACCCGGGCGTGGGCTCCCCCATTACTCCCTTGCGGTGTGCGTTGCAGAATTGGAAGGAAGTGGGGAAGAAACTGTCTAAAAAGCAAATGATAAAGTACTGTACTGAAATTTGGCCTCAGTATCGGATCCCTGGGTTGTCTCAGTGGGACGCAAATGGGACGTTTGATAAGCTAGCATTGCAAGCTTGGATTAACTGGTTAGATTCGGTTGGGAAAACTGTTGAAGAAAGGTACATGAGAGTGTTTAAGAATGCAGGCACTGGGTTCCCTGATTCTCTCCCACATCGCCTCCCGGACAGTGCAAAGGCAGTCATGGCTCTTGCCCCAGTAAAATCCTCTGGACTTTCTCAATTCCAAAAGTTTAAGAGAGATAACTGGGACCCGCTAGATCACCTTCCCCCTCCTCCTTACCCTCAGCCAGCTCCTGCTGTTGGCCCAATGGCTGATGAGCTGGCTGATTTCCCACCGCCACCACCGCCCATAAATCCAGATTTTGAAGATGGTGGCGCCAGAGGGGGCTCAAATACAGACTCTCCTTTACAACCAGCTTCGGCTGGAGTGGCCCCTGCTCAAGCATCCTTCTCCGTTGATCCTACTGCGCCCCTTAGTGGCTCAGCCGCAGGGACGTCTGAGCCTCACAAATCTCTCCAGAAAGAACTGGCACAGCTTTTAAAAGACCAAGAGAACCTTCCTCTAGATGGGACCAAATCCAAACAAGCAGCCAAACAAGCAGTTGTAGTTTCGGCGAGCACGGCCCCCCAAGCAATGAACAGCTATACTTCAGTGCCAATGTACCTATTGAGGGAAGTCCCGGATGGCAGGGGCGGGATTAGTTATGTTGATCACCCCCTGTCCAGCTTGGAAGTTAGAGAATTAAAAAAACAATGAAGCCCTAATTGAAGACCCTATTGGGGTGGCAGAGCAATTCCAGCAATTTCTGGGACCCTCTATCTATACCTGGAAAGAGTTAATGGCCATCCTTAACATTCTGTTCTCCGGGGAAGAATTGGTTATGATTAGGAATGCAGCTATGTTGGAGTGGGAAAAGGCCCATCCACAGGTACGGATGGATCTGTCCCCGCAGAACAGAAGTACCCCACCGTTGGGACAATAGGGCAGAAGCAGACAGGCAGAAAATGGAAGATCTGAAAGCTCTGATTATTGCTGGCATTAAGCACTCGGTTCCCCACACACAGAACCCCCACAAGGCTTTTGATATTCAACAGGAAAAGGATGAGTCGCCCTCTGCCTTCCTCCAGAGGCTGAAAGAACAGGCAATAAAATACTCCGGGCTAGACGTAAATAGTGAACATGGACAAAGCCTGCTTGTATTCCATTTTGTTACTATAGCTTGGCCTGATATCCGCACCAAGCTCCAGAAGCTGGAAGATTAGAATACAAGGGATGTAGGTGAACTGTTGAGGGTAGCCCAAAAGGTCTATGTGCGAAGAGGTGAAGAAAAGCAGAAACTGATGAAGACACTCAACATCACCTGGAGATTCCACTCCCCCTACCATCCCCAAGCAAGCAGGATGGTGGAACGGACGAACTCTACGCTTAAGACCCACCTGACTAAAATTTCCCTAGAAACTGACCTACCCTGGGTCAAGGCACTGCCTCTGGCCCTCACAAAGGCTAGAATCACTCCAAAAGGTCCCCTGAAACTCTCCCCTTTTGAGAGAGTATTCGGTCGCCCCTGGCCTAGCCAACTCTGTCCGGGAAGCCTGAGGGGGAAGGTTGAGATAGGAGATGCAGTGTTACAAAAGTATGTTCGTTCTCTGGGTACTGCTCTGGCCTCTGTTCACTTTTTATCCTTACAGGAATGACCCTTCAACCTTGATGGTCTGGTGCACCACATCCAGCCTGGTGATTGGGTGGTCGTAAAGATCTGGGGAAGGCGACCCTTGTCGCCGGCGTGGACAAAACCTGCCCAAGTGTTGCTGACCACCGATACCACTGTCAAAGTCCAGGGCCACAAATCTTGGATCCATCATTCCAGAGTTAAAAAGGTGCCGGAACCCGGAAGGTGGAAGGTGACCCAAGAGGACACCAGTGACAGACTCAAGCTGCTATTTAGAAGAAACGCGCCAGATTCTTGATCCTTCAGAGACTTTATTTCTCAGAGTCACTCCAGAGGCTGACCTGAGATCTCAGTATTGGATTTTGAACTGTGTCTGTCAACCACTGTAATAGTTTTAGGACTGATTGCACTGATATTAGTTTTAGGACTGACTGCACTGACTTATAACCTTTTAAACACTGTGTTTTGATTTCTTGTTATTATGACGGACCTGTTCCTTGTATTATTGATTACCTACTTGCCTGAAAGCACTCAGGCTGGCTGGCATGAGAACATTTTTCATCAACTGGTTCATCAACTGGTTCATTTCCCAAGTAGCAAATGTCACCAAATGTTGGGTTTGTACGTATGGCCCTTCTTCTCATTTACAGGGATGGCCCATGGTACCAGTAGACACCCTGAATCTCACTGGCTGGAACAGAACCACTGTATACGGAACCTTCCAGGATAGCGCAGACCCTTTAAAGGATCCCGGCCAGTTCATTTTGAGCCAACGAGGGGATCCACCATTGGCCCCCTTGTACGTGCGTCGATGGAGCACCTCTCTTGAAGGTTATTATGCTGTTTTCCAGGGAGGTCGAACCCAGCGAATCCCCTTGTTGAGAATTTCTTTAGGAGACTATCCCAACTGTGATGTAACATTTGAAATCCCTGAATCCCCACAGGCTTGCCCAGGAAAGTATCCCAATGTCAGCTTCCCTTTTAGTTGCAGCGAGGGTTTCATTGAGTTATATGGGAATAAGAGAGGCCAGTCCCCTTTAAATAAGCTCCAGGAAGCAGACAGCTTTCATAATGGTCAGTGGATACATGGCCTACCTTCTGGGATGTATTGGCTTTGTGGCCATTGGGCAGGAAAAGCACTTCCCCCAGCATGGAATGGTACTTGCACCATTGGTTCTCTCTCAATGGGGGGGATTCAGTTCCACCCCCTCCAACAGCCTATTGAAGCCTGGGACAGACAATTCGGATGGCACCGGGTGAAGAGAGCATGTGATGAGAGTTATGGGTATGATCGCGATGACACTTACTTGCCCGAAGGTGGGAGGTTGGGAGCTATTATGTTTCCTATGGTGGGAGTTGCCTTAAATATACGCCAAATTCAGAGGCTCTCTGCTCAGCTGGAAATCCTGGCCAATACCACTGCACATGGAATAAACGCCCTGCAGACTGAGGTGGACTCGCTTGCAGGTGTATTAGGTCAGCATAAATTGGCACTGGATTACCTGCTTAGCAAAGAAGGAGGATTGTGTTTTTGGCTAAACACCACTTGCTGCCACTACATCAATGAGTCTGGATACATTGAAGAAGATGTGAACAAATTGCACAAGGTGGTTGGTGACATCCGTAAAACTTATTCTCCGAGAAGTGAAGATTGGTGGTCATGGCTCACTAGCTGGCTACCGAATTTTGGATGGGTGAAAAGTGTTTTTGTTATTTTTATTTTGTTTACATGTATAGCTCTGTGTTTCTGCTGTCTATTTCAATGTACGCCAATTTTCTGTAATTCACTACACAACAATAGGTCTGTAGACCTATCTCGAAGGGTTGACGTTGCCAGAGAGACCCAACTTTTAGTTCAGGGATACGGGATGGGCTAGTCCTCCTATGTGAGGGGGGAAACTGTGAGTGAAGAAAAGACAACCTCCATTACAAGCTAGGAGGTAGTCACATACACAGGAGTTCTAGCCCCTCCCGTCTGCGGAATCATGACTCTACCTCACCTGTAGCATCTCTCCCTGGACATTGCCTTATTTGGAAGGTAGTTTGTAATCGGAGGAAACCTCATATTACCTGCCCCTCTGGACATTTCCTTATATGGACGGAAGTTTCTGGACATTATCTAATATGGGGCGAGTGGTCTGCAATTGGTGGAAAAATGCCGCAGTGGGTGTGTATGCTGTTTACCTGGATAAAAAGGCCTTGCCAAGCCTCTGGCCTTTGTCCCGAACCTCCGGCACCCTGCTGCAGCAGATTTATATATTTTTATACTTTTATACTTTTGTACTCAATAAATCTGGCCCCCAGCCTTTGAACCAAGAAACGTCTGGTCATTTGCCTGTTTCTCAGAAGAAGCTGTCCTTCTTAAAGGCGTAGAAGGTGACATGACCATGGATGAAGTGAGTTTCATTGAACTAGGTTGGCAATTATGATCATTTCTGGAAAACCCATGCCACACGGGAGTGGTCCCCACTTTCTCCATATCTGCAATTTATTATATTGTCTTATCATCTGCTTCCTGGTATCTCAGTCTTTTGGGGTAAATGCTGTTTTAAAAAACTTTTTCCAAGTTCAGTGATGGAACAGCCCAAAAATCTCCAAGAGCTTAAGGAAAAAAGAAATATGAATCTGTCAATCTGGCTAACAAAATTATGGTAGAAATTTGACCTGAGATACAGAAGTACTTCCAAGAGGGAAAGTGTTTGGCTTGTATTGCACATGAGGATTGTATGGTAGATAAATCGGTAATCCCAATGAGGTACTTCTGCAGTTCAGTGGTACCACCAGTCTCCTATATGACGTTAAAAGGGCAGCCAACATACACAGCAGCCAGGCCTTACCCAATAAATTTTACTGCTGGAAGCAAAGCAGTAAAACACCAAAAATACCCAAGTCAAGTGCCCATTGCCCAAGGCCAGGAAATTGGGGAGGAGGCTATCTGAGACATAAAACTTATGAAACTCTTCTCCCATCCCTATGGAGCAAAATCAGAGTTTGGAAATAACGTATTACTTGCAGTAAGTTACTTTGGTAACTAGCTACTTCTAGCAGTAATGAGCTATAATTCATTATTTCTCAGTGTTACATCATAGGATTTCTGCCTGCTACTCATTACTGAGTTGTTCTGGCTCACTCTGAACAACAGGTAGGGGAGGAGGAAGCATCATATGAGTAGCCACCTTGCACTGCTTCTTTATAGCCTTTGGTGAAGCTACTGAGGACGAGTGGGAGGGAGACAGCACACGATATACTGAAAATCTGAACTGTACTAGATTCAGGTTAGTTGTGATTTAAAAAAAAATAGCCTCACTCTCTCTAACCTGTCCAAACGAACGAGACTGCTGGAAGAAAAGAAAAGAAAAGAAAAGAAAAGAAAAGAAAAGAAAAGAAAAGAAAAGCCATTTCCGCACTAGACTCTTATAGCATAATTATTCCACTTTCAACATCCTATGGAATCCTGGTGTTTGCAGCTTAGGGAGAGGCTGGCCGGCCCCTCCCTAAGCTGCAAACACCAGGATTCCATAGGATGTTGAAAGTGGAATAATCGTGCTATAAAAGTGTAGTGCGGAAAGGCCTAAAAGAATATGTATATTGATCCCAGAATCACAGAGGGGAGATCAGAAGCACTCCTCAAGCCTGAATGTTCTCTTTGCATATCTTTCCATTTTCCATTGATGTAGTACAACTTCCACACTGACATTTTTTCAAAGTCTCTAGTCAGGATTTTTGTGAAAACTGGGGCCCTCCTCCACTGGTTTGACAGTTGAAGTGACTTTTCAAAGCCTCTAGTAAGGATTTCCATGAAAGGTGAGGGAGGAGTTGCAGATTTTTGGCAGCTGACAATCTAATTCCCCCCCCCCCCTACAACTTCCATCCCCCCAAGTTCCAGTCTTTCAGAGAAATCCTGACTAGAGACATTTTAATTTTCTCTCCCCCAAGCTGCTGAAATGTCTTTTTTCACAGCCTCTCGTGAGGATTGGAGCTTGGAGGGAGGGAAGTTGCGTGAAAAACAGAAAGTAGATTGTTACCTGTCAAACATACACAACTCCCCCAACTTCTCAACCTGCTTCCACAACTCCTCCACTCCAATCGTTCACAGAAATCCTATCTAGAGGCTACACCTCTTAAATGAGAATTGTCAACTTTCTAGTAACTTCCTTCTCCCCTCAGCCCCCAGCTGATTAACATATTTTCATAGCTGAAAATTACTGCACAGCTTTGGGGCTAGGGCCAACAAAGGAGGGAAAATTGCAGAAAAACAGTACTTAGTACAGCTCAGCTAGAAAAACTGTGCACTTTTCAATCAAAGTTGCACAGTGTCTGGAAAAGGCTATGCAGCTTCCTCTCATCTTGGGAAGAAAATTTCCCACACCTCTCTACCGTGTGAGAAGAAAAACAGATGGATTTTTCACAACCCCCTATCAGGATGAGGAGAATCAAGAATTATCATCCCTAGTATTGACAAAAGATGATGACGTAATACAAGGCCATTATTAGAACTGAAAAGAACATGGAGAAGAGCATATAATGGCTAAGAGACCTGAAAAATATTTCCATATGTTCAATGGCTTTACCAATGAGAACTGTAAAGAGAAGTCACAAATGTTATGAAGACACCTACCATTATCCTTTCAGTTACTGTAATGTCCAAACAGATCCCCTTTAATGAATTACCTGAAAAAAAATACCTAATACTAATACACTGCCTAACATTTATAGAATGTTTTTCAAAAATCACAAGTTCTAGATCCTAAATAGGGCTGCCTAGTCAGCCTTTTATCAGTAGCCAGCAAGCAAAGTTCATCTTAGTCATCATTTTGCAATCCAAGTTTACAATAAATCTAGAGAGACAGGCCAGTGGAAAATCCATAGACAAGGCAAAAGTCAAGGGTTCTAAGAACACCAGCAAGGAATCCACATGCTAGCTGGGTTGCTTCCATCAATAAGAGCACTAAGGTGCAACAGCTTCCTCCCATTCTGGTTCCTCTTTATATAGAATCCTTCACAGCTGTGTGCCTAATTAATGAGTCCTTAGTATATAACCACTCCAAGACTCCTGGCTGGCATAAGTATTGTCCTTCTCACGTCTTCAGTGGCATATCTAGTGTAAACAGCACCTAGGGTAAGCATGAAAGTTGTGCCCCTACCTTTTGACCCCCACTCTTCACCCCCCACATGCACACCTTTTTTTCAGCCCCTGGAATTGGTCCCAAGGGCACATCCCCTACTTGCTCCACCCTAAATATGCCTTTGCATGTCTGTATGTTGTGGCAGTTAGGATGCATCCTGTCTGGGTCGTGGGAGGAGGGCAAGACATCTTGTATGTCTTCAAAAACAGTTGTAAAGTAGATTAGTTCTAACAGATTTAGCATCATTAAGATCGTTCTATCTATCCATCCGTCCGTCCGTCCGTCCGTCCGTCCATCCGTCCGTCTATCTGTCTATCTGTCTGTCCATCTGTCCATCTGTCTGTCTACATATTTATTTTCCCCTCTCCTTCCCCTCTGTGGAGTATCTGCCAGTGAAAAGCTGGATATCTCTCAAGCCATTACTGTTCATGTTCCTCTGTCCTTTAAATCCACGTACTAAAATGTTAGTTTCTCTACAGCGTTCTCCCCCTAACTACTCATATTCAAATCTATTTACATATTGATCCCTGGATCCCGCCCCTTCTCATGAATTAAACCCTTTCTCCATAAAGTGCACTTCAAAAATCGTACGCTGAAGCAAATCAAGAGTCCACTCCTCCAGGCATCCCATTTTGATAACGGTATCACACCCAAATGTTCCATGGGAAGAATATTGGTTGCGGTGATGAACAAAGTAAAGATATCTGTACAGATAGAGTCTGCATTTTATTCCAACTATAAGACAACACTACAATTTGTTTTCAACTAACCTTTTCCATTCATTGCAATCCATTTTGCTCTTTCTAACAGAAATACTGTCATGTTACTCAAAGAGACAGTCAGTTTTAGCATAAAAAAGACATTACAAAACCCAGTAGCACCTTTGAGACTAACTGTGAAAATGAAATTCCTAGCATATTTTTGTGCACTATACTTTACTTCCTCTGTTGTATTTGATGAAGCAGCCTGTGGTCAACAAAAGTTTATGCCAGAATTTTTTCTTCCCCAGTTAGTCTCAAAAGTGCTACTGGACTCCTTTGTATTATGTTATCCTATGCTTCTCTTCTAAGCCAATACAAGTCCCAGCATGTTTAAGCTAGATAATGGACAGCAAGGTTACAGGCAGTCCTTTTTTCTACAGAGAGAAAAGCTTTGTAAACTGATACTTTAGCACTCACTTTTCGCCACAGAACCTCTGCAGTCTGCATCTTACGAATCAGTCTTCATGTAGAGACAGATTGGAGGACTTTTTATTCCTCTACCCCCATCTTCCAATTTTCTGTACCATCAAGCTTGATCAAGAGCTCTGAAGAATTTGGATGCTTACCGTCTTCATGACATTTAAGAAACCCTAATAAAGTTATTACACAACACTGAAACATTTTGTTTCTGCTCATGCATCATATGGCTACTTTTTGGGTTTTACTCATATTGAAGAGTGTACAAAGAAAATGTGAGGATATTACTCAAGAAATCAATATCAGCACAAATGATGGCATTTTATGTAACACATTTTTGTGTCTTTATGCTCAGGGGAGATTATGTTTAGAGGCTGTCTATCAGAACACTGGATGGTAGCTTTGTCCCCGCTGGCATTTTACCCAAATTACATACACCAAACATCCAAACCTGAAGTTCCTTCAGCATTCAACAGGATTTCTACACCTCAAATAGGGTAAAGCTATTGTGTGGGGGGTGGTCAAACATAGCTACAAACTCCACACAACAGTAACCAACGCATGTCTTCACATCTGTTCCAACCATGACTAAAATAGGCAGGTGTGGGAGAAATTTCAAAACAAAGGAAAGGAGAGAATTGGGGGAAAAGGTGAAGATCCTTCCCCAACCCATGGCTCTTACACAGGTTTCCTGCCTCTTCAATTTCCTTTTTCTCCAAATGGGATTCCCATACCTTCACAGGGAAACAATGAGAGTCTCCCCTTTCTTCTACTTTGTTTCAGTGGAGTTTTCCACATAAACCTACTATTGCATAGGCTTAGTTCATGTCAGTCTTGGGGAGGGGGTAATCCTGCATACAAGATCCTCCACATCCACAGTTTTGCATGAAATATCTGCTTTCAGTGTCCAGCAGCAAGATCATGAAGGACGGTGCTTTGACAGACAATCCATATTTGCATGGGAAAAAAGGCCACAACTTTTTATCAGTTACAGGTACAATATACTTGGTCCAGATGGGGCCGGATCCAGCCATCAGGCAACTCATCAGTTAACCAGTGGCCTCCTCTGTCCACAAACTGGGAACCACTGAAATGCCAGAAATGGGATGTCACATGGGATCTGTGTGGATCTCCCGTCACCTGGGTGTGAAGCTGGGTCTCCCATCCCTAAGCTGATGTTGCCTTCACTCCAAAGTCTCTTGAGGGAACCCCACAGGACTAGTCTCTCTCCAAAAAAATGGACCCAATCTCATGCCAAATCACCCCAAAAGTTGTGAAACTGAGCAGAGTTACAAGAAAAATAAGGAAGGAAGGATGAGGTGAAGCTGACAAACCACTGAAGCTCTTCTGGCTAAGGATGCATTTTTATGCAACAGTCTGGAGTGAAAATTTAATCTTCTGTACTGAAGGCCTGCTCCCAGGAAAAACACTCCAAATCCGGTTGGCTGGTTTTCCTGCTGTAGTTGAGAGTTCACAAAAACTGCACAAGATCCTGGGAAGGGGATGATGTTAACTAGCATAACATGGTGATGAGACACTACTTCCCCCTCCAGTCTGGGGACAGTAAAAACAGTTGGGGGGGGGCATCCTTTCATGTCTGTTATTATCTCTGTGGGGATGGTGGGAAAGGCCATTTTGGTCTTCCAGGATGGTGTTACTCCAGCAAATGTATGACTACTTGCCATATAACACTGTGTAATATAAATCATAAATTAATCATCCCTAGAATAGTAGATAAGTTAGATTTATGGCACTGAATCCTTCAACTGCCTTTGACTATCTGCAGAACTGCTTCCTCTCCCTACGTTTCTCCTATAATGCTACCAAAATATTCAGCATATTCTTAGTGCCTAGGAAATTAATAACAGTGACCGATGTTCTAGAAAATGTATTTTGCACAAAGTGTAATTTAAGTGGCTTCACTTCACTGCACTACTGTATGTAAAGTGTCAGTGCTTCTCTTCACATCCATGGGCCACTCTTTCAAATGGATTAAAAAGAGACATTGCATTCTCAGTTGGCTAGACTATAAATTCACTTGCTTAAACTAATATCTATAGCTTATTTATTCTGCAGTAGGGAAGAAAGTATATTTATAAAAGTTGCCTTCTATTTTTTTTGGATAATATTTATGCAATTATCATATATATTTTTGTTCCAACAACTCTGAATATTATCTCCACATTTCAGAAATCACAAAAAAATGTGCAGTTCTTTCAACAAATCTTCATGTTCAAAGGGGCACTTTCCAGTGTTTTTAAATGGAAGGGAATCACCAGGGGACCCCAAATCCTACCCACATTACCCTGGGCTACCACTTAAAACCTGTCAAAGAGTCCAGCAGTTAACCAGGATCAGTATTAACCAGGAAAAACAACCTCAGACTAATAGATAAGTGGTACCTTACTCCAGCTAAGTTAGCACTGATAACTAAAGGCTCCTCCCTTATTGCTGGAGGGGTTGCACAGTCAAGAGAACTTATTAGCATATGTGATGCATTATCCAGCAGTTTACAATTTATGGTCACAAGTTTGTTGTTGCTATTGTTGTGTGCCTTCACATCATTTTTGACTTATGGCGACCCTAAGGTAAACTAATCATGGGATTTTCATGACACAATTTGTTCAGCGGGAGTTGTCCTTGCCTTCCCATGAGGCTGAGAGGGTGTAACCCACCCAAGGTTACCCAGTAGGCTTTCATGGCCAAGCAGGGATTCAAACCCTGGTCCCCCTGTGTCCTAGTCTAACAGTCAAACTGCTAAACCAGCCTGGCTCATGGTCACAAGTGCTAAACCTAATTTTGAATATCAGAAAACGAAACAAAAACAAAATGATCAGAACTATTATTACTATCAACTGACTTTCAAGAAAATAAGCTTCTTTAGCATGAAGATTTGATTTCTCTCCTCCTTTCTATACCCTGTACTGAGATCACTAGCAGCTGGAATGGTTTAAGTAATCCCAGTGTTGAATATGGTTCTAACAGAAAAATGGTCATATGTCATAAGAGCCAGTAAAGGACTTGTGGACAGTAGAACTTTTTTGTAGCACTGGCTTCCTTTCTTTAATGTTAATACTCCACCAAAGACAGAACCTTAGACCTGTATATGCTATGGGCCTCATTATCTTTGAATGTAATAACTCCGACAGGCGGACACAGTTTGTTTAATACTTTTTTGTTTAAAATTTCTTTTGTCCTCTTTTCCACACACTGCTTAAATAAAATTTTCCAAAAAAATGTAAAGGAATTGGCAAGACAGAAGCTTTGCCAATCCCACATCCATTCAGGTTCTAGCACTTGAAAACTTGTAAGAGAAAACCTAGATTTTGGGAAGAGAATATAACCTTCAACTACAATGCACAATAATATAACTGAAATCAATTTTGGTTTTTTGTTAGAGATTCCAATGCACTGAGAACTGCAACTGCAAATCAGTGGATTCATAGCAGCGGATAGATTGGTTCCAGCTATATTAGCAGCTCCAACTGCAGAACTATCCCATCCACTGAAATGAATGGCACAGCGTGCATATGTAGGAAAGTAGGAACGCAACAAGGGGTCTGCATCCAGGCAATCGATTTAGGGAATTTAGATTGAAAAACAAAAGGCCTTGGATCAAAGGAAGACTATGGAGGCAGGAAGACATGAGATTGATGGGAAAGTAGAAATCATTCTACTCCCTTTTCCAAGCATTAACCTGGCTGAAGAGTTCACTGCGACCTAGAGAAACTTTAAGAGTAAAATGGATAAGAGTAAAATAAAAGTGCGGAGTTAGGCAATACCTTCACTAGGACCAACAGAAATCCTGCAGAAAGATACAAGGTTTTGAGATCTCTTTATCAGGCTATATCCTACATGTGTTGAGGCCATGAAATAAGCCCAATCTGAGCAATAAATAAATGAACTCTGATTCTTCCCTTTTCCCTGATATCTAACTATCTTTTTTGCTCAAATTGGCTCTTCTCCCCCAACAGGTAACCTGATGAAGACTTGAGGAGAGATGAAATATTTACACAATTTTCTGGGATTTTGGTTGATCCTTACAAAGGTATTAGGCAACTGTGAATTTTTGGTTTTGCTCATGAACAAGCAGAGTAGTAGTAATAGTAGTGGTAGTAGTAGTAGTACTTACTATTATTTCTAAGTGTAAAAGTGATTCAGAACGAATGCACAGATGAAAAATATCCTGGCCTCTCTTGACTAGAAGAATTACAGTCCAAATGTCTTTTTTCTTGTTGAAGCCTAATGTGCCTGTGCTGTGTGACAGCTCATGAGACAGATAAATAAACAAAGTGATGGTGCTGTTGTATCATCACTGTCCAGGCAAGATATCTCATTTGCAAAGGTAATGTCTGAGCCACAATATAATTTTGGTGATTCAAACAAACCCTGCTATTGCATAATAAGACAGAAAAGTATGTCGCGCCTTCTGCTCAAATTGATTATTGTTTGTGAATGCAATTACAATCCTTAGCAGAAAAAGGCAATTTGTAAATGGGCTGAGTGTAATAATTCAGGAGTGAAGGAGGGCGAATACAGAAGGGGCATCTTGCTGCATAAGCAAGTCCCAGGCTTGGATCAAGAGCTCAAGCTGGGATCCAATGATAATAAAGAAGGAAATGAAAAAGGCTTAGCTTCACTAGCGCCATCAGTGAAATATCCCAAGGAGCTTCACTGAGTTATAGGATAAGCCCATCTGCTTTTGCACCTCTGATTTCATGTCTAAAAAGAAAACTGTGTTGCTGTGTGCCTTCTTACAGTGACCCTAAGGCAAACCTATCATGGGATTTTCTTGACAAGGTTTGTTCAGAGGGGGTTTGTCTTTACTCCCCTCTGAGGCTGAGAAAGTACGACTTGCCCAAGTTCCCCCAGTGAGTTTCCACAGCCAAGTGAGGATTCAAACCCCTGGTTTCCAGAGCTGTAGTCCTGCACTCACCATACTGGTACTCTAAAAAGAAAACTGCACAGTGTGTTTTCTACCTAGGGCTTAGCAGGAAATGCATACTGTGCTGGGCACATGCTCTGAACAGGTATGAATTTTGTAAGTATCACTGCAACAAATGAATTGTTCATGTTTTTGTGTGATTAATCCAATAATGCCCTTGCTTTGATGCAAGCGAGCAGAATAGAAGTCCAGCATCCAGACTACCTTCCAGCAACAGGTTTAGGGATTTCATAACATTAAACTACATGCCTAAGTTATTTTGTTTTCCCTTATTCTGTCCATCACCTCCTCCCTCTGTGTCAGGACATTTTAGATTATAAACTTAAAGGCAGGGATTATCTTGTCTTTTTCTTTACTGATATGTAAACTATTCTGAGAACTTTTCCAGCATAAAGTATTTATTTATTTAAAAATAAATATTCTACTTTCCCTCAATACAAGGACCCAACATGTCTATAAATACATAATGCATTGTTGCTATTTGCTCTCGAGGTTACTTATGGTGACCCTATGAGTGAGATGTACATACATACATGTATACATACATACATAAAAAATTAAAAGATGGAGCAGTGCACTACAGCTTGGGACAAAAAATGCCAGAAGTTGCCCTCAAACTCTTAGAATCATACAATCAAAGAGTTGGAAGATACCACAGGGGTCATCCAGTCCAAGCCCCTGCTATGTAGGAACCCACATCAGAGCACTCCCAAGAGATGGCCATCCACCCTCTGATTAAAAATCTCGAAAGAAGGAGACTCTACCATCCTGTGAGGCAGCATATTTCACTGCCAAATAGTTCTGACCATCAGGAAGTTCTTCCTGAGGTTTAGGTGGAATCTCTTTCCTGTAGTTTGAATCCATTGCTCCTTGTCCTAGTCTCTGGAGCAGCAGAAAACAAGCCTGCTCCCTCCTCAACATGATATCCCTTCAAATCATAATCATAATCATAATCATAATAAAATTTATTTCTATCCCGCCTCTCCACATGGATTGAGGCGGCGAACAACATTAAATATATTAATACATTTTTAATTTTTAATGTAATGTTTTTTAAACATACCCAATCCTCCCCACCCACCAATCCACCTAAAACTAACCCCCTAAAACACACAACAATCAATCAACTATTAAAGGAACAGCAAGACAATTGATGGGAGGAGATGGAAATGCTAGTCTTGGAAGGTCTGTTGGAAGAGATCAGTCTTGACTGCTCTTTTAAAGCAGTCAAGACTGGTAATGTGCCGGGTCTCCTCCGGCAGGCCATTCCATAACTTACTATTAATTTAAATTTAAATATTTAAACATGGCTATTATCATAGAATCATAGCATCATAGAAATGTAGAGTTGGAAGAGACCACACGGGCCATCCAGTCCAACCCCCTACCATGCACGAATACCCTCAAAGCACTCCCGACAGGTGGCCATCCAGCCTCTGCTTAAAAACCTTCAAGGAAGGAGACTCCACTACACTCCGAGGCAGCATATTCCACTGCCGGACAGCCCTGACTGTCGGGAAGTTCTTCCTGAGGTTCAGATGGAATCTCCTTTCCTGCAGCTTGAATCCATTGCTCCTTGTCCTAGTCTCTGGAGTGGCAGAAAACAAGCCCTCTCCCTCCTCTACATGGCATCCTTTCAAATATTTAAACATAGCTATCATGTCCCCTCTTAACCTTCTCTTCTGCAGACTAAACATACCCAGCTCTCTAAGTCTATCCTCATAGGGCTTGGCCTCCAGACCCCTCACCATTTTGGTCACCCTCCTCTGGACCTGCTCCAGCTTGACCATGTCCTTCTTGAATTGGGGTGCCCAGAACTGGACACAGTATTCAAAATGAGGTCTAACCAAAGCAGGGTAGAGTGGTACCACTACCTCCCTCGATCTAGACACCATACTCCTATTGATGCAGCTGAGAATTGCATTGGCCTTCTTGGCTGTCGCATCACACTGCTGACTCATGTTCAGCTTGTGGTCTATTAAAACTCCTGGATCCCTTTCACACGTACTGCCATCCAGCCACGTGTCCCCCATCCTATATTTCTGCATTCCATTTTTTCTACCTAAGTGTAGGATCTTACACTTCTCTCTGTTGAATTTCATTTTGTTAGCTTTGGCCCAGCTCTCCAATCTATCCAGGTCATTTTGAATTTTGATCCTGTCCTCTGGCGTATTAGCAACGCCTCCCAATTTGGTGTCATCTGCAAATTTGATGAGCATGCCTTCTATTCCTTCATCCAAGTCACTGATGAAAATATTGAACAGCACTGGGCCCAGGACAGAACCCTGTGGCACCCCGCTAGTCACTTCTCTCCAGGATGAAAAGCAGCCATTGGTGAGCACCCTTTGGGAACGGTCAGTCAACCAGTTACAGATCCACCTGACAGTAGCCCTGTCCAGCCCACATTTTACTAGCTTCTTTGCAAGAATGTCATGGGGAACTTTGTCAAAGGCCTTACTGAAATCGAGATATGCTACATCCACAGCATTCCCTTCATCTATCAAGCTAGTAACTCTATCATAAAAAGAGATAAGATTAGTCTGGCATGACTTATTTTTGAGAAATCCATGTTGACTTCTCGTGATTACCGCATTGCTTTCTAAGTGATTAGAAAATGACTGCTTAATAATCTGCTCCAGAATCTTTCCAGGTACTGACGTCAGGCTGACTGGGTGATAAGTAGTTGGGTCCTCTTTTTCTCCCTTCTTGAAGATGGGGACAACATTTGCCCTCTTCCAGTCTGCTGGAACTTCTCCTGTCCTCCAAGATTTCTCAAAGATTATAGCAAGTAGTTCCGAAATGTCCTCTGCCAGTTCTTTTAATATCCTAGGATGCAATTCATCTGGCCCTGGAGACTTGAATTCATCCAGTGTGGTCAGGTATTCCTGTACCACCTCCCTACCTATTATGTGCCGCATTTCCCCTGCTCCCTCAGCTGCTCCCCAACCGCCAGGTTGAGTGCTTGTATCCTTCTGGGAAAAAACTGAGGCAAAGAAGGTGTTAAGTAGTTCTGCCTTTTCTCTTCCCCCTGTTAGTAATTCGCCATCTTCTCTGCGCAGCGACCCTATCGCCTCTTTCTTTTTCCTTTTCCTGCGGACATATTTAAAAAAGCCCTTTTTATTGTTTTTAATGTCTCTGGCCAGCCTAAGTTCGTTCTGTGCTTTAGCCTTTCTGACCTTCTCCCTACATCTCCTGGCTACTTGCTTAAATTCTTCTTTGGTGATTTCCCCCCTCTTCCATTTCCTGTACACGTTTCTCTTAACACTTAACTCAGCTGAGAGTTCTTTAGTCAACCATTCTGGTTTCTTCAGATGCCTTCCATTTTTCCTCCTTATTGGCACAGTTTTAGAATTTGCCTTCAGTATCTTCCTTAAAAGAAAAAAGCCTCCTGAACTCCTTTCTCTTTCACTATTCTTGACCACAGAATTTCAGCCAGCAGCTCCTTAAGTTAACAGAAGTCCGCTTGTTTAAAATCTAAGATGAGTGTCTGGCTACACTTATCTTCTCCTTCCCACTGAATGCCAAATTCCAATAGGGTGTGGTCACTCCCCCCTAAAGATCCAAACACTTCTACCTCATTAACAAGGTCATCCCTGTGGGTCAGGATCAGATCTAGAATATTTGATCCCCTTGTTGCCTCTTCCACCTTCTGGACCATGAAATTGTCTGCAAGACAAGCAAGAAACTTGCTGGACCTTGCTGTCTTGGCAGAGTTTGACTGCCAACATATATCCGGGTAATTGAAATCTCCTATTATTACTGTATCTCTCCTTTTTGAATGCGCGGTCATTTGGTCGAGGAAGGCGTCATCAAGGTCCTCAGTCTGGGTTGGAGGTCTGTAGTAAACCCCCACCAGAATATCCCTATTGTTTCTTGCTCCCTTAATTCTTACCCAGATGCTCTCGACCTGGCTTTCTGGGTTTAAGTCATGGATCTCTTCACAGGTGAAAACATCCTTGACATACAAGGCTATTCCTCCTCCTTTCTTGTTTGGTCTATTTCTGCAAAATAGGCTATACCCCTCTATTCCTACATTCCAGTCCTGAGACTCATCCCACCAGGTCTCAGTGATGCCTATCAAATCGTATTTATTTTGTTGTACTAGGAGTTCAAGTTCATCTTGCTTGTTTCTCATACTCTGCGTGTTAGTGTAGAGACACTTAAATCCCCGGGCCCTTCCTGCAAGTCCTGTACTATAGTTTCTACTCCTCCCACCATTGGACGCTTGTACCACTTGGTCAATATTATTTGGGCCTTTTCCCCCTTTACTCGCCAAGTCTTTGCCCTGAATAATATTGTCTCCCTCCCCAGCGGAACTTAGTTTAAAGACCTCTTAATCCTCCGTGCAAGACTGTTTGCAAAAACATTCCTGCCGAGTTTCGTGAGGTGCAGCCCATCCCTTGCCAGAAGCCCACGTTCATGGAAATTCAGGTCGTGTTCCAAAAACCCAAACCTTTGCATCATGTGCGGAGTCAGCTGTTGACCTCTGCTATTGCCCTTTCCCTTTGTGCACCATATCCTTGAACAGGGAGGAGAGATGAAATGACCACCTGCGCACCAAGGTCCTTAAGCTTTGTCCCCATAAGCTCGTAGTTCTTTGCGATGTGGTAAAAGCTGTGCCTCGCAGTGTCATTGGTTCCGACATGAACCACAATGAGGGGCTTATGGTCAGTGGGCTTGACCAGCCTGGTTAGCCTCTCCGTTATGTGGTTGATCTTGGCCCCAGGAAGACAGCAGACTTCTCGATTGAACTTGTCGGGTTTGCAAATTGCCGGTTCGGTTCTTCTGAGCAAGGAGTCCCCAACAACCAGAACTCGCCTCCTCTGAGGCTTGTCCGCGGCTCCTCGACGGACAGGTTCTTCTAGGACTGCCTGGGCACTCTGTTGAGGCTGGGAATGTTGATCTAGTTCCTGTTGCCGAAGTTGGATTCCTTCTTGTTGACATTCTGTTCCCTCCTCCTGGTGCTCCTCATCGTTCATAAGGCCAAGAACTTTGAAGCGATTGTGTAGGTTGAGAGTCTCTGTTTCCTTCCTGGTCCTCCTACTCCTCCGTGTGACATTCCTCCAAGTATCCGTTTCTTGGCCCAGTGTGCTGACTTCCTGATCTGGCAGCTCCCCTGCGCATTCGGTCTTCAGGAAGGTCTTCTCTGCTCTATCCAAAAACTCCTCACCTTCCCTAATGAGACGAAGATTAGAAACTCGTGCCTCCAGCTGGCGAACCTTCTCCTCCAAGAAGGTCACCAGCTTGCACTTGGTGCAGGTGTACCCGACAACATCTTGTGGCAAGAAAAGGAACATCCCACAAGTGCTACAGGTGACCGCGGCAGCTCCCTCACCTTCCATCCTTGATACTACAGAGAGTAGTACAGGGAGTAGGTCTAGAAAGAATAACAGGGCTTTCTTTCTAAAATTCAACTGAATCAAGTATGTCTCCTCTGCTGATCGCCAAGGGATGAATTGGAAGGGTATAAGAAGAGGGCTTCAACTGCACGCGCCTTTGGCACACGCCGTTGGGAGCTCCTAATAAGACTCCTCCCCCCTAGCTGGCTCCTCCCCCTCATTAGTCAGACCGTGTGCTCAGGGAGAGCACACGGCCAGCACAAGGAGACCTAACAAAAACAAGCAAACAAACAGACAAACAAGCAAGCACAGCCCCACAAGCCTGTAAACAACACCTGGTCAAGGATGTCTTCACAGACCCAGCTCACCCTCTGCTCTCTCCTCTGGGAATGTCCCCTCTTAACCTTGTCTTCTGCAGACTAAACACTCCCAGCTCTTCCTGCACCAGACTTCTCATGGATGGGAAGTTATAGCAATTGGTAAAGTGTAATCTAGTATCTGAATATATCTGAATCTGAATCACCCACTGATTGCAGTCCTTACTCCAAAACACTATGTAACAGCTTCACAAATGGGGCTGTCTAACCCCAGCACACAGGATCAAATTACTGAAGAAATCCTGGCATTCATATAAGCCTGCCTCCCTTAAGACCAGCTGCTCAGACCCTCTTCTCAGGCGAGTTCCATAATCCTGGCTGGCATCAAAAACAGGAGCTTTTTGATGGTGGCCCCTCCTATATCTGTATTTAAATATGTTTTTTTTAAATACTCGTCTCACGTACATTCATTCTTACTAGTTAATTTAGATTTTTCTCAGCTTTTTTAAAATGACAGATTTTTAAAGTGGTTACTGCTTATTTTACTGTTTGTTTTAACTCGTATGCTTCTATGGTTTACACAACATAATTTCATAATATGCTAGTGTGATTTTAGTATAATTATGCTATATTGACCATCTTGAGAATGCTGTGTAGCCCCAAAAACAGTGTGTGTGTGTGTGTGTGTGTGTGTGTGTGTAATGAAAAATAACACCAATTCCTTTCCAACAACATTAGATGGAGCAAGGCAAAGAGGCTTGTACCGATTTCACATCTTTGGGAAAAGGGAGATGCCTAAGGATCTGTAAGAATATGACACAATGGTCTGAGAGCCTTTGAAGGATGATACAGGTCTAACCATGAGAAAATACTGATAGAGGATATACTGTCCTTGATCTTGCCATTTGCTTGCACAGGAGCTAGGTGAAAATTGCTAGGTTTGCCAGCCAGGGAAGGCACCCAGCTGGCATTTAGATTGCTTCATATGACTTAATCCAGCTCAGAAAGACCTGTATACCCCTTAGGAACTGGTGGGAACCGCTGTACGCTTTGGTGAGATTGCTCTTATTTTTGTTGTCACATCTTCTTATTGATTCAACCCTCTGTGAGCCTTAGTTTTGCTAATACAATACATTCTTAACACACACCTCCCTAAGGACTGACTAGCACTGAAAACATATCACACAAAAGCCCGAAGAGAGGTGAGGAATCAACATCCAAAGCAAAGAATAATTTATGTTTTTCCTAAGCAAACACGAAGGCCAATTCAAAGCTGGCTCAACTCATTTTGCTGCCTGAAACAAAGCAGGCAATGTTGCCCCCTCCAAAAGCTGTTTCACATTGACAAGTGAACTGGGCTGGTAGTTGAATCTTATCTCCTCAGTGGTAAGAGGACACTGTCTCCCACTGCAGCTGAAGGCAGCTGGCTAGTTCAAGGAGCAAGGTAGTGACAGAAGTAAAGGATAAGCCAAAGGGCACACAACACTCAAGAAAGGGAACATTGAGGAAGGGAAGAGGAGTGGTCAAGGCTGTTGTCACTGCTGTTCCCCACCACCTGCCACCTGAAGTGTTCGCCTCAATTCACCTAAGTACGGGGCCAGCTCTGCATATGACAATACCCTTGAAAATCCACAGTGATGACCTAATGCCACACTGCTATAGCCATGGGGGCATGCTTGGCAGAGTGAAGCCAACTCTGATGTTCAAATCTTCCATGACAATAAGGCAGAAGGAATTCATCTCCACAGTGTGTTTGCTTGGAAACCTAACCTTTATCTCTAAAGCTCAGTGTCACCCCAAAATGTGGGTCACTCAAAAGTCCACTCACAATGCCCATGCCTCTGTGAAACAGTGGGCAATATTAGCTCAAAGGGGAGGCCTGTGAGAGGGGGGTAACCTAGCAGGATTTTTTACACCTCTATATACCAGTATTAATGCAGGGACACCAGCTGGAGATTGAAAGAATATTTGTTTTATTGGGGGAATTAACAATCACACGCACACAGGATGTAAGCAGTCTCGTAATTACATAAGGCTAACTGAAGGAAAAGGGAGGAAAAATTGGATAGCAAGAAGTCAGGGCAAAGTGGATGATATTTACTTATCCAGAGATGAAGCGATGGGGCTCAGACTAAGTGTCCAAGGATAGTACAAGAATGGGAATCAGAGCAGCAGAGTGATAACCTATATCCAGAGCACTACAAGCTATCTGGCTCAGTGCCAGAGTTTAAATACTCTATTTCTGCCTTGAGGGGGAAGGTGTTAATGGCTCTCTGGCAGAGTAGACAATGGGGTCCAATGGCCTTAGCATTAGGTGACAAAGGACTGATGGGAATTATGACAGCTATTTAATGGCACGACAGGTGAGGGGAGACAAAAGGGGAGTTTCGGTGGACAGAGGAAGAGGGTTGAAGACAATCAGTTGCTCTGTAGAGGCAGTCTCAGGCGCTATTGTTTCTAAAGGTCAAGTTGCTGAGGGACATTTGCAAATCCATTGTCATCGGAGCTTCCTTGACAATGATTTGGCCATGCCCTGAGGTCCCATCTGACCTACTTTTGCATTGCACATGTTCAGCCAGTCCTCTCTCACCAGGATGGCATTGTAGCCATAGCAGTTCATAATTTATATCGTATGTCAATTAAATGATATTTGCCAATTGAACCATATCACGGAGTGGAGGTGTACAGCCTGGTAACATAGGTATGTACACTATATATACAGCCACTGAGTTCTGGAAAAGAGGAGGACTTATCATAGACAAAGGCCATTTCCGCATGGGGTAAGTAAAATGGTGCAGTGCGTCCTCCACGGAGGACATCTGCACCTCGGAGCAGACTGGGTCCGGACTAATTACCATAGATCCGCACCCCAGTCCGCTCCGGAACAACCCCAAGTGGTCCTCCAGCGTGTTTTTGAAAGACCTGATTTTTCCGGTCTTTCAAAATGCCGGCGCGCACCACTGCATGCCTGCTGTCCGATGCAGATTCGCAGGCTTGCGCCAATGCGAGCCTGGGATCTGTGGAGGGCGGGCTTTAGGCTGGCAAGCTTCAGCAGTTGGTCGAGACCCAAGACCAACCGGAAGTCACCATTTTGGACACCGGAGCAGTGTGGGTCTACGACCACACACTCTCCGCCTCACCCCAGACTGGACCGGACCACCAGAAGATCCGGTGAGTAGCAGCAGGGAGCAATTCCCTCGCTGCGTGCAGAAATGGCCAAAGTGCAGGTAGTGAACACATATTTGTTAATGGAGTTGGTGTTGCAATAAACATTTCTATATTTGTCTTTGGGAGCCTGTTTTCAGAAACATACATCTGAGCATACTGGGAACACCAACCCTAAAGACTGTAGATATATGCCAATTCACTTTGCTATTTTATCTATGTCAGCAGTTTATAATTTCAAGTCTGCTTGGTTCTGCTGGTATTGTCTTTAATTAACAATATTTTTTTCCTGCACCTTTCCTGAAAAATTCTGTTTATAAAAAGCATTAATGAATGGCTGCTGTAAAGAAAGGAAATACTTCAAGTTTCAATGCAACAGATAAATAAAGGCAATTAAGAACCTGGAAATTGATAGCAAACATTAATCTTCCACATTAAGCTGCAAAATGAGTTAAAAGGATTAAAAATAGAAAAAAGAGGATTGTAGAGAATTTTAAATGTCAAGGAGACATACATTTGGAATGAAAAAATTGAGACTGAGGGAAGAATTTTATTACCTCCCAAAGGCTTATGTCCTATGTCTTAAAGTCTAAAATCCTGGCCCTGCAGAGTTTTGCAATGTGCTTTACCATTCTGAAGTTGACTTCTATCACATTCCCACCTGGACTGTTGTTGCCCAGTGTTTTCTAACAATATTAACTGCAATGTCAATTTTCACACCATCTCCTATTTCTGGTGCCGCCAGCACTGTCTGCTAGCTGAGCCATCTCTTGGAAAAAAAGGTAGCAATTATGAAGTTTCTCTAGAAAAACAACAATCTAAGTTCCTGACAAATCCTACACTAATCACTGGCCTTGGTCTGAAACATTTGACATGCCACCTAATCTAGATAAAACCTAGTGCATAAAGAGCCCGTTTATACTAGGGCCTCTTGCTACTTTACCTTTTGCAGGATGGGAGTCGCTGCACAGGTTCAAAGCTGCACAGCTCATACTCTGTGTCAATTTTGCAAATAAGTTGCTGCTCCTAAATTATGTTTCAAAGAAACACAGAATCATAGAGTAAGAAGGGAAATCTAGTACAACTCCCTTACATGGAAAAAGGCTTAACTAATGAGATGAGATATAGCCATTCAACCTTTGTTGAAAACTTTCCAAAGAAGAAGAGTCTATCAGTTTCCAAGGCAGTGCATTCTACTGTCCAAAAAAAAAAAAAAGTTCTTCCCAATGTTTAGGTGGAATCTATTTTCTTGTCATTTGAATCTGCTGATTTGAGTTCTAGACACTGGAGCAAGAGAAGACAAGCTTCTTCTTCTTCTACATGACATCCCTTCAGATATTTAAAGACAGCCATCATGTCATCTGTAAATATCTGAAGAGATGTCATATAGAAGACGAAGAACCCTGTCTTCTGTTGCTCCAGTGACTAGAACTCAAATTTTAAAGATAGCTATCATACCATCTGAGATCCAGCATGGTGTAGTGGTTTGAGAACTGGACTTTTTCCCTGGTGACCAACCGGGGTTCAATTCCCCACCTCGCTATGGAAACCCACTGGGTGATCTTGGGTGCATCACACATTGTGTGCTCCAGAAAACCCTGTGATAGGTTTGCCTTAGGGTTGCCATGTCAGAAACAACTTACAGGCAAACAACAACAACAATCATTCCATCTCTCATTCTTCTCCAAGCAAAACACATCCACTTCCTGTGTTGTTCCTCACAGGGATTGGTTTCTCAGCCTTTGAGTCTCTTGGTCATCCTTAGTTACTACTTGCCAACTGATAATATGCATAGTCAGTCTTTTTAGCCAGGTGACCAAGGAAGCATTAAAAAATAGAGTATATAATCAGTGTTAAAGGATACAATTAAAAAAAATACACTGAATGGGAATTTAAAATTACCTAAATATTGGTACCAGCAGGCCAGCAAAACAAACAAACAAACAATTTTTTTTTAAAAAAAGTCCTGTTAAAAGAGCAAAAAATGAAAACTACCAGACCCCTCTGGAAAGAATATACTGCAAAAGACAGGACCAAAATTAGGAGCGGGCAATTCAGCTGAGATTCTGGGGGCAGGGTGCCAAGCCAAGCACCTGTCACTGGCTATATCAACTAACCTATCCTCTGAGCTGAAACAATAATACAATAAGCCGTTCATCTTCTTTGTCGTAGAGCTGGTAACATCAGCCTATGTGGCCAGAACTTCATTTGTTTTGATTCATGGACAGATTTACCAAATCACCACTTATTTAACAAGCAGTGGCCACCTGACCAAATGTGAGTTACTGTGCACAGCGCTACCTTTGCATGCAAACCTACTGCCCCATCTGGTGATGTGTATAAATTTTGAATTAAACCCATGAAATATGCTGCAAATACAATTAAAATCTGCAATCAAAAAATGGAGTCAAAAGCCCCAAAACAGTACTCCAAATGGGATCTGACCCAAAGCAGAATAGGGTGGTTCTATTGCTTCCCTTGATCTGGATACTGTAATTCTGTTGATATTGTACATAATAACATTGGCTTTTTTTGCTGCAACATCTCACTCTGGACTTACATTAAGCTCGTGGTCTACTAAGATTCCTAGACCTACTGTCATCACACCAGATGTCACGCATCTTATATTTTTGCATCTGATCTGATAATGAGAGATATACAGACCATATTTCTGAAGCATTCTGGGAGCTGTTGTGTAAGAAAGGAGTGTTTCCAAAGCTCTATTACCAAGAGTTGGAAAGGAAAGCATTTAAAAACTGAACAAATGGGAGGTGCACCAGAGACAACTTTGGGTGGTTTAGGTTTGGGGCCCATACTGAATATATACACCACTACCAAAAAAATCATATTCCATGCATAAAAGGAAGGCAATATAAACACCACCTCAACAGAGGATGTAAGGAGATTATGCAATTTGAGTGAGAGAAGCTGCTTCTGAAGGAAAGAGCAGAGTGTTTTTATGTCCAGTATTAATGAAATGCAGTGCCAGCGTTTACCATTAGAAAAGAATTCATTCTCCTTATAATAGGCACCTAATCAACATCTGTAAAAATATACAAATGGTCTTTTTTATGAGCATCACATTTCACTTGCAGAGAAGCAAACTGAACACAATGCCTATTATCTAACATCACCATGAAGTGTGTACAGTGGGAGTAGTCTTAGAAGTCTGGTCTTTAATTTTGTTCTCTGTGATTTCATAATCTCACAGTTCTGCATTTCTGTACCAATTCTCATTTAAAGACTTTGGATGGGGAAAGTTCAGTCTGCATATCATCCATATGATAATAGGCAATGTGTGCAGATATTGGCACAAATAGCAATTAATATGCAATATAATTGTAATGTACGCAAGGTCATAACATTTCTCAATGCTTGCATTACTGTACATGGTGACCCATTAATATATGTAGATACAAATACTTGAGAAAAATTGGGAGTTTGATGGCAGAACAGCTGCTCAAATTATCCTACGTAAGTAAAATAGCTTCCTGCTTCTCTAGAAAAAAAAAAATCTAGAGTATTTCAAAGAGGATAACATACACACAGAAGTTTCAAGAAATCGCTTTTTCAATCGCATTTCTTTGGCTGAGGGACTCATAGTACTTGTTTTATTTGCCACCAGACAACAGCACAAAGAAGCAGATTTGATTCTCCCTCTTGATTTTCTTCAAGAGGAAAAGCACTCTGCACCCCCAAATTATAATCAGCCAACTCACAGCTGTAGCATAGCAAGAACACTACAAGCTGTCTTATACTAAATCAGATTGTTTGTTTGTCCGGGATGTCAGATGAAGTCTCAACCCTACCCGGAGGTACAAGAAACTGAACTTGGGTCTTCCACATGCAATGCATGGAGTCTACTACTGAGTCATGCTCCTTCCCTCACTCCCTCTCCTTTTTCCTTTTTCTCTCTTCACCCTCACCTGCAAACTACAGATCTGCTATTTTGCTCCCCGCTACCACTTCTTTCACACATATCTTGTACCTTCCAACAATTCACAGATGAAAACTGGGACGTGTGTGGTCAAACCACATCAAAGTGTGGTAAAGATAGCTGAAGTTATTAATGAGGAAAAATGTACACGCTAAGAGAGGCTACAATAATCTGCTTTTACTTAAGCCAGAGGGAAAGGCAAGACTCCACCTCTTCTCTTTTATCCCCCTCCCCCAGAGTTAATTAAGTACAAACTACATTTGCACTTTCAACTCAGTTCAAAGCAACTCAGAGGAGGAGAAAAAAAACTTGAACATTTTAAAAGCAGATGAAAAAGTCAGATAATAGAGGCTTAATTGGGATCGCCACTGACAAACTAAGACATTTGGAGGGTATGACATCTGTTCTCTCCATTTAGCTTGGGAGAAAGAGTGGCCCTCACCCAAACTTTTAAATACATCTCATTCAAACACAGAATGAGATTCCTATCACTCCTCGAACTCCTATAAATTCCAAGTGAGGAAGCAACAAATAACCTTTCTGAGTGTAAACAAGCAATCTTCCTAGGAAAAAAAAGCAGCAGATGGGGAACTACAGTTGTGCCTTTACCTCTGACCCTGCCATAGCACCATTTCAGATTATTGCTTTCTCTCCCCTTACAGAAATCCCACAGGGTGGGCAAAATGCACCTCACAGGCCATAGGATACCCTTTCCTCAAGTCCCTGCACAGCCTGCCATCACAACCACCACCCTCATGCCTCCCTCTACCAACATTTATTTTTTTTTTAGCTGAACAGACTACCAAAGTCAGGGCAAACAATTTTATCACATTCACCCTGAGCTGTTTTAGCAGGGTTTTTGTTTTTCCAAAAGTGGAAGTAAGTTCCAATCATTTTCTGTTTAAACAAAAAGGCATCAGTTATGCCTAAACTAAGGATCTCGCTTCAAACCTGGTGAAATTGCCCATGAAAGGTGGGAGGATCTTTTACTTGACAAGATTTCTAAAATTCTTTAACATGTGAAGATGATTCCTGGGGCAGACATTTCAAAGTTCCAGTCTAATCATATATCCTTGGACTTCACCACTTCAGGTTGCAGGTGTGGGTTGCACGACTGGATGCTTTCCTGTATTAAACACTCTTGGCAGAGAAAAACACTAGGGAGAAATCTAGGTTACAATATTTAACATCGAGTTTTTTAGGATGCATGGAAGACTTCTCCCTCCATAGTGAAGCATTTTATCATTTTATGCCTCTCTACCCACAACCAGAAATGGTCCAGTCCAGGAAAAATTAGCCCCAGGAGGAACTGTTTGCCTAAACCGGGTCATATCAACCAACAAAGACAAAACTTCCCTGTCCACTCTACCAAATCTTAACAATACTTTTCAAGGGAAGCCTTTCACATATTCAAGTGATGAGGAATAAAGTGATCCGATCTACACAGTGCATGAAAATCACACTTTCGCTCCTAGCTTTGCATCCCTGAGCCCTGGGCTAGTCTAAAGCATTTTGCTGCTAGAAACAAAGGACAATATGGCACTCCAACTATTCCACAAAAAGAAATCAATCAGAGGGAATCTTCTCTGGACACTGGCAATGAGATAGCATTGTTCATTACGCTGAAGGGCAGCAATCGAATTGAGGTGTTGGATGACACACACAGGTCACTCCTTTGAGAGAGAAGAATGACTACCATGGCCAGTTCTCCCAACACTTGTCACTGGAAGCAGTTCCTATACCCTGTCTACTGAGTGGGTAAATCACTTTGCCGAAATGGGTCTACCAACTATTTATTCCATACTTATTTCTATCCTTGATACCTCTCTTTTTCAAGCTACTTTTTTCTTCAGTGCAGAAATTCCTATACAGAAAAGGATGGGTTTTTTTTGCAAAGAATAGGATGTTTTCTTCTTTAAAAAAAATCATTAACAGAAAATTTAATATAATATAAAACAACACTTGAAAAACACTGCTCAACAAACTAATTAACAGACTAAACAGACAATGACTACAAAATATATAACTCTGACTTTCGACTCCTCATTGAAGCGGATGGAATTATTACTATAGTATACTGCCTTCCAATGGTCATAATTCTATAGTAAATGATGTTAGAAAATAATCAAATGGACTTTCCACTAAATATAATAATATATAATATTGTTGTGAGTAAATTTTTAAAAATCTTAAAACATACTACACATCTATAAATTAGTATCCATTTTCCTTACTAATCTTCTTCTACCAAAGCAAGCACACACCTACCTTTTATCTTTAATCAAAACATGTTAACAGCTTTTTTCCTTCAATTGATCATAGATATATTATAATCCTCTCCCATTGTTGATTATAGTCAGTAAGAAAGCCATCTCTCAATAAGGTCATCTCTCAATAAGATCTTGTCCCTTTCCACCCTACCTAGTAACTTAAACATCCAGTCTTCTTCTGTAGGTATCTTGGAGTTCTTTCACTTCTGAGCACAAGAGCATTCTAGCAGCCACTAGCATATATTGTATTACTGCTTAATCCCAGAAAAAAGAGACCAGACACACAACATTGGGGTAATAAGGACCATTTTATTTGACCTAATTATTTTACATAGTGTTGGCCTGGGAAATGGAGTTAGAAATGGGGAGCAACCTGATCTGGGTGTAGCCAAGGCCAGGTGTCAGTCCAATGCCCACCTTTTCAGCCTTTCCTTGAGTGAAACACTTGAACTTAGAGGGCAATCCAATCATTCTGGGTTGCTCCCCAACTGCCCTTAATTGGAAAGTCAACCTAGACGGCTCCCACTGAAGTCCCAGGACCCCACATATGACAGCACGCATTCCAGGTTAGCCTCAAGAGTAGGCTCCTTCCCTACTTTCTGAGTCTTAGGACCTTAAGGAGGAGGTTACAGAGTGTTACCTTACACCCAAAGGGGCATCAAAAGTGAACACTGGAGATTTATCTCTTCCCTTGCACATTTCTTGATTATATACTCTTCCATCAAACCCAACAGAAACAGTTCATGTTTCATTTGAAATTTAATTTTCAAAATCTTCTCTGTCAGTCTATGTACCATTGCCCCAAATTGCTTTGCTTTCTCACAAGTCCATCACATATGATAAAATGTCCCTTCAGACAGGTTACATTTCCAAAGTTTGGCTGGAGACCCTTTATACATTTTAGAAAGTTTCTCAGGAGTAAAATACCATCAATACTTCATCTTATAAAAGCTTTCTTTCAGGTCACAGCTTAATACAAACTTCAAGTGCTTCACCCACAACTTCTCCTACTGATCTAAGGGAATCGAATGACCCAAATTTTGGGTCCATTTAATCATACATTCTTTTACTTGTTTTCCCTCTGTTTCAAATTTTAATATATCATATACATTTTTTTCTATTAAGTGTTTATCATTACTGCATAATTGATTCTCAAATTCTCAGATTTAGTTTTGAAATGCTATTTTTCATGTAAAGAATAGTGTTTCTTGTGCTGAAAATTCTGCTCAAAACAACCATGCGCAAATTTTGTGTGGAATAAATCCTGAACTATAAAGATTCTTATCAGTCTAAGATGCTTTTCATTAGGGGTTTTCCACTTGAAAAAACATGGGATCTTTACCAGTTTTCAAATATTTTCAAATATTTTTTCCATCCTTAGATGCTTTTACCACCAATACAAATATCCAACAATTCAGAGACTTCAGTTTGTTTGTTTTTTTCAAAAAATTTTGAGCATCTGATATTGCAACAGAACTTTGTTTGAGGAAGCTAAACATACAGTTGGAGTTTCCTTGGTTTAAATGAATTAATACTAAAGTTTTTTTGTGAAAAATATTTTTTTTCTAGTGTATTGATAGATTCTACCCTGAACATATTGAAATTTATCTTACTTCAAAAATGAAACAAATTCATGTCTGTCTGGTATTGATCAGAGAATACCAGGGATCTCTAGGCATGAGTAACAACAAAAATCTATCTGTGTAATTCCATGTCATGTGGTAGTGAAGCCACATCCAGGCTTTAAAGAAATTGTTGAAGGGCTAGACTGTATCTCCAAACTGAATTCAGCACCCTGGGTAGTTCCTTTAAAGCTATCCAAAATCTGGAGCGGATTCACTGCTCCCCTGACATGGGAGCCACCAGCCACCACTGACTTCTGCCAGAGTTCACAATATTGGACTGGATGCACAATAGTTTGGGTCAATATAAGGCAGCTTCCTCTCTCCTAAATAATTAAACTGCCAAAAATGATCACTTATAGCCAATGGAAGTAAACCATTCAGCTTCCCCATTTTTTCTTGCTTGGACCCATCAGCCCAGACAAAGCAAAGCTGCAGCAAAAAGGAGATCTATAATGAGCACTCCCAACACTGAAAGTTTGTTAGCAAAAATATTTGCCAACCACTACAGAATGGAAATCTTTCGTTTATAATGAGATCTAGACAAGGCACGAAAACTAGGCAAAATTAAATGTGTGGGGGAAGACTTTAGTCACTTGTTTAAATTAAACAGGAAATTAAGCAGTGAATGATAATTGACCCAAGGTTGTAGATTACAAATGCAAGAACTAAGTCCCTGAAGCATTCCTCTCCTCTATAGAAAGTAGCCTTCAAAAAAAGAAGGTAAGGCTACAATGCAATAAAATGGATATCCTGCATTTTCATTATCCAGTATCATTAGAGTCGAACTATAGAACACATTTTCTTGCACAAGCTTTATGAATGGTATTAAGCATTTATTTTCACACTGCTCTCCCTCCCTGGTCCTGATCAGCATGGCATTGTCCCAAGGAAAATGTCATGAAATTTCTCATAGTTAAGGTCTCCTGTTTGATCGATCAGAATTTGTTTGCAGGAGCTACACACCTCTAATCAATGTCATCTCAGTTTGTTCCTCCTGTCTATCAGCCATTCCTTCTGTCCCCAAAACAGTGTTGATTCCATTGACAAGTGATGATAAGTAGTGCTGAGGAGGCAGAATGACAAGCTTTCTAATGACTACTTTTGACAATGGGAAAAGGTCAAGAGTGGAGCCAGAATCAAGTGGCAGCTTTCAAACCTACCTGTTCTTTTTAGAAACCAGACAGGTGGCAATGCCCGCAAGCAAAGCACCTGCTGCGCCTTTGCTACAACATTCACATTTGCCAAGGCCTTGGCTCTGGACAGTGATAGATGTCATCTTATGTTTATAATAAGGCCAAATTCTGTACGACTAAACTGCAATATACACAGCAGACAGGTTTTTAAAAAAACTATAATCATAGCCATTATTTCTCATGAGACTTTAACAACTTCAATGGGCAGCAAATGAAACCGCTATACTGTAAATGACCTGATTACTTTTGGACAGGATGCAAAATGTGGAAATTGATAATTCACATAATGTGCCACTGAAGAGAAGACATGATGCTACACATAAAGTGCTTTATTTGAAAGTAGGTTCCATTCAGTGTCAGAGTTAGTCCAGGGATGTATGGGACACTAAATTACCACAACCAGGTCATAAATATTGGGTAGTGGGGCAGAAAAACAGTAATAATATTTTCAAGTGACTCAGCAGGAATCATCAAAACAATATTAACTATTCATACAAACAAGGAAAAATATTTCTTTTACTTATATAAAACATCTTTATCACATGTTTCTACTATAGGATGTCTTCCTCTCTTGGGAGAACTGTAGTTTTAAGAAGTTTTCCACAGGTGGGCTATTTTCATTCAGGCATAAGCGTGAGAAGAAGGCTTTAGAAGAACAGATTGCTAAAAGGCTGCAGAGAGTGCCAAGTGGCATGTGGACAGAGTGAGCAGAAGGCAAGATCCCATTTGTTAGGTTTTATTATTTCATTGCTTTATTAAATTTGTGCTCCTACTTTCTGCCAAAAATAGGGAGGCACTAAAGGTGCCTAAAAGTAGTAAATCAAAATAAAAACAAACCAAACTGAAACATATAATCACAATGAACTCATCAATAAAAAGAAATAAGATCTCCCAAGCAGACAAGAGTCCGGCAGCAACCCAACCTAACAGCAAAGACCTGTATGAACAGAAACGTTTTTGCCTGCCTGAAGAAGTAACAGAGAGGAAGCCAGCCTAGTCTCTCCTGGCTGGGAATTCCAGAGCCTGGGAGCAACCACCGAAAAAGCCCTCTCACATTCCCATTAGACTTGCTTTCGAGCACGGCAAGACTGAGGGCTCTCAAAAACCAGGAAAATTTAAATGGTCTTTTCTGTTTGTTGTCATGTGCCTTCAAGATGTGTCCGACTTACGGAGAACTTAAGGTAGCCGTACCTGGGTCTTCTTGGTAAGATTTGTTTACAGGGAGTTGGCCTCTGCCCTCCTCTGAGGCTGAGAGAGTGTGACTTGCCCAAGTCACCCAGTGGGTTTCCATGGTCAAACAGGGATTTGAAGCCTGGCCTGTCAGAGTCCTCATCCAACACCCAAACCACAACTCCATGATGATTCTCCATATGGACCATATCTAAGTATAATACACACACCTTAATACTCCAGGTAAGAAGGGTGTATATATGTATTTTAAGTGCATTTGCCTTTAAGACACCTGCCCCTGTATTGCCTGGTAGGTTTGTGCTGAATGTTCATTTTTCAAGTGGCTTTGTTCAAAGGCTTTAATCATAAAGTGGAAAATTCATTTTTAAAACAAACTCTGTAACTCCACACTCACCTCAAAGGTGTGCTGGTCTCTTACTTTCCCCAACTTTCACTTGAAAAGTTAGCCTTCTTTTATCGAAAGAACTACAGCTTTAAGAATGTGTTTTTCCACTGGGGCACAAATGTGAAAAGGATGCTACAAACAGCTCACTAAATTAAGCAAATAAGTAAAACCATAATAGTTGTAAGAAAGCCCACAGTTAAAGAACTAGGAAGCAAAAGTCAACTGCAATGCAAAGGTAGAAACTTAGCTACTGTTAAATGAACTGGAAGAAAAACTGTAAAAAAAAAAATGTGTGCGCCTTACAGGACTCAGCACTGTCACTGTCAATGTGGAGATGGAAGAGTCTGGCTACTTAGTCATGCCAACCATGCAGACACAAAAAGTATAAATTAGCTCCTAATCAATCTCAGTTTGTACTACATAAACAGTAGAGTTTGCTGGATCAAAGTCAGGGCTCATATTATATTGAAGAACTACAAACTGAATAGACTCCACTTAAAAACCTGTCACAGGCTTTTCCTGTCAAGATTTATTCAGAGAGGGTTCACCATTGCTTTCCTCTGAGACTTAGAGATTTTGACTTGCCCAAGGCTAGCCAAGGGGTTTCCATGGCTGAGGAGGGATGTGAACCCTCGTCTCCCAGAGTCAAACCACCATACCACACTTAACCTGGCATTTAACCACTATTAGTGTTGCCACCTAGGGAATTTCTTCTCAGGTACGAATTTGACATAGAGATGCCATCAAAGGCAAACGTATGCCTGGTAGCCACCAACCTCTCCTTCAGCTCTGGGTTGCATCAGTCAAAAGCAGTACTGAGTAGTGCTCAGAATTAAACTGGATGCAAACACAGATCTTTAAGCGCTATGAAAGACACATTAGTTATTCATACTGAATGAAACTGTGCTGTTTTGTCAACCAGATTAGGTCCTTTCACCTTTACAGAGATCAACAGATGAATACGCCGCGTACTCCTTTGGCTGCTGACCAACAAAATAGCCATCATGCTGTAAGTCTGCAGCCCCACACCCACAGTGCTGGAGATTACAAGGACGGAGGTTTTTGAAATGAGACATCTAAGACAGCAGATGACATTTACTGAAACTGCTTTTCTCAGAGAGAATTTACTTAACAAATAACCCTCTAATCCAAGCTGATATTAAAATCATAATGTAGAAGGAAGTAATACTGGCTGAAAGCAGAGATGCAAAACCACACTGGATAAAACTATATTTCAACCTTTTTCAAAATTTGACTTCCTTTAATTTTTGTAAAACCCTTCCATCTACAGCTTTTTGAATTATCATTTCTTGTCTTCTGAAATCAAGTGTCCAAGTCTGGCCTACAAAACTTTATTTACTTTTCTAGTATGCAGGACCTAGGCAAACCTTGCATCTAACATTTGGAAGCCAATAATTAAAAAGACACAAAGCTTAACCAATGTAATATTAAGAATGTACCAGTTATCACTGAACAGCTGAGGGCATCAAGTTATACTTGCAGAATGTCATGCATGAAATGACCAGCATTTGATATTATATTATGACCTCAGATTTCTATACCGTACAACAATTTTAGATACTCTTGACTCATTATCTATCCTCATTAACCCTGAAGAACTGAAACAAATTATAAGCGTTTGATTTCTGATTTAGCAACATACATATTTTTTTAAAAAAAGTATATCTAGAAATAGGAAATCTCCAAGTCACAATATGAAATCAGTTTTTTTAATGGTGCCATAATTGTATTAGTGCCTCAAAACTTTACACTCAAACATTGTAACTTTGATTTTGTCAGAAATGATTTTCAGAGAAACAACTGAAAGTTCTGGGACAGTTTTAAGACTGATCTATTATCACATAAGCTTTCATAGATACACAACCCACTTTCTTTCTTTTTTTATACCATTTTATTCAAATTTCACATATAAAACAAACATTATTACTGTTAATTTACATGAAATATTTTTGATCTTCCACACTGATCTAGATTTCATTTCCAACTTCTCTTAACATAGTTGTATCAATGTACCGCTTTATGCTGATAATGTTACATGATAGTTCTTGCATTTCATTCTCTACATTACAGTTCCATGGTTTACATCAGTAGCCCCCCCATTAGTTATCTTAACCATGAATCACTCATTTTCATTTAACAGTACCCAGCAATTACCCGTTACAATCTGCCATTCCTTTTTGATCTCATCGTCTGTTTTCCCCTTTAGTTTCTGTGAAACTATATCAGCATTTCTATTTTCCATAAATGTTCCCCACCATTGTTCTATTGTAGGTATTTGTTGAGTTTTCCAAAGCTTCGCATATTCTATCCGGGCTGTTGTTATCATATAAAGAATTATTCGCCAATATTTCTTTACTGCAGTACCATCCAGTACCTTTTTCATATTTAACAAATACAATTCCGGTATCTCAGCAAACTGAACTTTCATTATAGCACAAATTTTATTATGTACATCAGTCCAATATTTCTTAGCTTTGGGACATGACCACCACATGTGATATATCGTACCGACCTCTTTCTGACACTTCCAACATAGACCGGTACCTGTATTGTAGATCTTTTTTAATTTGTCTGGTGTCATGTACCATCTATGAAACAGTTTGTAATAGTTCTCTTTCAAATTCTGAGCAACTGTAAATTTTTGTGTCTTTTCCAACTTTCTTCCCAGAATTCTAACTGAATTGAATGTCCAATATTTTGAGTGCATAAGATCATTGCTGACTTAATTGTTTCTTCTTGCCTTTCCTGTTGTATTATTTCTTGATATATATGTGATAATAAATGAGGGGGATTTTCAAACAGCTGTTTAATAATCTCCGTTTTCTCTTTTGATTCTATTCCATATGTCTTTAAGTCCATTTGAAACCTTTCAGTTAAATGTCTGTATGGCAACCAACTTAACGTTATTCCTTCTAGTTCCAATTTTTCTCTTGTTTTGATCTTGAAATTATTTAAGACTGATTTCTCTAATATGTCTTCATATCGCAACCATTTGTCTGTTTCAATCCATCTACCAAAGAAGGCTTCCTGAGGGGATACCCATATGGGAAGCTGTCTTATGTTTTTAATCTTATATTCATTCCATATCTTCAGAAGTGATTTCCTAATGTAATGATGCGTGAAATCTTTATCAATTATTGCTTTGTCATAAAACATATAGGTATGCCATTCCATCCTCAAGTCCACACCTTCCAGTGCCAACATTCTCTTATCTTGTAAATCAACCCAGTCTTTTAACCACGTGAAGGCCGCGGCTTTGTAATATAACTGAAAATCTGGAAGTCCCATTCCACCTCTGCTCTTTTGGTCTGTCATAATACTCCACTTTATTCTGGGTTTTTTCCCTTGCCATATAAATTTAGTTAGTTCTCTCTTCCATTGTGTAAAAGGCTTGTTGTTTGTTATAATAGGAAGATTTTGAAACAAGAAGTTCATTTTTGGGAGTACATTCATTTTTATTGCTGCTATCCTCCCCATCATCGATAGACGCATAGAAGTCCAACTTTCCAAATCTTTTGTTATTTCTTTCCATTTTTTTTCATAATTATTTTGGTATAGCTCATTATTCCTTTTAGCTATCCAGACTTCCAGATACTTTGCCTTTCGAACTCTGTTAAATCCTGATAATTCTGCTAATTCCTTCTCTTCTCTCTCAGTCGTGTTTTTAGTTAACAATACCATTTTATCCTTGTTCACTCGAAATCCAGAGAATTCACCATATTCTTGAACTATTCTAATCAAATCTTTAATACCTTTCCCTGGGTCGTCCAAAAACAAAACCAAATCATCAGCAAATGCTTTTAGCTTATATTGACATTTCTTAATTTGAACTCCTTTTATAGTTTTATCTTTTCTTATTGCACTGTTAAGTATTTCCATTGTCAAAATAAACAAAAGAGGGGACAAAGGACAACCTTGTCGTATCCCTCTACGCAATTCGATCGGTTTTGTTTTTTCTCCGTTTATGACCAATCGAGCTTCTTGTTGATTATAAATTGCTTCAATCCATGACACAAATTTGTTTCCAACCTGCATCTGTTTAATCACCGACTTCATAAATGGCCAGCTGATCATGTCAAAAGCCTTCTCCGCATCAACAAATATCATAGCCATTTTCCATTCATTGTGCCTTTCATAGTATTCAATTATATCTAAGACCGTTCTTCTGTTATTTCTCAAAGTTCTTTTTGGTAAAAAACCATTCTGGTCTTCATCAATGACCTCTGTCAGCACTTTTTAAAGCCTCATTGCAAGGATTGAAGCAAAAATCTTATAATTTGTATTCAAAAGTGATATTGGTCGATAATTCTTTACATCAGTTAATTGTCTACCCTCTTTCGGAATCAGCACCACATTAGCTTCTTTCCAGGTGTCTGGTATGCCTTCCTTTATTATTTCATTTATTGTATTTTGCAGGGGTATTGAAATCGCATGTTCCAAAAGTTTGTAATATTTTGCTGTAAAGCCGTCAGGTCCTGGAGATTTATCATTTTTCAAATTCCTGAGAGCTTTAACAATTTCCATCATTCAAATAGATTTATTCAAAGCCAACCTTTGTCCTTCAGTAAATCTCATTTTGTTGAGTTTCTCCAAATATTCTTCCAACTCATGTTGCTTTTTCAGTTTGGGAATCTTGCTCATTAACTTCACATAGTATTTATAGAAACCTTGTTTTATTCCCTCTTGTTTTGTACTCTTTCTTCTCCTGTTCTAACCTCTGATATGATATTTCTGGTCCTTCTTTTACATAGCAAATTGGCCAAAAACTTTGAAGGTTTATTCGCTTGTTCAAAAAAATTATATCTCATTCTTCGTATCTGTTGCTCTATTTCATTCAAATTAAGTTGATTTAGTTCAGCTTGATATACCTTCATCTGTAATCTAATCTTTTGGTCAGATGGATTTTGTCTCAACTGTTTCTCAATTTCCTCCATCTTTCCCAAAATTTGTTGTTCAGCATATCTCCTTTCTTTTCTAATCTCTATGGACCATCTGATAAAATTACCACGCATCACGGCTTTACTTGCATCCCAAATAGTTTTCATCGATAGTTCCGGTGTCATATTCTCGCTAAAGTAATTGAATATCTCCCTTTTTGCTTCCACAATGTACTTTTCCTTCTTCAAAATTTCATCATTCATTCTCCATGATCTTTCTCTGTCCTTAACTTTTATATTTAATTGTAGCGGATTATGATCAGAGCACAAATTAGGAAGAATGTCTATATCTGTGGTTTTCAAAAGTAATCGTTTGGTTACCAGCATCATGTCTATCCTTGACATTGACCTATGTCGGTCAGAATAGAACGTATGTCCATCTAGTTGTCCATTTTTATATCTCTAAACATCATATAGGCTTAAATCGTCCATCATATTAAAGAAGCTCTTAGGAAGTTTACCGTTGTTTCAAGGGGTTAATTTCTGTATTGTTCTGTCCGCATTTGGATTAATGATTCCATTAAAGTCCCCCAAGACAATAATATTCGAATTTCCTGTTTCATTTAAATAATCTTGTACTTCTTTATGTATTGTAGGGAAGAATTCACCTTTAGCTCCATTTGGTGCATATATTCCAACTATTAATATTTTGTCCTGTTTCAAACAAACCACTTTCTTAAATGCATGAAAGGCAGTCCTAGATCTTCAGATGTGTGTGTATGTGTATATAAAACTTTGTGTCTAAATTTTCTCTGATCTCACTATTTATACCTCACTCTCAACTATATGTGCTTAGGTATATATTACATACAGTTAAGGGTAGGGTATAGACAGTGAGATGAGAGGAAATTTAAATGCAGGATTACTCAGCATTGCCAGTTGAATTAATACAAATATCCTGGAACTAATTCATATGATACAGATCTACTATTTCTGCAACTGACAGAGGCTTGCATCCAGTTAGAGACATACACAATCATAAGTCATGCTATGCATGTGGGAGCCAAAAAGTCACCACTGTACAACAGAGGTGTTCTGGTGACAGTGGCAGAAGCAGAGCTGCTCAGACAGCACATTTGTCTGCATCTTGTCTTTGCATACTGCAATTGTGCACGGACCATTGTGTTTTGCAGTTTTATATCATGCACTGCATGTTGCATTTGCACATTATGCATTGTGTGTTGTAGCTGCACACTGAGCATTGTAGTTACTCATCATATATTGTGCATTATGATCATGATCACGCATCATGTATTGCAAATTGTCCAACAGTGCCTAGTCACTGACATGTGTTGTTCAGTATTATTGTTCATCATAGGGGCAGCATATCTCCATGTGCAGATATTTACATTAGGCTGAGGCATGCTGGATTATATCCAGAGATTCAAATGACAATCCAAAGTTACCAACAGGCAGGATAAATCCATCTGACCGTGTAAAACATGGACTGTAGTAGCCATATGCAGGCATTCAGACTCCTCATATAGAATCTCAAAGGAAAGGGCTGTTAGAGTGCCCATGCAACCTCTTAACTGGCACATTCCTATTCCCAACAGTTCAGTGCCACTGCAGCAGAAACGTGGACCTGTATGATCTCTATGATGTTCACACTTCTTTGAATCCAAGATGCTAATGCTACAAATTTGGAATTTTCCAGAGAAAAGGTGAGATGCATAAACAGACTTAATCATGCATCTCTCCTGTTGGAGAAATTAAAGGCTGTCACTTGCAAGAACTTTTCTTGGAGAAAACAGCACAGACTTTATACAATGATGACGCAGAATGCAGAAATATGCTTAAAGCTGTAGAATGATAACTGCCCTCACATTTCATTTCTCAGCAGGCACAGGTGAGGAGGAAAAACTTCAAGGGCCTGTTTCCTTACGGATATTCTCAGACTGTTCCCTGAACATTAAGACTTTATTTTTCTAAATAGTATGTAACCTATTTATTCAGAAAATAAAATAAAAGCCTTCAACATTAGACACAATTTGTAACTGAGACGTAAGCTAGTTTTGGGCTTCCGCTGCTCTGGCTAGTAAGACATCACTGACAAGCACTAGGCTAGCTTTACATGTTATGAATTATGCATTTATTTTCTTAATACTTAATCCAATTAATAATGATAAACATATAAGCCTCTTTGCCTTACATTCTTCATTGTTTTATTCACAGAACTCCAGAGACATAAAGAATACTCATTCATTTTCCTCACCCATGATAACAACGAGTCTCTCAAAATGAAGATGTAAAATTTTCAGACCTTTTAAAGCCATGGAAAATATTTCCATTTTCTTCTGGGAAAAAAAACAGACCTTTTCTGGAGGGATGAGGGATTTGAAATTAGCAACTTTTCCAGACTTCAAGTCACTCTGGAACTTTAAGTTACAATCAAAAGTTAAATCGGTATAGAAATATTGTATTGGCTTATTAAAATATTTCTTTATTCAGACATAATTACACATTGAATTTACATTGTAACTGGTTTATGTGTTTTTTCTCTAGCGTTAGGTGTTATATTTTAATCTGTTATTGTTCGTTGTCTCCATCTACTGGGAGAGGTGGTTGTTGTTTTTGTTGGTGTTGTTATTTAAAATTTTCATTTTTGTTGAATTTGGAGTGACAAAGTCCTGAACTGTACGAAACACGAGAACTGCAAGCAATCTCTTTGGTTTTGCTACTTTATGAAGAGCCAACACAAAAGCAATAAAAACAGAAGAAATCAGCAATATAAGTAAAATGGAAAATATTATTTCGTGTCCTCTAGTCCTCCATAGCATCAAGCAGACATAAAACACTAATTTCCATAAAATGAACCAAGAAAAGAAAACCAAGACTAGGAATTGTAATGATCTAATACAATACATAAAGTTATGCAAAAGTCTTCCTGTTACACAATTTTTATAGATAATTTTGAGGGAATAAATATAGGAACAATGTGTCTCATACATTCTATTCATCATTCTTAAAAAAAAAAATCCATAATTTTTTTCAATTTTTTTTTTCAGGAAAAAGGAAATTTTCTCCTCCCAGGCCTCCTTATTTCAAAAGATTACAACATTAAGTCAAGAAAGTTGTCAACTGTTGCAAGATTTATTTTTTATTTTTTATTTTTTTGGATCTTATGACATTTCGTGAAAAAAATCATTTGTGGAAAGAACTTTGTTTCTTCAGAGAATGCACTATTTTCTGTGCAAAAGAATATTGTGGGAGTTGTGAAAAAATGTTTTTGCATGGATAACTTTTGTGCAAAACTGTCCAGAAGTGTGAAAAATCATCAAAATGCACCAAAAAAATTAATAATATTGCCAGTGAAAAGAAAACTTCTGAAACTTCTTCCATAAAAGAATGAAACAATCACAGATTTACATCTCTATAGCATTAAACTGTATATGCATGAGCTAAGCGGCATGTTTAAAGTGAACACTTTAAAAGCTGCCCGCATTTGATAACGTTTCGTGGTCATTTATGCAGCAGATACTGAAAAAGTATCATTTGGGGGATGATTTTTGTACTTGGATTAAAATGATATATTGAGATCCATCTGCAAGATTATTAATAAATGGAGATATTTCGGCAAGCTTCCTCATCTTCAAAGGGGTAAGATAAGGATGTCCGCTCTCACCATTAATATTCATTGCTGTCTTGGAAGTATTGTTAAATAAGATAAAGAGGATTCAGAGATAAAAGGTTTGAAAATAAAAAAGAACTGAAATTTAGAGCCTTTGCAGCTGATGTGGTAATTTTTTTTTGGAAAACCCGAAACAATCAATTCAGAGGTTGATGGAAATTTTACAAGAATTTGGCCAGGTGGCAGGATATAAGATCACTAAGGAAAAGACTTTGTTAATGACACTGAATATGTTGAAAAAAGAGCAAATAGAGTTGGAAAAAATATCAGGATGCCAATCCATTAAGAAAATAAAATATTTAGGAATATATATTACAAAGAAGAACCATTAACTATTTGGTAATAACTGTCAAAAAACATGGAAAGATATTAAAAATGACATGGAGAAACAGAGTAAATTAAATCTATCCTTCTTGGGGAGGATTAACACTTTTAAAATGACTTTATTACCTAAATTTATGTTTCTCTTTCAAAATTTGCTGAATATTGGAAATGGGAAAGTGTTTAAAGAATGGGAAAAAGAAGTTCAAAAATTTATTTGGTTAGGCAAAAAGCCAAGAATAAGATTTAATATATTACAGGATGCAAAAGAGAGAGGTGGCCTAGATCTGCCATCACTTAACATATATTACCATGCCTGTTTTTTGGACTGGATTAAGGATTGGATTTTGTTAGAAAAGTCATTGATAAAAGATCTGGAAAAATTTGACAATAGATTTGGATGGCATGATTATTTGTGTTATAACAAGTTACTGGCGAACAAGGAATTTAATAATCATTGCACCCCCAAATCCTTACTGAAAATTTGGCTACAGATAAAACAGAAAAATTATATAAAACTCCCAATTTGGACATCACTTCAGGAAGCGTTGAAAATTACCCCAACAAAACAAGGAAAATTATTAATATTATGATATACTGAAATGGGAGGGAGATAATTTAAGAATGAAGACGGTGGAAGAGCTGAAAGTTGATGGACATGAACTAAATTGGTTCCCTTGGCAACAATTAAAAGAAAGATTTAAAATGGATCAAAAATTATATGGATTTGAGAGAAAAGAAAATGAATTGGAGCTACTGTTGAAGGAACATTAAAACAAGAGAATCTCTAAACTATATAAACTACTATTAAAGAGGGAAATGGAACCAGAAATAATAAAAGGGAAAATGATTAAATGGGCCCAGAATGTAGGCCACCCAATTGAATTAGATGATTGGGAAAAAGTGTGGAAAATAGATATAAAATTTACTACGAACTTAAATTTAAGAGAAAACTTTTCTAAGATGATGCATAGATGGTATATGACTCTGGAGAGGGTGAAAAAAATAACAAAAAATGGAGATGTGAAGTGTTCGAAACGTCAGGAGAAAGTGGGAACCTTTTTTCATACGTGGTGGACTTGTCAAAATGCAAAGAAATTTTGGAAAGGAATTCATGATGTAATTCAAAAAGTTTGTAAAGTGAATTGTGAACTGACACCTGAGTTTTATTTGTTGAATATATTAGGTCAGAATCGAGGGATTAGAAGACATCAAAAGATAATACTGTATTTGATTATGACGGCACGGCTGACATATGGTCAGCATTGGAAAGAAAAAATAGAAATCAACTTGCAAGAATGGAAACTAAAAATGATGGATATGGTTGAGACTGAAAAATTAGCATATTCGTTAAAAAACAAATCTGTTCAGAATTTTGAAAGAGAATGGAAAGTGGTAATGGATTGGTTAAAAATATAAATACATGTCATGATTAGGTAAAAATGTATCTGTGTAAAAATGGAGGATTCATTATGGAAAAGACAGTAACGACTTAAATGGGGAATGAATAATATAGGGAAGTGTGGGGTGGGGGAAGGGACATACCAACATGGTGATGTATGTCCCTGTTTTATGTGTTGTGGAAAATTAATAAAAAATTAAATAAATAAAAGCTGTCCACTAGTCCAGAATGAGCTCCTTTTCAGACTGGACCCCATTCTTGCTTTCCGCCACCACCACTACCACCACCGCTCCTTCCAGCTATGATTTGCCCCCAGATGTGCTGTCAGGATGCAGATCAGCCCCTACAGCTGCTTTACTGCAAAATACAAATGTCTATCTTTTAAAATACAATCCTAAACATCTTGGAATAAGCTCCATTGAGTTCAAAAGGAGTTATTACCAGGTGAGTGTAGATACTATACAGTGCACAGAATTGCAGCCTTAATAACATAACAAAGCTTATTGTGTGGTTCTTAGGTTCCCTTTGAGATACAATTTTGGCTCTAGCTTTCTGATTCCTATTCATTGGTAATGAATAAAAAGATGGCATTCTGCCTTCTCATTTATACAGTCTGGGAAAGCACTGTTCACTGCTGGCAAGAGGGCATGCAATGCACATAGTCCAGGGGGGAATTGGAATTCTGTGAATAAAAAACCATATGGTAAGCAAGAAAGGGGTTACTACTTTGCTGGCAAATGGTTTCATGCATGATTTCATCAGGATAGATCATAACTCTTTCATTTCTGCGATGGGAAATGCCAAATTGAACTTGAGTTCATTGTGCTTCTGCTACTGAGGCGCACTGTTTGTGATTAGCCCGATTGTGCTCATCATGTGCACAGGATCCCTATTCAGTGTTCAGCCTGCATATCTGGAGATGAACTTTAACCTAAGGAAACAATGTGCAATTAACTCAATTGGCTGGACATAACAGAAAACTGTTGCTTTGGATCTGGGTGAATGGGTGACTTCTTATAAAGTATTTGATCAGTCTGATTAAAGATACCTCTTTTACAGAGAACAGCATGCCTGCCAATGTGCAAAGTGATAAAGACATTTCCTGCAAGAGCAAACCTCTTATCATTACTTTCCCTCTGCAGCTCTTGCCTAGTCCAAACCTGTGGAACCCCCCACAATGTTGTTGGACTCTTGTTCCCATCAGTCTCACAAACCTTGGCCAATGTGAAAGAAGATGGGAATTGCACTTAAGCAACACCTGGAATGCTATAGGCCCCCCACCCTTGCCTCAGCCCAAGAACTGACTCCAAGTACCAGATTTAAGAAGGGGCAAGAGGACGATAGACACTTTATGGTGAAACAGATTTTCAGTACTTTTCCATGGTGCTCATCACTTCCCCGCTCTAAAGTTCTCCTCACTCTGCATTTCAGAGGCTGCTTCCATATGAGAAAAAAAAATCTATCTATGTATCTCTGGAAGCCTCAGATTTTGTTCCTCCACAAAACAATTTTATTTTGAAGATCCATGTGATGTTTTCCTCATTACAAAATTTTCTCTGGGAGTTCCTGGCACTACCAAAGATTTTTTATTTCTACTCTACAGTTTGGTTTCAATGAACCTAGTACTTTCCTAAATGAAATTTATCAATTACACACCACGTGTTTTTACTGTCTAGGGCCCAATAAAGATGGCCTCAAAGTAAACACAGCTATTGGTTCCACAATACATCTTCAACAAAAGTCAAGAGAGGATGTTAGCACTAAACTAAAATGATTCTAATACTTAAAGCACATCAATATTTTGCCTATAATTCCTGGATGATGATGGTGATGATGATCGTAATGATAACGATGTTAATGGTGGTGGTGGTGGTGGTGGCAGCGGAGGCAGCTCAGTGGAAATTGGTGAAAGTCAGTTTCTGAAATGCGGCATGACACCTAATCAGTGGGAGGGAGGGAAACAGCATATTTCAAGAGGGGACTGGATGCAGTCCACGAATATGCAGGTACAATCAAAACAAAAAGAGTTGGAAACTCTCAGTACTTTGAGGCAGTTTGATTGAGCCTAGAGGCAAACAGAAAGTTTCACAATTCATTGCACCTTCCCAGTCCATAATTCTTCTCTCAATAGTGTTGATATTTGTGGTGTATCAAATGTCTTTCTATGGTGGTGCAAACAATGAAAAAGTCTTACTCACTTTTCAGACATCAGTTCCTGAAAAGAGTGGTGAATGATAGAAATATGATAAGGCAGCAACAGAAAATATAAGCCCCCTCCTTTCATTGCACCAAAATCTTTACCAGGGAATATTCCTCTGATTTTCACATTGCAATTCATCATTGCTATATGACATGCCTACTCACCAATTAGCCACAACTGCTATGTCCATTTAACTGGAAGAGGGAAAATTCTTTAAATTAGCTTTGCAACATAATTAGCAAGCTATAAAAAAAATCCACTGCTTCTCCTATCATCTAACGACCTGAACGGCATTCCTGTGAAATGGCATATGCCTTCTTTCTAACTAGGAATTTGCTTTATGTTTGCTTTGAATCTGATTGTTAAAAATAAAGTGTAACTCCTCAGATCACTGCAAAAGTAATTATCTGCCTCTCAACTAATGCAGAGATTTATTTAGTTCTCTTGCGGCCTAATTACTTCTACCTAACTGGATATTTCAGTCTCTTGCAGAGGTGTGAAGGACTCCTTTATCCCATAATTATGTCTTTTAATCCCTTCCACCCAGAAGCATCAGAAAGGGTCTAAGCCAAATATAAGGACAATGTATCACATGACACTTGAGTTTGGGTGAAATCACAATCACATGGATCGGTAGGTACGTTTGCCTACTGAAAGCCTCCTTGATGGCCACATTTGGAACCCAGTAGGTATTTCCTGCCAAGTAAGCTTTGAACAAATACATAATTACAGAAAGTCTTGACAAGAGGAAGAGAGAAGAATCAGCAGTTTTTGTCTGAAAGGATCTGTAAGATGACTTGATTGTGTACATAATTTATAAATGCTTTCTCCACTGTAATCCCACTTTTTACAAATATAACCTAGATAAATATTAATCATTTCTTCTGAAAATTTTGATACCAATTGTCAGTGCATAGTGGCAAAATACTACCAGACCAGACTAAAATCATGAACACAATTGTAGATCATTTTCCCTTAGAAACTCCTAATTGAACCAGTTTTTTTTTTAAAAGCTGTGCTATGCAAAAATATTTAAGGTTAACTGCAAACATATTCACAGTTTAGAGCAAGGATGGATAGAAGGTATATCTAGATCTAGCAAGAAATCTCTCTGTAATCAACAAGGATTTCTGGCTACCTATTGTTTAACAATGGATGCTACAAAATGAATGGTATGGGCCCCACTAAATTATGTTGTTAAGTAATCCTTTATAACCAGGAACTAATTTGCATTTGGAAGAATGAATACTCTGATGTTGTACCTCTTTTGCACCAAGCTCTGGCTAGTGGATCTAAGAGTTCTAGTAGCACATAAAGTAAATCCTGCAACCTGAATTCTGGACACCCTTCCTTTAGAATCTCCAACCAAAAATACAATTCATCTAAAATAGAGCACATCTGGTATGCACCTACATGCTATCCTCTCCCTATGGCCAGTACTTCAAAAGATATTGCTGGACCATTTAGATACCATTTCCTGCCTTAGTCTTTGCATTCCCTCCTAAGTCATCCCTTGTGTTGCCTAGAACAGATCACTTCATGTGTCTGCAGGGCTATCCCAGGTCCCTAAGATTCCTTGTGAATGAGCAGGCTTTGAGCTCAACAAGCACAACATTGCAATACAAATATTTATTCTAACAAGCTTGACCTGGTTCACCATCATACCAAAAGTATAATGAGAGTAGTATTTTATGAAAGACCAAAGTCTATATGATTGGATTTGGAAGAAAAAATTAAGAGATGGCACCTTCAGAGATGGCATCACTCATACAGTCTTCTGAAGACTTGTCTCCAAGAAGCAATCCTTTGTTTGGTCAGAATGATTCTCTCAGTGTTCCATCTCTGCCAGTTATCACGATGTATTCAAATTTTGTTTTTTCTGTAATCACAAGGGAGCTAGATCATAAAACTCCTGCTGATCTATTCAACAAAAACACCTGCTGACAGCTTGAATGGCATATTGGTTCTAAGCACAGCACTGAACAGTTCCAGAAATAGCAGAATAGAAAGTAGATGCTCAAATAACAGAGCACATAAAAGAGACTGTTGAATCTCAGAACAGACCATTGTTTTAAAAAGGGTATCAGCCGTAGAGTCTGACGATTGCTTTTATCTGGGCCAATAACAGGATCTGGTAAAAAACAAAAGTATGCTTGGAAAGACCAGTCCAGAAACATTAATCACACATTGACCACAATTTCAGGTTCATACAAGTTTGACACAAACACAGTAATTTTCAGTGGGAATTATTTTGGGGATCTAGATATTTCCTGGGTTCACAGATCTGGATCTACAGATGCTGTTGGACTGCAGCTCCCAGAAGCCCTAGCCTGCATAGCCAATGTAGGAACTATAGTGCAATAGTATTTGGACACCCAAGTTTGGGAATGGCTATCCCCAACCAATATGAGTATTAGAATGTAATCTTCTACTTCCACATGTCTTCAAAACTATGGTTAATGAGCATAATGAAGCTCAGATATATAAACAGTTATACTAAACAAACTACATTCCGTTACAACAGAAGGAACAATCCAAGTGAACTGTAGTGGAGAGGAAAAAACAATGGTGTAGTAATGCTGGATCTCCAATGCATGCTCTTGCACACAAGGGAATCACCACTGGAAAGAAAGGACATCTGTTAGTAAAATCAGGTACTGAATTATAATTAAATTCTCTTTAGGAACCTGTTACACACTTTACAGAACATGGCATCTTTCTGCAACTGGTCCAGACCTGGTCAGGTTTATGTGACCCACAATCCCCTCAGTCAATAGAATAAATGTTCAGTTCAGCTGTGGCTGGTTCATAGCAACCATCATCTGCCTACTGAAGAATGATCAAGTGGGAATGGCAATTCTTATCCTTCCCAGTAACCAAAAGGAGGCAATGTTTAAATTAGGGAGATGTTTCAATCAGTGCCACCAGGAAAGTACACGCCTCCACCACTATCTCTCATCAGCTCCCGGTCCTTTGATTGTCCTGCAGTTGAAGTCAATGATTTTTTGGATCAAACTACTTTTATTCATTCATTCATTTTTATTAAAATATTTATATCCCATCCTATATCCAAGCTTCTTATGGCAGCATACAATAAAATAATGTTTAACAGTTTTAAGCAGCTGAAAACAACAAAAATGATTTAAATAGACTAAAAATATGTTAAACTATCTGACAAGTTAAACCCAAACCAGTTTCAAACCACCTGAAACAGTTCATGACAATTTAAATCGAAGTACATGTGCAGATTTGGATCAATTAAACTTGTTTCAAAGGTTCTTGCCAAAAGCCATGTTTTTACTTGTCACTGGAATGACACCAAAATTGGTGAAAACTGGGCTCTAAGGGAAGCGTATTGCACGGATGAACTCCTCAGCTGAGAAAGTCGTGTTTCGTACACTTTGGTTTGCAACTGTTCATATCAAATCGGCTCAGAAGAAATGCTAATAAGCTATTAAAAGGAATAATTTGGGTGATTGGAAGAAGTATTGCTCTCATAAAAAACAGACAGAGTTTCTTCAACGGAATATTTTTTTAAAAAAATGGAAGTAGAGCTAGAATTGAAAACCAATTGAAAACATTTTAGATGTTTTTGTGTTTTCAAATAACTTGGTTTTAAAATGAATGAAACCCTTTTATTTTACTGTTGTTGTAGGATGCCAAATTATAAGGACACAAGGTAGAACATTCAATTTCTTTTTGTCATTTAATTGGATACCTTGGTTACTCATCCTTCTTAAAAAAAAAACTGTTGAAAGCAGCAGCACAAGTACCTGATGCCTATATTAAATTTAAGTACCTCTTTTTTAAAAGATAAAAAATAACATACCAATGGAGAAGAGTGTGCCAAGGGGGAAAGTGGGCAGAAGCATCTGAATTAAAGCTTCTGCCTTCTGGTAATCTATGATACTGATGTATGGGTTGCTTTTACAGCTGAGTGATAGTGTTAATATTTTTGTTCCTTTGTGATAACCCATTTAACTGCTACAACTGGACACACAGCATGGAAACATAAATGACAGCTCACATTGCACACACATATTTCCGTTGTTGTATCACTCAGACCTGGATGGAATGGTAACAGAAGCCGTTCCGCCAGCACAATTTTCCCCACTCACTTAAACCAGCATACTCTGCATTTTCAAATTTTTCACAGGACTGCTGAGAGATGCCAAGGAACCGATTTTTGGGTGCCATAAGGAGTTGTGGCAGGGACAAAAGAATGAGAAAATGCCTACAGCTCTTGCAGTAACATGGTAGTCCAATAATGGATTTCGCCTTTGGTGTAGCAGAGAATTTTTAAAATTCTGAACACATAAGACCAATTTAAAAGAGCGGGTTTCTACACACATTGTGCAAGAGGGACAGCACACAAGCAATGGAACTTTCCCTTCCCTTTCGCCCCCACCTTCACCTCTAAAAAAGAATGAGCCATCCAGGCCAAATAGGAGAGTAGGGGCCTACAAAAAGGAGGAGGAAATCATCCCATTCTGCTGAAAAACCATCATGATAGAGGAAGATGGATATCACCCCACAGGGCTTCCGTTCAACACAATATAATTACTGTGTAGTTTTTGAGAGACTGCATAAAATACTATGAATCTAGCAAATATTAATCACAAACCCGTCTCACTAGAAACATGTAGGAGACACTGAGTTAGGAAGTCTCAGATTGCAGTGAGACTTACAACCCTATTTAAGTGAAATCAGTCCCAGCATGTTGTGACTAATTTGGCAAGCCATGCTCTTTTGCTATAGGTACATAAAATTATATTAGTTGACACAAAGTATAATAGGGTACAACCTTACTTTATTATTAATGCACCACCATCATCTTATAAAGACCATGACAATTAATTAAATTAGAACAATTCCACTGATGGTGGAACAGCCTTTTATAATGCCTTCCATAATGAAGTTTAACCAGAGCATGCAACAGTTATGGGGGGGGTGTCTATAACCAGAATTGTCCAAAAAATAATTTTTGTATGCTGTGGGTTTAATGGGGCTAAAGGCAGAATGTTGTTGGATAAAGGAAGTCCTCTGCTTTGGCTTGCATTGATTTCACACCACCATTCCATCTGCTGAAGAGGTGAACAAGTCAAGTACCAAAAGGAAAATATGATGAGATCAAAGAGAGTTGGGCGACTTTAGTATTTGAATACTACAATGCAAAGCACTAATTATGTCTAAACCAGAGAACATTCATCCTCTTTAAAGCCCTGTAGAGCTTAAGTGGTGACTATTACACTGACAGGATCTCCCCATATGAGCCTGCCCAAATTCTAAGATCTGCAAGGGGAGGCTTTTACTGTCTAACTCACCACGCTGGCTTGTCTGGTGAGGACATGGAAGAGAAACTTCTTGGTGGCTATTCTTGACATGGAACTCACTCTCAAGGGAAACTCAATTGGTCCCCTTTCTGTTCTAATTTTGCCAACAGGCAAAGAGTTTTAAAAGAACACATCATTTTATTGTTTGGCTTGTTTATTTTTAAAAAAGTGCTCATTCCTAAGCTCCCTCAAGTCCCATATTGGGAGAAAGAGAGATCTAAAACAAACATCCATCCACATTCAAAGGATCATCAAACACCTGAATGGTCTTCAGATTTTTTGGAAACTCTTTCACCAGGGAAGATAGACTAATGTGGTTGCTTTCATGGGGACAAAAAAAAATCAGAAACAATGGCCAGTTGTTTTCTAGCTATTACTTAAACTCAGTATAGCTGTTACTTAAGATATTTTTCAAGGCACTGAAGGATAAAGAAATCCAGCACAAGATCAAAGATGAGATCAAGGAGACAAGGGGTAATTTTAGCTTTTGAATAGTATGATGCAAAGCACCAATTATGTCTAAACCAGAGATGTTCAACCTCCTTAAAGGTGACAGCAGGAGATGGAAGTTAGAACTTCCGCAAGTGAAATTAAGATAACACAGCTTAACAATACTCTATCTGATTGTCAAAAATTGTATGAAGTCAGGATGGAAGTCAAAAACATGGCATTGTCAAAAATAGCCTCCAAAGTTATACATTGCTTATAAACCAGGCATGAAACATCACAGCAATCCAAAATATAATTATGTGTGCCTAGAAGCAATGATATCAGCTTTCTGAAAATGTCTGAAGTGCTACAACTAGTATTTGCCATCAAATGTTGCAACAGGTGTGTCTCACAATCACACTTCCACAAGCCCTTGCAGGGTCAGAGGTCATGATTAGATTTTAGTGGCTGGCAAAAACCACAGGTGACCCAAAGCAGTCAGGCAGAGTAGTTGCTATGATGGGCAATAATGTGTAAGGTTACTGTTAATACAATTCAGGTTAAGTGAAGGTCACAGAATTGATCACAAAACAAGGGCAGAAACCTGTCTGGAAGAGGTCAGGAAGCAGATGATATGATAGGGCTGTCTCTGAAGGACAACAACTTAGCAATGCTGCCCAGCAGCGAGCTGCCCACACTGAAAGAATGTAGCTGGTAGGTAGCAAGTGGGGCTGGTTTTCCTGAAGGCAGAAGAAGTGAGGGAACTGATACCTGATCTACAAGTCTGCCATTGTGAATTTGGATTGCTTGGAGGAAATAAATAAAAGGTGCTAATGGGTTGCAACGTGCTTGTGTTTCACTCAAGATCTACTGTAAGGGAGGGGCAGTGAATGTGTAGCCCTTCAGATATTGGACTGCAACTCTGACCAGATCTAGCCTGAATAATCTGCATGAGCAAAAGTTAAAGATATGGAAATTGAAGTACAACCTTTCTTTAAGCCATAAGGAGACATACGAAGACCTGGCATTACAGAAAAGAGGGCCTTTTTCCCCAAAGGAACAAAAACAAAAACAGGAGAGCAGACATGTGATATTAGTATAGTCAAGTATATGTGCTTGACTAATTTTGCTGTCTAATTAATATATCTTATAATATGTATGGTCATAAAATCAAAGGCTTCAGTAATTTTAGTGTTGAGTTCAGCTTCCTGTCCAAATATGCTGCTAGTCTGGTCCTTAACACTGTGACTGTTTGAGCCTGTTTCTATCCAGCTTTTCTTGATTACCCATTTGTGGATTCTGTTTTCATTTGTCTCTTACTTCTCAAATGGTGAAAACTGAGTTATATGTGCTGGGGTTTCAGAGAACACAATAGTTGGCAGTTCTCTTTTTATATTCAAAATTTTAGAAATATTCACAATTCTGTTTGTACAGATCTAAGATTTTTATATTTTTAGCATCATAAATAACACAAACAGTGCAAGTTTACATGCTATATTATGAAGTATTTTATGTCCCTATAGCAGTAAAATAAATTTAGATTTTATATGAATATAAGTATCTCATATATTTCGATGTCTACCCAAAATGCTGGGTTTGCAGGAAAAGAAAGGGGAGGACATTTTCTCCTTCCCATGGTTTCAAAATTTCCAGAATTTTGTCCTTTTTAGCCACATGTTCCCACTCCCTGCTGTAAGAGATGCCAATCCTCCCTAGCAATTCTCTACATCCAGACAGATCCAGGATGCACCAAACTCTTTCCATCTAATAAATTTTGGAAAAATATGCTGTTTTCTCACAAGTAATAGACACTAATGAGATGAGCTAAATAGTTGTGTACTGGTTAAAAAACAGAAGGAATAAATAATACAAAGCAAAATGTGTCTTGTCCATTTGGAAAACACACATAGGCCATTTTTATCTGAATGGCAAAATGGAGGAAGGAGACAATGATTATCTACAACCAGACTCAACTACATACACAGATAATGAACATACAACACCAGTTTAACAAAACCTTTATGCTTTCCTTGACATGAGTTAAGTATTTGGCTTCTGAGGTCCAGTAATGTGCTTTCAAGAGAAGGAATGTGTGCTAATGGAAAGGTGGGGCAGCCTAATGGGTCCAAGCAAGCTTTTAGAGTTATTTGTTAAGAGTAATGGGTATCTGCTTGGCTTGTGCTTATGCTACAGAGAAGGGTTTGACAATCCCACTCTTAGGAAATAGCACTAGGATAAATATCTGCAAGATTAGTTATGTAATGATAGCCAAAGATGAAGGAGTCGAAAACTGGAACAGGCAATTTGCTTCAGTGTCAATTTCTCACCCAATGGAGACAGGTAAACATTAAGCCAGACATTAAAGGGAACGTTTTTCCTAATTTGAGAATCAAATGAAAGCTTATTTGCTATGCTACTAATAGCTGTGTAAAAATACATAATGGCCTCTACACTTAAGAAATGCCCAAATAATTGGCTCACTCTTCAAGATCTGGAGAAGTGGTTGGTGTCCTAAGCTCTTGATGAAGTCTCTTGCCACAAACTCTTATGTAAACTTGGAAGAAGAAGAAGCTTTTTCTGGGCTGCTACAATCATGAAAAGAAAGGCTCTCTTAAAGATCAGTTATTGATCTGATACAGGGAAAAAAGGGATAAGAACAAACGGACCATTTTCACATGCAGGGAGAAAAATGTGAGAGTCTGTGTTAAGACTGGTGTGACTTCATTTATTAACAAATAATCTACAATCCAGAGTGAAAGGCACCAAATCGGATGTTACACATGTTGCATTTAACCTTTTTAACTTCGGGTGCAGAGGGAGATTCCTTTATCTACTTAGGTGACTTCTAGAGGCACTGGTCTCTACCAGAACATATTTAAGCATTTCACGTAAAAGAGCATGAACACTTATGCAAACAACAGGTGCCACTTTTGTTTTGTTTATTTAATTGTATTACCACAGTAAAAATATTTTGCGCCTTCACCTTCACAATGCTATCTTGCACACACCAGGTGAAAGTAATGCCAATAAACTCCATTACAATTCCAGGTATCAAAATCAAAAGGGGTGAATATGTGGAAAAATAAAAAGAGGTGAATATGTTTGCAAGGCACTGTTAAAAAAACCCTTATCTCTCAAAAGAGAACATTTGACTCAGAAACCAAGGTTTTAAAATAGAAAATGACTTGAAGGTACACAGAAGCAGCAGCAGCAACAACAGCAAAAATAATAACAACAACAAGGCACTGTCTTCCAAGTTGATATTGCCAATGCAGGTAAGGGTTGCAATGAAGAGTTATATAAATTGGCAATGCAAAAGCAAAGCAACTATGTAAAAGCAGAACTTGGAAGCAACATCTTGCAAGTAATGATCTTATTAGCAATGCATTACTTCGGGGAGTAATGAGGCTGTAACTATGGTCTTTTTCCAACTGACGTAATAACAAAGTTATTAGGTTTTTGAAGCAATGAGTATAGTTTGTTATTACATATTGAGCGGAGTACTGCTGTTCACATTATCATGGACATTATCATGGACAATTTCAATAATGTGGGACCCAATTCCCATCCCTTGCTCCAAACCAACTGCAGGTCACACACAATGTGCTGCTGCATTTTCAGCTACTTTGAACAATTTTAACAGCAAACAGGGGAGAAGACACTTTAAGGAGGTATTTTACTTATTTATACCAGTCTGCTGATTAAATTTTGCAACAAACCACTACAATGTATGTTGTTGTTGTCTGAAGTATTTTTTTCTTGTTGTAATAGTTTATACTTGGTTTGTTGCTAAAATTTCACAAGAAACCACTGTAACACATTTTGCTGTTGTTGCGTGCTGTCAAGGCAACTTCAACTAATGGTGACCCTATGAATGAGAGATTGCCAGGAGCCCCAGTCATCAACTGCCCTGCTCAGGTCTTATAAACTCAGGACTGTGGCTTCCTGGACCAAGTCAATCCACCTGTAATTCGCTACTGCCTTCCATTTCACCAAGCATTATTGTCTTTCCCAACAAGGCATGTCGTCTCATGATAACTGTGGAGGGATCCAGGCATGCTTTTCTTTCTCCCTAACTGGAGTAGCAGCGTCCCTTTAATCCTGCTATAGCACCCTGGTTGCCTCCCCTTACACAACCCTGCTTTCCCTTTAAAACCCACCACTTTAGTGTATAAAAGGCAAAGCTTCTCAATGGTTATTCAAAAAGGATTGATAGCCTGTGGTAGCATGTTTCTATAAAAGTAAAACTGAAGAAAACTGTAATTGCCCAGTTCTTGCCCAGTTCTGCCCCCTGTAAAGATCATCCCAAAACCACTTTGTCTTTTCTAAGATATCACCTGCAGGTTTGGTAGCACCTGCAGGTTGGTAAACATCCCTTACATCCCTTATACTCTTTCATCCAAGTCATTCACAAAGAGGTTGAAAACATGGCCTAGGGCAAAATTCTTTGGAATCCTATTGGTCAACTTTAAAAGGAGCCTAGACAAAGTCAGGATGGTAGGTTTATCAACAGGTATTATTAATGCAAACTAACTAAAACTTCTATAATTGGGGTCAGCATATCTCTCTATACCAGTTTTGGAAGACTGGTGTCAAGGAGAGCTATTGCCCTCAGGCCCTGCTTAAGCAATTTGAGAAGCTTTTAGTTGGCCACTGTGTGAAACAATATGGTGGACTAGATGGACCTTATATTCTTAGAAAAACAAAGCAAAATTCTTCTAACAGAATGAACTCTTAGTGGAAACTCTTATGGCATTCATGTGATAAAGAAGGTAGAAAAACTATCCATATAGCTGTTGTGTGCATTTATCTGCATGCCAGTCACATAGGAAACTCCATTCCTGGCAATTTTGCTACTGAGATTTTAGGAGAATATTTAGCAATTCGATCTCATAGTAGGTCTTTTCCAAATGAGCCATTTTAGCTTTGAAAGGCAGCGTGTGTAATAGGAAGCAATAAGAATGATAATGTGTCTCCCTGATGAAAGTTACAATCACAGATCAAGGAAGAAGAAGCTATTTTGGCAAGAAGTAGCAAAGTTAAGACTTCAAAGCAATTTTCTTGCAGTTTCTAACATTATTAATAGGGTCAAAATCAGCAAACGTACAAAGGCCAAAAAAAAAAATACAGATGAAGGCGACTGAAGATTAAAGAGTTGTATGAAGGTAAATTAAAAGTGCAAAGGGGATCTATTTTAAGAGCATTTTATGCAAATAAAAAATGTGCCAAATCCCAAGTTTGGTGAAAGAAGATGAGGTATATCTACAGATGTATGAAGAAAATTCAAATGTAACAGTAGATCTTACGGAATGAAAAAGGAAGTAATTACAGGCTTTTTTTCAGTTCAAATTTGCTTACCAGTAGGTGGCAGACTAGTCAATATATTGTTGTATATAGAATTTCTTGAGCAACTGAATTTAATGTCCATGGTCAGTCTCTGTCTCACACACACACACACATTCTCTCTCTCTCTCTCTCTCTCTCTCTCTCTCTCTCTATATATATATATAATGTTATTCATATGGCTTTTTTGTAATAAGAGCTGAAGTACCATTGAAACATAGAGAACAAACAATTTGCTAAACATAATTCCAGGGTGGCAAACACAAGGGCTCCTTCAAAGCTCAACCTTCCATCAAATTGTACATTTAACAATCCAATCTGGCAAAGGCTAAATCAACAGAATGCAAAAGAAGGAGAAAGTGCTCCTTATTATCCAAACCCCTCTTTAGGTTAATGGAAACCTAATTGGCATCCAGTGCTTTAACAGACACGTAGAAGGTCTTACACCATAAGCTTTTGCCAGTCCTATAGGAATGTTTTCATAGTAAACCATCTCAAACAGCGGCATCCAGTTTCATAACAAAACTTTCTCTGCTCCTTGAGAAGCATGCTCTTCATTCAAATTGCCAATACAAGAACTTTTAATCAAAGTTTATAACGGTCACTTTTGGAGGCTACAAATCTCCAAATCCCACAGTTGGAGGATTCTATGGGCTACTGGCCAGAAAAAGGAACTTTTCCAAGTTGTGCCATCAGCACATGGGTAAGTCCACAGCTGAAATGAAAATGAAATATATGCAAAGACTGCCCAGAACCTTAGCTCCAACTACATTTTTCATTACAGGGATGGCCTCAAAAAATAGCATTCATGCAAAGAGTACAAACAGGATGGGGGCAGTGTTTAAAATGGCTGGGTGGGTAGGTGGGAACTTGAACTTTCCCCCTATACAGCAATCCCCAATGAGTTCGCCAACAAAACTGAAGCCAGGAAAAATTCTCTGATAGCCACATGTACCCTGTGGGTCATGGATTGGTCATGTGCATTTAAGAGGCAACATGGGATACCAAGCACAAGAACTTATGCCACTGCTGGACAGCCCTGACCGTCAGGAAGTTCTTCCTGAGGTTCAGGTGGAATCTCCTTTCCTGCAGCTTGAATCCATTGCTCCTTGTCCTGGTCTCTGGAGAGGCAGAAAACAAGCCCACTCCCTCCTCTACATGGCATCCCTTCAAATATTTAAACATAGCTATCATGTCCCCTCTTAACCTTCTCTTCTGCAGACTGAACATACCCAGCTCTCTAAGTCTATCCTCACAGGGCATGGCTTCCAGGCCCTTCACCATTTTGGTTGCCTTCCTCTGGACCTGCTCAAGCTTGACCATGTCCTTCTTGAATTGAGGTGCCCAGAACTGGACACAGTATTCAAGATGAGGTCTAACCAAAGCAGAATAGAGTGGTACCAGTACCTCCCTCGATCTAGACACCATACTCCTATTGATGCAGCCGAGAATTGCATTGGCTGCCTTGGCTGCCGCATCACACTGCTGACTCATGTTCAGCTTGTGGTCTATTAAGACTCCTGGATCCCTTTCACATGTACTGCTATCCAGCCACGTGTCCCCCATCCTATATTTCTGCATTCCATTTTTTCAACCTAAGTGTAGGACCTTACACTTCTCTCTGCTGAATTTCATTTTGTTAGCCTTGGCCCAGCTCTCCAATCTATCCAGGTCATTTTGAATTTTGATCCTGTCCTCTGGCGTATTAGCAACCCCTCCCAATTTGGTGTCATCTGCAAATCTGGTGCCATCTGCAAATTTGATGAGCATGCCCTCTATTCCTTCAGCTTGCACTTGCACACATAATTTTCATAAGTTGTTGTAAAGATGAAACTATCGTTAGCTCATTGTTCCCAAATTCAAGTTTGCAAAAAAGTATTCACATTTGGTCTCCCTGTCTTCTGCTTCTAAATCCAGATATTTATTTTACAAGATATATGCCCGCCTGTCTGTCAAAAACAGGAAGTCAAGACAGCTAGCAATACTAAAATATAGAATTAACAAATAAAATATTGGTTGCAATGAAGCATAAAAGCTAATCAATTTTTATAAATACAATTAAAATGCCACAGTAAAACACAGAAGCAACATCTAAGCAATTATACCTCCACTGAAGCAGAGCAGCATGCTTGCCAAAGATCTGCCTGAATAAAAAGGTCTTTGCCCACCAGTAGAAAGAGAAGAGAGAAGAAATCATCTTAGCATCCCCCAGCAGACAGTTGTGAAACACTTGGAAATAGAAGGTATTTGCTTCTGGTTTAATATTCAAGGTATCAAACCTGCACAGCTTAGGGCATTTTCATGCATGATGTTACAAATAACTTTTTGCATTTTCTGGGTCTGTAATGCAAATATAAAACTAAGTGGGCTAGAACATATAATATTCCTCCTATTTTCTGTTCTGCATTAGCAACATGCACACAGGCACAAAATTAAAATTAGAGGAGCTCAAAGGCAGGTTTAATGTCACACATGGAAATTCCCTTATTTACACAGAAGGCCAAGTGATGTGGATTCAATTTTTTTCTTTAAAAAAAGTACTCTTGTAGTCACTCTGACAGTAAATTAATTCTGAGACTGGCTGCTATCACCACCTCTGGAGGCTTATCTGCAATGCATAACACATTGTTTTCCATGCTGGCTGGTGGCAGAATTTTTACAAACAGAAATTCTTGTCCAACCCACACTTTTTAAACACTACACAAATAAATGCTGTCCATTGTAAAAAGATTAAACAGTACTAGGAATGTATATAAGTCATGCATCTTAATCTAAGCAAAGATGAAACCAGTCATAAAATACATCTTGAGCAAATTGTACTCCCACTATCACAGTGCTACAGTAAACGTAGAAGACGATGCACTGTTTCTACCCAACATGTTAGAAGTAAATCTGCACCAACAGCTCTATTTCTCAGTGTCTGGAATTCAAACTACCTCATCTGGATGGATGGATGGATGGATGGATGGATGGATGGATGGAAGGAAGGAAGGAAGGAAGGAAGGAAGGAAGGAAGGAAGGAAGGAAGGAAAGGGAGAGATGGAGATGGAAACAGAAATGGGGGGAGGGAGAGAGAGTTAAGATTCCCAGTACGAAATTCTGTATTCTATTATTTTTATCCTTCTGAATATATACAATTTCAGCTATTTGTTAATACAATTGTATTAACATAACTGCAGGCAGAGGGAATGTGAAACATATTATGATGCAACTTTTGTATCATAACTTACACTACTTTAGCGTTTGATGAAGTAATTAATAGATTTAGCAAAATGCCTAGTAAATAAATGAAATAGGGGAAATTCATAATAATTTTTTTAAAAAATAAAATAGTTTGAAAACAAACTTGGAAGGAGAGTCAGAAACCAATAGGAAGAACAGTGTCAGGATTTCCTTTGGATCAAACATAGGGAAGTTTGTACCTCCTTACTGATATACAAGATTTTGCCCCAAACGGAGAAGGAAGAGGTATACTTAAAGGACTGAAGTGTGAAAGATGAATTTGGTATGGACTAGTCCACCCATTTAGAGGACTCTCTGTACCAGACAACAGTGAGGCAAAGTCTGCATGTACTCTAAGAAAGCAGCGAAAGTTCACTTTCTTTACTCTCACTGAGTACAAAGCCAAAGTCAGAGAAGGACATTTTGAAATATGTAGGTTAGTACTACACCCAAAAAAAGCTGCTGACTGCTGCTTGGTGGGAGCAAAAGAATTTGTACAGAAAATGCAGACCCCTTTGCAACATCATGCTGAGTCATCAAAAGATTTGTTTCACAGAAGTCTGTTACATAAAGATTAAACTGTGTGGCTAAAAATAAATATTTCCAAAAAAATGCCCCTATTCCATTGTTTTGCTCTGAACCTGAATCTTCAGCAGGTTTGTCGAATGATTCTGAAAAGCTTCTGTGTTCTAAGTTTGTTTAAAAAGACCAGAAATGCAATTTTACAAGTCAATAGTTTCATTTCAACATGAGAGAAAGCATATATTTCAAAGCAATTCAGTAAAACAAAAACTAAGTACAGGATCTAAAATGGTTATTCCACTGGCATAGTTGCTTCTGTCAGCAAAACTGGGAAGGGTTAGCCACCCTCTACAGCCCCGGATGTTGTTGTTCTTGCGTCTGCTGCTGCTATTGAACCCATCACAGGTTTTCCTGGCAAGATGTGTTCGGGGGGGGGGGGCTGCCTTTGCCTTCATCTGAGGCTGAGAGAGTGTGACTTGCCCAAGGTCAGCTTGTGGGTTTCCATGGCAGAGTGGGGACTTGGTATGTCCCTAAAATTGTACTCCACAGGCCTGGAAAACTCTCCAGGACATGTAAAGTCAAAGGCTTTCTTTCATGGCCAGAATCCATAGGTTGTTGTGGGTTTTCCGGGCTTTGAGGCCATGTTCTATTAGTATTTTCTCCTGACATTTCGTCTGCATCTGTGGCTGGCATCTTCAGAGGATCTGGTGGCATGGAGGTGAGACAGAGTATATATACTTGTGTAATCCCCGGGTGGGAGGGAGCAATTTGCATGTGTTACAGTAGGCCTGTGTGATGGCCTATTGTTAAATGGAATATCCCCCAGGGTGTATTGTTAGTCAGGGGATCTGCATAACTTGAAGTACATTAGCAACCCATTGTATTATTCCCTGTAGAGGGGCCTTCAGAGTCTGGGTGGTGTTCACTGGCATATTTTTGAGTCCTGATTTTAGTGTTCTTCAGTACTGGTAGCCAAATCTTGTTTACTTTCTGAGTTTCTTCTTTCCTGTTGAAATTGTCCATGTGTTTATGGATTTCATGTGTTTATGGATCTCCAGGACAGATTTTGAGGTGGCGCAGAAACTTGCAAACGATAAAGGGTCAAGAAACACAGCCAGCAGAAATTTGTGTTGGCAGTCAGGCACTAATGCAATATTAGATTTAGGTCTAAGTGGCATATTTCATAGCAGAGGAGCTGAAGGAAGGCAATATTATCATCAACTTTGCTAATTCACTATGTATCTCTTCCATCTTTCATCTGACAGTGGCCATTCTCTCTGCCTATAGCAGAGGGATAGCTTTGCTCATAGACCAGCAACATTTGACTCTTCCTTTCATTGAACTGTATGTATTTGATCTCGTTATCTTAGAAAATTTGCATGTCAAAACTAGATATTGGTTTTACTTTTTTTCTCTTCCCTCCTAATCAGTCTTCCAATCCCTTTTCCGTTTTGTGTTATACTATTTAGATGATAAGCTGAAAGACATTAAGCTTTTTTTTTTTCCATTTTTTGGCTGAATAGCAGTGCAAAAATCCTTTAAATAAATAACCAGTATCTCCCCTAAGTAATTCATTCTTTTAGACACTACAGGATGTGAGAAAGAGTTTGACAAAGAATACTTTAAACACTGGAAAATAAACTAAATTCTTCCAATCTGCAGTAATACATTAGTTTTTGCTGCTTGCAATCACAAAGCACACCGGTGCTTGGGGAAAAAAAAAAAGGTCTTGTGCAGGACAAAACTAGGCACGTTGACTCCAAAGTTAATTCTACTGTGCTCAGCAGGGCTTCTTCCCAGGAAAAGTGTGCAAATCAGAGTTGTAGCTTTAAATTCTTTCTACTGAGGTTGCTTCCCTGCCCTAATGTGACTTGTGATGACAGAAATACAGTATAAAAAGTGAAAGGTCTAGTCCTCTTCTTCAATTCTGTAACATGTTTCATCACATGCGTATCATGCCCTTCTTTTTCAAAAGAGGAACAAAAAGGAACCAAAAACACAGCTGGCTCCAACGTGTCTCAGAGCTGACTGTAGGTACATTTTGAAATGGATGGTGAGGACATGGCCTGTGCAAACCAACAGAACGTACTTGCTTGTCCTTCTCTCACCTCTTTGCCAGCTATTCTAGTCACCGCCATTTCCAAAAATCAGCTCTGTATTCCCCTCTGCTATTTAAAGGAAAATTGTTTTGTAATAGTTTCACGTGAGCCCCTATAAAATCATCAGTGCTTCCGCCACGTTCCATCTGGATGCATTCTTGATTTGACCCAGATATTATACCGACGCCAGCAGCATCTTACCCAGTCTGTTCATGAGAACAGAGAAACTGATACTTGCAATGGATGCAGTAGCTAGGATACAAAAAAGATGCTTCAAAGAAATCCCAGCCTAGTGAAATACAAAACACTCCAGCTGAACCTCATTTTCTGCTATTTTCAAAGTCTTCCCACACCTTCCCAAAAGCCAGACACTTTTTTTCAGAAATGAGCAATCACACAACCAAAGTTTGGAGGCAACTAAGTTTCTTAAGTTACACCATGACTTCAACTCTAATAACACAAATATCCACATGGTAGAATATGATATACTCAGCCATGTACCCTCCCCACAACATGCTGACAAGCCCATCATACTACCCCACGGAGCCTTTCCACTCTTCACAGCAAGCAGACAGGGGCATCTGGTTACATCCCACATATCAGAAGTACAATGATCACAGCAGAACTGTAACCCCTAGAGGACCCTAGCAGATCTCAGCACTGATGTCATCATTTTGCATCTAGCTACGGAGACATAGCCAGACAATTCTCTGAAAGCATAGAAGGGCCAGGTGAGGAGGTGTCAGGGGTTTCTCTGTTGGTTGGAGGGGGCAGAGTTTTGCCTGCTCCACAGGGAGAAAGGGAATACCAACCAGCCAAAAAAAAGACATCCACGCGCATAAGGGAAACTGGCTAGATATAGGTAGAACTCAGCCAGTGATAATCTGGAAGAAAAAGTTTTGCTTTTTATAGAGGTAGAAACCTCAAAGAGGTAAGTCTCAGTCCTTACTTCGCTCTTCTTTAGGACTTCCCTGTTCAGGCTAAATCTGGTATCTTCAAATCCAGAAAAAATATATATTCGGGGTGGCCATGTTGACCATACAACACAATAAAACAAAATCTACAAAATGTAGCCATACAGAGACCTGAGAAATTCAGTGTTTTCTGCCTTAGAAAGGACCTGCAGTTTCACAAAAGACAAATACCCTGGATTCCAAGAGGAGTTATTTTACTGCTACTACCCTTTGTCTTGGTCCCCACGTAGCCAAAAATAGGGGAGTGGCCTCTGCCTGCACTGAGATCCCTCCAGACCAACTGAATTACAGCAGAGACAAAATCTGGTACAAAATATAGGGCTATGAATTTCTCCTGTATGATTTTTAACATGTTTTGCCTGATGAGGAAGCCAGAGAGGCCATGTCATTTCACATGGGGGATCAATCATAGAGTTGGAAGAGACCACAGGGGCCATCGAGTCCAACCCCCTGCTATGCAGGAACACACATCAAAGCATTCCCAACAGATGACGATCCAGCCTCTGCTTAAAAACCTCCAAAGAAGGAGACTTCACCACACTCCACTGAGGCTGTATATTCCACTGCCGGACAGGTCTGACCATCAGAAAGTTCTTCCTGAGGTTCAGGTGGAATCCCCTTTCCTGTAGCTTGAATCCATTGCTCCTTATCCTAGACTCTGGAGCAGCAGAAAACAAGCTTGCTCCCTCCTCAACATGACATCCCTTCAAATATTTAAACATGGCTATCATGTCCCCTCTTAACCTTCTCTTCTGCAGACTAAACATACCCAGCTCTCTAAACAGACGGTTTTTGCTTTTGTGCAATCCTTCCCACCAAGACATCATTCCTCTATTGTCCCCAAAGTTGCCATGGTAGCAAATGACAGCAAAAAGCAGTTTGAAGAGCATGGACATTTTGATGGGAAGAGGGTCCAGTGGAGAAGGAGTGGTCATTCCACCTTCCCAATATGCTCCAGGCCTAATTCAGATTACTCTTCCACCACTACAGTTCTTTCTAAAATTAAAATAAATCTAGAATAGATGACCACATGGGAAACTCACTGTCTGGTACTGAAAGAGCTAAAGGAATCTCAGGCAGGGAACAAAACAACACAGACAGAAACATCATAATGCATAAACATGCCCAAAGAATGACTAGTGAGGTGGCAAAGAATTCCATAATTTGAGATGTCGCTGAAGAGAAGGTCCTGTTATACATTCCTACATTCTGCAGCTTGAGAAAGGGAAAGAAGACATAATGCAGAGCCTCCCTGAACTATTGCAGTGAGGCAAGTTGACATGTAACACATTATACAAATCTAATCTGGTACCAGCTATGGTTACAATTGATTACCTAGGAGCAATTCTATATAATCAACAGAATTAAGACAGAATAATGTAGATCAAAAATAGAGGAATTCGGGTCTTTCACAGGTATTACCACACAGATATTAGTACAGCATTTAAAAAAAACACCATTAATGTCCAGGAAACTGCTATTCAGAATGATCAAATACATAAAGTCACAGGAAATAGCACAGGGTTTTTTTTTCAATGAGTTATACATTTCAGCTGGCATTCTGTTGGTTACTCTCATCTAGAGTAGACACACTCAAATTGTGGAATGGTGGGTCTACACATAAATAAATCTAATGGGTTCAGTAAACCTACTCTGTTGTTGTTGTGTGCCTTCAAGTTGTTTCTCACCTATGGCAACCCTAAGGCAAACCTATCACAGGGCGTTCTAGAGGCTGGGAGTGTGTGACTCATGCAAGGTCACCCAGTGACCTTCCATGCCTGAGCAGGGAATTGAACCTGGGTCTCTAGGGTTGTAAGCCAATGCACAAACTACTATACCACGCTGGGTCTCAAGGTCTACTCTAGCCAGAACTAAAACAAGATTTAGGTTTTCATTTCATGTTCTTTTCTTGTGTCTTCAAGTAATAGCCTAAGGTCTTGAAATCCTAAAGTGAGCTGTTCTATAAGAGGCCATAAATGAAGGATCTTTTTTTCAATGTATGAATAATTGCATTGTTGTTGTGTTGTTTCCTTCAAGTTATTTCTGACTTATGGTGCTCCTACAGCAAACCTATCACAGGGTTTTCTGGGGACTGAGAATATGTAACACGCCCAACGTCACCCAGTGGGTTTCAATGGCCTTTTCAGAGTCATAGGCCATTTCCGCACTAGCCTGTTAGAGAGTTATTATTCCACTTTCAACATCCTATGGAATCCTGGGCTTTGCAGTTTAGGGAGTGGCCTCCAAGGCCACTCCTTAAACCGCAAACCCCAGGATTCCATAGGAGGTTGAAAGGGGAATAATAGCGCTATAACAAGCCAGTGCAGAAATGGCCATAGTCCAACACTCAAATCAGTACACAATATTGGCTCTTGTATGAATAAAACATCTTTGAATTCTTCCAAAAATCTGTCATAGAGTTTTATTACGCTTAAGAATTTTATAGACATGATTAAGGCCAAGGTCATATGGGGAAAAAATTTCTTTGGACAAAGTTATATTTCTCTCAGATCGTGTTTTACGCAATCTGATGAATACAGCTTTTTACAAAACTAAAAATGAAAATTATTTCTTATTCATTAATTCATTGAATGGAAAATTAGTGATAATATCTGTCCTTTCAGCTTATTCAGTTTAATTTAAGCATATGTTTGCTTGCTTGTTTTTTTGTCTATCATTTCATCAAATCAGTTTAGACTTCTGCTTTGGAAAAAAACACAACAATTTAGCCCTCTGTCATTGTTAAATATGTACAAATAAAAAGGCTGTTTTCTGAGCAATTAAAAAATGAAAATTATTTCATCAGCAGAAATTGTGCAATTCTGGGATTCTTTTGAGGAAAAAGAGGTATAATCACTATCTTTTTTCAGCCTCTGCAAGTTGTCTTGCCAACAGCTCATAAGTCGTGTTTCATTTATTATTTTTAACTTTTGTGTGTCTTTTAAATGATTTTACACTGTGGGGATTTTTAATTTTTTTTTTATTATTATTTTATTCTTAAGGTTCAATTGAGAGCCACCTTAGATCCTACTCTGGGAGAAAGGTGGCATACAAATGAAATAAATATAAACTGTTACTTTTTTCAAAATACTTCAGGTTTATAAAGCTAAGGGTCTCTTCTGCTACAAAGGTCAAAACATTCTAAATTATCCAGTTCCCTCTGTTCTGAGAAATCATTAGGCTTATGACTTTTGTTGTTACCAGCAGAGCAATCCTATGAATGTCTACTCAGAAGTATCATTCCCCAATTATTTGGGACATATTCTTATTGCAACCTACATCCGTTATAGCTTCTCTCTCTTTCTCTTTGCTCCTTCTTTTTGAAAGTATGGTTTCTGCACATCAAACAGCCTTGTAAACGTCCTATAGGTCTCCCAGATGACTTGATATGAAACATCTTGTGTGTCATTAATTAGAACGGTTTTGAAATGCTGTGACTTTTTTGAACTGACTTTTTTGATGTCCTTTTGACAGACACCATGGTGCATTTGGTGCTGTCATGAAAATCCATATTCATAATTATTCTATTGCTTGTATGGGGCCATTTCTGCACTAGCCTGTTATAATATTATTATTCCACTTTCAAGCTCCTATAGAATCCTGGGGTTTGCAGTTTAGGGAGGAGCAGCCCAGCCCCTCCCTAAACTGCAAACCCCAGGATCCTGCAAACCCCAGGATTCCATAGGAGGTTGAAAGTGGAATAATAGTGCTATAATAGACTAGTGCAGAAATGGCCCCATACAAGCAATAGAATAATTACGAATATGGATTCATAGTGCGGAAATGGCCTGGCTTGTCAAAACTATCCACTTTCCATAGTTTCCTGAAGGTACTGATCAAGATAGCGATAACTTCAGTGGTTCCTTGGCATGGAAGAACATGTGTCAAAGTCTTGTAGATATTGCCAGAGTGGATGTCGCAATACCAAACAAAGTCAACATTTCTGTAACACTATACATACATCTAATTTACATCATGTTATATGCCAACTTTAAAGAAGAAACGTGACATCTGAAAACATCAGGAGAAGATAAATGGATCATGTTGACAGCCAACAATGTAACTCCATCTTTCTAAAATGTAAGATGGGATGTAATTCACTAGCATTTCCATCTTCCCTGCAGTATGGCAAGGTTATCATAAAAGTAGGTGTTGAGATGAAAGTCATTCTAAATCATTTCATGACTTTCAAAAGAAAATTACTATATTGAATGTGACTGTCAAGCCATGCTAAAAAGCTTTCTCTATTGACTAGAGAGGATAATATCCAAATGATACCCCATATAATCATTGACTGTTGCTATGGACTTGTACATAGATTCCGTTAGTTTAACATAAAATGAAGCTCACACGAGGACAGAAAAAGTCACTGAAACCTTGTGAACTAATAAATAGCTTGATGTAATCTCAGTTATCACTGGTGTAGATGCTGCTACTTACAATACGCTGCTGCAACACCTGAAATCAAAGTAGGCAGCAGAAATCATAGTCAAATAAGCACTTTTCAGCTGTAATAGGAAAGTAAATATAGCCATCCTCAGTAATGCATCCTGGAGGTGTTGAGATGTCAGCTAGGCATGATCTTGGACATCTATGATTCAGACTTTAAGAGAAACGGGAGGGGGGGTGCTAAATGGATTACAGCAGGTCTTCATGCTACTGCTCCCAAAGTCCCCCACGAGGGAGGGTAGGATGGCTCCTTCATTGATCTCTTTTCAACAAGTGGAAGCATCCATCAGGCTTTTAGAAACTAACTCTGATGGGCTTTTATCGGTATACTGTGCTGTTCTCCTGGTCCGTATAGTCTGCTAATGAATTTTAATAATTTAACTTTATACATGGTTTAGTTGTTTTTAAATAATTTTATAGCTGTACTTTGTGTTTTGTATACAGGCAGTTAACAAAGCCTCTGACAAAGAAGCTCCTTTTTATGTCTGCTCATCCTACTCTTCTTCCTTGTCCTCTGTCTAGCTACAAGATTTTTTTAGCAGCATTAGCACTGGGAAGATGGTGAAGAAAAATACATACTTTCAGTGCTGGGTTCCAGCAGCGTGTCTGTAGGAAGCAATGCAATAAAGCTTGAGCAGGGAAAGAGTGAGATTCTACTCTTGCTAATCCTACTGCAGCTGTGTGTATCCCTGCCTACAATAGGCAAAGTAAACAGCAGCTGCCTCCAAAATGCCGTAATGAGGATGAGAGAACAAAACAGAGAAAAAATGGGAAAGCAAATAAGCCTGCCTCACCAGCTACCCCCTAGCATGTTTTTAAAAGCATAGATCTGTAAGTCTGACCAAAAAAGTCCAAATCATAAGAAAAGTGGAGGCTGCATTAAGATTTTGTAGGCCGTACGCATTGTGCCTAAAGTGCCTAATGGATAAGATGGCCCTGCTTGGATGCATTTTGGAAAAAGCATTTAAGTGACCACTATAAGGTTAAAAATGTTTTTATTTACTTATGCAAAACTTACCTGACTTAGTTCATTTCACATGGGCATATCGTTAATTTTGAATTAAAAGGCTGCTAAAACAGATTGATCTGCTCTTCTTAGGTGTGGTGTAGGAACTTTAACCCTATTTTTTCCATGTTATTTCTACCTCTGGTGCCAAATTTTCTGTTAAAGAAGTAACACCCAGAACACATCTACTTCACTGAAGGCAATTTATCTGTATTTTTTAATTTGTATTGTTTTTTATAAATTGTACACTGCCTTGAGTCTCATTACTGGGGAGAAGTAAATAAATACAATATTCCTGTGTTACTCCTTAATTTTTATTCTTTTGTTTTTATTTAAAAAAAATGGAAAAGAGAAAAACAAATCTTGCCCAAAGACTCTCCAAAACTCAGAATAAGCACTCTTCCCATAGGCATGTTTATCCATTCCCAGTAAGACTATGAAAAAGCTTTTTCTTTTCATGGTGCGTATATTAAGATAAACACACTTCTGGATCCCCACAGAGGAAAACCAACAGAGGTAACAGCTCACCAGTAGAGCTCGTGCTTTGCATGCAGAATACCCTAGGTTCAAACTTCGTTATTTGTAATTACTTACAAGCTCTGGGTAACATTCTCTTGATTTTTTTTTCCTTTTTGAGGAGAGAGGAGATCTTTTTCTCCCTATTATATTTTGTGAGAATTCTGCTTGTCCCCACACAATGGTGGTCAAAGAAGAAATTTTCAGTACAGCTCCCTCATATTATGCAGGGCAAGACTGGATTTGCCATCAAGTTTCTAATTACACTGCCCTCTTGACTAGCGCATCGGTGAGAAAGCAGACGCTGTCAATTTCACATTTTAAACCATGCACCTAAAAATGTATTTTCAAGTGTGCACTCCAAAACATAATGTGTGAAGAGGTCCTGAAATCCTAGCCATTCTAGTCCACTGTTTAACTCATTCCTTTCATTAGGCATTTATTTAATCATATTGATTATATCCAGTATATCATAAAAGCAAGCTGTAGTCCTTGGGGAAACACACTCCTTACCTGTCTAGACTTCTTGAGCAGAGCAGACAATGAAGTGCTAAAGCATTCCACCTGTATACAAGGCCATGTATACAAAGCCACTTGTTTAATCTGCTCTCATATAGCCTAAAAAGCCTAATGTTTAAATGGCACAGTAAAATATTCAAGACACGGAGACCACTAGAGAGACCTGAATGCAGGCACTGCAAGCAAGCTAGCTAGCTCTTGCTGGGACTGCACAAGCAATCATTCTACGCAGGCATGTCTACTACGTCTTGCATCTGCAAAAAGAAAAGCAAACACACCCATTCTGAAATAAGTGAAAGTAAATGGAGAAGAACTGAGATTAAAAGTTTACGCATACACCAAAGTAAATACTTGTTAAAATAGAAAGGACAGGAAGCACTCTGCCAATGAGCCAATTAGGAGCATTCCGCTGATGAACACTGAAAGAGATTAAACAGCAGAAAATTTCAAAACCAGAAGGTGGAGAAAGGAGAAGGCAAATAACTGGTCCAAAGAATTAGATTGGCTCCATTCCAGAGGAATCTTTTTACAGTTTAAAGAGTCTCCTACCAGCAGAAAAAAAAAGAAGTATAATCTAGCATTCTAATTAAATTACTGGATTCATGTTAATAAAATTATCTAACAATCCTGCATACATTGATTTTGACCTCGCTCCCACTGGTAGCAAAGCTATTTTGTGCCCCAGCTTGGGAGAAAGACAGGGTACAAATTCAAGAAATACATAAAAATAAATGAAATAAATATCCCTTTCAACTTAATGCTCCTATTGCAAGCCCTTTCCAAAGAGCATATACTGGAAATATTACCATGACCTACTGGTAATATATAAGCAGAGGCTGAGTGGCCATCTGTTAAGAGCGTTTTGATGGTGTATTCCTGCACGGCAGAGGGTTGGACTGGATGGCCCCTGTGGTCTCTTCCAGCTCTATGATTCTATGATTCTACTGCAGGAATGTAGAAAGTGTGGACCTGAAACTCCCACCATTACTCACTATCATCTATGCTAGCTAAGGTATTTGGGAGATGCCGCCCAACAACTGTAGGGCCACAGGTTCTCCACCCCAATCTACTGCAAGTAAATCAGTAACCAAACCAAATCATATGTATTTGAAACCACTCACAGCTACTCACTACCTCCTCTGTTGCCTACCCTCAGATAAACTTTTTGAATTAGGGGCCTATCATTTTGTAATCTGTGAAACACCATGTACACTGATGGTACTATATATACAGTAATAATAACAACAACAATATTTACCCTCAGAATTGCTTGGCTTTGGATATTTGAATTCAATGGCATGTTTCTAGCTAAGAATACAACTGTTATCACTGCAAAATAATGACTCATATGCAACCAGCATTCTTCCATTATCAGAGACTACAAAAGCAACAAGGCTGACATTCACAATTACCTGGTTTGGCATACAAATATTTCCAGCTCATATTATTCAGCTTTATTATAACTAAAGTGTTATTTCCCCCAACTATTGTCTCAGTTTTGCGTATTAAAGAAGAGCCTGTGCAAACTGGATAGCACTCAACATCTTAGACTCCTGAGTAACTTCCTGTGGAACCAAAGAATTTCTGTAATATTTATTCTCAGTTAACTCTTTACTTTTTACTTGCTCTGATAAGTTGTAGAAACATATTGATGGTTTGTATGTACATGCTGATAAGTTCTTTATTATTCATTCCTTACAGCAGTACACTAGATGATCAGAGACTTAATATATGTGTATTTTCTAGAATTAGATCAAAATTTCATTTTTATTATTTTATTTTTGTGACAATATTTTATGTAGTTGTCTACTATCTAAAACCCTCTCCTGGTTCCAAAAAAATGTGAGAGAATGCACTTGTCTTTGTACTTCCAAGTGGTTCTTCAGCACAGTTGTTGTTGTTGTTGTTGATGATGATGATGATGATGATGATGATGATATTAATTTATATCCTGTATTTCCCCCAGCAATGGGAATCAAGGTAGCTTGTTGTTGTGTGCCTTCAAGCTATTGCCTACTTATGAACCCAAAATGAACTTATCACAGGGTTTTTTTGGCAAGATTTGTTCCGAGTGGGTTTGCCTTTGCCTCCCTCTGAGGCTGAGAGAGTGTGACTTGTCCAGGGTCACTCAATGTGGTGCCAAATGCTATCACCTTACACCCTTACAGCGTTTTTTTAAAGCAGATATTCAAATTTCCCCACTGGACAGCCCACACTGAAGCACAAACATGGAGCTCCAAACTTACACTTTGTATCAGTGACAGCTTCTCCACATAGTCAGTAGTTCTCATCCACTATTCAGCAAAAATTAATTTATAAATCTGACTTAGTTCATTGATTAACAGGACAGTTTGACAGCTACTGCACCAATTAGAGTAAATCCTGACTTACACCTATTTGGAAGGACCATTCCTGCTGCCTCATCTGATTTGTGCTGCTGCCCACACTGGTACCTCTTCAAAACTAGGACTCTCTTGCTTTCACCAAGATTGCCTGATAGCTTAAAACTAGTCCACTTTACACAGCAATCAATTGGGCCCACAGTAACCACAGTATAGTCCTTCAGTTATATGCCAACTGGCCAACAGTTCTGCATTCGTTGCAGAAAAAGAAACACAGGACACAAGACAAATCTCAATCTCAAAAACAAGAGCATTTCAAGGACATTGAAAAAGATGTGACAAAAGGGTTTTGTGACCAGAAATGAAGGTGAAAAGAAGGAGATTCTGGACAAAAAGAAGAAGGTATTTTAGCATGGTTTAGACAGTTTATTTTGAAACTGAGTGCTAATTTGCGTGCATACCCTCCTTGGCATTTAATAAGCATAATATGTCTAGTTCCTATCACATTTTTCAAACTATACGCTATTTTCCAACTGCATATTTTTTCCAACTGCAATTTTGTGTCCACACTAAAAAAAAGAAGGGAGGGAGGGAGGGAGGGAAGAAGAAAGAAAAGAAGGAAGGAAGACTCTACATGTATTACTTCAAAATCAAATAGTTGACCTGGCTTAGTTGGAAGGGACAGGGCACTTGTAGTTTTCCTTTCCCCTTTCCTGCTTTGTGTGCCTCTTATGGAAGCCACGACACCAAGCATGAGTGGCTGTGACTATTCTTTAAATCATACTTCTGCCTATCCCAAAAATGAATATTTTAGCTCTATCACTCACCAAAACAAAACAAAACTGAAAACCTTCGCCAGGAGAAACAGAAACTTTTCTAACACGTACTAGACAGCTGCTGCCCACAGAATAATTAAAAACAAATCAGATTGTTTCCAAGAGATCCCATCTGGTATATTTTATTCATTTTCTTAGTAGAATGTTTGCATCTTCTGCGGTGTGCAAAAAAAAAAAATTAAAAAAAAAGTGCACTGGGTGACTCAGGATAACTAATTTGCAATCAACTTCTTGCAAGTAAATAAATAAAAAAACTACAGCACGCTTACTTAGTATCAATCAAATTTAACGATTCTCACTATCAATCAGCATCAGTTTATAAGTGACTGCAATCCAATTAAAATACCATTATCTCAATAATCAGATGGAAATTGCTATTATGGAATGTGCTTTCTATAATAAATGTCTCACAGATGAACATGAAAGGGGCAGAGTAAAACTCATGGAATCTGAAGCCATGTTCACACTACGTTGTTATAGTGCTATTATTCCACTTTCAACGTCCTACGGAATCCTGGGGATTGCAGTTTCAAAGGCCCCTCTCTAAACTGCAAACCCCAGGATTCCATGGGATGTTGAAGGTGGAATAATAGCAGTATAACACTCTAGTGCAGAAATGGCCATAGCATCATAGAGCTGGAAGGGGCCCGATGGGCCATCAAGTCCAAACTCCTGCTCAGTGCAGGATGTCCAGCTAATGCATCCCCAGCAGGTAGCTGTTCTAGTTTCTTTTTGAAGATGTGCAGAGAAGGAAACCCTACAACTGCTGTAGGCAATTGATTCCATTGCCAAATTGCTCGTACTGTTATTCTTTTGCTTAAAGGTATGTTCTCAAAACAGGCCAGGGATAGTTTAAGTTTTAAAGGAACCCTTAAAACAGAGTCAGACAATGTGTGGGCTTGCACACTATGGACTGGAGGTCTTATCATCCCTATTTATCATAGTCAGTAACAGGGTGGCCAGTTCAGGATCTTCCCAGATCTTGAAGATTCCAGGCCAAAATCTAAAACCTATCGATGCTCCTTGGTGATGCCATTAAGTTTTATACATTGAGTTCCAACCACAGCTGGACAGTCAAACACAAATACATAGAAAATATTTTCTTGTTTGAAACTTAGGGCAGGGCAAGGTGAAATGAGGAGATTATTCCTTCTCACTTACTTAGGAAGACGAGATAAGGACGGTTTAGTCTAGCCTAGTTGGATACAGAGCAGAGTGGAAGGTAAGCCCTGGTGTGACAATTGGGAAGGAAAGAGAGATCTAATTAAGTAAATAGACAGACCCTGTCTTCGCAAGTTCCAGAAATAAATCAGTTAAGCCTTTCCTCTTATCTGGGAGCTGAGGCTATTGAAAGGGGAAAATTTGTACCCTCATCTCCCACCTGGAGAAGACCTACAAAAACTGATGGCACAAGGCAAAGCCCTGAGATCTGGCAACTCTAGCCAACAGTCAAGGAGTCTTCTTGTTCTTCGTCTTCGTCTTCTGGTTCTCCTTTTCTTTCTTCATTTATATCCCATTTTTTTGCCCAACATTGGCCCTCAAAGCAGTGTACATATTAATACAATTTTAAAACATCTAAATAGTATATATTGAAGCAGAATTAAACAATAAAAGAATTACAACAGCTAAGGAGAGATTAAAAGAAGCAATTAAAATTAAAACAGTACAGCACCTAGCCTGTTCTCTCTTTTTTTTAAAAAAAAAATCTGTATTAACAATGCCTGCCTGAACAAAAAGGTACTGCCACTGGAAGGACAACAAGGAGAGAGCCATTCTGGCCCCCTTAGAAAGGGAGTTCCAGAGTCTAGGAGCAGCCACTGAGGAGTCCCTCTCTCACATTCCCACCAACCAGGCATGCTTAAGTTGAATGGCAGTCCAGCAAGATCTGAAAGACTGCATATTCCACAATCTAGTGTTCCCTAAAGAACACTGGATATGTCTCCCACTCTGTCACAGTTCTGTAATCTGGAGAAAATCTGATTTATCTCTTTTAGTTTCACAGTTTATTAAGCTTCTGTTAGAAGGAGTAATCTGATATCACATTAATATTCTCCTGCCTCACAAGTAGCAGCACAAGAAGAGGAGGGCAAAGCCACAATAAAATATTATGTCCCAACAAACAGTTTTTCCACTTGTGCCTTCCTGGGGAAGTGGGAGGAGGCAGTACATTATATATCCTCCATACTTCTTCATCTAGAGTAAACTTGGGCCCAAATATGCAGAAAATATCTACTTTTTACTGCTGCAATCAACTTCACCAAAATGTATAAAATTCTCAGCTCTAGCTAATCTACTTGTCCTCAATTTAGTACTTTTTCTTTCGACAAGGTATAATGAAACGATTAACCTTCTTTACCGCCAACTTAATTTTGAAGAAGTACTAGCTTTTTCCATTGGCAGGAGTTTAAAAAAAAGGTACATTATGCTGTGAAGATTTTCATTTGTCTCAGTCTCAGTCAAAATTTACAAACAAGCAAGCAAACAACCAGGATGATTAATTGGACCCAAGAATTCCACGCAATATTTGACGCCATAAAAAGGAAATGTCTTAACAAAATGGGCCATGCACATCGCATGCCACTAATTACAGTTGCAAAGCTATACTCTGCAATTAAAGCTGTGAAGTTCCACACTTGTAAAGCTTTTTCTGGTCTTCATCAGATTTCATGGGTTTTTCCTTATCTTTCCTGCATCAGAAGAAATTGTTCCAACATTATTTTAAATAGAAAGCACCTTGGATTGTCTGCTAAAAATGATGCATAACTAAACTTAAACCACACAACTTGCACTGCCAATCTCAAATCCCTGTACATGCAACTTCATGACCTCAGTTATATGGACTGTAGTTGTTGTATGTCTTCATTTCCAACTTATGGAAACCCTAAAGTGAATCTATTAAAGGGTTTTCTTAGCAAGATCTGTTCAGAGGGAGCTTGTCTTTGCCTTCCTCTGAGGCTCAGAGAAGGTGATGTGCCCAAAGTCACCCAGTGGGTTTGTACAGCAAAGTAGCGATTTGAGCTTTGGTCACCCAAAATCCTAGACCAACATTCAAACCACTACACCATGTTGGCTGTTCATATGGACTGTACTGAAGTATAATTTAATTACACACCAGGTATAAAGGGTACAGAGATGTAATTTCAGTGCATTTGCCTTTAAGACGATTTTGTATTGCCTGCTAGGATTGTGTTGAATATTGATCTGTTTCAATTTCTGACTCAGAGGTATTGCTTATGGAGGTGAGCAGTAAATCCAAACTATTCTTCCCAAGCCTAAGTTATGAGAATATTCACCTTTTTTTCAGTCCTGTTATCTATCTTTCTTGCTGTTGTTTCAGTGGGTTTCCCTCCTTCTGATTACTACATCATTTTTTTTCTCAATTAACCAAATGGGAAATAGCAGAGATTATATAATGAATAGACAAAGGAGAATGAGAAATTGGTTTTAATTCATTCTTATATGAATCTATCAAAATATGCAAGTTTCTTCACGTTCAGGATGAAATGAACTTGAGATTTTAAAATCACATGTATGTGAACAGCTGAAATTGATATTTACAGGCAAGTACGAAAAAAATCCATCCACCTCATACATATTCCAAGGTTTCCTGGCATTTCTCACCTTTAATTCACAGTCCATTTTTGTCACTATGCAGCTGGAGAAATCATATTGCCATAGATGGGTTTTGTTCGGGTAAAACCCCACTGAGGCCCTTTCCACACGGGGCAACTGAAACGGTGCAGAGCAACCTCCAACGGAGGTCTTCTGCACCGTAGAGTGGACTGGGGCGGACTACTTTTTGTAGTTCTGCACCTCAGTCTGCTCTGAAGCGACCGGAAGTGGTCGCGCAGCGTGCTTTTTAAAAACCTCTTTTTAGAGGTTTTTAAAAAGCATGGAGCGCGCAACTCCGTGTCACTCCGTCGCTACGCTCCGGTGCAGATTTGCAGGCACGCACTAGTGCGTGCCTGCAGATCTACCGGGGGTGAGCTTTAGGCTACCGAGCTTCTCTGGTTGGTGGAGAGCCTCCACCAACTGGAAGCCACCATTTTGGATGCCGGAGCAGTGCGGAGCGACAAGCTTGCACTGCTCCTCGTCCCGACGGACTCGCCCAGACGCCGAAGAAGTCCAGTGAGTAGCGTTTTCACGCGGCTTCTCCCCCACGTCTGGAAAGGGCCTGAATCTCTCTTTTGTTTGCACATTCAGCAACTGAGTCAGTGGCAGAAGCTAAGAGTCAAGTTATCTACACAATCATATTAAAACACTCCTAGAGTAGCAGCAAGACATAGAATGAAGTGGCACAGTATATTCAGGAATAAATCAGGTGCAAGATAGTTGGCACAAGCCCACTCATAACATGGAGTACTTAAACGCATAATACTTTACCCTTTTCCTCAGATTGTATGTCAAAATGAGGTTCCTGGAGAAAGAATGTGAAAAGGCTGTGTAGAATTCCAGTACTTTCTGTAAGGCATCCCTTTTAATCACGTGAAGATCACAGTAAGTCAAAGCCCTTACATTAGCACAAGACTGGGCTAGAGTAGTTTCCTTCCAGAAGACATCACCAAAAACATCTCCTTTGCCTAGGGGAGATAATAACAATAATATCCATAATCAAATAGTTACTGAAGTGTGAAGATTCAAAACAAAGACACTGTGAAGCATTTCCAAAAAAAGTCCCATTTTTCATTCAAAGTCCTTTTCTTATTTTTTTCGCCATGTTTTGAGCATGCATTTTTAACAATGTCTTTTGGATGCAGTCCATGGCCCAGAACCAAAAATTCTTATACGTTACTACAACCTTTAGGCAACATGCTGCCAGTGCACATCTTCCCTAGTTGGTACTGTTGGACCAGATCTAAATGTGAAGTCAAGTAAGTAAATAATGACATGTTCTCTGTGTGAAAACATGTTCTCTGGCCTATTTCATATGGCCAGCCTTGTGTTTAAATCAAAACCGCACTATTACAGGTATTAGTTGACCTAAAATGTCAGTGTTGTCCTTGATAAAGATAGGACAGATAGTGGAAGGACCAGAAACATTCAAGCAACACTGATCAAAAGATATGAGTCTGAAACAGTTTAGCATGCTGGCCCTGTAGTCTCTGTATTATGACAGAGGATAAAACATTCTTTCTTATCTCTAGCATTCGACCCAAAATAAATAAATAAAAGTGAACACCCATGGCAAATTATGACCTCTCTTTCATATTCTAGGACTTACATGGTTCTGAATGCATACAAAAGATTAACAGAGGTGGCAGACATTCAAACAATGTCCTTTTAACTCATATCTTTCAAGAAATTGCTCCCGGGCACACATTCAGAAAAAATCGCCAAATATCTCTTTCCCATATAAATGAGAAAGGTTCCCTATATTTGCTTTGTGAAGAAATGAAAATTTAGTTGCAGAAACATAGCATTCTGACACCAAACTAAAAATGTCTTTGCACCCACTTCAGTCCACAGGTTCTCAAAAAGAAAAGTCAACTATATAAGCAGCAACACAAAAGCTTAGGCCCTTTCTGCACAACATCGCTGTCTCGTTTTTGCCACAGGTTGGCAGCGGTCAGCAGGTCACGCTTCCACATGACATTGTTGCTGTCCCGCTGCCATCCTGTCGCAGAGCGTTGTGCTCGTGCAGTTTTCGCAAAATGGAAAAAATCCATTTTGTGTCTGTGATCACGCGGTGCTCCCATCAGTTCTGGACATGTGGAAGTTGTGGAAGCACATTGGCAATGCTTCCTTCTGTAGCACAGCAATGGAAGAAGCCCAGCTGTGGAAGGAAGACATTGCGTTCCCTTCCACATGGACTGAGCAGGTGCAGAGGGGAGCGTTGCTGACGTGCTCCCTTCTGGACCCAGGACTGCAGTAAGACGACACAGAAGAGCATCGTCGTCCGGAAATGGCCCTAGTCTGGAATGGGGATCTACAAGGACTATAAACCGCATTGAGAAAATACACAGAAATTTCTTTTACATGTGAAGAGTAAATTAAAGTAAATAAGAGTACAGATAACAATAGACACCAGTGGCTTGAAATACTGTCCAAGGTTCCAATAGGAATAGAGCTAATAGCATGGTGTCTGTGGACAACACTGTACCTATCAACATTGTCCTTGATGTGTACAACGCTTCCTGTCCCTTCTGATTTTTAAGAGAAATTAAAACAAATTTAACTGGGATGTTGGGATGCTGCAAAGCAAAGTGCAGGTGTCTACTGCCTTCTTTCAGCTCACAATATTCCCCAGGACAGTGGTCCCAAACTTTTTTCACTTGCATACTGCTTGGCAGCCTAGTTCCACAAATTGTACTCTTCACATTAACAAAATGTTCATCATTAATATAGTCACTTTCTGTATTTTACAACACATGAATTGAAAAATTAATTTAATACTTAGAACAATAAAAAAGAGATGCGATGTAGAGAAGACACGGAGGAACTCACTCATTTGTCACAGGACTGACTGAGCTGCCCACCTACATACCGGTGCAACAGTACTCAAATGTTTGCAAAGCAAAGCAGAGTGAAAGCTGAGTTTGTGACTGGTGAACTGCTCAGCATGCACACTGTAGTGGCAAGTTCACAACACACTGTTTAGGAAGGGACTCCCCCCCATGCACCAAAACAACAACGTGTGAGGGAACGCACCTTTTTTCAGGGTTAAATAATGAAGGAAACCCACTCCACCCCTCAAGTCATCTTAGCTTTTAGGCAAAGTTCAGGTTCAATTTGATCTAGGGCCCATTTATTTCCGTTTTTGGCAGTCCATGGTACTCTCAGAACTCTCCTCCAGCACTGCATTATAAATGGGTTGATTATCTTCCTATCAGCTTCTTCACTGTGCAGCTTTCAAAACCATACACAAAAATCAGAAATATTGGATGGCTTGGCACGAATGGCATGGACAATCCTGACTTTGGTATTCAATTTTTGCACTTGGGGATATTGTCTAGTTCTTTCATAGCTGGCCTTTTAAGTCCTACTCTTCTTCTGATTTCTTGACTACAGCCTCCATTTTGATTAAGGACTGAACCAAGATATGGGAAATCTTTCAATATTTCAATTGTCTACTTTAAAGTTATATAAATAATATGTGGTCATTATTTTTGTTTTCTTCTTGTTCTACTATAACCCTGCCTTTGCACTTTCTTTGCACTTTGCGCTACAGAAAGGTAGTGACCCCTCCCATGGCACTACCTTTCCATGGTCATGTAAGGCAAAAGGCTATTTTGATTGTAGCATTGCTTTTGACAGGGTCTCTCAGATCAGACAGGCTTTTGCTGAGGAGCCATACTAAATGTGCCAAAAAGCTACTGGGCAGCAGCAGTAGCACGGGAGGGGTGACACTAGCGGAGGATCTTTCAGAGACAACAACAGTGACACCACAGCTAACTTTTGTTAGTTCCGTGCAGAAGGGCCAATTTTGAATGTCTTTTACAATGAAAACACTGTGATGAATTCAGCTTCCCTAGTCACTCACATTTAACTAGCCATATCTGCTAGATTTACAAACCTGAACTACTCTTAGACTTACTGCTGTGCTTGGAAGCCCAGACACAGTGGTAGCTGACAGCATTTTTTTTTTTTTCATGAATTCCATCCTCTTGTGGGTTTGGACAAGATTTACATATTCGTGTGCCTGGGTTCTCAATCTATACCACTGGGATGAGACTATTACCTTCTGGCACCTTTACATAAATGAAGTCCTTACGGGTAAAGTAATAAACCAAAGCCATTGCAGAGAAACATTACAAGAACAATTCTGCCTATATACTTTAAGATTGCAATTAGATAAAATTAAACCAGCAGGATTTTCTCTCCCCAGAGCAAATGGACTATTTAATGCCCTCCTTCAACACAACCAAAGATAGATAGAGATCTCCACAGGGGTAATGTTGTTTTTAAAAAAACAAAAACAAAACAAATAAAACACCACCCTTCCCCACGGATTATGACTTTGGTGATCTGAGGACATATGATCTGTGCCTTCCTTCTGTGCAATGCCTTACTTTAATCAGAGTAAATAAATGAAGCAAACCATCCCCTGGCAATAGTAAACAAATTACAGCAGCCAGGTTTGCGTCACAAAATCTATGCCTTTCATAGCTGCTCACACCACAGTCATAACAATCAGCAGAAAAAGTTAGAGATAATAGCCTGGATTCTAAAACAGATCAATTTAAGAATGTTTGCAAACTGAATGTTTCCAGTGCCCTGCACCACTCTATATCTACCTGTAAACCAAAAAAAAAAAAAAACACCTCTCCAAAGGGTTGTGAAGGGACTGTCCTGAACAATGTTGGACAGGGATGGGTAGATCGTGGCCTTCTAAGTGTTGATGGACTGCATTTCCCATCAATGCTAGTTAACAGAGTAAATGGTGAAGACTACTAGGAAATGCACTCCAACACCTAAAGGCTCACAAATTACCTATCTCTGATACAGCTTGAAAAACAAGGGATTGCTACAGACTGGAGAAATTGTCTCAACCCAACTTGGTCCTAAGGTATGTTAATTTAGGCTGCAGTCATTCCTAAAGGGAGAATCCCCTTAAACTTAATGTGGTTTCCTTCTGAGTATGCAGAGGACTGCATATAGAGGGAAGATCTCCCCTCCTTTCTTCCCCACAAATGGAGGCTGTGCCTCATACCACATTGTTTAGGTGCCTCCCATCTCCAATAAGACGTGAGTGGCCAGCTACAGCCACAGACGGGAATGCATGACTCCTCAGATATTGTTAGAGTGCAACTCAATAGATACTATTAGACAGCAACATCCGTTTTGGCAAGCATGCCTTAACCAATGGTGAAGGATGACGGCAGCTGCACTCCAGCTATATCTGGAGGGCCACACACTCTTTATCCCTGAACTACAATGGTGAAGAAGGGGAGTGTAATGTTTCTTTCTGAGAATGTTCTTAATTTATCTTAGAATCCCCAAAGACAATGTTTTTGCACTTGTATTAATCTAGCATTGTTATCAGTGTAGAAATACTCTACCAAAGGTCTACTTTCTACTCATGGAGATTTGCCACAATGATTTCATAAAGGGTTTTGTTTTATGTATAGCGCAAAGTAACAAGAATCCTGAGAATCTCTCTGTTAACTTTTGAAACCAGTGACTGGGGACAGAAGCATTTTCTACTACACATTTTCTGCTAGATGCTTCAGTTGGATCCTCATGAGGGTGCCATTCCACTATCCCTGTATACATGTTCTATCCATCACATCTTGGTGTCTAGAGACTTCTGCCACCAGCAGTTTCAGGATCATAAAAAGAATATTGTCTCTGAAGTTTGTTTTCCTAAATAAACAGAGTCTTATACAACATGTATATATAATACTTACATAATGTTTATATTCCATTTAAAAAATGGATTCAACAAAAGATATAAGGCACTTACAAATTCATTCATGCTGCAAAAAAGCATGGACATGGTATGTTAAGATATCAAATAAAGCCTCTAAGAACTATTATCTACCATTTTTGCTCTCTGACTTTCAGGACACATATGTTATGACTAGTGCTGGAAGAAGACTGAAATTACTGCTTGAACTGCTGTTTTCCCCCCCTCTGGCACAAATAGAGATGTGAAGATCCAAGCAACTCTCCCTCCCAGAAATATTCAGAAAAAAGATTTCCCACCATTTTGGTGGCTGAGATCAAGGTCGTAATTACTTTTTCCTTTGTTTGCCCATCTTTTTCCTTGGGTCATCACATCTAGGTACAAATATCTGATACCTGTGTAGCACTTAGCACACTACAAAATTAAAAGTGCAGTCCTCTATCTGTTTACTTAGAGGCTGAGTCCAGTAAATCACCAAAAGTAAATCTCACTAAGCTCAATGATACTTACCTCTGAGTAAACATATATAGGATTGCAGTGCATGTCTGGTAATATGAAAAGGAGGAAGGGAGAGGAAAGAGGAGAAAGGAATGTAGCAGCATCTTTAAGGCTAACTGGTTTTTATTTTATCATAAGCTAATGAGTAGTAGTTTCTGGTAAGTCTAACAAATTTCGGCTTTGGGATATTTTCCATCATGCCTTGACATGCATTCCTCCTATTCTTACCTTTTTTAAAAAAAAATTAACATGTAATTTGAATAAGAGGGTGCATGACACTTGATTGCCATTTTACAGCATTTTATTTGGCACTAATAAATGCTATTGCACTACCTTGTTTTACATTCGGAAGAACCTGGTTCAATCAAGATACTTAATGTGTCGAACTACTGTTTATTAACCATTCTTACCACTCAGTTCATGACATAACTGCTGGATAAACACCCTCCCCTCCCCCCCAAAAAATCTCTCAAATAGCCATATTCTTCTCATATAGTCTTCCAACTTTTATATCAAAACACAAGAACTGGTTATATTTTTATTCCAGCAGTGTACATGATCTCAGAATTTGATAAAATTCCTTATTTGGGGGGGGGGGGGGAGAGAATCCAGCTCCCAACCAGTATAGCTATTGATCAATGGCTATACCAGCTGCATGATTCTGGGAATAACTATAGGAAAGAAAAGTAACATTTCTAAACTCTGCATATGCTAAGCTGAGACTTGAGAGATAATCACTACCTAATTTCACCCAATGGATTTCATGAATGAGCAAACAAACTGAGCCCAGGCCTGTCTCATCTAAATGTCCACCATGGTGCTAGTGGTACAGCACCAAGTTAATGGAATTTCCTTCTATTCCTCTCCCCGTTCCTGTACTCACAGTTGCCCCAAAATAGCTCCAATGGCTTCTGAGCCCTGCAGAGTTGGCATTTTTGAGATGCAGAGAGGGCAGCAGCAGTGGGAAGAAGAGATCACCTGTTCCTGCTCAGTGGCAGAGCCTGGAGTGTGGCCAGGGGCAGGAGGGAGGGCTATGGTGCGTGGGGGCGTGGCCAGGGCATGCGGGGGCATGGCTACGAGTGGCCCCCCCCAATATTGCTGCTCAGGGCAAAGTGCCCCCAGCCCCCCCCCCCCCCGCAATTCCTATGTGACTGTTCCTGCTTCTGTTTCTGCTGGGACCCACTGTTCTACCAGCAAAAATCAAAATTGCATTGTATCCAAAAGAAGCTGTCTTATTCTGCATCAGATTGTTTGGTCTTCTTGTCTGCATTGCGTGGTAGTGCCCCTCCAGGGTTTCAGGCAAGATTTTTTCCAACTCTACCCTGAAAATTTCAGGAATGTTTAAAAATCTTACAAGTTTTTACATTAAATTTGTTTTAGACCATTCGTTTATCCAGCACACTACTGTATATCCTGAATGGCAGCAGCCCCCTAGATTTTCTAACAAGAGTCTTTGCTAGCTGTGTCTGAAGATGTCATGGATTGAGCCTTGGACCTTCAGCATCCAAACCGCACGCTCTGCCACTGAGCTGCCTTATTAACGCAATCACTCTGACTCTCAAATATATCCTTCCATCGCTGTGAATATCATTTGGAACTGAATGCATGCTGAGAGCTCTAAGGGACTGGGGAAACTTGATTTATGGTAATGGTATAATGCAAGAGAACACAGTGTATTCAACCAGCCAAGAGCAATAAGCTCACTAAATGAAATATTGTACTAGGAGGCACAGCTTCCTAATTTCAACATTAGGTTAGCTGTAATGGCATTTAAAAAAATATTGCCTGTACATTCATTCATATCGTTTAAGACACAAAGGACAGTTTACCCTAAGTTATACAGATCACACAGAGTAATAAAACAAAATCAATTTAATTCTGCAGAGTGATAAAACTATAACTCTTAACAGAAAAGCATATTAAGTTAAAAATAATTTGGAGAGGATATGATAGCTTATCTGAACATCTTTTTTTTCTTTTTGTCTCTCTGTTTTTCTACACACCACTACAAGATATTGGTATAGGATAATCAGAATTCAAACAAATTCCAGAACAGGCTGACATTGATCTATTGCCTTGCTTTTCATTAACTGATAAACAGTTGACCAGTCATCTATTTAGTTATAACCACAATGTAATCCTTCAGCAGACATTAAGGTATGGTCACTGTTGCTGTTGTTGTATGTCTTCCAAGTTATTCCTGATTTATGATGACTCTAAAGTGAACCCATCATAGGATCTTCTTGGGAAGATTTGTTTTGTATGGGTTTGCCCTTTCCTTCCTCTGAGGTTCCCATGGCTGAGCAGAGATTCAAAATCTGGTTTTCAGAATTCTAGTCCAACACACAAAGCACTACACCATGCTTCTATCCAGCCCTATTTTTAAAATTGCAGTTAGCCTAGATTACAATCCAATATACAGAAGGAGATAATTTTAGGAGGGACATTATCTCATCTGTTGAAGTTACTTTATCTCTGTCAAGATATTGGTGGATTTAAAGAACTCTTGGTGATTGATTGCATGGGCTTTAATTGCTTAATCAATTAATTAAATAAGTTAATTTTGCTTACATTTGCACATGAATTTAGGAATAAAAACCAACCCACTATTTCATAAATGGGGGTGGGAGCATTCTTTTTCAACAAGCCATTATTACCTCAAAATAACATGAGCACAATGCTGCATCCTTATACTATGTTCATCATTCATAGTTTGTTGAAGTTCTTCAGTCACTGTTATTAGCACTTTTACAACAATTCCTCGGTCCCACAGCTAAAGTTTGTTTACTTTTATGTCTTATACATTTTCATTGCATACATTTCATATATTTCATTTATTCTCTTGCTATATGTAATGTTACTTTTGCCTACACTGTATGTCATTTTCCCACATTTTTCACATGTTTAATAATGATATTCTATTTAATTTAGTACGATATTCTATTTAATTTTTTATATATTTTCATTTTCTATTTTTCATATTTGCTATAAATACCATATTTATTGGTTGTTGGTATTTGCTATATTTTCGTTTCTATGCTAGTCTTGCGTATGTGTAGGTTTCATTTTGTTTCGTTTTCCCTGATATATGCAATGACAGTTATATTCCATTAGGAAAGTTGTGTTACTCCTCTGGCTTAAAGATAACGAACCCTAAGAAAGGAGAGCAGAGGGCTTCAAGTTGTGCATCAGCAGTCAGCACCTGGAGAGCAGCCCAAGAAAGCTCATACATCTTTGTGCCTCACAATTATTTCCATTCTGGTGAGACGTCTTATAGTTAAACTTAAAGACATATACATATAAATAAACATATGCAAAGCTTATATCAATAAAAATCCCCCTGTGGCTTCCTTTTAAAGTAATGTATATTCTCTTCTGAAGATGTAGCATGAGTTGTGACTTTACAGTAACTTGATAGAGTTTTTCTAATTACGCTTAATGTAAAATTCATAGGCCCTTTAGTTTCCTTTGACCATGGATTCATGTATTTCAAAAAATATGCCTTAAAGTGTTGCCAAATTAGAGTGCAAACAGTCTGTTAGGTTCCTAGTTAGCAGAGGCACAAGTAACTTCACAAAACACAAGGCAGCTGTTTGTTATTGTCATGGGCCTGAAAGTTGACTCCCGCTTATAGTGACAATATCCAAGATCATTCTTGGCTAGTTTTATTTAAAGGAGATTTGCCATTGCTTTCCTCTAAAACTCAATGTGATTTCCATGTTGGAGCAGGGATTCAAACCCTGGTCTCCAGAGATTCTAGTTTCATACTCAAAACACTTCACCATGTTCCTAAAATTAAAAAAGGGAAAGTGAAAAAAAATACCAAGCAGACAGTTTCCCATGTAGCTACAGTCTGTTCTCTGATCTGACTATAAATTTTCTTTTTAAGTTAAAGATGATGGCTATGTAGCTACTGGCTGTTTTACCACCCTAATGTGAACAAAAGAAATCTGATTGATTCTCTTTGATGATATACCTTATCATTTTTAAAAAGTCTGACAGAATGAAGGGATTAATATCATCTCCCCAAGGTCAGATCAAGCAAGTTACTTATCTGTATCTAGTGGATTATCAGAGTCATATCTTCCTCACTTTATTCACACAGTGTTAAAGTGCACACTCTTTTGTGTGTTCAAGGCTTCACTGTGACGCTGGCCCTTCTGGATAAAACTAAAAAATATCTGTACTTAAGATGATTTGGACTTTTGTCGCTAGTCTGTGTTTTCATAGTGTCTAATTAGAGCTTGGAGAAATTACTTTTTTTTTCCTGGATCACAGCTTCCAGAATCCCCTAGCCAGCATGGCCAGCAACAATGCCTGGGTGACTTTGGAAGTCCTAACAAGTAACTTCTCCAAGTTCTGTCTTTATTGCAGGGCTAGCTAGCAAATTAGGACAATAAATCAGCAATACCATATCATAGTTTATGAAGTCAGGGACAATAATATGAATGTGGCAAGAGTAACAAATATGGCGAATGATATTCCACATTTTGATTACTTATGTTTACAGATGCAATTGTCTCTAGAAAAGATTGTTAATTAAAATACTGTGTTATCCAATAAACATGTGTAAGAAGCAACACATCTAAAATCTGCCAAGGAACATACCCACATGCTTAGACCTTACCTTAACTTCAGATATGAAAGGGATCTACTTATTCTGTACAAGTTCAAATGCATTTCTTCTTAAGAGTACACTTTAAAAAAAGAAAAGGCACTAACACTGGAGCTAGCAACCAATTAAAGTTTATTAGTGATCTGCCTTTTGACATATTAATCCATTACTACTTTGTTGTTGCCATCAAGCCAACTTCAGCTTATGGCAACCTTGTGAATAAGAGATGCAAATCATGTCCCTTGACCTAAATTTTCAAAGGCAGGGGCAACTCAGGGCAAGGGACATGATCTGAATCTTTTTAGAGCCTACTACATTTTCTATCCCACTCTCACAACTGCATACATATACTATATAGTTGAGGCCTTAATACCACTTGGCACTACATCTGAAGAAGCGGGTTTATATCCATAATAGATCATGCTAAAATAAAAACCAGTTAGTCTTAAAGGTGCTGCCACATTTCTTTTTCTTTTCTCCTCCACCCTTCCTCCTTTTCACTCTGCAAAAGACTAACATGGCTACTTCTTTGAAAACTACCATTAAATGTTTGTGACCAAATGCAGCTACATGAAAATTAAAACTAGACTAGAAGGGAGGTTTGGACAAATTTAGCAAGTGGATATTTTGAGTTTTATATCACTCACAGCATATGCAATGATAGAACAATCATTCCCCAATACAGTACTGCTTACTTAAATTGGTATGTGTCACCAAAGTAAAGTTTCTATAAGTAGTATTCCTGTCTACTTTAAAATCCAATGGGACATCAATTTCCAGAATAAAGAAATCATGTTCATTGCACCAACATACATGAATATTTGAACAGAGAGATATAGTATAGTAAGAGGACCTACCCAAAATTGCAACAACTTCGTCATCCTGGATGACTTCCAAAGATCCTGAGACCACGAAGCAAAGATTGTCCACACTCTCTCCAGCATGGTAAATGAGATCCCCAGGAGCACAATGCACAGTCTGAAATTCCATGGCAAGAGCGCGCAAACACCCATCGCTAGCCAGCCTGAAGGCAGGATGCTCTTTAAAAACTTTCCGATTCAGATGAACACAGATATCTGCTCTCATATCCTTGGGACAGATCTGTAAAACCTAAAATGGCGTTTATCAGATTACATTTCTGTCTGTAAGACATTTGAACATTTTATATCCCCTTTGCAACTCTGCATTCAAGGTACAGCTGGGTAGTTTTGTTTAAATCATTTATTCTAATTATTCCCATAAAGTGTAACATCAGAGTTTCTGTCTCCTTGGATTTAGTGTTTCTGATCCCAGTTTTTTATTTTGTACAAGAACTTATGAATGTCTTAATTCTTATGTTCTTGGACAAAAAGAAAAACAAATCTTAGCTTCTTACCAATTCAGATACTGTTTGTTTCTTTTAGTTTCAGTTTGAGTTGTTCAGGGTTTTTTTTCCTGGAGCAAATACAACCAAATGCAAGACAAGATGTGTGTGTTTTTTCAATGTGGAAAAAATAAGTTACACCAACTCAAAGCCAGCATCTGAGGGCCAATCAAAGAAGTATTGGATATAGCAGATTTCAAGGTGAACTCCAACCTGCTCCTGCCTAGTCCTGAAATGCCCATTTTGTGTCTTTTACCACTGGACAGAACACTGCTGGCAATATAGCTGTAGAGCTTTTAGCAGGTACAACTGGAATCTCTGAGACGAAAATCTTCCACCATGGGAGGGAGACATATCTACCACATCTAATTCTACCCTACATGAAAAGAGTGCTCTTATATGTTTTTGTAAAATAATGTCTAAGTTTGTCTTATTCCTCCTCTCTCCCATTCAGATTTCCCTTAGTATGTTGTTGTTCAGATTGCAAAGGGATCTTCTAGGACCTTTGAGACTGAGAGAAAAGTTGGTAGCTTAAGTTGGTAGACTTAAGTCTACTTCATCAGATGTGTTGTTCAGATTATAAGGGACCATTCACACTATAGAATTTGTTGTCGATATTGTTGTATGTCTTCAAGTCATTTCTGACTTTGGTGACCCTACGGCAACCTGAACATGAGGTTTTCTTGGAAAGATTTGTTCAGAGCAGGTTTACTTTTGCCTTCCTCTTAGGTTGAGAGAGTATGGTTTGCCCAATGTCACCCAGTGAGCTTCCACTGCAAAGAAGAGATTTGAACCCTGGTCTTCAGAGTCATTCTCCAACGCTCACACCACTACACCAGGCTAAATTATAGCATTTTTATTCCACTTTAATTGCCTTGGTCCTGTCGTGTGGAATGTTGTGATTTGCAGTTTAGGAAGGGGTATTTAGAATTCTCATCTACAGCATCCCACTGCTTTACCAAGTTACAAACCCCAGGTTACTGGCTATGCAGATGGTGTTGATGGGTAACATTTGGATTTTGGGACTGCCATCTTCGCTTCTTAGATGAAGGACTACTGTATCTCACAACGACTGGGAAGAATGTCTTTGGCAAAAGCATGCAAATCTGATCAAGAGGGCTTTAAACTGATTCTTTGGGGAGTTGGAGATGATAGCTTAAACATCTTCCAACAAGCAAGCTCTAAACACAAGGATGTGAATTTTAGAGGAGATATTGAAGGACAGAATGGGAGCTACAGTAAAACTTGCAATAGATTAGAAGATGAGAACAAACAACACTTTAGATACACCTATGCAGAGTTTGGGAAATAAACAAGAAGAGCTTGTAGTCCTGGTGCAGGAAGGTAAATATGGTTTTACAGAGACTTGGTGGGGTGACTCCCATGATTGGAATATAACAACTGAAGGATATGATCTGTTTTTAAAAATAGATGGGGAAGAAAAGAAGAGGCAATAACATTATATGTCAAAGGCAAATCCACTTGTAAAAAAATCCACATGAGTGATCAAACTGGACCAGTGGGCATGACACCATAATCACTGGGGTAAAAATAAATGGAGAAAGAAATAAAAACAACATTGTGGTAAGAGTTTACTGCAGGGCACCAAATCAAGACAAGGTGGGATATGATGTGCTTCTGAAACAAATCTCAGGAATCTCCAAGAAGCAAGAACTGGTATTTATGGAGGACTTCAGTTATCCTGACATCTGCTGAAAGACTAGCTCAGCTAAGCAAAGGCTCTCCAACACACTCCTGATGTTTCTGGCGGATAATTTCCTGTTTCAAAAGGCAGAAGAAGGAATAAGGGGATCAGCAGAACTGCACTAAATCCTAACTAACAGGGAGGAGTTGGTCAGTGGAATCAAAGCAGCTGGTACTTTCAGGGGCAGTGACCATGTAATGCTAGACTTCATGATTGTGGGACCAGCCAAAAAAGAGCATAGTTAAACACAAACTTTGGACTTCAGGAAAGCTGATTTTATCAAGCTCAGGGAAATACTGGCAGAATCCCATGGCTAGAGACGTAAAGATCCCCACCATGGGGAAGATTTCATGAAGAAGGAACTGCTAAAAGTACAATCGCAAAGAATCCCATGGAAGAAGAAACACGGGAAACATCTGAAAAAAGCCAATGTGGCTGCACAATAAACTTGAGGAGGAAGTAAAAAGAAAAGAAGAGCATGTATAAAGAATGGGAAGAAGGATGAATCACCAACAAAGAATACAGATGTGTAGCCCGAGCTTGCAGGAATACTATAAGGAAAGTAGGGATGGGATGAATCCAGAATTTTCTGAATCCAAATCTGGATCTGAATTCCTCAAAGGTTCTGCAAATCCACGAATCTCATAAATCTCGAATCTTTCAAATCCTCCCCGAGGAGGGCAACAGAAGAGTGGGGTGGCCAGGAAAACAAGGGGGAGAGCACGATTGCGCTCTTCGCCACTTCCTCCCACCCACCTTGGACCCAATCGCAGCTGGGGTGGCTGGGAAAATGAAGGGGAGTGCAAGATCACACTCCCCGCTGCTTCCTCCCACCCACCCGGGGCCCGGTTGCAGCTGGGGCAGCTGGGAAGATGATGGAGAGAATAAGATCGCATTCCCCGCCACTTCCTCCTGGGGCCCAATCGTGGCTGGGACAGCCAGGAAAACGATGAGGAGAGTGAGATCGTGCTTCCTGACACTTTCTCCCGCCCGCCGAGGGCCCGATCATGGCTGGGGCAGCCAGGAAAACAACGGGGAGAGCAAGATCGTGCTTCCTGCTGCTTCCTCCCTCCCACCCTGGGCCCGATCATGGCTGGGGTGTCCAGGAAAATTATGTGTGGAGCAAGGCCACTTCCTCCTGCCTGCCCTGGACCCAATCGTGGCTAGGGCGGCTGGGAAAACAATAAGAAAAGCAAGATCGGGCTCCTCGCTGCTTCCGCCCACCCACCTGGGGCCTGATCGCGGCGGGGGCACCAGGAAAATGAGGGGGAGAGCAAGATTGCACTTCCTGCTGCTTCCACCCACCCACTCTAGCCCAATCGCACCAGCCGCTGGCGGAAAAAGATCATGCTTCCCACCACCTCCTCCTGCCAGCCCCGGCCTGATCATGCCAGCTGCAGGCAGGAGGAGGTGTGGATTTGAAAGATTTGATTTGCCTCCTCCCGCCTGGGGATTTGTGTCAATGTCCAGCCGGTGGCTAAGCAGACACAGAGGCAGGAGCTGAGTTTTATGGCTTTAGTCGTAAATAAAGCAAAGCGGTTACATCACCAAAAGAAAGTATACACAAGCGACAGAGTCCCAGGAGCGGCAGACTCAGGCAGCAAGGTCTGACTGGGGCAGAGAGCTCACGACACGGGATGCAGATTTGCGGTTGGTAGATGGTTGTTGCGCCGTGCCCACCCCCAACCGCATCTGACTTAAGTACTCAGTTTTCAGCCCAGCTGAGGCTGGTCAACTGTCCGTTGGCCCCGCTCACAGCTGGAGCCTCTCAAGAGTTCAGAGCCGCTTCATCAAGCGCTTCTCCCGCAATCGCTGAGACCTCTGGACCGTTCCCTTCTCCAGTCGCCTCTGGAGGAACGTGGAGGGAGGGTCTGCTGCAAACTCTGGGCTGGAGTCAGAGACCCCGGCCTCTGCCTCTGGAGCGCAAACATCTGCTGCAGGTGCTGGCCCGGGCTCCATGCCAGGGACAGCTGGGGCGTCGCAGGCAGGCTCCTCCCTAGACTCTGAAGCAGACCCCCCTCCAGGAGGCCCCTCCCCGGGACTCACCCCGGGCTCAGAGTCCAAGTCTGAATCGGGAGCAAGGTCAGCCTGGCTCATGACAATTTGGATCCAAGAATCTTCAATCCTTGCCCAGGATTTGAGGATTCATGGATTTGTTTGGCCCATTCCTAATGGAAAGTTAAAGCTCAAAATGAGCTGAAACTGGCTAAGGAAACAAGGGGAAACAAAAGACAGGTTTTCAAATATGTTTGATGCACGAGAATAATGAATGAAATAGTGGGTCCTCTGCTCAGCAAGTAGGGTAAAATATTAACAAATCACAATGAAAAGGCAGAACTGCTCAATGCCTATTTTGCTTTTTTTTTTTTTTAACCAAAGAAGCCTGCGTGTTTCCAGGCAGCTGTAGAGACCTTGGCAAGGTTGCAAATCAAGACTGATATGGAGCTAGTCAGGAATAATCTAATTAACCTAAATGAGTTCAAATCTGCAGAGCCAGACAAACTGCATCCCAGAGTATTCAAAGAACTTGCTAGCATACTTGCAAAACCATTTGCCATCATTTTTGAGAAATCTTGGAGAGCAGGTGAGGGCCAGAGGATTGGAAAGGAGCAAATATTGTCCCTGTCTTCAAAAAAAGGGGGGGCAAAAAAGAAGATCCAGGAAACTACAGGCCAGTCAGCTTGACCTCAATAGTAGGAAAAAATATTAGAATGGATTATACAGGAGTCTGTCTGCAAGTATCTTGATGACAATGCAATGGTTAACAGAAGCCAACATGGGTTTGTCAAGAACAAATCCTGCCAAATTAACCTTATATTTTTTTTTTCTGATTGGGCTACTAGTTTAGCAGATGGTGGGAATGCTGTAGATGTCATTTATCTGGATTTCAGCAAAGCATGTGATAAGGCCCCCACGAAATTTTGATTAGCAAACTGACTAAATATGGAATAAACGGAAACACTATCAGATGGATACATAATTGATTGGAAAACAGTGCTCAAAGAGTTGTCATCATTGGTGGTTCTTCAAATTTTGGAAGGAGCTCTTGAGTAGAGTGCTGCACGTTGTGTATTCGAGTCAGCTCTTTTCAATATTTTTGTGAATGATTTAGATGGTTAGGTGGGTAGAATCCTTATCAAATTTGCAGATGATATAAAACTGGTAGGGTTAGCTAAAACATTGGAAAACAGGAACATAATTCAAAAGAACCTTGATAAACTAGACAACTGGGCTGGAATCTATAAAATGAAATTCAACAGAGACCAAGACAAAATTTTGCATTTAGGCCACAAAAACCAAATGTACAGGTATAGGGTAGGAGATACTTGGCTTAGCAGTACTACATGTGAAAAGGACCTCAAGATTACTCATGATCGTACATTGAACATGAGCCAGCAGTGTGATGCTGCAGCAAAGAAAGCAAACACAGTTTTAGCCTGCATTAATAGAAGTATAGTTTCCCAGTCAAGGAAAGTAACAGTCTTCCTATATTCTACACTGCTCAGGCTAATCTGGAGTACTGTGTTCAGTTCTGGGCACCTCATGTCAAGAAGGATAGACAAGTTGGAGTGAGCTCAGAAAGGGTCAATGAAGATGATAAGGGGTTTTGGAAAACAAAACATATGAGGAGAGGTTGAAGGAGGTGGACATGTTCAACTTGGTGAAGCAAAGACTGAGGGGTGACATGATCACACTCTTTTAAATACCGCAAGGTAAAAGAGGAGTCTGCAATCTTGTTCTCTGCTGCCTCAGAGTGTAGAACTAGGTCTAATGGTTTTAAGCTAGGAGGGTAGATTTTGACTGAACATTAGGAGAATGGTTTGGCTGTGCGATTGCCTAGAGAGGTGGGGGGGGGTCTCCTTCTTTGGTTGTCCTCAAAAAGAGTCTGGCCCGCTACCTGCTGAGGATGCATTAGACGGAGATCTTCCACCGAGAAGGAGGTTGGACCTGATGGCCCATAAGGCCTCTTCTGCCTCCAGGATTCTATGATTCTATATTATGAAATCATGGCAGAGAAATAATAGCACTATAATGCTATAGGGAGAATGGACCCTAGATAAAAAGCTAAGCACTACCTTTTTAACTGATCTCTTCTTGATCTTCATTGATCTGGGAGCTCCTTTTGGGCTGAAGAGTGGAGTAAAAATCTTCATATGAACAAACAAAAAACACTATGGCCATTTCCGCTCTAGAGTGTTATAGCACTATGATTCTACTTTCAACATCCTATGGAATCCTGGGGTTTGCAGTTTCGGGAGGGGCCAGCTGGCCCTTCCCGAAACTGCAAACCCCAGGATTCCATAGGATGTTGAAAGTGGAATCATAGCGCTATAACACTCTAGTGCGGAAATGGCCTATGTTGGAAGTGTCAGGTTACTGTAAGGCAATTGAAAAGCTAGACCATCTGGTTCATTTTAATAGTTTGGTTCTGCATGTCAAGAATCAGATCTGCAAAATTATTACGTTAAATATAAATGTTTAACTTGGCTTCAGCTATTCTGACTCCTCTGTGCACTCTATACCCCATCAGGCAGGTGAAAATAAAACTGTATTGATAGCAGAGGCAGGGGATAAATTCACCTTTAACATACTTGCTTAGAGGGGTATATGACATTACACACACCAGCACTAGCAGCAGTGCAGAGATGTCGGGGCTGTACATGATTTATTCATTTGACCACGTTCGGGAAGTTGTGTATGCATGGGAAGTCAGTGAAGCTTGAAAACTGAACTTGAGAATTTATGGAACGTTACTCAGTCTCATATTTGTTATCCTTTCCTATCAACAAATCAAAGGATTTCCTCACTGCCAGTTGATAAGCTGCACTGCAGATGATGCAAATGTGTCAGCTTCTGAAATCCATCTGAATATATCTTCTTCATATTCTAATAACCAAAGATTTTTCATATTTATTAAACCAATTTATCATAGTGAAAGTATACCAGATGCCTGAACTGTTTGCATTTTCAAAAAAAAACCAACAACCTCATCTTTAGGGGAATAGATATAGGAATGTATTTATTCATTCAAATATTTATATTCTGCCTTTCATTATTAAAGAACTCCCAAGGTAGCTAATGAACAAGATTTGAACAATCTTTTCTTTAAAAAAGTAACAAAATACACTAAAGGAAGCTTAAGAAACAGTTGAAGTCAATATGAAATCATATGTTTGATATTTAAGGAACTTAGAAATTTTACATTTTGGACCAAAACTCCGAGAATCCCCTAGATATAATGTGGGAGAAGAATCACTCTGTAGCTATCACAGGCAGACTATATATGTTACTCTCAACTTTCCTTAAGAGGATGGGAAGAATCAAAATGTAATCAGTTGTTCTGGTTTGATAATAAAGCAGGTGTGGGCAATTACAGTGGGGCCATTTCTGCACTAGGGTGTTATAGCGCTATTATCCCACTTTCAACATCCTATGGAATCCTGGCGTTTGCAGTTATGGGTGGGGCTTCCCTCCTGGGATAATAGCGCTATAACAATCTAGTGTGGACATGGGCTGGATTGTTGGGGGGAACATTATTCTGCCAATTTCACACTATATAGTTATGTCACTATGAATCTACTTAAGATGACCACAGCCCATGGAAACACTGGAACTCTCTCGCTGAGAATTCTTAAATTTTTGTTGCTGTTGCTTCAAGGCATTTCTTACTTCTGGGAGACCCTGAAGTGAACGTATCTCAATACTGCACCCTACTACAGGGTACTGTAGGCAAGAACTGCAAAACCACCTCTGAGTTTATTCCTTGCCTAAGAAAATCATATGAAATGAATGGGATCATCGTAAGTCAACAGGCAACTTGAAGGCATATACATACAAACTACAAATCCCATGATTCCCTTGAATGGAACCACGACAGTTAAAGTGAAATCATAGTGCTGCAAATGTATAATGTGAAAGGACCATGGTGTGATACAAAAGTGCCTGTGAGAATAGTAAAGTAAAATCATACTGAAAATATTACATGTTTGGAAATGACTTGTAATAAAATTTATCTTCCTTTTCTGTACTAAACTACAGCATTAAATTCTACTGTAAAGAGGATTTAACAGGTCTTGGTCATTCAAATATAGTGACATGCATGTCTGTATATATTTATTATCTTCTAAACACCTTGGCTGTTGGACTCCAGGAAGGGTGAAGTGGGCAGGTTACTCCAATGTAAAGAAAAGATAATCTTAGAATCATACAAATGTAGAGTTGGAAGAGACCACACGTGCCATCCAGTCCAACCCCCTGCCATGCAGGAACACCCTCAAAATCTGTGACATGCTGAGTTGACAATCTTTTCTGTACTGTCAGCTCAGTTTGGGAATTTTTCCCCCAGATTCCCCAGGTTTTGCTGATATTTTTCTGGGAAGACTGGAAAATCCATTAGCCAATATGAGGAGAATTTTGAAGATGTCATTCATCTTTTCACTTGACACAGTTTCAAATTAAGAAAAAATTGGGCTTTTCAAAAAACATATTTCAACCCAAGAGGTATCCGTTGTTTCATTCATTTTAAATATGATTACAGAAGCTACAGTAAACATTACCAGATATGTATAAGTCACAGTGAAAAAGTAATTTGATGGCAGGTTTCCAGTATCAAGATAGCTCACCTTTTCAGTATCGATGCCCCTGGACATTGACCAGGTAGAAACGATATAGTCCATCACACGTTCGCTCAAGCCTTTGGGCACTTGATAGAGTTTCAGGAAGTCTCGGACACTGTTCAGCATTTCATGGTATCTGTTTGTGTTAGCATACATTTGCTGGAAGATAGTTGTCACGTTACCAAAAATCGTTGCATATAGCAGAGCTGGAAATAGAAGGGAGGGGAAACAAAGAACAAAGGTGGAGTTTTCTGAAGTCTCAAAAAGCAGGAAGCTTGAGAACTACATCTGTACTGGGTACAGATAATGTACTGTCTGGAGGAATAAGCAGAAGCAATTTCTTGAAAAGTACCACTAATTATCTTGATTGTTACAAACTGATGCAGTAATACCACTTATTAGACTGTTGATATACACCTTTGAGTTTTTCCCAAAGAAGTCATAAATTCTTGGCATAAATTCTCTTGTTTCAATTAAAGAATGCCAATTCCAGTTTAGCTTTCATTAAATTAATCACTGGATAACTTGACGACTGAGTAATTATGGAGCCACCTTCCAACCCTGGAAACTGTTCATTCCAGCTTTGTTCAGCCTCATACTGAATAACTTCTTCCAGTTCGCTCAACTGTAAACTGGCATAAAATCCCTTCAGCTGCAGAATGCAAATGGGTTTGTTCTATATGCCACTGCAAGCTATCAATACTACTGACTATCACAGGAATGGTCAGTTTTTGCCCCCTCACTCCCACAGCAAAATGCACACTGTCTGGAAGCTCAGATTTCAGTGGTGGTCAGGAGTGCATTTGCACAGTTGAATCCGTGAAACATCAGACCTGATGATGGTGACACATGCCTTAATTACATCACATTTGTATAACCATGCTATGTTATATGTGGGGTTGCCTTTGAAGGTTGTCCAGGAATTTCTGGTCCAAAGAGCAGCAGCCAGGTTGCTACGTGGGGCTGGCTACAGAGACCACACAACTCCCTTGTTGCAACAGTTCTATCACTGTACATACATTTTTGGGTACAATTCAACATAGGCTTTATGACCTATAAATCCCTATACAGCTTAGGTCCAGGTTATCTGAAGTCCCATATGAATCTGCCTATGTTTTGAGATTTTCTGGGGAGGCCCTTCTCTCTGTTCCTCCACCTTCACAGGTACATTTTCTAGGAATATGTGAGAGAGCCTTCTTGGTAGCTGGTACCCAGATCTAGAACTTTCATCTCAGAAAGGCTAGACCAGCATCCTCGCCAACACATTAACTTTTTGCAGACAGGTGAAGACCTTTTTGTTCTGGCTGGCCCCTGAGAATTATTTATTTAGGAAAAATAGGCATGTATATAATGTGCTGGACTTTTATTTGTTGTTGTTTTAATGGCTTACATTTTTTAACTGATTTTTTTCCCCAATAAGTTAATTTCTTTTTAACTTTTGTATGCTGTGAATTCTTAACTATGTTTGCTTTAACAGCTGCAAGCCACCATGAGTCCCAAAAACTAGGGGAAAGACAAGAAATTAATAAAAATAAATATAAACTTTGGTGATCCAGAAGTGAAATGGTGTCACTTTCAGTTTTGCTTTCAGAATACTACTTTGGGGTGGTAGGAATGAAATTAGCAAAAACAACATATTTGGGGGCATTCTTGCACAGTTTTCTGTCACTTGAAAGGATTTTTCATCAGGTCCAGGAGCTCTGAGTGTGCCTAGGAGGTGGGGGTAGGATGGCAGCCACAAAAAGGGACTGGAGTGCATGAGGCCCAGATATCACACTTTTCTTATCCCTGATCTACTACAATATGTTCAGAAGAAATGAGTATGATCTTGGATGAGTTGGATTCACTGGCAGATCAAAGAGGGGACAAGGGGGCACTCCACTCCAGGTGCAAAACATAAGGGGGTGCAATGGCAACTCCTCCTTCCACCTCCCTCACTAATGGGAGGGTGGTTTGAGCATTGGACTACAACTCTGGAGACCATGGTTTGATTCTCTCCTTGGCTATGGAAATCGACTGGGTGACCTTCAGCCCCCAGAAAACCCTGTGATAGGTTTGCCTTAGGGTCGTCGTAAGTTGGAAATGACTTGAAGGCACACAACAACAAGGCGGAAAAGAAGGGAGGAAAGAAGGAGCGAGAAGATGGTAGGTGCAGCTTCATTTTGAAAAGAAAATCATCCATCCTCAAAGCAGTAGTCTTGCCAATCTGCTGCAGCACAAGGTAAAAGAGAAGACAAGGGGAAAAAAGGGAATCTAGCACTCCCTTTAAGACTAATGGATTTCTATTTTGCCTGTGCATTTGTGGATATCAATCCACTTGCCTTGATGCAATGACTGAGGAAGTGGATTGATATCTACAAAAGCTCAGGCAAAAATATAAATCAGTCAGTCTTCAAAGGGCTTTAGGTTCCTCCCCACTCCCTTTTTCTTTTCATTCATCCCCAAATATGAGTTATAATTTTCCTTCTTCAGCATCTTTTCTTCCCTGCAGAATGGTGAGTCCAGTGGTGATTTTCAAAAGTTGGGAGGGGGCATTACCCAAGGTTCATATTGTAGGGTTCCAACAAGACGGGATGGGCCAGATTAAATCCAGATTCCATGCATTCTACCCATTACTCTGTTAGGACCATTATCTGCCCCAGATTCTAAATTTCATTTTTAAAAAAGGAAGTCCCTAATCCACCTGGAAGCAGAGACAGACTACAAAAAGAGAGAGCCTTCTTGTCATACAGACAAAGAGCTTGCTTTTGCTATCCCAGCATCCCAGATAAAAGTTGACAAAAACTGCCATTTGGACATTCATACAGTGGAGATACCTTGGCTTTGTGAAGAGAAAAGATGGTGGTAGGGCTTACAGATCTATAAATATACCAGCACACAGAGGAAAGACATGGCAATCATTACAGGGTTTCCATTAAAACGTAAGTTCTATTATGTTTTCCTTGGGCTTCTTGAAAGCTGAACTGGATGTTCCCAGATGAAAAGGACATGAGAGAAAGCCACACAGATGATAGATAGATGGATGGATGGATGGATGGATGGACGGACAGATGGATGGACGGACAGACAGATACTCATTGAGGAAGAGAAGATGTTTACTGTGGGTCTTAAACTTATTGTTACAAATAATAAATGAAGTTCTTTGAGAAGGGCTGATTCCACATTTCCTTGTCTTTTGACATCTTTACTCAGTTACAAAAACCCCTGGGTTCAATGGGTCTTTAAAGTAAATATGAAATATACATTTGCATTTATCAAAATTCCATTCCATTCTCTGCTGCATTGTATTCCACAGCCAGGAAACAAAACAGCAGCTATGAGATGGATAGGAGTGTTGGATTGGAGGAATTTATTTTAAAAAGTGGAATAAAATATGGATTGGTGGAGTTAATGGGGAAACAGTTCTGTCACACTAGATTGTTACTTGCTTTGAATATGTGTGTGCACATGTATTGTCACACAAAAGAAAACAGATTTTTCAAGGGACTTAGTCCATATTAGTCTTTTACAGAAAAAATGAAAAAAGAGTCTTCTGTTAGCTTAAAGATTAACAAATTTTATTTCACATTATCTTTCATTAATGGCACTGCTCACACCTGTCCTGTTGCCTGATATGGGAACAGAGGTACTGGATACAGCAGATTCACTAGCTATATGACCAGGTGAGAGAGATGCCCAAGCCACAAAAAATCCACAGAAACTGCAGTCATCTCTCCACATTCGCTAGGGTTGGGGGGAACAGGACCCCCATGAAAGTGAAAAAAAATGAATAACTCTAGGCCCTCCCAAACCATATTTAACACACAAAAAAGTATGATCACCATATTCAACTCACCATGGATTCCTTTGAGGCAGAAGTGGGTGGCTGGTGGGGCTTACTAACACCTCCACTGCTGCCCCACACCATATTTAAGAGGGACTTACAAGCCTTGTTCACAGTTTCTCAGTCTCATAAGGCTTGCAGTCCCTATTAAAAATGGCATAGGGAGGCAGCAAAGGTGAGAGCAAATAATCCATGAATAATCAAATTCGCAGAAGTGAAACCCACAAATGTGGAGGGCTGAGTGTACATTTTTTACTTGTTTCAGGCAAAACATCTGTATTCCAGAAAATGACGAGGGATGTCAAGTCAATATGTTGAATATGTTTCAGGAACACATTTTACAATCATAGGGCCACAATAAACAGCCTAAAGTCTCTAGTGCAGCTCATGTTTTCAGATTCTCTCTCTCTTTCTCTCTCTCTCTCTCTGTCTGTGTTGCTGGTTATCCCCTAGATCTCCTACTCTTTGTTAGCTGTACAACGCTCCATAAAGATTCAAGAGAGAGTAGCCACCTGTGTGACTCTTCTTCCTCCCTCTCTCACTACACAGACTATGACAGAACACACCCACTGACTTTCTCACTGTTGGCCCCTGCAACAGTGTCAGCAGCCACATAGTAAGTCAGATTACTGGTCCAGTTATCCTAGAATTGTGTAACCTGAACGGAAGCAGTTCTCCACAATTTCAGACAAGACTCTTTGCCAGATCTAACCAGAAATGCCAGAGATTGAACCTAGAACCTTTTGCATGCAAAATATGTGTCCCAGCACTGAACTATTATACCTGTTCCTATTGGACTGAAATAGTACAATGCAGCTCTTAAAATATCCAGAAGACTGTGTGCATTATGTTTATATTAATCAGAAACTACAATGCAACAATAGACGCTAAATGTTTTCAAATCCATGAATTGTCTTATCTTATATGATTTGGTTGCAAACAATGCTGTATTAAATAGGCTTTTGTCCTTTCTTTCTGGCAGAAATACAAGGGAGCATGGCTAATATAAGCATGTGGATCAATAACAGACCTTGGCAGAGAGAGACTAATCACTGAGGAAAGAGGTAGGGAGGCACTTTACGGTTATTCACCAGCTTTCATATAATATTTACACACAAAGCAGTTACTTCACTCCCATAATCTCATTAAAATGTAACAGAAAACACACACACAAATAATGCACAGGTTCTGTCTAGTAACTTTCAACCTCTTGGCAACGTTTTGTTCCAAATCTCAAAAAGTAATGTGAAAATTAGTCTCTAGTCCTACTTACTAAAGAGTTTCCTCTATAGCCCCATTGAGTGATAAGGGTTTACACTACATGACAAAGGATAGCATCTTTACTGGGTCATACACAGATGGCAATGTTCTACTTCTGTCACAATAACATGTGGTAACATTGCCAATAAATCTAACAAGGCAGAAACAGAAAAAGAATTCCATGATTCTTCCACTGAAAAGAGCATAAGCTATGTGACTGCACAGTCCTTTCTCTACTGCCCTTTTGTGTGCCCTAATTTAGCACTTCTTGGTTTCTTAAAGTACCATTTCCTTTGATATCTCAACTGGGAAACTGCAGTTTGATCAATACTTACAAACCAATACATCAAGCCAAGATCAAATTGCAGTTTGAGATCCTGGTTTGCAAGGGCTGCTTAAACCACTGTTTTCTGGTTCAGATTCTTTCATTATGCTTAAGGTCACAAGAGGTTTGTATGGAAGTGTAAAGGACAGGGACAGGATACTGAAGAAGCTGGTTATTGCTGTGATTAGAACTGTGTGCAGAGGGCAGGACTGTGCTCTTACTGGCCCCATTCCTACTGAATCTCCGCATTATGGCTCTGTCAACCTCCATGTGTTCTATCTGCATGGGGGCGGGGACAGCCTGCTTCGCATGGGTACCAAACCTGTGCCATTTAGAGCCTGTGGACCTTCACATGTTATTTGACTACAAATCCCATCAGACTTAATCCGATTTAACTGACCGATGAAGGAATTGGGAGTCCTACAACATCTAGAGGGCCACCAATTCTCAATGAAATTAGGTACTATAAGATTGGAAATTAAAAGGTTTTAAAAAAGATCAAAATATGTTCATATTCAAGCTCTATGGAAACCCAATCTCAGTGTTAGCTCTATAATCCACAAGCCTCAAACAGATTATTCACAATCTTTATCTAAGGGCTACTAAAGAAGTATGGTGTTATAAAGCAGAAAGAAATGGTCTGTGTATACGTGAGAATCACATTCAAAACAGTACAAGTCCTGATGACTGATCCTCCTTCTACATATCCAAACATTTTGCCCAGATCAAGTACCAAGGCTGGAAGCCCTAGCAGCAAACTACCCATGCAAGTTCACGTAGTGTCCTTAGTTTTTTAAACAGCAGCCCTCAATGTAGGGGTCATTCAGATCTTGACCACATTTCCGACTGTTGTTGTTGTTATTGTTTGCGTTTAAGTAATTTCCAAATTAAGGCCATTTCCGCACTACACTCTTATAGCGCAATTATTCCACTTTCAACATCCTATGGAATCCTGGGGTTTGCAGTTTCGGGAAGCGGCTGGCCAGCCCCTCCCCAAACTGCAAACTCCAGGATTCCATAGGATATTGACAGTGGAATCATCGCGCTATAAGAGCGTAGTGCGGAAGTGGCCCAAGTCATGCCATCATTAAGGAACCATAACACAGCACAGTAGCTACTGATGTCCTGAAGTGCAAACTCTGCTTGTTTTAGTGCATATTCAAAGTCCTGGATTTGAAGTTAAGAGAAGTTCTCCAGCAATGTAGGTAGCTGGCGTTATGCCCAACCAGTGGCAATTGATTGGAATTATCCAATCACTTTTTGTGGAAGAAACAGGGAAGCAGTAAGGGCTCACTGCACTATGGATTTGGAAAAGTAAAAGATCCAAATTGGGGGGAGTGGGTAGCAATCCTTCATACACACACAGAATTCATTCATGCCATCTCTGACCTTTATGCAAAATGAGAATGGGCTATTCTTGGAGTGGTGGGCCTTTTGGTAGTTCTGATGCAGAAGTGTCGTAAATGCGTAAGAGTGATGCCTTCTGAAGTCAGCAGGCATGACTCAGGGTGAAAACTGCAGTGTGGCCTAAAACATTGTGCATCAATATCCTAAGGAAAGCTAATGAGAGATGAGTGGGTGCATGAATCAAAATTCATTGGAAATCTTTCTTCAGACACATTTCTTAAGAAATGTTTTATTGTTTTAGAACAAACAGTTACTATATTTTTCTTTGGTACAATGATTCTTGCTAGCTAATAAGTTACACATTTGAGAAATTTTAACACATTATTTCCAATATTTCTGCTTTTTCACAAGCTCACACTGCAAGTTGGGTCATTTATCTATGCATGAATATGATTATACGCATACCATTATTTGCAACTGCATTAACAGCAGTTGCATGTCAGTCAAACCACTGACATGTACATAAGCAGTATAGCGCAAATTAAACCACCGTTGTACTCTGTAAGGCTAGTTTTATATCATACTACACATTGAATTGCTACTATAGTTTTCAGAGCTGATGAGAATCAGATCAGACCAGAGATTAGAAAAATCACTTTTTTGACACCACCTGTCAGAATCCCTTATCCAGTAGTGGCTGTGCTTGGGGGGGGGGGGGGGGGGGGGCTAAGAATTGTCCATAAAGTAACTTCTTCTCATTACATTTGACACACATATATGCAAAGGAAGCAGGTATTTTCTCAATCAGGAACAAAAAGAATGCAAAATTCTCAATCAGGAACAAAAAAAAAAATGCAAAGTTCCAAAACAAAGCCAGTTATCAAAAGCCAACACCAAATTAAGTTTATATTTAAATTTATTAATTTTTATTTTAATGTGCTCCCAACCTTAAACATGACTAACTCTGAACTGGATCATGACCTATAGCTCTGAATTCTATTCCAGTTGTTGGGCTGGACTAAGATATCAGCCCTACCGTGCCTTCCCTGGTATGGCACAGAACTGGATTGGGCCCTGAACCCAGATAGGAAGGAGACAAACAAAATCATGCTTAATTGAGTAACACTCCCTCCATTTACTGCCCACTTTTGATCAGGCACTCCAAACATCTATTCTGATTGCTAATTACAATTCTACACTTCATAATTGCCCTTGCCAAAAAGACATTGTATTCCTGCATATATGAATATATGATTACTATATCCTAAACCTTGTGATCTTTAATTTGTCATTAGTTAGCTATTGAAGGTTTGATAATAGTGGGAAAGACTCATCAGCATATTAAAATAATAACTTGACCCCTTAGGTTTCTGAATAAGCTTGTTAATTCCACGACTTCATGGCACACAGACCATCATCAAGGCCGCGCATATTTAAAGCAAATTTTCAACTTTTAAAAAACTTTTCTGTTTTTGTAATTTCTTAAAGTTACAACAGAGAAAGAAAACAAAAATTGAGAGAGAAAGAGGATGGAAAAGGACCAACCAAGTCCAAATATCCCAGAAGACATAAAATGCAATAGAATAAAACAAAACATTAATGAAAAATTAGTGTACAAAACAACATTAAAAAAATACAATATAGCTCTCTACAATATTTCCTACCAATTGCCAATTTGATTCTTATCACAACATAAAAACCTACTCTAACAGATGCTGTGTTTCAATTTACTATTCCAAAATAACATAAAGCACTCAACTATGAAACAGATCTACCAACTGTGTCGTAACTCCAGGTCTGACATGTTCAACAACTGAATGTGTAAATAATTATTTTTACAAGATTATATCATTCTATAGCGTAATGTTCTATCAGGCAAACTCTACATAATACTCTCCATGTACAATTTTAATCAAAAGCACAGTGCAATGGGCATTCCATGGTCAGTATAATGATATCTTGTGCTCTGCATATTGAAGTCAAGAGTTAAAATGTGTTAGAAATAAAGAGTGTAAAAAGTACTTATATAACAGACAATGAAATATGAGACGCAAAGCTTTATGCTTGGCTTTCAGTAGCTAACAAGAGATAAAGACTCAGCTGTTCTTTTAGGAAAAAAACACAATAAGAAAGTGGCACTGATTCTTTACAGAACTGTTGTCAGAAATGAAGTCTCAGAGAACTAGGAAATGACTGGCTTCCAGCTATGGTATGGGAAAATACCACATTAGAGTAACAGGATGCAGTCCAGGCTTCTCAAAATCTCCAGTTTCCAGAAGCAGTAAACCTGCCTCTTTATTGGACAAGGGCTACGTAAACAACCATTGTTAATCTCTATAAAAGTACTAAATGACAGCACTTAGGGACCAGTCTGCATAGAATAAGCTGGAGGAAGCCCCTTGCTCTTCACAGGTGAAACCTCCCAACGGATGTGAATTCTTTACAGTACTATAACATGCTGGTCTAACAGAGAATCAGAAAAATATCTGAACACGCAGTTTACTCTCAGTATCAATACCTACGCAGAATTAATGCAAGGCATGTAAATGTACTCCAGTGCTGGTGAAATCTGAGTTGTATTTTGTGAGGAGCTTGATGCCTTACATGTAATGCAATACATGGGAAATGCTGAAATGCTGCCAAATACTGTAATGTACCTAAATGCCTATATAAGGTGTGCTGATGCCCTCAAGAAATTAAATATAAACTATGATGTCACAATATGCTGCAAGATGATGTTCCTTACCACTGAGATGTGCTCCAATGTGCTTAGACTATGTAATATCTATGAGAGGTGAAGCATCTAGAAGTTTATATAATATGATGGACCTTCATGAAAAATGAGTAATTGCAAACTTAATTGCTTTATTTAATAACTATATAAAAGAATATAAACCTCTTTCACCCCATCTCTTTGACAAGGGACTGAAAATTCTTCTTTGCCTTATGCTTATCAATCTGTATCTAACTGGACTGCATGGGAGCGGGACGTTTGGGGAGAACAGGAAATCACACACATCTTCTCATTTTGCCTACAGTAGTAGTTCTATCAGTTCAACAAGCCCGCAAATCCTAAAGTCCATACTGTGGCAATGCCTTTATTAGGCACAAAATGTGCTGTGCAAACTTTTTAAATGTACACCCTTTTTTCATCAAGCATAGTTGTTTCAAAAAGCAGAGAAGGAAAAAGGAAGAGGGACAGAAATGTGACAATATTATGAAGCTCAAAGGCAACAGCATCACACAGGTTTGGATAAAAAGGCTGAGCTTCTATCTTTTTTTGTTTTGTGGTTGGGATTTTTGTTTTGGTATTTTCAAACGAAGAACCAAATTGTATTGCTTTTCTTTTACTCCTTTTATTATTCTCAATGAGTTCCAGGCCATAGCAGGGGTGAGCCAATAAGCTAACTTTGATAGCCTGCAAAATTTTCCTCCCATACCATCTCAATACAACATGCAGACTATGCAACTGGCACAGTGGCATTGTTCCTCCCTTTCTTTTTGTCATGCATGCTTGTTAAAAAACATCTTTGGTGAAGGTTAAAAATGAAGAAATTTGCATGTAGAAAACTCGCACAGAAAATGTGGTGTCTTTTGAGGTGGCTTAATAAACATATTACTGCTATATTGGTTTTGGAATTTCTCTTACGTCAACATGGCTACTCCTGTACACTGGCTTCATGTTTCACTGGATGCTGGGCTACTATTCAAGGAATACATTGATATCCAATGATTTAACAGAAAAGATGTATGAGAGGCAGTCATTAGAAGGGAAACTTTCTCCACTGAAATTCATCCAGGATCTCATACCTTTTAAGCAGAAATGTTTAGTGTGAGCTATTGCTACAAAAGGGATAGAAGAGAAAGCCCTCGTACACAATATGAGCAGGTTCTGTTCATGCTTTCTATTGCTCTTTTCTGACATCTCCTGCTACAGCTGCAGCTTAAAAAGAAATCTTTTCAGTGAATGTCTTTTGATGCACAAAAATCTTAGACAGTACTAGTGTCTGCCTTATATTCTCTCCCAATTATGTCTTCTTCACCCAAAATACAGCATCCCATCCATGACAATATAGCAACTCATTAAAAATACAAGTCCATGCTGACAGCTGATTTAAAACAACGTTTCTTAATAACCTCAAAGATAAAACAAAACTAGCATTGTCAAAGTCACTTATTCCTACAAGTGAATCAAGAAAGTCACAATCAAGTTGGAGAGGTTACCAAATAACATGCTATTTTTTAGACAGTTTTTCAAAGAAACAAAAAGGGGGAGCAGGAAAAACTCAAGAAATCCAGCAAAAAATGTATGCTAGTTATCACAGTGGAAGACAATTCCATTTAAATATATTATTTTAATTTCTGCCTAGGTTATTTGCAAAGCGCTCAAGCTTTGCAGCTGAGGTTATAAGTGTTGAACAGTGGCTCATGTTCCGAGTATGAATCATCACATTTAGCCAGACAGATTTAAAGTAGTCTCTTTTACAGAGTGCCTTCTCATTTTAAAAATGAGCATCTACATGAAAAAGTGGGAAAGTATTTGCACTGTGGCAAAGAAGCCTCTGACAAGGACTGGCTGGAGTAGTAGTTCGAAAGATTTGGTTCTTCAAAGAACTAAGTAGTCCATAATCTAAATTTTGTGAAGGAATGGAGAGTTGTCTGTTAGGCTGGGATTAACATCTGTAAAGCTGTAGCTTTAGGGTGGAAAGAAGCCAACAGATACTGAGATTTAAAGGGGAAGGAGCCAAAAAAGAAGCCTCCAAAACCAAAACCAAGCGTGAAGAAAGGCATGTGGAAAGGGGTAGAAGAAGAGGAACTATGGGGTTTCAGGAAAGGAACAGAGGAGACTTTGAAGAACCATCACGACAGTTAAGGTCAGGAAGGTCCTAGGTTATCTGTGGAGAGTGAAGGCAAAAAAGAGAAAATGGATACTAGAGAGACTGGTCAACAAAACAGATGCTTAAAGAAAGCAATAGTCACATCTAGACCTCGTTGGGGAATTTTGGTATTTTTGCCATGTACTGTGATTGCAATAGAAGGTATGGGTAAATTTCCATAGATATTATATTCCATAGATATTAATTTAACTTCTAGTTCTAGAACATACTGACAAATACAGTGGGGGGAGAATATAAACTAGATATGGAAATAAGAAAATTACCATCAACACCACACTCATGTCTCTCATTCATAAGAGGACCATTTTTATGTCCCACCATTCTCATAAAATTCAGGGGGCTGTGGGACTCAAGCTCCTGCAAGGATTCCCACTGGGGAAAAAGGTCTCACTCCCCACCCACCCACTCAGTGTCAAACATACTGACAGGCTCACATGATGGAATCAATTACAATATCAGCAGTTGCCACTCAGAACTGCCCTATCTCCCTCTTGTGTCATACTACTCAAAGCCCCAGTTCTTTGGGGCTTTATTCCTATTTGCCTGTGTTTGCTTATTGGTATGTTTATTAAGAATTTACATCCTGCTTTAAAGGGCCTATGAGTTGCAATGTGACTTAGAGCAATGGTTCTCCTCCTTTGCTCCTCCAGATATTTGGGACTTCATTTCTATACTCCTGACCCCTGGCCATGCTGGTTGGGGCTTGAGACAGTTATAGGCCAAAATAAGAGCCATTGGTTTCAATCACAATCCTATCTCACTAAGGCCCTTTCCACACCTTAACTTTTTTCGGCGCTGGGGTGCGGGGATTGTGCAAGCAGCCTCCAGCGAGAGGCTCTTGTGTCGCCGTTGCTTCAGCTCCGCACAAGCTGCCTGCTCCTGAGCAGGTAGCCTGAGAGCCCCGCCTCTTCCACAGCGCAGCGCAGCCTGGGACTTTCCCAGGCTGCACTAAGGCAGGAAGCGTGACCGCTACGGCTCCGGAGGCTCCGCACGCACAGCAAGTGTGCATGGGGCCCTGGAGCAATCCGCGATCGTGCACCATTTTTGGTTGAAAGCCGAAAATGAAAAAGTGCACGAGCAGCACCTGCCAGACCCTAGAGCATCGTGCAATTGTAAGTGCGTTGTACAGATCACTCCTCACAATCACGAGATGCTCCAGGCACCCTTTTGCATGGCAAATGCCATGCAAAAAGGACCTAAGACACCTGGGAGAGCCAGCAGAGATCATTCAACAGGAGGGGGGGTATGCTGGCATGTACACAATTCGGACAAGAAAAGTTCACTTGGGCATTTTAGGATTGCAGTCATAGTCAGCAGAGTATTAGGAATAGGGAGAAACGTCTTGCATCTGTGGAACTAGCCTTCTGCTGAAATAATCTGCTAACTGATCTCAGAGAGATCACCTGTAGAGGGATACAACAGCACAAATCCTCTGTAAGATCATTCAGTGAGGGAGTCAAAAAGAGGGCAAAAGAGGGAGGGAATGAGGGCCTATATAATACAGTTATTTGTTAAAATTGTCATGGGCTTCCAGGACCTAGACTCAGATTCAGAATCAGAATCTGAGGCAACAGAACCTGCTCTGAGCCCTGACACAGAGATTGCTGCAGCAGAACCTGCAGAGCAGACAGTACCACCACCCACCCCAGGGACAGAAGGGTTAGCCCCAGCAGGGAGCTCTACTCACTCTGACACAGAGAATGATCTAGCTGTACCTACCTTTGCCCAGCGTAGACACCAAAAGGGTCTACTGTGTCACTCCCAGCAAATTTATGCCAAGCACCAATTAATCAGGCACCAGCTGCGCTGACCCTGGAGCCTATAAGAACTGAGCCTTTCCCCTCTAGCCTTTGTCAGCAATCAACTGATCATTTCTCTCATGCATACTTCTGTTCACTGCCTTTGACCTGTGTTTCTGCTTTCCACCTGTGTTTGTTTTGCCTGCCTCTGATTTATGGACATGGTTGGGACCCTTATTGCTTTGCATTTGCAAAGCTGTTTCCTTTCTTCAGTAATCTGACCACTTAAGTTACTGCTGAGTTTCTGACCTGTGTTTGTAATCAGCTTCTCCTGGTTGCCAGCCAAGACCAAGCTCAGACAGAAATACCCATGTACTTCTCTGTTGTTTTTTTTCCCTAATAGTATAAACTACCACTGCTACCCTTCTCCTATTTTTATATGCAATTTGGACATGAAGAAACAAATTCAAACTGCTTAAATGAGTTGGTAGAATATAGAGTTTTTGTCAGGTAAGATTATCACGTTCAACTGGCCAATCTGCAGCTGTGCAAACGTTAGACAGCCTCAACCCAGATCTTAAACTGTCTTTTGTTTTGTTTTTTAATACGTGATTACACTGGGGTCTAGAGTAGTTGCAGTAGCCATTTCCCTCCTGCAGAATCATGATTATTTCCCTTTGAACTGCTTTTGGTCTACCATTCTGATCCATTCACTATGTGTAGTTTTGTTATCAAAAAGTGGAAAGCCCATCTGGAGGCTGATGCTTCCATTGCTGAAAGTAACTAAGACCTGAACACAGAACCAGAAGGGATTTGTACTATTTAAAAAAAAAAAAAACAGGAAACTTACCTAAATCAAAGAGACAGTCTTCAAAGATTAGAGTTCCTAATGTGAAGGGAAAGCCAGGATGACAGTCCCAAAATACCAAAGGTATTTTACAAGTTGTACAGCAGAGACTTCCACCAATACAGAAATAAGTACTACTTAGTTTGATGATGCTTACTGTCAAGTAACGATGCAAAGAATTGCAGTCATCCTTGATAAACTTATTATGTGATGTTATTAGATGTTTGTTTTGGTCTGAACATCTCTGCTTTTAAGGTGGAGCATTAAAGACATGTGTCAGAAAAGCAAAATACAGAAAGTCCCAGTGGTAGAAAACCTTAAGACCTTTTTCAACCCTTGGCATTTGAAATTTTCTAAATGCAAACAAAGCATGTATTCTACTACTAATTTATTATTACTTATTAATTACATTTGTATTCCATCTGTCTTTCAATGATCTCAAGGAGCCATATGTTGATCTCTTCTTCCCCATTTTATCATCACAACAAACCTTTGAAGTGGATCAGGCTGGGAGAGAGAATTGCTGGTCCAAGGTTAGTCAGTGAGTTTCACGACTCGGTGGGCCAGAGGCCTGAGTCCCCTCAGTCCCTACCCAACAGTCTTACCACTACACCACATTGCCTCTCAGCCTACTTCAATATATCAGATAAAACAGTAATCTGCTATGCAGAAGAGATTTTATCTTACTGATAGTTCTTATCTTACAAGCTAGTTTTTATGCCGAGTATCTTTCATGCTACAGCACTGGAATATGCAAAGTTTGGTACATGGCTTTTCACAGTGCAGGAGCATTAAAAATCAATTATCTGATCGTTAAGTATACAATTTTAGAACTGTCATTCATAATTCTATTACTATATATTAATAGAAAGCTTGATTGACAATTAAAAAGGATCACTCAATCTGTAGTTCTAATTTTGGTAGCAGTGTCACCATTAGAAAAGTAGCACAGATTTCGAATACATCTACCACCACATAGCTGGAATAATTTCTGTGCTTCAATGCTGGGTGTTTTTTAGTCACTTATAAGTTTCAAATAATGAAGTTACACAGTTCCAAAGTTTGTTCACTACCTCAGCCATCTGAAATACATTCATCCTGTCAAAAACAGAGTACAACTGTTCAGTAAAATTACCCAACCACTATCTATTATACATATTACAATCCCTTAATGTAAATCTGTTTTTGTTGCTGTTATTGAATCAGACCAACAGTATTCACAATACATTGTCACAAGCAGGCAATTCTGAGTACAATCCTTCCAAAGTTACATTCTTGAAAGATCCACTAATTTTGAGTAGAGATCTAATGAAACAGTTTGGATCACTGCCACTGAGAGGACTTAACTGAAAATGAATCATGACCACAGCTAAGATGCAGATCATTTTAAATTAGGAAGATCCCCACCTATTCCATTAAAAGTGTGAGCATGCTGGAGTTAATCAGACTAACTGCTACTCAATAGTGATCTTAAATGAAAAATTTAATGGATGTAGAGTTCCGATGCCTAGAACATGGGTAGAATATGATTCATGCAACATCTAATGTTGCATGAGGTACTTCTTCTCATGTAATAAAACTTCTTCTTTCTCTAACAACTACTTGCACCTGCCCAAGTCTACCCAGATATGCTGCAGAGCCCTAAGTGTACTGGGAAACCAGTATAGGGTCCCATTCCAAATCACCAGCATGGTCCAGAATACGGCATCATGGGGCTTCTTTACTTCCAAAATAAAAGTGAGCAACTTAAACATGTTTCTTGAAAATTGTGAATATGGTAAAAAGTTTGAATCTATCCAGGGATACATTACAAAGTAGGCAGGACTTTATTGGGGTGCTGCCTACACTAGAGAGGCTGGTCATTCTCCAACACTTGCTGCATGTGCAAGGATACCTTGCACCCAGGAGATAATATTGTTTTAAGTGAAATTACTTCTTTTTATATGTGCAATAAGAATATACCCCATCTACTGTAACTATTATACAACTCATATTCACATGATGACCAAACTGAACAAGATTCAGTATTGTTGAAGTGGGTGGCAAACAGCAAATTGAGTATTGCCTATTACGTCTCATTGGCTATTTTCTGATATTTGACCCTTTTTTCCATCCTTCCCTCTCCTCCACAATATTGCAATTTCATGCATGCAAATTTGTCCATCTCCTCAGTTGGCAATTTTGTTCAACACATTTTTTTCTTCAGGCAGAGGGCAGTATCAGTCAAAATATAGAGGTTAGTTCTGCACCAACAAGCAAGTTGCTTTGTTTTGCCTTCTGGGTGGGAAAGGAGGAAAGTGGTTGCTACAGTTATAAAAAGTAATTAAAAAACCTACAACACTGGCTGAAGACATTCTTCAGTGAAAGTGAAAGCCACTTTCACTTTCCCCATCAGAAATCTGACTATTAAATTTTGCTTCAAGAATGCTTATGGGACAGCCTCCTCCACTGTATTCGAGCTCACAGCTTGGAAAAAACTTACTTTTTTGGATAATATATCCCAGAATCCGCCAGCCAGACAGGAAAGATGAAAGGAAAGCTTTGCTACCTATCCTCACTCTCCTAAATTCTCCCCTCCACCAACACACACATATACCTGATTTTGGGCTAGCTCTCATACAGCTGCTGTGGTAGCTGGTAGCTTCTATGTTAGCTGGCAAAAAATTTTTGGACTTTAGTCAGAACTTTCACAATCCCAGACCTATTTAGAGGATAGGGTTCAACAGTTCCTTTGAAGTTCAAATTAAAACCGAGAGCAAAAGCACCACCTCACCAATAATGGAAACTCCCAACTGCCACTGAACAGCTGTTTTCTCCGAAAGATTTAAAGCAAATTATATTTAATGAGAAAAGCAACTGTGCTCTGAAATGGTGAGGGGAGAAAATGTGTTACTAAAAAAAAAAATGTAGAAAGGACACCACAAGTGAGTTGGCTGAGATCACCATTGATGAAGAACAAGAAATAATGGTCATTAACATCAAAAGTGGCAGGGAGGGACAAAAGTCACTAAATCCTCAGCTTGGAAGTTACTGTTTTGGATCACCATTCCCAAAATGGTAACAGCTGTGCCAGCTGAGGAATGCTGGCAATTGTAGTCCCTCAAAAGTAACTTTTCTAATTTCTGACACTAACAGTTCTGAAATGCTATACTACGAGGTTGTAGCACAGTCATGTAGGAACGTGGGGGGGGCGATTTGCCCCTAGCGGCAATGTTACTGGGGTATCCCGGCCTGTAGCCATGTCCCTGCGCACCCTGGCCACACCCCTGTGCACAGTGGCCATTCCCCACACACAGTGGCCACGCCCCTCGTGCCGTAGCCCCGCCCCCTCTCACCCCCCCTCCGCACATTCCAAGCTCCGCCACTGCTGTAGCACAAGACGTACTCTGTGGCTGTCATTATGGTCATCAACTCAATATACACAACTGAGTATGAGGCAGGAGCACAAGATATAACACAAACCTTGTGATATTCTTCCTCTACCATTTTGTGAAACCGCACCCCCTAAAAATAAAAGTGACTAAAAAGTTGCAGATGCAACGTAAGTTATCCCTAGTTAAGTTACAACTGTAAGATAAGATAAGATAAGAATAATATATTTACATCTTCATTGGAAATGGAAATTTATTGCAAATAATTACTTATTTGTAATGCATTACTTCCCAGCTCCACTATAGAAACACTCATGTAGGAACAGCACAGAAGACGAGTGAGACATCACTATAGCCATTTCCACACTAGACTGTTATAGCGCTATTATTCCATTTTCAACATCCTATGGGATCCTGGACTTTGCAGTTTAGGGAATGGCCAACCAGAAATGGCCCATAATGTGAGCCAGGGGAAGTGAGTGTACACAGCCACAGGTGTAGACTTGTTTTAAGAGTATTTTTAGTCTTACTGTTATTTATTAGTTTGCTTTAAAAGTAACAGTATTATAGATTGATATTGGGCTATTAGTCACCGGAAACATAATATAGAACAGTCTCTCCATCATGACAGAAACTGAAAAATCTGTAGATCATAAACACATTTTCCTCTTCAAAATCCATGCTAAAAGTCTTTTCCTCTATACTGTTTATCTCATTCTGATCTTCTGCCAACCTAGTCATTATCTTTGTCCACAACCCTAGGTGTATGAGTACAAAAAGTCCTATCGTTCAGCCATCTTCTGCAAAATTTACATATGAAATAGTCGCATCAGGAATAAATGTGGCTAACATATTTGCTGAAGTTGAGTTTTTCACTGGGAAGACTGCAAAATTTCTGAAAACTTTGTATATTTTAGGGGGAAATGGAATGTTGATGGTTTAAGAATTTTATTGACAGTAAAATTAAATCTTCTTGAAAATTAAAATAGATTTCTATTCCCATTTCACACTGCTAATGAACAGGTCACTACTTAAATGAAGGCAGAGTCATTTAAGGGTATCATTTTCCTTCTGCAATTTATAGAGAGTAATGCTTGGTCCATTTTCAATTACATAGCTGAAATTAAATCTCCAGTGAGAGCCCCTGTTTTGATTATTTGTGCCAAAGTGTCTGGCTTTTGCTTTGAGGTTTGTTGCTTTTCCCAAGCTGCTGAATTTAAAGGGCCAGTCTGAAATGTCGACTTTCTCCATTATTTGAAGAAAAAACTTACATCATTCTGGACCTAACTTTATCCAGTAATAAAGAAATGTTATCTCTTGCTCTTAATGATACTCTGTTGGTATAACCTGTATTTTTGTGGTACAGTAGGAGAAAAGATCGTTTAAGAAAAAATGTTGAGTACAATTCTAATGCATTAAATTTCAGAAACTGCCTAAGATTTCATTGAGTTTGCTGTCTGGTTCGTCTTGGTTTAAATGCTGTGTGGACAGGTATTCTTCTCCTAAAGAAGAAGCTAAGAGTAGCAAGCTGCAAATAAAGCAACTAACTTTGCTGAAGGTAATGGTGATAACAAGGAAATAACAAAGGCCCTTTCCGCAGCATACCTGGATCCCATGACATCCTGGCATCATCCTGGCGGTGCTATTGCCAGGATGGGAGCATGTCCTGAATGCTCCCCTCCACACCGGGCCGGCTGCCAGTAGATGGTAGCATTCAGGATACACTCCTTCCTTTCACAGTGCAGCCAGCCTTTTCCAGCACTGCACTGAGGAAGGAAGTGCTTTGATAGAGCTTCCACCCTTCCGGCACGGCCACAGCCGACATGATCATTGTATGAAAGGGGTCTATTACTGGATTTTTTCTGGTAATAGTATAATACACAATCACGACAGCTGGGAACGCTATAGGAGCAGGACTGTGATGACATTGTACGATAGCATGCATCATAGCCAGCTTCAACTTCTCCCATGCCAGGATGGGGCCAAAGTGCAGAAATGGCCAAGGTAATATTCCAAAAGTAATGCATCAGGTGGGAATGAATTTACTTTTGAAGAGCATTTGTAGAGGCATTTTGACAGGAATTTTCGAAGTTTTATTATTATTTAAAACAAAGGAGGGAATTGTGTAGCCCTTCAGATGTAATTGTACTACAGCTCCCAATAGCCCTAGCCAGCAGAACCAATAGTGATAAAGGCTGGAAATTGTAGTCAAATAATATCTGGACTCTACATGAGGATGGGGGATGCATGTCTGGATAGCAGTACATGTGAAGGGATCTAGGAGTCTTGGTAGATCACAAGCTGAACATGAGGCAGCAGGGTGATGAGGCAGCCAACACGATTCTTGGTTGCATCAATAGGAGTATGGTGTCTAGATCGAGGGAGGTAATGGTACCACTCTATTCTGCATTGGTTAGGCCTCATCTGGAATACTGTGTCCAATTCTCAGCACCTCCATTCAAGAAGGATAACGACAAACTGGAGCGTGTCCAGAGGAGGGCAACCAAAATGGTGAAGGGTCTGGAAGCCATGCCCTATGAGGAATGGCTTAGGGAGCTGGATATGTTTAGTCTGCAGAAGAGAAGGTTAAGAGGGGGCATGATAGCCATGTTTAAATATTTGAAGGGATGTCATGTTGAGGAGGGAGCAGGCTTGTTTTCTGCTGCTCCAGAGACTAGGACAAGGAGCAATGGATTAAAGCTGCAGGAAACGAGATTCCACTTGAACCTCAGGAAGAATTTCCTCACGGTCAAAGCTGTCCGGCAGTGGAATATGCTGCCCTGGGGTGTGGTAGAGTCTCCTTCTTTGGAGGTTTTTAAGCAGAGGCTGGATGGCCATCTGTTGGGAATGCTCTGATGTGTCTTCCTGCGTGGCAGGGGGTTGGACTGATGGCCCCTGGGGTCTCTTCCAACTCTATGATTCTATGAATTCCATTCATGTTACTCTATTTCAACAGCAATTAATTACTTCTGGAAGGGAAGTACTAATCAACCCTGACCTTTTAACCAAATCTATTAACAGTTCACAGTAGAGTATTCCATTTCAATTCATTTTTGACAAAAAAATTACTTAATGTGCTAGATGGACAAAATTTGTTTTTAGTTTCTGTCATAATCAGTTTTTTAAAAACCCCATATTTTTTGTAACCTGAACATGCGTGGCTTTTTTTTTTTACTGGTATATTCAAGTGGGAAAGATTGTAAGGTTTCTTTAAAAAAAAATGCAAAAAGAAGCAAACAAACCTGGAAGTCATAGATTAGTAGAACTAGACTAAATGAACATTTTGAATGCTTAACCCTTGGAACTTTGTGTCTCAATCCTCGTTTAGCCATGTTAGGGGTTTTTGTTTTGTTTTTGTTTGTTTTTTGAGACAAAGAGACTTATCACCTGTAATACCATTATGGCACACGTGTAACCTCAGTTTTACATGTGCAAATCAGGTAAAAAATTTTGCTTGTGAAGAATTTACCAGTTTGAGACATTTCTTCTTATTTGGGATGGAAAGAACTCAAAGTTTTCAAGTTTTAATGAAATCCAGAAAAGGGAGAAAGGAAAACTGAGGGATTTTACCATCCCTATATGTGCCCCTATATGCCATACATGCATTTGATGCTAGCGCTATGAGCCAGCACTTATAAACAGGGCAATCTCTGTCCTAAATCCAAGTGCTAGTTCCAGATATAGCAAAGCCACTGAATGGGTTTGCTCTGTTTGAAAATGGGAATTATTTTTCAGCAATGGATTCAGTGGATCTCTTCAAACTGGAACTGGCAATTGGATTTAGGCCTTTGTCTGCTTCCTTCTGCCCTTCTCCTCATCCTAAAACCTTCAACATATTCACCTAGACATCCTCTTATTTAAAATCTCTAACAATAATGCCAATATGTTGAGTATCTTCGACCTTCTTCCTCTGTGCCACTTAAATGGGGAACCACTCAAAATGGTTTGCTTTTCTTGCCTTGCCAGTATAATATTGAATCTTTGTTATGGCCTGAATCTCTCACTGCACAGTTGGCCGACAAATAGTTGACAATGGCTTTGGAAAAAACATTTACAAGGTCTCCCCACAATTAGGATATTTCTAGCTCTCAGTTTTGTGCTAGTGTTAAGGACTCTATGGCAGTTTATTGTCTTTGATATCCTTCCGCCAGGCACATCGTCTCCCAACACACAATATAGAAATATCACTCAAGGTTTCCCACAACTGTTATGAACAATGCAAACATTACAACTGAGCAACACAGTTTATCAAAGGTAATATGTCAGTGCAGCACTGAGCTAGACCCTTTCCCCGCTACAAAAAAGAAAAAAAATGGTAATCCTATTTCTGGCTTTGAAGTTAACAAATTGTGAAGCAATATACACACACTCTAACACATAGCAGTATGTAAAAGTAGACATATCTATGCACAACTCAAGGCTTGAAAAAGATATACATATTCACTGACCACACATCCTGACAATACATATTTTAGGCCTCTCCTAGTTTTAGAAAGAAGCGTAACATTGAGCATTCATAGTTAGTTCAGATACACTTTTGCCTTCTAATTAATGCTTGCTACCAGAAAATAATGAGTCTAAATAGCACACTTAGCTCTAATCTGCTATTGTAATCAAACAGCAGGTAAGCATGGAGTTATTAAAAATATTTTCCTACCACACTCCCTTATCATTCCCCTTGCTGTTTGCCATTCAAATCACATTTTTACTGTTCTGTTATGAATTTGCATGCCTCTTGAGAATCAGTGATATCTCTCCAGTGAAAATGCAATCAAATATATTTCTTTAAACAGATTGGTGAATATCCTACATCAGATGGCACCAAATCAGGGAGGGAAGTAATATCGCAGAAGACAGAAACAGAATTCAAAATGACCTTGACAGATGGGAGAGCAGGGCCAAAACCAAAAAAAAAAATTAATTTCAAGAGGAAGAGATGTAAGATACTATGTCTAGGCAGGAAAAATGAAATGCAAAGAGAGGATGGGTCACACTTGACTTGAAAAGAGTACATGTGAAAAGGTTTAGGAGCCTTCATAGGCTAAACATGACTCAGCAGTGTGATACAGCAACCAAAAAAGCCAACGCAATTCTAGGCAGCATCAGCAGGAATATAATTTCTAGAAGAAAGGAAATAGTATTGTCAGACCTCACCTATAATACTGTGTCCAGTTCTGAGCACCACAGGTCAAGAAGGATATTGACAAGCTGGAACATATATAGAGAAGGGCAATGAAGATGATCAAAGATCTGGAAACCAAGCCATATGAGGAACAACTTAGTGAGCTAAGTATGTTTAGCTTGGAGAAGAGAAGACTGAGAGGTGACAGCCATCTTTAAATATCTGAAGAGATGTCAGGTAGAAGATTCAGCAAGCTTGTTTTCTGCTGCTCCAGGAGACAGAACATGAACCAATGAATTCAAATTACAAAAAAAGAGATTCCACCCAAACATCAGGAAGAACTTTTTTTTCTGTAAGAGCTCTTCGACACTGGAATAGATTGCTTCAGAAGGTGGTGGATTCTCCATCTTTGGAGATATTTAAACAGAGTTTGGACAGGTATATTTCAGGAGTGCTTTAGCTGTGTATTCCTGTATGGGAAATCAGACTAGATGACCCCTGTGGTCCCTCCCAGCTCTAAGATGCTGTGATTCTATGGCCATGTCCACAGTAGACTGTTATAGTGCTATTATAGGCCACTCCCTAAACTGCAAACCCCAGGATTCCATAGGATGTTGAAAGTGGAATAACAGCACTATAACATTCTAGTGCGGAAATGGCCTATGATCAAGCAGGCAGAACATAATGCTCCCTTTGTGCAGTTCCATGTATACTTCCCCATATATATCTTTTTTTGGACAGGGTGCAAAGGATTGTTCTCTAGTACTTTTTACCCCATCTGGGACCCCTAGAGCTGTTTTTATGATTGGCGGGCTCAACTTTGTCAGGCAGGTCATTATTAGTTTTGATTAACTGCAAGAATGTCTTAACAAAAGAATGAAAACACAACATATTACATGAAAACAATTCTGATTGTTGTTAACATCATCCAAATGAAGCTGGTAACAGGCTGAATATCACGAAAGTAATAGCAAAATAATGATATTTAATACACTTCTGATTGATAACTCCTGAGGGAATTTGATTACACAGGGGTCTTGGTGGCCCAAGTTTATTAGTTCATGGAGGAGGGTCTCAGCTCCTCCAGCCTAGTCTTGAGGGGGCTTGAGCTTCCCTGACCCACTTTCCAGAGTCCACAGCCCTCTCCAGAACTTCCATTGTCCCTGCCATACGTTGGCCAATCAACTAGGCTAGGAGGCAAAAGGAAATGGGAGTGGGCCTCCTTTATCCCTTCTTCTTGGAGCTACATCAGTTGAGCTTACTCAGTACTTCCTCTCTCCTTCCCACAGGTAAGCAGCAGCAACAGCCACGGTCCTTCTCAGGGTTTAACAGCTCCCGGGGAAAAGGGAAGCTAGGCACTGTGCAAAGGGCTCTACCAAAAGAGAGACATATCCATGCATAAGCCACTATTAACAAATGTGCATCTTGCCTAACAGAATCCCAGCCACTGTCAGAAATGTGTTATTTTCTTATATGTGTCAGTGTGCTTAAGTGGTTCCTAATTAACTAAATCCATCTCTTCCACATCCTGCTTTCTCACTAGCTTGCACGGTCCTCCATGTATGAGAGAGTCCATGATTGGTCCAAGACATTTTGCTGTCTAAAGGAAACCTATTCCACATACAGAATGCAAGAGAACTAGCAACTGAATCTTACTTCAACTCCGGTCTTGGTAGACAGTTCACTTCCTGGAAGCAGCAAGGTAGTTTTTAGGATTCAGGACTGGCTAATCTTAGGAGACTGAGGAGACAGTGGGTGTGCTCAAGGCAGCTGCCTTGCTCTGCTTAACAATAGGGACTGTTCAAAACAGTAGGTCCAGACTATCTTTCCCATCACCAGCTCATTCACCTGCAGAGAACAGTCTTGCACGTAGTACCATGAAGGGCACAAGAGAGACTGGGTGGAAAAATTGTGTACAGTTTTGTATGACTATCCCTCATCACTTTCTTGACTAAATTCTATCCCCCATTCTGAAGTCACCAGTTCCTCAGCTATCATTTAATTATTGTGCTTCTGATTATATGTTTACTGAACTATCATGTCTGATTTCTCTCTCTCTCTCTCTCTCTGTGTCTACAATTTGAATGGACAATTGTTTGTTTTGTTGATAATGATTGTTTGCATGGTTGACCATTTGCATAGTTTATAATGGTCGTTTTGCAGAATATTTTATCATGATTCATTTTGACTGTTTTAATTAAGCTTATGCATTAATTTAAAGCTTTGTTTTAACCCTGCAAATCTACAAAAAAGGCTTAAAAAGATCAGAAATAAAAGATTATCTGTCCCTAGGTTTCTAATCCAAAGAGGTGACACAGAAGGAAAAGGGCTTTAGGGGGAGGAAGGGGAAAACACCAAACTCAGGTCTAAATATAATTTGTTAGTCCTAATTTAAACAGACCTATTAAATCAATGAGACCTTGATAGATCAACAATTATATACCTTCCACGAATCTATTCTGACTGGAGACTGTAACTGGATCTAGGTGCCGGTTTCTTAGTTACAAGGAACTAATTCACTAAATCATAAAACTGAATCCAAGCACAACCAAAGATTGCTACATCTGCCAATGGCCTAAATCAGTAGGGACTAGTTTGGTGAATCTGGAAATTGTTGCATATAACAATTTAGAACCCATCATTAGAGTAAAGTTATATAAAAGATAAGATGATGATAGGGTATGAGTGTTTTAAGACCTGGACGCTGAAGTTTTATTTAATAATGGTTGTTCTTTTAAGTAAAAATATTTATTAAAAAAAATAAAATTTTCAGAAAATTGAACTTCTAATTAAAATTTTAAAAAATCATTTAGCATTCAAATGTATGGCCTTATTAAAAGTGGGATGCCACTCAGTAAATTCTCCATCCTGAATCAACCTTGCCTTTATTTGATAGATACAAATCAATAACTATCTTACTAACATTCTCCTGCATTTCACTCTGTCTCTCTGGTTTCATCTTTCTGTTCCAAAAGGTCACTCCTGCCTTCCATTATGCCTCGAATATCTTTTCCTTAAGTTTTATAACAGCATGACACAACATGAAGTCTTTGAAAAATTCTCAAACAAAATAAACAGAGAAGTAGCCTAGGAAAACAAAGAAAGAGGCAGACTCAAGCTGTTAATTCTGGATTGGCTTTAACCAATAATGACATTAAGGCACCCATTTGAGTTCTGTCTGTTTTATTCTAAATGCGCCTCCTCTCACCTTGCCTCAGCTCAGTAGGGGAAAAAAATCTCTTCTGCTTAGGCTTCCTTAGGCAGAGATGTAAATTATTCCATTCATACATGCAAGAACTAATTATTTGGAATGTCCTCCCCTCCTAACTGGATGAGGCTTTGAGATTTTTGCAGTTTTGTCAATGATTTAACACAGTTTTGAACTTTTTGCAAAAGATTCATCTATTCATCCATCCATGCATCCATCCTTTTATTTCTATCCTGCCTCCCTCCCAGGCTGGGACTCAAGGCAGCTTACAAAAAGACAGACTACAATAAAACACATATAGTTAAAACATACCAAATCAAGATTAAAACAGTATTTAAAAAACTGAATTAAAAACAATCAAAAACGTACTTTAAAACAGATTAAAAAGAGTATAGCATCAAAGAAGTCATTTTTATAAAAATCCATTTCTGCTAAAAAAAAACCTTGAAGTTTGAACAAAAAAAACAACATATTGTGCAAAATACACTATTTTCAGTGCGGAAAAAAACGTTCTCTGCAAAACCCAAGGTTTTGTACCAAACAACAAAGATTTTGAGCAAAAAACAAGGATTTTGCATGAACTTATTTTTTACAAAAAGTCCCAAAGTGTGAAAAATCTTGCAGTGGTTCACCACTGTCTCAGTTTCAAGATAGCCTCTTCGACTGCAAGGAAATTTGCAAATATTCTCTATACTCCTGCTCTCTAATAAGACTCAATCCGAACAGTACACATGATGTTATTTATTCGTCCAATGAGGCAGACAGAACAGGACCTGGTGAACTGGACAACATGTGGTCCAGAGAAGAGTTCTACAGAATTTCAGTGTCAAGAGGCATAAGAAGATGCCAACTCAGAATGAAGGCTTGTAAAAAAAAAATTAAGGTAAAAAGACAAGTAACGTTTTGATAAACTCTGTTACAAAATTAGTATGAATGAGCTTAACTCAAATGATTTCTAAACTGGAATGTAAATGTTTGCTGTCTCATTCTCATATCCAAGAAAAAAATTATATTTTTTTTTTTCTCCTTAGCTGCAAGACAAATAGGACTTTTCCCTGTCACTCCCTGGAGATTTTTCACTTTTGTGAGAATGATTTGTGTGCCAATTAAGTAAATTGAGCCACCTGTGCAGCTAAACTATGAAAACTGTCACTTTATTGCATTAATAAACATTAGTTTATTAACACTTTTAAACATTAGAAAAGCTAGATGGGTTGTTTTGTGTCATTTTGATCAGTTGATTAGTCCTTGTGTGCTTGCTTTGTGTGTCTGCTTTGTTTCACAAAGGGAGAAGACAATGCTTTTGCGCAGAGAAATTTTCCCACAAATTATAGAAACCTCAACAAAAAGTAAAACATTCCTTGCCTCATTCTCACATTGGAAGAGAGCACTCTCACAGAGGCTCTCTCAAGAAACAGAGATGTGGAGACAGCACTTCTACTCAAGAACAATTTTTCTTCCAAACATTTTTCTTATGTCTGTCTTTACAGTTTCATCTTTACTCAGAGCAAATATTAATTCTCTTGCTTCCTACAAATATTTTAGTCCCCGCAAAGTCTCCAGACTCATTTCGAGGAAATAGATCTAGAAGAAATGCTGCAGTCTTGACTAAATGAGGAGCACAGTCTCTGCATTAGCCCCAATGCAACAGTGGATGAAGGCTCAGAGATTTGGCTAAAAGAGAGCCCTTAAGGAAGGAACATGATGGAAAAATAGAAACTATGAACATTACACTTAGTATTCCATAAGATACACGGTCCTAATAAGCACAGGCTGACTCTTCATCCACATCCACTTTAAAATATTGTCTGTTACAAGCACTCAATCTCTTTGGTGTCCATATATATTTATGTGCGGTAATCCAGATGTTATTGGACTGAAACTCCTTCTAAGATCACATTGAGAGGACTTGCTCAGGATATCTCTGAACATTTTTTTCTGTGAGTACAAGAGACTTTGGCCAGCCTTGATCTCCATATTTCATGCAACAAGGCATACATACGCTGCACACTTAAAATCTGCCAGGAAATTAAGCAGAATTATTGCTTGCTGGCCAACAAAATGTACACCATTCTATAAAGAGCACATATACATTGTGCAAACTTCCACTCATGCAATAGGACTTTCTCTCCCTCCCTCCCTCCCTCCCTCCCTCCCTCCCTCTCTCTCTCTCTCTCTCTCTCTCTCTCTCTCTCTCTCTCTCTCACACACACACACACACACACACAATGTATGGTGAAATGTCCTCTTGCTGGAAGTTAAAGCACCAATGCTGCAACCTAGACTATACAGAGCAGAGAACAGGTTGACAGTATACCCTTCAGCTGCCCCAGTCTGGCAGGGACAGCCATAATTAAGCCTCTTTCCCATCCCACTTTTTCAGCTACTTTTAAAATGTCCCAGTTTCTCTCTTCTCCTCTCACTTTCCCCTTTTGTCTGCAGCTTACTTCAACTGCTGCAAACTAAATGCAAAGTGCAAAAGCAGTTTGTACTCAATTAATTCAGGAGTGGGAGAGAAAAGGAAAAGGCTGAATTTTGCTCTTCCCAGTAGAATCAGACAAAAGCAAACTGCAGCAGCGTGTGTGTTCTTCCTTATTAACAACTTTTGACAACTTGACCACAGTCTGATGTTACTTGGCTTCACGTATGCTGGTTTTCATCTCAGAGCTGGAGGCTCTGAGACAGACAGCACCCGATATTTTCCTTCCTGTTTTCATTTCCGATGTTTTTTGAATGGACAGCAGATCTATGTGCAGACTAGTATATATGGGCCTTACTTCCTTTCTCCTTCTCTGAGATCACTTCTTTCTTTTTCTCCAAGGCAGAGAAAGGCAGGCAGCATGTGCAGTCATCATAGTGGCTGTCTAAGCAGGTTTACAAACCTGAAGCCAGCTTCCATTCAATCAGCTGAACCCTGGAAAGGCCAGTACCTCTGGTACTGGTACCATCTCTCTCTGGAGAGAAACACGGATATACAAACTGGCAGGCCTCCTTGAGTTCCACCAATGGAGTGTCATCCCAAAGAAAGCTCCAGATAGCAGGAGGCCATGGTCCAAGTAAGGGAGGCACATTAGGCTATCCCTAAGCTAGAAGAATACCAAATGTCTCAATGTCCAGAACTGCTTTTTGAAATCTTGTGTGTGGCTGCTTTGTGTAGTAAACTACTGAACTGCAGATGTCAGCCTTCTCAAAGAAGAGCCTTCCACACCTGGACTTATCTGACTAAACAGTTTGGTCAACAGAGCCCTTTCACAGTTACAGCAGTCTGATTCCACTTTAACTGCCATAGGTGCACCCTGGGGGGTTATAGTTTGGAGAGGTGCTAGAGCTTGCTGACTAAGAATTCTAAATAACCCTCCCTAAACTGCAAATCTCAGCAATCCATAGCAATTTGAGTTGTGCGAAAAGATCTTGAGTTCCTCATTGTTCTTCTGATTTAATTCCTGACTTGCTTCCCTACCAGCGTCTGAGCAGAATGTTAGACTCTGGGGCCATTTCCGCACTAGACATTGAGGTCCCTTCCTAAAATGCAAACCCCAGGATTCCATAGGATGTTGAAAGTGGAATAATAGCAGTGTAACAGTCTAGTGTGGAAATGGCATGGGACCATTCACATTATCCAATTATACAACTTTTATTCCACTTTAACTTCCATGGTTTTCCTATATAATCCTGGGATTTGCAGTGCAGGGAGGGATGTTTAAATTTTTTAGCCAGAATACTCCAGCGCCTCATCAAACTACAAACCATAGGATGGTACCATGGCAATTAAAGACGAATAATAGCACTATAATTGTGTAGTGTGACCCTTGATAAGTCTTTTGATTGCACCCAACATTAGTTCTCTTGATGTTCTTATACTCCCTTTAATCCTGCCTCCTCCTTGCTTGCTTCAGTTTTGACTTCCTTCAGTGTTGAAGTGTGTCTTCCACTCCTTGCTCTCCTCAGAGTGAAGCTCACAGCCCAGCCTGCTCACACTCAGAACTCTAACTGCTATAGACTCAAAGAAGAACCCCAGAAAACTGAAGAACTAGCAATCTTAGAAATCCACACTAACATTTTTTGGATACAACAATTTCTCAAGGACAGATAATCAAACTGTAGGGATAAGCACCAATAAGTAGGTAAACTCTGCAGAATTTCTCCCTCCCACATACTCTTCTTTTAATACACGAAGACAGGCTTTTTATCCTAGAAGCTGTATGCTGTAAATGTAGAAACTCATTAAAGACAGCTCTTCACAAAAACACTCAAGACAAATGCTATGCAGCTTTGTTGCGCTCTAGTCGTCATTCTCAGTCACAAGAGATCCGGGTGCCTGAATGAAAGAATAGGCTTCTGGGAGCTTGTTATGCTTCAGCATCAGGAGAAAATATTCATAACAGAGGCTTCATCTCTTCAAGATGCATCTCAATTTTGAAAAGAACTCAACATGAAATTCTGATGCACTCAGAGCACACAGCAACCCTCAGTTGCTAAAAAAAAAAGGAAGACTATCATCCGATTTGTGCAAAACACAGGGATCCTTGGATCATTCCCCTCCCTCCCAGACTGATTTCTCAGGAACTGATAATAAATCAGGCAATTTGATCATAAGCAATTGCTGTTATTTTGCAAATACCAGGCTTTCTGGTTCTGCTTTCACTAAAAGCAGTAAGTTCTGATATTAACATGTAACTGAAAAGGACACCTGCAAATGTTCATTAAGCTCTTTTGGTGATAAAACCACAGTTCTATTGAACAGATATTGCAGCAACACATTGATTTGCATCACTAAAAATCAAGGTTTATAGAATCAAAGCACTGGACATATCTGAAGCCCAGTTCTTACATATTAGAAGGTAAATTGATTATGTGATACATCCATTTTTATACCATGGAGCAAAACAAAACATGTAGACATTACAGCTGTCATTAACATCCACGCCCTTTCAACTGTAACACTTTATGGGGTTGCCAGTCTTTTCCTATTTATATGTGATATACTCCTTTGTGTGAGTATTTAGTGATAGCAAAGCTCTTGATATACAGACTACCTACATCCCTCATCAGTGATTGAAGTGATGCCTGGGTGTGTGACCACTATTGATATCCTTCCAAGGTTAGTTGAAACTCCTGGATTTGCCTGCCTGAGCCCTGAAGCCAACTCTAATGCCACTGAAAATAATTTCTGAAGTTCAGGTCATCCTAACAGATCTGTCACACATAACATAGAAAATTTACTTGGGGTGGGGAAAAACAGCAAACACCAGGATCTCCCAGATAGCATTACCAGTGCCAGCTGAGGCATTCTGGGAGCTGTATCCAGGGAAAAAAACAAAACGCTCCTAGCTCTGAGCCTAGGCTTCCAGTGAGGAATAATCACTGCAAGCTGAAATCTCATGAGAAAACAACTGAGTTTTTTTGAAGGAGCCTGGTATATGCTCCTGTTCCTACATAGATAATACATGTGCAATATACAATTCTCATCAACTGCCCTGCAGGAAGGATTCCAGGAACTATAAAGGAAGGCAGGCAAGGATAACACAAGGTCCCTAAACCTGATCCAGCAGACTCTTCCCTCCCATACAGAGCCATCTACCACCAGCTGTCTGATGGAAAAGTTTCCGATGACTTCTAATATGTTAACATTGTTTACTATGATTTTTATCCATGCATTTTCACACCACTTGTCAACCTCCTTGAAACGTCTTGGAAAGTAGAATACGAATAATGCTAATGCATGGCTCAGTCCTTTAGCCATGATTGTCTCACTCCTCTCAGAAGATCTAATAAAGATTAACAAGCCTCTTTCATACTCCTTTTCTTAAGCAAATGTTAAGCCAAACAATTCAGCAGTACCAATATAGATGAACACCAATGTAAATAGATTATTTTAAGACAATCAAACATAGACAGCTTTCTGATTTAATGCAGGAATTCCCGATTAAGCCTATGAAACTCTCGTCTTCCTTAGAGCAAAAAATGCTGCCATCTAAGACACAGAAACCTTTGTGCAGCTAGGAATGATTATTTTCAGATCACCTGTTTCTTAATGTGAGCAACATTGTTTCCAGACCCATCACTTCTGTGAACTGTTAGCCACAAGCTATTTAGTTCTCTAGTTATCATTCAGTATCACCTCACACTCTTGAAGTTTACTTTAGTTGCTGCAAACTGAGTTGAACTTGCAAAAGTTCCACCCCCTCCTTTACTTTTGCAAGTTCAACTCAGTTTGCAGCAACTAAAGTAAACAGGGAATGAAGAGATAAGGTGGGAGGAGGAGAGAGAAACTGGGACATTTTAAAAACAGCTGCAAAGTGGAAGGAAAGAGGATTAATAGGCTCAGGCAAAAGCAAATCACCACAGCCTCTCCTCGCTTGTGTGTTCATTCCCATCAAAACATTTTGCCATCTTGATCACACTCTGATGTTGCTTGCCAGATGTGTCTCATTTTTCATTAGTTTCTTATAAAAACCACTATCACAGCTAGAGTTGTCCGTTCAGGATTGTCCCAAGCCCTGAAGTTTCCAGGTCAAAACTTGAGACAAAGGGATAGCCCCTGATGATGTCATTAAGCATTATTCATCAAGTATTAACCACAATTGTCTAAAGCCTATCATTCAAACACAAACACACACATTTTCCTGTTTAGAAATCCAGAGAGAAACCTTAGCTAAAACGGTGTTATTCCTTCTCACTTAAGGAGATGTAAGAAGGAACATTTAACCTAGCCTATTTGCTTCTAGCTAGAAGGTGGATGAAGACCAGAACAGAGAGTGAATTCTGGCACCACAACAATGGGAGAAAAGGAGGAATCTAACTCTGTGTGTGTGTGTGTGTGTGTGTGTGTGTAGGTAGGTAGATAGACAGACAGACAGACAGACAGAAACACACACACACCCCGGAAAATCTTTAGAAGTTACAGCAATAAACCAGTTAATGCTTGCAAAGTGTAACAAGCCGCTGCTCTACCAGGTGAAGTGGAGATCTGCCAGAAGACAAACCGTCAAAACCAAAGAATTGTCTTGTCACTCAGAAAGGTTGGGGACCTGAGGTCCACCAGCAATGCCAGCATCTCCTTGGAAAATGAGGAAATTATAGCTCAAAAGATGCCTGCAAGATGGGGTAATGGCAGGATCTTTTCACCTGTGTATACCAATACTAACTGTAGGACTCCAGTTAAAGGTTTTAACAGGGTGTTTTTGTTAGACATCAGAAGACACGCATACAAGAAATCAAACTGTCTCATGAACCATACAAGGCTAGCGAAGGGAGGAGCAAAAAAGGTTGGATAGAAAAAGACTTCCAGTTCAGAGGATGATAATTAGTGATCTAGAAGAAGGTCAAAGCAGAGTGGCTCAAACCGCAGTCCAAGGGTAGCACAGAGCATGGGAATCCGGGGGCCAATATGCAGAGTAACATGACAATATGTGTCCAAAGTACTATGAATTGCCAAGGTCAGAGCTAGAGTTTAAATACCCTTTTTCCTACTCTGAAGGGAAAAATGCTAATAGCTCTCTAGTAGAGTAATCAAAAGGGGTCTGGAACAGACTGTCTTGCTTTAGATGACAAAATATTGATGGGAGTTCTGAGTTTCTTAATGTCTTGATTAGGTAAAGTGAATGCGGAAGCACCTGGGCAGTTTTGTTGACTATTGTATTCAGATATCAGGTCTTTGACAGAATTGCTGGAAGCCTATTTATTCAAGGCTTTCCCACCTAACTGTTCTTGACCTTATGACCTGGCCATGCTGAGGTCATGCTGACCTAGCCCAGCTGAACAGCCAGTGTCCTGCTTACCACATGTTTCCCAGCCACAAGTTTCCAGTTTTTATATGAAAATGTTTTATGCCAATTTTGCTATTCCTCAGAATGGGGTATGTAAGGGGTGGTAACAGTATTCTCATCTCCCACTTGATATGATACATGAAAACTGGGCTGTAGGCCAGGCCCTGAGATCTGGCAACCATTATCACAGTGGAGGGCTGGACCTGAGGCAAAGAAAGCTGCAAAAGTAGCATGAGTAACTTCTTTCTTCCCTCCACCAGGCTCAAGGGGCCAGTGGGAAAGGGTCTAGAGAGGCAAAAATTTCCAGAAAGTTTAAGCCATGGGGGGAATTTTGGGGTGAGGAAGAAAACATTTCCCTTCCCCCAAAAAAACTGAAAAATGCAATATTAGCATTTACTGGTTGAAAGTCATTTTGTTACTTTAGGAACATGAAATGCATTATATGCAATTGGTTTGGCATCAGGTTATTGTGTTTGATATGTTGAAAACAGACTTCACTCAGAGTAGAATTACTAACTGAACTTACTTTTTATTTTTATTTTTATCAATTGGTGCTACAAGGTGCTGAGCTGTGAGAAATACCTGAATCTCTTTGATTTTGTCCGTTTTAAAGCAGGCAAAAGCCTTGAATAAAAACAAAAGAAATCCTCAGCATTTATAAAACAGAGAAAATTATTATGTCTCTGTTAGTTGCCCATAGTGTCAAGCAGGCATAAAACACTCATTCTTATAAAAAGAACTCTTCGTTCGGATCTCGTATCTTACCCACCTTGCAGTCATAAGCTATGCCCTCAGCGATGTTGGCTGCTTCCAAAAGTGCCTATTAAATCAGGTAGCACCTGACCGGCTACCATGAAGGAGTGAGAGTACCTAGCCCAGCTATCCTCATGTTGGGGGTCAATTAGCTAACACACTGTAAACCGCTTAGAGAGCACTTAGCTGATAAGCGGTATAGAAATACACACGCTATTGCTATTGCTATGTGCGCGTCTAGTCTTGACAAAAGAGGGGGAATAATGCCACTCGTGATTGTTTATATCTGTAATGGAGCTGAGTGGGTTTGACATGCCACTTCCCGCAGTGGAGGAGTGGGCCATCCACACCTGAAAAAATAAAAAGTGAACATTACAAATAATTTATTTTCACCTGCTGCCAGAAATAAAGTAAGGTAGTGCCAGGCAAGTCTTTCTGGTAAGTGAGTTAATCACAATAAAAAATCAAACAAACCTAAACTAAGCTTTCTGGCACACCTACAACTGCATTATTCAAAACAGCAATAAGAGATATTTAAATTCATGACATGCAGGATTGACAATCAGAGGCTCTGTGTGTGTGCCTTCAAGTTGCCTGTCGACTTATGGCAATCCCATGCAATTTCATGGGGTCTTCTTAAGCAAGAAATACTCAGAGCTAGTTTTGTCAGTTCCTTCCTCTGAAATCTAGCCTATAGCATCTGTCTTTCCCATCCAAGTACTAACCAGAGATGATCCTGCTTAGCTTCCAAGATCAGATATGATCTGTTACCTTTAGGGTATTTAGGCCCTAACTAAGAGTTAGCTAATAATAAATTGTCTTCTACTGAAAGACCAAATGGAAGTATCAATTTCAGTTAACCTAGCCATATATGGCCATTTCCACACTGGGCTTCTGTAATGGTGCAGAGCAACCTCTCACGGAGGTCTTCTGCACCATAGAGTGGACTGGCATGGACTACTTTTCGTAGTTCCACACCAGAATCCACTCAGGAGCGGCTGGAAGTAGCCGCACGGCGTGTTTTTTAAAAACCTCTTTTTCGAGGTCTTTAAAAAGCAAGGAGCACGCAGCCCCGTGCCGCTCCGTCGTCGGGCTCCGACGCGGATTTGCAGGCGCACGCAAGTGCGTGCCTGCAGATCTGTCGGTGGCGGGCTTCCGGCTGGCGAGCTTCTCCGGTTGGTGGAGAGCCTCCACCACCCGGAAGCCGCCATTTGGGACGCCGGAGGACTGCGGAGCAGCGAGCTCGCGCTGCTCCGCGTGGCGACGGACTTACCCGGCTTCAGGTAAGCTCCGTTTTAGGGTGTTTTCGCCCATTCCCCCCCCACATGCGGAAACGGCCTTAGTCTCTGTAAAATTAACATATTGTGCACATGCATAAATTACCTGATGGATACTTTTCTGCCTTTATGTAGGGCCCACCCCCCACAAAGTACTGGACTTTTTGACATTCCATTCAGTCTATATAAACGGAAAAGCTTTCCAGCCCTCAAATAGTAGACATTGCTTATAATAAGGGACACATGGCAGCTCTATAAAAAACAAGCTTTCTCATCCCAAATAAAGGACATCTCTTATAATAAAGGACACTTGTCAACTCTGTCACAAATTCTTCTGCCCTCAACTTCACTGATTCAAGGTTTGCTATTGTTCTAAGTCATGGAAAGATATTATATTTCCAGGAAAACGACTGAAAGATTATAAGATTTGGGGGGGAAATTGCAGATTTACCATTTGAACTTTATGAAGCAAAGCATGGAATTTATATGGATTCTACTTAATCATTTCTGCAGCATCTGAAATTAGCATACTACAATTTAACAGCATTTTCTTATTAAGCTCCACAGGTTTCTCAGGGATCAGATGGCTCTGAATTATTATGCCAATTTTGAATTATTATTCCAATTTTATTCTGAATGCTAACTGCCACTGAGATGGATTTGTACTGAGATTTACACCTGGGATATATTTTTTTAAAACCAATAACTTGATTGCTAATTACATGTGTAATTCAACCACATGAAATTAGTAACTGAGATATTAAAAGAACTTCTTTAATTTCTATATGTAATACCTGAAGTCTAACATTATTGTGTCCATAAATATAATTCAATAATAATTAAAGTTTGCTGTTTAAATCTATTGTGAAACAAGTATAATTATTTGATAATATAGGATAAACTTACGAGCTAAAAGCTGTCCTGTAAAATTTCCTTGTCATAAAAGTTGTTACTTAACTCTAGAGGTTTTATGATTCCATTATATATTGCTTGATTTCTCACTGGATTTTAGTTAAGCACTTTTACAATATCTTGACTGGCAATGTTACAAAAAAGATTATGCTTCTTGGAAGATTATCATCTTTACAACAGGAGCTCACCAATGACAAAATAGGCAGTTTAGCCCACCTCTTCATTTTTTATTAAGTTTTATGCAAAACTAATGTATTATTATCCTCAGCTAAATTATGCATATTATAGGAAAAGTATCCCCAGATCTCTTGTTTTGATCCTGTTACAAATTCAGTCTCCACTTTCATTCATCCTACATATTCATAGGCCTGAAGTAAGTTTTAAAGACAAATCATAGCTCATTGGCAGAACAAGAGTTTCTGATTCAGAAAGTCCCAAACAATGGGAAAGAACTCCACCCAGAGCATGGGGAGGTGTGAGGCATGCTTTTGTCAGAGTTCAATTCCCAGTCCGTGCCTCTCTGCCACCAAGGGAAGGAAGGCAATAGTACTTGCCCAAGAGGAGGAGGCGGTGGGGAGTGTCCAATGCAAACAGTCAGTAGAAGCGCTGAGCCAAGCCGAAGTCAAGGTCAAATCCAAAAGGTCCAGAATGCCGAAGGTCTGTCCAAAAGGGGTCAAGAGAGCCGGAACACAAAAGTCGTGAGGGCTTGAGTAGTGATTTGCTATAAGCAAACAGCAAGCCACGCCAAGGGACTTATATAGCCAACAGAAACAGGTGTTACTTATCATTGTTCTATTTTCTCAATCTCACCAAAGAAGCTTCCTCTGAGCTGCTCATTTTTGTCTCCTCCGTGATTGGCGGCTGGGGAGCAAAGATGGATCTAATTCCTCTAAATCATTGCTAGTACCTTCTCCCTCTGGCACTGGCTGCAACACCTCCATCTCAGCTTGTCTTTCAGCTGATGGGTATTAGCAAAGTACTTTGGTCTATCACTGGTTCTGTTTCTGGCACAATCAATTGCTCATTGATCTCTGAGCCATCATCTATCACAGCTTCCAGCCAGAGCAAAACACAATTTGGAAAAGTTACTTTTTTAGATTTTAGCTGTATGGCCACTGGCTGTACCAATTAGTTGATTCTGAGGGTTCTGTAGTGTTCCAAATGTTCTGTACCCTTTTGGATGGGTCCTTTGAAGTAAAGCTTAGAATTGCTTTTTGGATATAAAACTCCAGAAGGCCTCAACCAGTGGCTATGATGCTTGGGGGATTGTCAGAGTTTTAATTCCACAAAGCATCTTTCCCAGTTTCTGGAGCAACCAAGACTGGGCTCGATGTACAAATTATATGAGTTGGTATAAAAGAGGTCTCCTCCATGTAATCCCAGAACTGCTTAATACACTATGACAAATTCTCCATCTTGATTTGATTGCATTTCTCTATTGCTCACCTCCATTTCCATGCCAACCCTTCTTCATGTAAAACTTTGCCTGAATTTCCACATGGATGCACTTTTTGTTTGCATTGTTCTCAATGTACTATGCATTAATGCATTGTTCTTAATATACACCTAGGCAGAAAAAATGAAATGCACAAATATAGGATGGGAGGCACCTGGCTGGACAACAGTACATGGGAAAGGGATCTAGGATTCCAAGTAGGCCACAAGCTGAACATGAGTAAGCAGTGTGATGCTGCAGTCAACAAAGCCAACACAATTTTTGGTTGTCTCAATAGGAATATAGTGTCAAGATCGAGGAAAGCAATAGTACCACTCTATTCTGCTTTGGTCAGACCTCATCTAGAGTATCGTGTCCAGTTCTGGGCACCTCATTTCAAGAAGGATATTGACAAGCTGGAAAGTATCCAGAGGAGGGCAACCAAAATGGTGAGGGGTCTGGAAGCCATGCCGTATGAGGAACAGCTTAAGGAGCTGGTGATGTTTAGTCTGCGGAAGAGAAGATTAAGAGGGGACATGATAGCCATGTTTAAATATTTGAAGGGATGTCATGTTGAAGAGGGAATGGGCTTGTTTTCCACTGCGCCAGAAACTAGGATAAGGAGCAATGGATTCAAATTACAGGAAAAGAGATTCCACCTAAACCTCAGGAAGAACTTCCTGACAGTCAGAGCTGTTTGGCAGTGAAATATGCTGCCTTGGGGTGTGGTGGAATCTCCTCCTTTGGAGATTTTTAAGCAGAGGCTGCACGGCCATCTGTCAGGAGTACTTTGATGTGTATTCCTGCATGGCAGGGGGATGGAATGGAGGACCCCTAAGGTCTCTTCCAACTCTATGATTCTATGTATTTTTATAGACGTTTTTGCTAAAAATTGTATTGTAATTTTTTTTTAATTTCATGTCTTTTAGCTGTTGGCATTTTTAAAATGCACATGGTTTGGTGCTTATTTAATTCTTCCAGAATGCACCAGAAATCTCACAAATGTGCAGATTTCTACATTTTGTCTTATAAGAAGTCTCAGGTAGTGCAAAATGCATACTTCCTTGAGAATCTCAGCTCCAATAAAAATTATTTTGCCTGCTTCATATCTACCACAACGCAGCAGTTCTTAAAACCAACACCTCCTGAGAGAGAGAAAAAAATCTGTCTTATCCTTATTAAAAAGTGCCATAATTTCAACCTATCAACACTGATTTAAACTCCACAAGTCTACCAACAGAAAAGTTTGAAATATTTCAAAGGGCTATCTTGTCGGCAGCCTTTAGGTGTGCAGCTACATGACACATCAACAGCTCCCTGTCCTCCCACACTGACTTCACACTCCAAGGACCAGCAGGTTTCGGAAGGACTCCCACTGAGGGACAACCCAGCAAAGAAAAAAAAAGGATTACACAGCTCCTGTCCGAAACAAGAGTTTAATCAGATGTAATTCACACTGTAATGAGGTTAATTGCAGGATGCCAGCATCACCAATTAACTTAGAACAGCCGAGCCCATGCATCCAGCCATCACATCGCCTGCAATTAGCAGCACACTGCATTCGACGCTGTATGACTCACATCTGTGGCAGAAAATGTAAAAGAACCAAACATTCTTCTTGAATAATTAAGGCAGAGCCGGGAAATAGAGATTGCATGGCAATTTGGGAAGTCAAAAAAACAAGAAAAAGACAAGAGAGAAGTAAAGGGCCCAGTGCTTTATTAAACATCTTTATCAATGATTTGGATGAGGGAATAGAGGGCATTCTTATCAAATTTGCAGATGACATCAAATTAGGAGAGAAAGCTAACACCCGGGAGGACAGGATCAGAATTCAAAATGACCTTAACAGATTGGAGAGCTGAACCAAAACTAACAAAATGAATTTCAACAGGGAGAAATGTAAGGTACTACATTACGGGGGGGAAATGCACAAATATTAGATGGGTGACACATGGCTTGATCATTGTACATGTGACAAGAGATCTAGTAGTCTTAGTAGACCATAAGCTCAACATGAGTCAGTGGTGTGATGGGGCAGCAAAAAACTCAATGTGATTCTAGGCTGACTCAATAGCAGTACATAGTGTTTAGAGCAAGGGAAGTAACAGTATCACTCTATTCTGCTTTGGTGAGATCCCACCTGGCATACTGTGTCCAGTTCTCAGCACCACAGTTCAGGAAGGATATTGACAAGTTGGGACCTGTCTAGAAGAGGATGACCAAAATGGCAAAAGGCTTGGAAGCCCTGCCCTATGAGGAGCTGCTTAGGGAGCTGGGCATGTTTAGCCTGGAGAAGAGAAGGTGAAGAAGTCACATGATAGGTATTTTTAAATATTTGAAGAGATTTCATATGGAAGATGGAGCAAGCCTGTTTTTTGCTGTTCCAAAGGCTAGGAAATGGAGCAATGGCTTCAAACTTCTGGAAAAGAAATTCCACCTAAACATTAGGAGGAGCTTCCTGACAGTAAGAGCAGTTTGGAACACGCTGCCTCAGAATGTGATGGAATCTCCTTCTTTGAAGCTTTTTAAAGAGAGGCTAAATGACAATCTCTTGCTAATGCTGTGATTCTGTGCATGGCAGAGAGTTGGACTCAACAGCCTTTGTGGTCTTTTCCAGCAGCACCTATAAGACTAACTGGTTTTTATTTTCACATGAGCTTTCATGGATATAAACCCACTTCTTTGGATGCAGTACAGAGTGATGCAGTACAGTGTACAAATCTGACTCCCACTGTTGTGGGAGTGGGATGGAATATAACAGGATCCAGAAAGATGGAAATCAGGACCCTTGCCTTAAATTTTCAAAGGGCAGCATATGTGATATAAGTTTTCAGACCTTTAACATGGTTAGTTAATGTTGATGTGTGAAAGCAATAAATTAGCTTATCAAAAGTCAGTTTCCCAGGGTTCAAAACTCTTTCCAAGAAGATTCCTTTTGTTATATATGAAGTAGCAAGGATTCTTGTATATATAGGCCATTTCCATACCGGGCTTCTGAAATGGTGCAGAGCGACCTCTCACGGAGGTCTTCTACACCGTAGAGTGGACTGGCGTGGACTACTTTTTGTAGTTCCACACCAGAATCCACTCAGGAGGGGCCGGAACTAGCCGCGCTGCGTGTTTTTTAAAAACCCCTTTTTCGAGGTTTTTAAAAAGCACGGAGCGTGCAGTCCCGCGCCACTCCATCGCCCGGCTCCGAAGTGGATTTGCAGGCACGCGCAAGTGCATGCCTGCAGATCTGCCGGGGGCTGGCTTCCAGCTGGCGAGCTTCTCCGGTTGGTGGAGAGCCTCCATCAACCGGAAGCCGCCATTTGGGACGCCGGAGGACTGCGGAGCAGCGAGCTCGCGCTGCTCCACGTGGCGACGGACTTACCCGGCTTCAGGTAAGCTCCGTTTTGGGGCGTTTTCGCCCGTTCCCCCCCACACACACATGTGGAAAGGGCCATAGTGTGCCATGAAGCCATTCTCTTTGTTCATACCTTTGCTAATGGATTGGAATTCATTAATATAATTCAATTCAGCAGTCTCTCTTTATAGTATTCCTTTGTAATTGCCTTGTCCAAGTACTATAATCTGTAAATCACTTACTGTGTGTCCACGAAGGTTGAAATGTTCAACAACTGGTTTTAGGGTATTTCCATTTCTGCTAGCAGATTTGTACTCTGTACTGCATCAATCTGTACTGCATTCAAAGAAGTGAGTTTATATCCACAAAAGCTCATGTGAAAATAAAAACCAGTTAGTCTTACAGATGCTGCTATATTTCTTTTTTTCCCCTTCCTATTCCTTCCTCTGTTTCTGTTTTAACAGACAAGACTTCGATGTGCATTTCAGTGGCAACTTGTGCACTGTAACCCAAGATGGAGAATCACAGTCAGCTCTTCATATCCATGGATTCTGTATCCATGGATTCAACCAAACATAGCTTGAAAATATTTTTAAAAAGGAAAGATCCAAACAGCAAACTTGTTTTGCCATTTTATACATCTTACTACATCCTTGTACATAATGGGACCTGAGTGCCCACAAATGTTGGTGTTCATGAGAGGTCCTGGAAGCAAACCTTAGATGATAGAAAGAAGGTGGTAGAGGTGCTCTCTACCAGAGAGCAAGCAAATGTGGTAAGATGCTGTACAAGTACAGATTGACTTGAGTTATGGCATAAAGATGCCTTGAATACCATGACATAAATGCCATACTAGATCTGGAAGGAAATGATTTGACCAAAGGCATAAAGATAAACGTATGCAACAATGACCACATAAAATGTGTAAACTGCATAAAAGGGAAAGGCTCTAGGCCATCCATTCCCAGTGAGAGTGAAAACAAATCAAAGCAACCACTAGAACTAGTCCACGGTGACTTGTGTGAACCCTTTTAGATTTTATCTAAAGCAGGGAATCATTATTTACTAACCTTTGTAGACTATTATTCCAGGTACTGTGTGACCTATCTGCTCAAAAAGAAAAGCCAGACCTGGCAGCTACCGAAGGAATACATCACAATAGTGAGCAAGAAGTTTGGTGGGGGGAGGGGAGGAATCAAGCTCTTCAGACTGACAATTGTGGTAACTATATATTGCACCATATCCAAACATATATGAAAGAGCAGGGCATTGTAGATAAGTACACAAATCCCTTCAGTCCTGAAGAAAATGGAGTTGTAGACAGAAAGAACAGATCCCTAAAGCCCACGGTGAGATGCATGTTTCTGGACTCTAAGCTACCCAACCAATACTGGGAAAAGACTGTGATGACAGCTACATACCTATAGAATTGACTGCTAACCAAAGCAACCAGTAAAACTCCATTTGAATTTTGGCACAACAGAAGACCAAGTATGGACCAAATCAGAATGTTTGGACCTGAAGCTTATGCTCATGTAGCAAAGGAGAAGAGGCCAAAACTAGATGACAAAGCTGAAGAAGACATAATGGTGGAGTATGAGTTGAGATGTAAAGGCTACAGAAATCTGAATCCAAAAACAGGAAGAATCACAGTAAAAAGTATTGCGTACTTTGTTGAGGCTGAGAGAACAGATATGAACCGTGCAGACACAGACTGCACAACAGGTGAAGCTCAAAATGCAAAACAGCTAATGGTGTATCAGCCTAAATCCAAAGATTAAGTCTGCCTGCCTCAGACACCTGTCAAAAATGAAGAAATGGAAGTGAATGTATAAACAGAAAGAAGTCTGGGGCTAGAATTCACCATACAAGCAGACAGGGTATCAGGACCAGAACTCAAGAGTCAAACAAAGGAATGCCATCTCAGCTCCTGTCATACTTTTCAAGGACGGTGGACCATATGAACCTTCCACTTGGGAAGAAACTGAAAGACTGCCTGCAGCAGAAGCAAATAAATTGAAAAACTCTGCACAAGAGGAAATAGACTCCCTTCATAAAAATCACACCAGGATGCTCACTCAACTGCCAATAGGTAAGAAGCCTGTAGGATGCAAATAGGTCTTCAAAGCCAAACAAAGTGCAGACTGGGACAGTCAGAGATAAAAAACCAGATTAGTAGCCAAGGGCTGTTCACAGGAATATGGTAAGGAATATGATGGAGCCTTTGGCCCTGTAATGAGGGATGCCAAAATAAGGACAGTTTTAAGTGTAGCAGCATCCAGAAAAATGCATGTTGAACACTTAGATGTCAAGACAGCCTTCTTACACAGGGAAATCAAGGAATCATTTTACACTGAACAACCTCCTGGAATTGAAAATTCAGGAAAGATACTTGTTTGTAAACTTCAAAAAAGTATTTATGGTCTAAAACAAGCTGCAAGAGCTTGGAATGAGAAACTAAACAAGATGGTAATCAAAGAAGGCTTTTACATAATGCAAAGCTGATCCTCGCCTCTATACACAATACAAAAATGATAAGTGGGCTTACATTTTGACTTATGTTGACGATTTAATTTTGGCTTATCAAGATGAAGCCAACTGCTGAAATCATAAGTCATCTAAATAAAGAAACTGAAGTGAAAAGGCTACGAGACATCACATATTATCTGTGAATACAAACAAAAAGAGAGGAAGATGGACGCTATCTCCTCAATGAAGAACAAAAGACTCACAAGCTCTTAGAATACTTAGGACTCAAGAATGCCAACCCAATGGTCACACGTATGGAAACAGACTACCTGAAGACAGATGGACACAGGACGTTCTACTAAATAGCGATCAACCGAAAAATACTATATGGAAGCTGCTATACATAGCCACCATCATGAGACCTCAGCAGGTAGAATTCTTTGTAGAAAAACCAACTCACCAAGTAAGAGGGACTAGAATGCAGAGAAAAGAGTGGGCAGATACTTAAAAGGCACTGAACATTTTAAGCTACAAGCCACCAGCAGTCCCAGACTAGTAGCTAACACCGATGCATATTGGGTTGGAGACCCTACAGATCACAAATCTACCAGTGGGAACCTGTTCTTCTATGGAGGTGCAGCAGTTAGCTGACAAGCAAAAAACAAAATGATGTTAACACCCTCTTTCACTGAAGCAGAATATGCATCAGGTGCGGACGCATACAAGGAACCTTTCTGGCTATGTTAATTGCTAGAGGAACTTGGAATAGCTGAAACAAAGCCTACAGAGCTTCTAGAGGACAACCAAAGCTGTACAAAACTTTCACAGACTGAAGGGGGGGGCAATCCATGCACCAAGGATCTTGATGTGAAATATCACCTGTTGAGAGATCTGCAAGAAAAGGAGCTTATTGAGGTGAAGTACTGCCCATCAAAAGAGATGATTGCAGATATTCTCACCAAGTCACTTCTAGTTCTTTAGAGAGAAAATGAATCTTGTGGCCTCTTAAGCACTGGTGAGAAGGAGTGTTGGAAGCAAAGGGGCATCAAGGCTTGTATAAAGTGATTACTGAAAGGGAATTCTAGAGAGCATGACTGCCTTTTTGCTTCACCTCTCCAGTTCTTTCCTTCATCTGTGTACTCCAGCCTTTTTGATTCCTTCCTGCCTGCAGAGATCACTTTCCCTCCTTCCAAAAGTTAGTTAGTTCTTTGTCTGCCTTTGTCTGGTATATGAGGCATGCACACGTAAGTCCCAGCTTTTAGGGGCTCTTCTAATGAAATTTGGGCAAGGTTCTTTTGCCTATCTCTTTTCCTATCCCAAGATGGATTTTGTGAAACAATAAATGTAAGTTTTCCTTTTTTACCTTACAAGAAGTAATGTAAAATCCTAAGTATTTTTCCCTGTTTTCTACCACTGGTTCATATCGCACTGGTTATGTTGCACTCTGCTTGATATAGATACCAAATATCCCTATATTTTAGACACTTATTTCAGCATTCTTAATTATCATTGTTATTGATTTTAACATTTCAGCAGACAGCCAGAGGATAAAGAACTGGTATAAATGTCAGCCAGGAATCTACAAGATAGGAAGACAGGTTTTGTTAGAAGACAGCTGTAGGAAAAAAAATTGACATTTACTCAGCTCTTCAGCAGCTCCTACTGACATAAAGGAATTAACAGCTCAACATGAGAACCACAGTAGGTCCAACAAAGGTTAATATGTATGTTATCACTTACGGCAGAGAACTGTTCAAATAAAAAAAAATCAGAAAATTGTTGTAACAGCACAGGTGTGTTTGTGTGTGCATGTTCAGTATTTGGCTCTGGAGTTCTTTTCTGCTATGGCCAGGCATCACAGGACTTAAACTATGTGATCTGAAACTGCTCTCCTCCTCTTTCTGCTTTGAATTCTAGATTGTAAGCTTTGCAGGCAGAGAAATGCAAACTTTCATACATTTTTATACTGCTAAATAACAATTCTCAGGTTTCTTTACTATCAAGTTTATTCAGTGGAGAGAGAACTGCAACTAATCAACAAAGCCATGATGCAAACATCATGGATCAGAGTCTCATTGTTCTTTGGAGCTGGTGATTGAAGAAAACCATTTTTGCTTAAAAAGTTACTTTAAAAAAAAAAGAGAGAGACAGAGAGAAAGAGAGAGAGAGAGAGAGAGAGAGAGAGAGACTTCGTTGATACTTGTGGAAAAGCCTCTCCCCATAAAGACCAATCCAAGAACTGAGTTTTGCTGAAGGCACTCTTCTCTGTCCATAGCAGTGGGATTAATACACTGTGGGAAGACACAGGAGAAGGATTTCTTGACCATGGAATGCCCTCTCCTCAGAGGCCCAATTAGTGCAGACACTGATGCCAACTAAAAACATGTTTTTTTTACTAAAGTCTCTAGGACCCAATTTAGTCAATCCAAATTTGCACAATTTCACATTCTTTAAACCTGTTTTAATAGGTTTTAAGTTTTCTTGTTTTTAACATGTACAGTAAAATTGCTATTGATCTGTTTGAATTATTTCTGTTGTCTCAAATTGCTCAGATTTGCTAAAATTATTTTTATTGCATGCTACATTGGGATCCTATATAGGGTAGGATAGATGATTTACATAACCTTAAAGTAAATAATGAAGACATTGAAATAGTTCAAAATTTTTCATGCCTTGGCTCACTCATTAATCAGAATAGAGACTACAATAAAGAACTCAGAAGAAAACTAGGACTTCGAAGGGCAGCTATGAATGAACTAGTCAAGATCCTGAAGTGTCAAGATATATCATTGAATATTAAAGTTAGGATTGTCCATGCCATCATATTTCCAGTTTAGCGGTTACACGTCTATACTGCTTATCGGTGCAAAGCACTCCCTAAGCAATTTACAATGTGTTTTAGCTAATTGCCCCCAACAAGCTGGGTACTCATTTTACCAACCCACAGAAGGATGGAAGGCTCAGTCAACCTGGAACTCTGCAGAATTGAACTCACAACATTGTGGCTACAGTACTGGCATTTAACCACTGCACCACCAGCCACCAATTTCTATGTATGGTTCTGAAAGCTGGACAGTGAAGAAAGCTGATTGGAAGAAAACCAATTCATTCAAAATGTGGTGCTGGAGAAGGGATCTATAGATACCCTAGGCTACTAACAAGATGAATGAATCCTAAAATAAATCAAGCCTGAATTCTCCCTAGAAGCCAAGATGACTAAACTGAGGCTATCGTAATTTGGCTGTATCATGAGAGGACATGACTCAGTAAAAAGACAACAATGCTTGGTAAGACAGAAGGCAGTATGAAAAGAGGAAGATGGATAGTTTCAAAAAAGGATGACATGACCCTGAATCTGCTGTGATCACTAAAAGTCAACATGGGTTTGTGAAAAACAAGTCATGCCAGACTAATCTAATCTCTTTTTATGTTAGAGTCATGAGTTTGATAGATGAAGGGAAAGCTGTGGATGTCTTGACTTTAGTAAGACAAAGTCCCCATTATATTCTTGCAAAGAAGCTAGTAAAATGTGGGCTAGACAGTGCTACTGGGTGGTGGGTTTGTAATTAGGTGGGTTTGTAATTGGTTGACTGACTGAACCCAAAGGGTGCTCACCAACGGCTTCTTTTCATTCTGGAGAGAAGTGACTAGTGGGGTGCCACGGGGTTCTGTTCTGGACCCAGTGCTATTCAACATCTTCATCAATGACTTGGATGAAGGAGTAGAGGGCGTGCTGATCAAATTTGCAGATGACGACAAATTCAGAGGAGTTGCTAATACCCCAGAGGACAGGATCAAAATTCAAAATGACTTTGACAGATTGGAGAGCTGGGCCAAGGCTAACAAAATGAATTTCAACAGAGAGAAACGCAAGGTCCTAAACTTAGGTAGAAAAAATGAAATGCACAAATATAGGATGGGAGACAGGCGGCTGGCCAACAGTACATGCAAAAGGGATCTAGGAGTCTTGGTAGATCATAAGCTGAACATGAGTCAGCAGTGTGATGCAGTAATCAAGAAAGCCAACGCGATGCTTGGTTGCATCAATAGGAGTATGGTGTCTAGATCGAGGGAAGTAATAGTACCACTCTGTTCCGGTTTGGTCAGACCTCATCTAGAATACTGTGTCTAGTTCTGGGCACCCCATTTCAAGAAGGATATTGACAAGCTGGAGCATGTCCAGAGGTGGGCAACCAAAATGGTGAAGGGTCTGGAAGCCATGCCCTACGAGGAATGGCTTAGAGAGCTGTGTATGTTTAGTCTGTAGAAGAGAAGGTTAAGAGGGGACATGATAGCTATGTTTAAATATTTGAAAGGATGTCATATTGAAGAGGGAACAGGCTTGTATTTCACTGCTCCAGAGACTAGGACAAGAAGCAATGGATTCAAGCTGAAGGAAAGGAGATTCCACCTGAACCTCAGGAAGAACTTCCTGATGGTCAGAGCTGTCCAGCAGTGGACTATGCTGCCTCAGAGTGTGATGGACCTCCCTCTTTGGAGGTTTTTAAGCAGAGGCTGGATGGCCATCTGTTGGGAGTGCTTTGATATGTGTTCCTGCATGGCAGGGGTTGGACTGGATGGCCCCTGTGGTCTCTTCCAACTCTATGATTCTATAACTCAATGATTCTAAGACCTGAGCAGGGCGACTAAGGACAGAGTGACTTGGAGGTCTCTCTTCCATAGGTCGCTGTAAATTGATGTCAACTTGACAGCAGTTAACCATAAACAAAGAAAAAATTTATAAGTAATCAAATAAATAAAATGACTTTCTGAAGCCATCCATGATTGACCAGGGAGGTATTTTTCCTTCTTTACTTATTCAGTTTTTTCTAAAAGTACTGTACATATTCTACAAATTACTTGCCTCTGTCCTAAAATCAGTACCCTCTTCAACAGCTGATTGTACCCTCAAACAGGTTTTGGGTCACCAATAACAGCAGCCACATGCCCAATTCATCTTCCTGATGTCCCTAGCCATACCCTCTTAACATACGTACTGCTCTCCTTGTGGTGGGAATGAATGTTCCACCAGAAGTCAGGTTAAGCCTCCAGCACAGTTGACTTCTCTACCTAGAATGGGGGAACGGATTTGTCATGCCCTGCCTTGGAGACCCTGGCAGTGAAGAGGAGGATTCTGACTCTGAGGCAGAAGTTTCCCCAGAGGCAGGAGTTTCCCCAGAAGCTTGCTCAGGAGAAGATAACAAACAACAGCAAGGGCCTGAGCAAGGGGAGTCAATATCAGAGGCTGAGACAACACAAATGCCTCCCATGCAAGAGAGATGACGTCAGAGAGAGGGACTGCGCCGCTCAGCACGTTTAAGTAACAAATGAGCCCTAATGAAGAAACACCTGTGGTGACAGCAGCAATAGATAAAAGGTTTTCAGCTGGCCCTTTCCTTTCAGGGTCAGGAACTGATCTTTTGGGTTGTGAAGTCCTGTTTTGTGTTCTCTTGTATCTGGATCATCTTGAACCTCTGCCTGTTTGACTAAGCCTCAGATTTGCCCTTTGGATTTGCTCGCTCTGGAACCTGAATTCTGTTTGGATATTTCCCTGCTCTAGCCTTGTAAGTAAGCCCTGCTCTGGCGCTTGTTAATTAATTGTTTGCTCTGCCCTGGACATGACAGGATTTTGTCTTTTGCATCTCTCTCCAAAACTCTTGGTCTGGCCTTGCCCATTCTCCTTTTTTTTTTCATCCTATTTGATTCCACATCTATAAGAAATAATTCTGGCATTGACTTTATGATAGTACTGTATTGGGAAACCTTTGGCCTTTTTGTTATTGGGGGATCAAATGTTCTACACTTGGTCAATGGCTTCTCCATCTCCAACACACTGCAGCCTGATCAGCCCCCTGAACCTATCATTTGACAACCTATCAAGAAGTATTATTTTGTTTCAGTGTAACTGAGCAAGGAGTTTGGCCTTATCATCATTCTCTTATTCATCCTCTTGTTTGCTTGCATTTCTCAACAACTAAGAGATGAAGTCCTTGATATGTTAAATGAGAATATATGTTCAGCATGTGTAGGAAGCAGTCTGGAGCACGTTAGGGCAGACCTTGGAAATTGTTACTTTTCTGGACTACTGCTCCCAGTATTTCCCAGCCATCACATCCCACCTAAAAAGTAACTTTTCTGAGCTCTAATCAGAAGCTGAGAACTGAAAGTCAAGACCAAAGAACATCAGGATCCAAGGTGAACCCCAAAATACAGGAGCAGAGGACCATGGGCCATTTCATACTACACAATTACTGCACTGTCATTCTACTTCAACCGCCATGGCTAGATCCTATGGAATCTTGGGAATTATAGTTTGGGGGATATGTAGAATCTTCAGGCAGAGAACACTAGTGCCTCACTAAACTATAAATACCATAATTTCACAGAATGCAGCCATAACAGTTAAAGTGGAATCACAATGCTATAATTATATAGTGTGAGAACCTGCTCGTCAAGCAAGACACTTTTTACTCTTTTCTGCCCAGAAAGACCCAGTGTCCCCTCTGGGCTGAAAGAATCAGTCCAGGTCTTTACTGAGAGCCTGCTAACTATACATTCAGTGATCCTCACACTGGGCAACTGCATCCATTTCCCAGATTTTTATGCAGTGTTACAACATGAGGCAAAGTGGTCTGCAATTCCTGACATGTGTTGGTTTTACTAAGAGTTACAAACATTTCCTTTTTATATAATAGGGCTCATTTCCCAGACTGGTTGGGTGACTTTGGGCAGTTCCAGTCCACGAGTAAGTTTTCCAGGTGCTGGTTTTATCTCTGTAAAAGCTATGTGGGGAGGGGCAATCAGGACTTTAACTACAACATGCAAAGAGGGGATATACCGTTCTCTTCTTATTTCTTAATTCTAGTGAAAATAAAACCTCCTGAAGCTACTATTGCCTTGAGAAGGAAATGCAGGAAATCAATGCAGGAAAGCATCTGGAATTTATCCATCTTTCCATAGGCAACTCAGGAGAAATCTCCTTCTATTCAGGCAATTTGGAGGTCGGGGGGGAGACAACTGTCATCTCTAAGCAGTGGCAGCTAAAGGTTTCCAGGTCAGTGAAAAACCCACTCCAGGTTTCTGAACAACTTTTTAAAAAAGCTGTCCAAGGTACTGAGCCTCATCTGCACAATCAATTCAGCACTTTGGACAGCTCCTTTAAAATTCAGATTAAAACCTGGAATGGACTTACTGAGCCACTAACATGGAAGGCATCAGCTACTATTGTCTCTAAGCCTATTGTCTCTAAGCATTTTAGCATTCTGGGCTGGATACTTGGGCATGAACATATGATTCTGGACCTCAGGCAAGCTGTCCAGCATCTTCAGTGTGAAACAAGGAGTGATGCCCCTTGTTTCCACTTCAGCCTTGGTAAAAGAGCAATTTATAAATCACTTGGCTTTCTACAGATTTTTCAGGCAAGATGCAATGAAAGTAATATGAGCATTAAATGAAAAGCAAACTAGTCTGTACTGACATTGCTAGCTACTTTTTTCTCATGAGATGCTACCTTTTAATTGTGATGCTACCTTTTAATTGCAGGCTAAGGCTAAGATATTACTGTTAATGCTGGCTTAGCCTCAGCAGCAGAATTTTTAAAGAAATGAATCATGGTAAACACTGCAGAAATAAACTCAATACAGTAGGAAAATCAGCTGTGCACTAATCATAATAGTATCTAAATCCCCTTTCAAATTATTTATCCATTTAAAGAAGTGTCAAGTATTCCTTTCACATGCACCAAAATGAATCTATCTGGCTAGGCACAACTGATCACATTCACTCTTACATCAAATATACAGTGAAAACTCATCAGTATGTTGTGAGATATAAACCTCTTCATTAAATAATGCAACACTAAGAATTCTTTGTACTGACAACATACAGCAGCCTTCTATTAAAGAAGAAAGGTTTCAGAGTTTTCTCCTGCCTCACAAAGCACTGTGAGACCCCACTAGACCACAACAGCACATGGGGCCTGTGTTGTTCACCTGTGAATTAGAGAAAAAGTGGCAATAAAACAAAACTACTTGCTGATCTGGACTTCTGAGGGGAAAAAACCTGAAATCTTGCACACAGAAACGGATTTTTTACAGAAAACATACTGTTCCACTAAATGGCACAAAGAACTGCTTTAATTCCAGCTAGAGAAGATACACAGAAAACCAGCAGCTCAGTAACATTTGGGCACCTTAGAATAGAACCAATGTACACGTGAACGTATCTGGTAACAAATAATAAAACATCAACCTCTGAGAAGCTGACATATTTTCAGAAATTGCTTGGAAAACATATCACATCTTGTACAACATACCATGCTAGGGTTACCAGGTCGGGACTATCCCAGTCCCTCACATTTCAGGGCCAAAACCTAAGACTCTGTAGGATGTCATAGACAGCAGACTTCAGTTAAGACGTTAAGCATGATATCTTAAGAGTGAACTGCAGTTGCACAGAGGATGCCATTTATATCATATTTCATTAGTTATTTGAATTTTTTTTATTTTCATTTTTAAAAATAGTGTTTTAACTGAATGTACTATTTAATACTTCTTTAACTTTCGTACTGCATACCATTTTAACTCCTCTGTTTTAATGTATGCTAATAAGTTGCTATGAATCCCCTTCAGGAGGAAAACAGAATATTTAATATAACATAACCTGTGGTAATGGTGTAGTTAAATAACAATTTTGCCTTCCCTTTTCCCTTCCTCCAACTCTTCTGACAGCAGCTTCACCTGCTCATCAAGCTGTCTCGTTCCATTGCCCCGATGTGGCCAGAGGCTCTCTCAGTCGCCTTGCTTGGCTAGCTCACCTTCCCCTTCTGGGTCTGTCTCTCTTTCCCTCCCAATCCCCTAGTTGACTGTCTCTTCCCCTCTCTCTCTGAATATTCTGTGGAGTTCTCAATGTAACCAAGTGAGATAGAGATAAGGAGGTGGTGTCAGCAGGCAGGACACAAAGCAGTAGTGGACATTTTAGAAATACACAGATATTTTAATATTTTTAAAAATCTATCTGGACAGAAATTTTAGCTCTGAAGGATTGTTTTCTACGAAGCTTCCTTCACATCCCCTTAGCTACCCTGCCACCTCATAGTTGTCAAGGAAGATGTCCTATTGCCAATGCTGAAGACAGATTCAATTTCCAACCATTCACTGTACATGAAAAAGGAAAGGAACCTTATCTTGTTCTTTGCCTCAGGCAGCAAAATGGCTTATGCCTGCCTTGCCTATAATGGTCCAATGCAGAAATGTCAAAAGTTAATGTAACATAATGGCCAAGAGGCTGAATTATAGATCAGGAAGTAGCCAGTTTGAATCTTATCTATGCACTGAAGTCACTAGGAAGCTTTAGGCAAGTCAGCCTTCCTCAGCTTCAGTCCCACGACCACCCCATCTTTTGTCTGTACCAGAAGAACTAATAACTCTCTCTTTCTTACCTTACAAGGTAGTTTTAAAGGTCATATATATGAAACACCTTTGAACATCTGACAGCACTATAGAAAGGGCACGTATGAAATGTTATGCATTTGCTTAAGATGTTGAGGTTCAGACATAAAGTCATTGTGGAAGACTCATCAGAGAAAAACTTGGAAAAGCTACAAAGACTGTAACTTATTGGAATACAATTCTGAGAATCCACCGGTCCAGAAAAGAAACTTTTCTCAACTTTACTGTGGATGCTATTTAGTAAGGGAAACATGTAGATTTCCTAGAAAGAGTGTAAGCCCCCGCTTTGGGGGTCCCTGATATCAGTATGGTTTGGATGGGCACCATACCTAATTGGCATCATATGTAATTGGCAACACATTTTATTGGCTCTGATATCAAGTTCAAGCCTGAGAGGTGACAGAGAGGTCAAACTAAGTGAGGGAAAGAATTTGCCTGTAAATATGAGAAGGATAGGTCAACCTGAAACTTCCTCCAGGTAAGACTGAGTCATTTGTCAGGCAAATACACACCATTCCAGTGAATAATAGGCTTAAATAGAAGCTGGAATTTTCCAGGGAATCCAACTGTGAGGAGCCCACCGGGACACTGATTGACAGATATCCATCCCTTGTACACCTGGATTCTTTCCTCTGTCCTCACAGCACCCACAATAGACAGCTATTACAACCCCCATCATGTCTTTGTCAATCAAGCACTAAGCCCATCAACAGGTGAAAGACTCATTGTCCACAACAGGTTCCCTTTGTCTTTCATCTGGAACCTTCACTGCTACCAGCTATTTTCAGGGTACAAATACCCCTGATTTCAGGATGCCCAGTGCAGTCTCTTGAAGGTCTACCCGTCACTCTGTCCGTCTGGCTCCTGAATGAGAACCGTCCTTAGGTCCTACCTAAGCCAAACCACACATTTCTGCTCTTCACTACTCTTCTGAACTGGTAATTATAAATCCCCCAAACCCCTCAGTCTCTCTGTGATTTTTCCTTCCTTTCTCCTTCAGTTAGCTCTTGTGTGAATGTGTGATTGTGTGTATCTTGTGTGCATGCATGAGTGAATTCCCATCAATAAAGCACATTTTTTGCTTACTTTTGAATCTTTGTCTGGTTCTTTTCCTGTGTGTGTCCGTAAACACTGGTAGAAAAGATCTCACTAAGCTGCCCTCCTCTGGCAAGCCTACTCTTTGAGCTAATTAATTCCCCACCTTTGCAAGGAAGCACTGGCATCACAGGGTGGCCCTTGTGGCACCTACGTCTTGGGGTAACAAGAGAGAGAGCGTATGTAATCTAGAGTACATGTGGTATTTTACTCAGTTTACAAGTTCTATATAATACATATCTTCCATACAATTGCAAATTAATTTATTTAAAAGGATGTGTGGCTAGAAATTCTGTTAAATTCTTCTTATTCACCACTTGATCTTCTATGGAGAAAAGGATGAACTCTAATACATTGCCTTTTTCTGTGGACTTTGCTTTCCCCCGACCTATAGGGTCTGTTGTTCCTTCCATTGAAGCTTGGGCCCCAGACATGTCCTCATTTCTCAGCCTCAACACTCCGTCTAGAACAGTTTTGTTCAAACTGGTGGTCCATAGATTGGTGCTGGTCCCTGAGCCATTAACTGCCAGTCCCTGATGTGTTTCCATGAAAGAAATAAACAACTGAAGCTAATGAGCACAAATATGGTACCAGTCCCTGTCACATCAGGGGAAAAAACAACTGCCACCCACCACTCCATCAGCCAAGTACTGGTTTAGAAGTACTGGTTTAGAAAACAAAAGCAATAAGTGTCTGTGTTAACAATTGCTTCTGTCTGTTCATAGTTTTTTCTTTCAGCCTCTCTCAAGAACAGTGAGAATATTACACTAATATTAACATTTAATAAGGTCAGAAAAAGAGTTTATATTTTCCCCTGTTGATTCGTAGATACTGTGTGTGAACTGTACCGTTTTGACCAATGCGTATTTGTTTCTATGGCTGATGGTCTAATTCTATTGTTTATATCCTTTCTTCTCACTGCCTGAACAAATCACTCTTACGGTTCTGAAATTTGTGGTTATTATCTTTTTATTACCTGCAAGTCTCAATCTTATGTCCTTGATTTGGAATTTTCTCTCTATATTATTCTCAGTGAATTCATAACATAGCAAAGATAATAGTGATTAGCAATCCGTCACTATGGCCATTAACTCAAACAACCTTTTCAAAAGTCTGTTCTTAAAACTATCATTTTGTACTTCGTCTGCTATGAAAGGAGAAACACCAGAAGGTCCAGGGCCTCCTCCACTTTCCCCAGGCCTCTCCCACTGTCAGTACGCATGGCTACTAAGTATGCTGGGTGTGTATCAGTATATGTCATAGAATAGGCTTACTAGATGAAAGCATGGCTATAGGCTGCTAACACTACAATGGATCAATTGCCAACCACTGCTTGCAAACATGTATCTGGTTGAGGGTTCAAAAGTATCCCAAGGCACCAAATGGTTAATCACTTCAGTGTTTTTGTTGTCACTTTGTATCTGGCGAGGAGCAGAGAGATCAGAAGCAGAGGCATGCAAAGGTAGCTAGAAGGTGTTATGAGAACAGGCATGGCAAAGATAAGGAAACAGGAACTTGGCCTCGCTCCTAGGATGAAAGATACGTAAATAACAGAAAGAGTATGGAAAATCTGATGCTGGTGTAACATTTATGACTTTCATCAATTATTACTATGCACACCTAAATTTGTATGACAAGGTATAAAATCTGTAACCATCCAATATACAGGAGTCTCAGTAGCTTTTCAGGAAAGTTACTGTGTTACTTGTTTTGCTCCAAATAAAGGCTTCTGTTCTAACTCTGAGTGCTGTTGGTGAGCACAAGTTATCTGGGACATGACACCTACCTGAGACAGTCACCACACTCTGTCCAATAACAGAGCCAGCTCTGACCCTGTCATTGGGGGAAAAAATGACAATAGGAATCAGCATTAGGGTATTAGGACACAGTTCAGGGGGTTCTGCAGATTCTCCAGTGAAAACACTGAGCTTTTGCCACACAATTCACCTACCCTTCAACATTTCAGAAATGCAAATGGGACATAGATAGCCAACCAACGTGAGAGTATGGTCAAGATGCCAAACATTAATAATGAGGAACAACACACAAGCTGAGAGATGCTGCAGCAGTTTGCTTTCTCCTAAGTCTACTGGGAAAGGTAAGATTTCGTTCCCTCCTGCCCGTTCCACCCCTGTCAGGTTAACCAAGTAAAAACTACTTTTATACTCTATACTCAATTTGCAGCAATTGAAGTAAGCTGAGAACAAAGGGGAAAAGTGGTAGGAAGAAAGAGAAACTAGGTCATTTTAAAAGAAGCTGAGAAAGTAGGATGACAGAAGAGTAATTAGGATTGTCCCTGTAAAAGAAGCCTCTCTTCTTCCCATGTGGCCTCTCCTGGCTTGTCTTTTCTTCCTCATTAATAACTTCTGCCATCTTGACCATATTATGTCATTAGCCACATATGTCCCAGTTTTCACCTGTGGAAATCTGGAGGATAAGAAACAGGCCATAAGATCACACTCCTAGGCTGGAAGACACTCAACAAGTTACTGGGATACAATAATGGACAATTGCAAGGAGCACTGTGGCTAATGACACAAGTGGACTCAAGCCAATGCAACTGGACTCCAGGTGAAAGGATGTTCAGCTGTTCCTTTCAGAGGTGAAATGAAAAACTGAAGCTTCACAATACATATTATAGGAACATGGAATGTAAGAATCAGGAGAAGCTAGACATAGTAAAACCAAGAAATGGAATGTATCAAGATTGCAACAGCTGCGGTGAGTAAACTAAAGCAGATAGGAATGGAACATTTTGAGTCATATAATGACAGTGTTTTACTCAGGGAATAAAAATGTAATAAGAAAGGGAGTGGCATTAATAGTGAGGAGAGATGTAGGAAAAGCAGTCAAAAGACGTCATGTAAACTCTAACTGAATAATATCAATTAGACTTCAGGGAAAATATATCAGTATAAATATAATCCAGTTTAATGCTCCAACTACAAAGGCAGAAGAAGAAGAAATTAAAAGATTCTATGCTTCAGTTCAGGAAGAAATTGATCAGACCCTAAAACAGGAGTTCTTGTTAATCATAGGTGACTGGAATGGAAAAGTATAAAGCAGAGCAGAATCAAAGATTGCAAGAAAATTTGGCCTAGGATCAAGAAATGAAGAGGAAATCGACTCACAGAAATTTGCGTGGCCAACAGTTTGTTCATTGTAAATACATTCTTCAAGCAACCAAAGAGGTAACTATATACATGGACATCTCCTGATGGCCAATATAGAAATCAAAAAGACTATATAATTGGAGGCAGAAGATGGAGAACCTCCATTCTCTCCACAAAAACAAGATAAGGGGCAGATTGTGGCACAGACCATGAACTGTTAATATCAAAAATCAGAGTAAAACTAAAGAAGAACACTAAACCAACCATTATGCCGAAATACAACCTGAAGAACATCCCTGTAGATTTTAAATATAATGTAAAAAGAGATTAGCACTATTAAGTCTCATTGACTCAGAGCCAGCAAAACTCTGGGCTGAAGCCGGGGACACTGTCAGGTAAGAATGCCAAAAAAAAAAAGCCTTTCTGCAACCAAAAAAAGAGAAAAGCTTCAATGGATGACAGAAGAAACTCTTCATGCAGCTAAGAACAGATGAGAAGCAAAAGTAAAAGGTGACAGAAATAAAGTCAGAACCCTGAATGTATCTGTTCAGCAACTTGTGCACAGAAACAAAGACTACTGCAGTACTACAATAACCAATGCAGAGAAAAGATGACAACAAAAAAGAAAGAACAAGAGAGCTTTTCCACAAGATCCAAGAAAACTAAGAGAAATGTAAATAAAGAGTGGAGATGCTCTACAAATAGCAAGGGAACACATTACTTGACCAAGCACAAATATGGGAGTGACAATGGAAACAATACACTTAAGAATTACATAAAAGAGATGAAAGGATGACAGTTTCATTCAAGAAAGAATTATTTGAAGATGAACCTACAATTTTAGAAAGTGCATTGGAGGCTGTACTCAGAGCACATGGGAGAAATAAATCACCAGGAACAGATGACATATCAATAGAGCTGCAGTAGTCTATTCTACCTATAGAGACAGTAGTCTATTCTAACTAAAATCTGTCAACAAACATGGATCACTCGTAAAGAAATGGATGTGCCACAACATTTGATCATTTTGATGTGTAACCTGTACTCCAGACAAGAGGCTACCATCAGGATAAAATATGCAGCAATGGAATGGTTACCAATTGGCAAGGGGCTCAAGCAAGGCTGCATTTTGTCATCTGTCTGTTTAATTTGTACACTGAACATATCTACTATATAAAAGTCAAAGTTTGTATGTTTGGCTATGTCAGGTGAAGATCTCATATGATTGGCTGTGTCAAGTGAAGACCTCATATGACTGGCTGCCTGTGAAGATTCTATGGAATCCTGGGATTTGGAGTTCAGGGAGGGGCTTTTAGAATTCTTAGCCAGAGAGCTCTTGGGCCTGGCCAATTGCTATGGAGATGAGGCCTAGCAGCAAGGAGGAGGGCAGTGTATTCCCTCAGAAACCCAACCTCTGTATGTTAACTCTGAATACAAATTGGATTGGCAAATATGGGTAAAAGTTACAGGAACTGGACAAGACAATTTGGGGAAATAGAGACACAGGATCTCAAATCTTACTAACAAGTATTACCTATGAGAAAATAAAATCCCGGGCAATGCCGGGTATAATATTCTAGTAAAGACATAAAACAGGATTAGACACAGAGGAAGCAGGTGTGAAATCTGGAAGAAGAAACATCAACAGTTTAAGACATGCAGATGATACCATATTACTAGTAGAAAATAACAAAGTTTTGGAAAGGTTACTGAAGAATGTCAAGGTAGAATGTACGAAATGCAAATTTACAGCTGAACTTTTAGAAAACAAAAATAATGACCACAGAAGATTTACATAACTTTAATGCAGATGACGAAGACACAGATTTTCCACACCTTGGCTCAGTCATTGATCAGAATGGAGACTGCAGTCAAAAAATCAGAAGACTAGGACATGGAGGGGCAGTTATGAAGAAACTAGGCAAAATCCTGGGCCATTTCTGCACTAGACTGTTTTAGTGCTATTATTCCACTTTCAACATCCTATGGCATCCTGGGGTTTGCAGTTTAACTAAACTGCAAACCTCAAAGGCCCCTTCCTAAACTGCAAACTCCAGGATTCCATAGGATGTTGAAAGTGGAACAATTGTACTATAGCAGTCTAGTGCGGAAATGGCCCTGAAGTGTAAAGATATGCAATTGAATACTAAAGTTAGGCTTGTCCACACCATCGCATTTCCAGTTTCCGTGTATAGTCGTATAAGCTAGAGAGTAAAGAAAGCTGATAGGAAAAAAAAACCTTGAAATGTGGTGCTGTAGAAGACTTCTATTGATATTGTAAACTGCTAAAACGAGAAATAAATGTGTTCCAGACAAATCAAGGCTGAACTCCCCCTAGAAGCCAAAATGATTAAACTGAGACATTGTACTTTGGACATATCATGAGAAGACCATAATGTTTGGCAAGGTGGAAGGCAGTAGGAAAAGAGGAAGACCACACTGCAGATGGATAGATTTAGCCAAGGAAGCCACAGTCCTGAGTCTACAAGACCTGAGCAGAGCTGTTGACAACAGGGTGGTTTCACAGAGTGGCCATAAGTTGAAGTCAGCTTGACAGCAGTTAACAACAGCAAGGGAACTTACTAGCAGGACTCTGAAGGAGGAGTTTGCTGGTGATCTTCCTTCAGTCCAAGAGCACAGAGAGAACAAGGAGGCTTTGCTGCAGTAGCAACTTGACAGCAGTTAACAACAATAACAACTGCAACAGGCAACTAGTAATCGGATTTCGGCTCCCACCGCACTGGTTGTTGAGGGATTTTTTAATTTTAAAAAATGAATGAGAATAAATAAAATAACTAGCCTCAATCCAACTAAAATTAATCATGACCAATGCTCTCTGAAAATAATGACACTTGAGGAGATTGCTGATAGCCTTGTTCCATTGGTCTTAACGGGACACAGCCATGGTTGACTTCAGCAAGATTGACAATGTTTCTTAAAACTGAGACCAGTCTTTCAACATTGCTGGATGTCTTTCATCCCTCTACTGATAGTAATTTGTTCCTGCTACCCTCCATATAGTGATGGGTTGCAATTCCCTTCAGCCTTAGCCAGCACAGCCAATGGTGAGGAGTGCTGGAATTTGTAGCCCAATAATATCTGGAGCCATATATTTTTGCCCACCACTGCAACACCTACTGAAGCCTGAAATTATAATCCTTACATAAGGTTCTCCTTTTACTTCAGCTCTGCACAAAACATGAGAGGAGACAAACCATATGCAAACTATAATCACACTGAATAAATATTAACAACAGAATCATAAGCATATTTCTTTATATTCAATGGGACTTATTTCCAGGTAAGTGTACACAGGATTGCAGCATAATTTATTGCTCCTATTTCATCTGGTATACATGCTAGCCAGAATACATCAGGGAATTCACTTTGAAAAGCCAAGCAAACAAAAGAAAGCATCAATCTTTTCACCTTACTTTCAGAAAATTCTACTCAATCAACGTCAGTAAATAAGATTCACTGGGTATTGCCTATCCTTTAGGAAAGCAAAATGTAAGAAATTAACATCAAAAAAGGACTGTACAATTACCACATACCATTTCACATGCCATGCCCTGTGCTGTAATCTGTGAAAGAAATAGCAAATCAAAAGTCCTTTTAGCATTTGTTAACTGTTAAAGTTGAAAAAAAATGGCATGCTTTGTGTTCAGTGCAGCCTCAGTATTAACTTCTTTAAAGGCCTCCAAGTTAGATTATATGATCAACTTGGACAGCTCTCTATCATGGTTCATTAAAAACTAAAGAAAACACAGGACCAGGTAACAGATACAGCGTGCAACTCAACAAACCCAAAACACATAGGCTCGGCATGGAATTACATACATTCCAGCTTGTTCAGTGCCTCAGTATGGATCAGTGCAATTTCCTTACTAATGACACCAGCCACATATGCTTGTGGCTTGGTAACTGGCAAAATTCTTCATCTCTTTGATGTTCTATGGACAATTGGAAGGAAAAGAAAGTATGTCATACATACATCTATCTTGTAACTGTATCAAGTTAAAATGTTTCCTGAGCCTCCTTATCACAGTGTGACCTCCAAAGGTTCACAGTGTGATAGATGTTCAAAAGTCTCAGCTTGAAAGGAAGCAGCAATCTTTTCAGCATTACATATAATAACAAGTTGATTTATCCTACATCTCTGGTGACACGGTATCCTGTTCAGCCATATGTAGGATTGGCCTCCTGTAACAATGTCATGTATTATATTTGTATTTTTCAAGTATTGGTTTCTTTTTTTCTCTATCATATGGAACACTTTATATTGAACAGTGATGATGAAATGAGTTGTGTAAAGGCTGAGATTCTGCACTGCATGGGGGAAGCAAAATTTGCTTATTTTATTTATTAATTCATATCCTGCCCTTTATCCAAAAATCTCTTAAAATAAAATCAATATAAAACAATAAATAATTACAAAAGTTTTAAAAGACTAAAAATATATTAAACAGTTTCTCAGTTAAAAACAATGTAAAACAAGTAAAAACAACCTTCAGTAATATGACCATAAGCATATACCAGCCTGGATAAAGTAAGTTTGGCCCTTAATAAAGCCTTTAATAAAAAGCCAAATTTAACTTGGCACCTAAAAGATTCCAATGTTGGTGCCTGATGGCTTCCAGGGGGAAGGAAATCCATAACCAGGGTGCAGCCACAGAAAAAAGTCACCTCCTATGCCCTCCCACAACGTATTTCCCCTACTGATGTGACACAGAGGAGCGTGCTTCCAGTAGAGACCTCAATTCTCAGAAAGGCGTATATAGAAACAGCCCTCCCTCAAGTAGAGAGGCCCCAAGCCACTTAGAGCTTTAAATGTTATTGACAGGACTTCTAATTCAGAACAGAGATGTATTGGCTGCAACTGGTGTTATACGATATCTGAACGGAATTCCAGGGATCAGGCTAGCTGCTGTGTTTTGCATTAGCTTTAGTTTCCAAGTCATCTTCAAGGGCAGTCCCACACAGAGTGCACCGCAGCAGTCTGATGAGGAATGCCCCACTGCAACCAGCCCTTGGGTTCCCAGGCACACAAGCCTACATGAGAAGGCAAGCATTCTCTCCCTCAGCCATTTAATACTTGTGGAAGAGTGTGGCATGCCTAGGAAACACCCACCTGCTCTTCTGCCACTGTGAGCAAACATCAATTGTTGCCTTCCCAGATGTCCAATGAGTTCACTGAACATCCAAGTGGGAGGCAGTGTGCCTTTTTTGTTTCAGGGTACTCGACACCCTCCCCCCAGGTATTAAATCCTCCTTCTTCCTGGCCACTAAATGGTTGAGGGAGACCACATTTCTCCTTTGCAGAAGACTTGCAGGGCACCAGGGAAGAAACATTGTGCAAGGAGGTACTGAATAGCTCTTTGCACAACAATCATGAAAGGAATGCACATATACCGGAAGTCCACTTATGTTACTAAAAGGACTTTGACCACAATCTTTATTTTTGTGTATAACTGGTATGTCAATCAATAAGATATATAAACAGATTGTTATTCTGGACTAACCACATTTTCTTTAAAAAAAGTTTTGTTCCTTCAAAGAATTGAACCAACATTTACCAGGAGAACAATACATTTCATTTAAGAGGGTCTGTAGCTTACACTAGGGTGTTTTTTTTTTTCCTGTGTGGTATAATCCACACAGTGGGAATCCATACACACCTAAGCACTCAAGAACTTGAATAATGTTCTGCATCCACCTGGATAAGACCTGAGAAGAAGTAAACATCAAACACACATCCCTTGCCTTCTACAATCCAGAAATTCTAATCAGCTTTTCCTTTATTTGTTTGCATTGCCAAAACATCTCAAGCAACAAGTTAATTCTAAGCATAATCTCTTTCAAATATTGCCCGGTATTACTCACAAATGCTACACACCTTTTTCTCTCTTAGTAGATCATGAGTTTCATCATCAGATCAGCTTACACAGAAAATGTATGGCTATATTTGCAATAAGTGTGAGAAATTCTGGAAAATCATTTGTTACACCATTTCATTAACAGTACTACTGCTTTGCTCTCTAGATAGAGGATGCTTGTTTTCAAGCCAGAGATGTCACAAGGTTCTGAGTGCATGGAACTGAACAATTTCTCTTAACATTTTATATAACCTGAGTCTATTTTACACACTATAATTTTGTCTACAGTCTAGTATTTCCAAAACACATGCAAAAAAAAAAAAAGGTTTTTCCCCCTTGTCTGCATTGATTCCACAGAGAACATCTTATGTGGCATTACAGTTTTTTATTTTATATTACATTCATTATACATTTCAGCACCCTTCAAATCTCCATCTCAAGTTTGAAAGGAACACTGTATATCTAACCATCCTGGTACTGCATGAATTGTTATCTTCGTGTGTTCAGTGAAATATTTAAAGCTTATTCTGGTCCTCATGACTACTCGTTAAAATACTAAATTTTATACAGTAAAGGGCTGTCAGCTACAGAACGCTGCAAACACAAAATCAAAAGGTCATGATGATTACGTATTAAAACAAACACTTTTAATCCAGACAGATGTGCGCCTGGTTATTTTATACCTCAATGTTTGTTGAACAGGCTATTATGCATTCTCAAGGGAGTGCTGTAGAAACCAGTTTTCCTGTACAAAAGCTCTGGGGCTGCCACCATTTGTTTTAACAGGAACATTTGGATATTGGTGTTTAAAAGATATTTCTAAAACACAGATAAAAATGCCGTCCATAAATGAAGAAAGCAACCTGTTACCTTTCCATTTACAATTTCTTTCCCCACTATCTTTCATATATGGTAATGGCAATATTGTACATGCTAAATGTTTATACAAAGAATTACTTTACAGATATCAGATGGTGGTGGAAAGATTCCAGACTTCCTGGATCTACATTGTTTTTTACTAGGCTCTTGAGATCCACTAACTAAGACCTGGTACAAAATATGTATTTTCAATATACTTAAAGTATAACAGGAAGAAAAAGAATTAAAGAATAAGGGCCCATGCAGTATAGTGGTTTGAGTGCTGGATTAGGATTCTGGGAGTCCACAGTTTTAATCCCCTCTTAGCTAAGGAAGCTCTCTCAGCCTTCGAAAAAAGTCAATAGCAAGCTACGCCCCTACTTGAATAACTCTTACCAAGAAAATCCTATGATGGAGTCACCATAGGCAGGACTTAACCTGAAGGCACATAACAACAACAAGTGCTCCTGAGCTCAGGAATCTCTTCTGAGTACCAGAACTGAAGAGAGTTCAATCCAACAGCATCTGGTGATTTCCATATCAGGGATGCAGCAACTCTGCTCAGATTTCATGTTAAGATGTTAAAGTTGATATCTAAGATGCAGAACTAATTTTCAAGATAGGATTCTTTGACTTGGACAGCTTCTTCAAAGTGTGGGCTAAGCCTCAGAGTGGCTTTACTGCACCTCTCACATGGAAGCCACTTGCCACTAAAGGAACACTTCCATACATAAATGTATTCTTAGTTACCCAAAGCTTCCTTGATTCTAGCAGTATCCTTTAGGGCAGGAAGGATTTTAATCCTGCTATTGTTAAATAACTGGGAGTTAAAAAAAAAATCTTCCTAGTCCACTGAAGGCAACCCAAAGACCAGCCATTAAATCCACATCTACCTTCTGCCCAGCCTGTTGCAGAAGCTAAAGAAATTCTTAAACTGACATAAACCAGTAACGAGCTTCTTTATTTTCCTTGGAACTATTAGGAATGCAATCATTTACAAGATTTTGTATGCAATCATTTACATGATAAAGTCTCATATCTTCTCTTCATCTCAACCTCAGCAGACCTTTGTTATTTCATCAAGGATAGTTTTGTGGCATTCCATAAATATATAGCACATCCACTGATTATTACAAGTGAGTGTCTGGAGAATTTATATAAAATTTCAGAGTTATCCTATCACTGTCCCAATCTTCCCTGCCACCATTTTGCTGAATGCTTATTGAATTCATGTATGATATGAAACTGACCTTAAACCAGATACATGGTGGTATGTTACATGCATGTATAAAACATAAACAACACACATTGTTTTACTTTTTCAAAAAGCATCACCTACATGTGGATGAACAAAATTTACTATGAGTTCAGTAACTTTTTCTATAACAGAATATTTATACTGATAAAGAGATGTACATAGCCAATTGTTGTAAGTCATTCTAAATCAGAAAAAGATTCATTTGTTTTCCAAACGTGAAATGAAATTCTCTGTTCTTATTTTGCAGTATTAAAGATCACACTAGGTATCCATCCAGCATCAGTTATCCCTAACAGCAAGAGAACCACAGAGAATATGCCATGCTTATAGTGAGTTGGATTCAGACGTGCTCTTCCACAAAAGGAAGAGTTCCTTCTGTTCAAGGTAGTGACTCAGATTCAGTGGAGACATGTGCTGAGTGAATTGGGTAAGGAAATTATTGCCATCTTTTTATTCCCCTTGCAGTCCCTGATTTCCCTCCCCTTGCTGTTCCAGACAGTTCCCCAATGCTTTGGAGCAGATTTGGGTAAGAGGTAAATATAGGAAAACCATTCCCCTTTCCCTTCCATCTAAGGGAGCATGCACTAAGTAGAATCCCACTCCAGGTAACTCTGAATGCAACCCAATGAAATCAAGTCAGTTTGCAGAAAAACATGAAGTCTGAAACACTGTATATTAAAAATTAATCCTATGATACTTACAGCCAATCATCATCATAGCAACAGCAAAGATCTTCTCTCCATCTGTGGTTGGTGCAATGTTCCCAAATCCAACACTTGTAAGACTTGTCATTGTAAAGTATAATGAAGAAATATAAACAGAATCTTTGCTTGGTCCTCCTTCCCATTTTCCAGTTGTCATGTTCAATTGATAAGGCGATCCTATAGACTCCCCGAGCTGGTAGAGCCAACTTTCATTTCTTATAGTGTTTTTATCCTCATTGATAACTTCATAATCCCCGATACTGTACCAAATGCAGGCCAACCAGTGGGCTGCAAGACCAAAGACGCACACCAACAGAACTAAGACAGCTGCTCCGTACTCAATATAATGGTCCAGTTTCCGAGCCACACGACCCAGACGAAGCAGCCTGACTACTTTAAGGGAGCTGAATAGACTACTGATACCCTAGAAGAATAAAACAAAAATAACCCATTAGTACTTGGCATTAAATGTTCCTCATATCGTTTGTCCAAGAAAAATTTGAGCTCAAAAAAAGTCCCATTATATATCCAAAATTAACTCCTACGCAGATAAAATGCATCATTTATTTAAAGCCAGCTTGGCCCTATGTCCATTCTTTGAATGAGCAGAAAGATTTATGACCAGTTGGGAGAAAGCAATTGTTTTTCAGGTCCCACTGAAGCTGAGAACATAAGAGGCAATGAAATTGTCTCATTGATTCCAATAGGATTTATGAATTAAAATGTTCACTTGACTGAGATACAAGTATCAAGCAAATGGTGGGAAATTTATTTAGAATATTATACATATGCATGCAGTCCCAACAGTGTTACAAGTTAAAATCACTGCATGAGCTGTCCATATTCTAGTAGGTTTCCAGGAACTCCATTTGACACTTTTGGTTATTTAAGTACCCTAAGAAACAGATTTGACATGGAAAATATATTTGCTCTTTCTTTTCCTTTATTTTTAAATCATTAATTAAATTTTATTTGTTTCCTCAGGCTATCATTATTAGACACTCTCCACTTTGTAACCCTGTAGTTGCATTTTGCCCAATGTATGTCATAAAATAAGTAGTTTCACTATTTCCTGGATTAATATTGCTTCCAAATGAACACAGCTCATACATCAATTAGAATCAATGTTATGCATAATAAATTGCCAGAAATCTTTGCTTAAGAGAAGAAACAGATTGTGATCTGTACAAAAGCAGTGCATACCTTGCAGTGACAGCTGATGGCTTGATGTCGGTGAGACAGCAAAACTACCCTGAGTTTTAGTCTGACCTCTAAAGGAGCTATGGAAAGTGTTGAACCCTATCCCCCAATAGCACTTCAGGTAGTTCTTTTAATGTTCAGATTGGGGCCATTTCTGCACTAGATTGTTATAGTGCTATTATTCCATTTGCAACATCCTATGGAATCCTGGGGTTTGTAGTTTCGGGAGGGGTCTTTCATAGGACTGCAAACCTAAACTGCAAACCCCAGGATTCCATAGGATGTTGCAAGTGGAATAATAGCACTATAACAGTCTAGTGTGGAAATGGCCTAAAACACAGAGTGGATTCACCACCCTAATGACATGGAAAGCAGTGCTGGCAAGGACATGGAAAGGGTGTTGGAAAGCAGAATCACCAACAAACTGCCATTCTTCTATAATGCCATCCTAAAGACATATCATTCCTCATGGAAAGGGAGAAGATGGTCATCTCTCACTTTTCCACATGAAGCAACTCTGGACTTGCAGTTGCATTTTGCTTTAACGGTAATGATGTGACAGCATCCTCTTTTGTACCTAAGCCAGCAGGCTGGTTTAAGGGCCCCAAGACAAGACATAAGGCATACATACTTCTGTCTTCCAAAATGAGGACCAGCTAGGGATTTCTGTCCTGTGTAACATATAACTTTGCTTGGACAGAAGTGTGCAAGATTTCAAGCTTCAGAGAATTCTCCTTCAACCCACATAAAAAGGAAGCAAGATTTCAGACGTATATTCAGAACTCAGTAGGATCAACTTCCCATAATCAGCTGAATGGATATACTGCAAAAATGTGGTTTACTGATGGTGAGCTTTGAGTAAAACTGAACAACAGGTGCATTTACGCCTCCAGCAATGGTCGTTTTGCCAGCATTTCCTTTTCATAAAGAGGATGTCAAAGCCAGTTGTGGTGTCTGAGAAATGGAATTTACCAAGCAGGATCTTCATTTCACAATTGCAATAAAATTTTAATTCTCAGGCATGGCTTTTGCAAGTGTTATACTTCCCAGCAGCAAGATGGGGAAAAGTGGTCTTCAATAAGAAATCAGCAATCTTGTTCATGAACACACTGAGAAACAGGCTTATTTGCAATTCTAAATGTTTCTGAGCTGCATAGATAGAACTTCGTTTCTAGCATCTTTTGAATTGCATAAGAGAAACCACACATTTTCTCATATTTCAATAAGTTGCAGACTATACACATAGCTGCCTTTGAAAAGTATCTGGAAACTTCATATATTCCAGAATGTTCAATAGAGTGAGGAGCTGTGTTTAGAAGCTATTCAGAAACTGCAGCAGGTCCAAAATGCTACAGTGAGACAGATGATTGGGACTGGTGACAGTGAACATAACAACTCTCCTGTTGAAACAGCTTCACTAGCTACTGATTTGTACTTGTGTTTTTCTTATGATATATTATATTATTTAAACCATTTTTAATATGGCTGTTTAACTGCTTTTTAACTTCTGTATTAATCATTGCTTTTACTGTATTTTTTTTTTCAGTCAGTTTGTGAGCTGCCCTGGGTTCCATATTGGGAGAAAGAAAATGAATGAATGAATGAATGAATGAATGAATGAATGAATGAATGAATGAATGCTTTATATGACCCACTCTTAAAGACACCTGTTCAAGAGCCTCATAATGATAAACAAACAAGCAAACAGATAAAAGAGATGACATGAAAGAGTTTGAGTTATAATCAGTAATTCTATCACTTTTTAATTTCAAGTTAATTTTTGGAAGTCTGCCACCTAACAGTCTCCCATCCAAAGAACTATTTCCTATCCAGTGACCTGATAAGATGCACACATTGTTACTGTCCACAATGCCACAGCTTCAGAAGCTCCCCCTTGGCCCCATATGTATATTCAGCCTTCATAGTTTATTTTAATGTGTGAGAGAGTTCTCCTGGAGTAGGATAGTGGAGTAGGGAGGAACCATTTTTTTTCCTCATTGCTCAGAGACTAAAAACATTTTGTACCTTCAAAGACACTGGAGACAGCACTCACTCATACTTGTTGGTTCCATCCCAAACTCCACGAGTTAAGCAAAGATGAGAATCAATCCACATACCTACATTTTTGTGCAGATCCAGTGGATACCATTAGCTCTGATGTTAATACAGTAATGAATTTGTTCTGGGTTTAAGTCTGAACTTTGAAGGAGCTATCAAAGGCGCTGAACCCTGTCTCTCCAAACAGATTCAGCACCTTGAACAATGCCGTTAAAATTCAGACTAAAACACAGAGAGGATTCATTGCCTTATTGCCACTGGAGCCATATGCGTCCACTGTACACACTTACAGTAGTGTTTGCACAGAACCCCATGCTCATTTTCCCCTGAATAGATGAGAAAGAGTTTTTGTCAGGATCTAGCATCCTTAGACAGCTCTCAAAACCCAATGCTTCAACAGAACCCACCACTAAACCTTCTATTAGGCATTTCTTGAAACACTATCTGGCTCTCCCAGCAGTACTAAGCAGCTGGTTCTAGCTGCCATTTTAACTTCCCACAATGCTCCTGACATACCGTAGCAATAATGACATTTTTATCCATGACCACATCAAACTTAGTTCTACCCTGCATGGAAGTCAGAGGTCAGCTGAAAGAGCACAATCTGAGTTCAAGGAAGGCAAGGGCAAAGTATCTGTATCATACTTAAAAATCCAAAAGGTGTCTAAAGCTGAAAAGATGTTATCGTGCTTGTTTCTGACCAGCATTAACTGTTCTCCAGTACCCAGGCTTGGCTGCGTTCTCTGACTAAATGGAAAGCTCCTGTTTTATGGGTCTGCATGTCATTAATATGCATACATTCATAGTAAAAGTACACACACGTGCCACACTATCATGACAAAAGGCAAGAGAATGGGAGGAGGAGCACCATGTGTGGAGAAGGAAGGCACTGCATGCCTTCCTCTGCATTCCCTTGGCTTTTGCCCAGGTGCGCTTACCTTCCTTCTCCATGCCTGGGCAAAATGCAAATGCAAGTTTGCATTCTCCAGTCCAGGAGAAAAGGCAGTTGAATGGAGAGGGGAGCACCACACCCAGAGAAGGAAGGCACACATGTGCCTTCCCACCCATTCCCTTGCCTTTTGCCTGGGCATGCCTATGTTCCTTCTCCACACTGGGACCGAAGGCAAGGGATTACGGGTGTGGTGTACATGCCTTCCCTCCACATTCCCTTGCCTTTTGCCTGGCCATAAAGAACACGCATTGAGGGAACAGGCAAGAGAATGGGAGGAAGGCATGTGTATACCTTCCTCCTCCATGTGTGGTGCTCCCCCCTCCCATTTCCTTGCCTTTTGCTTGGGTACAGAGAAGGAAGGCGCACACACCCAGGCAAAAGACAAGGGAATGGGAAGAAGAGAATGGGAGGAAGGTATGTGCCCGCCTCATGAATAATGAAATTCATGAGGGTCAAACCCACATATATGGAAAGAGGACTGTATAATTCATTTAAGTCTTCAGCAGCTTGCACAATCACATATAATCAGAGCTTGAATGTAATTGGCTATGTATAACTAATTATTTGTAATTAATTTCTTATTAAAATAATGAAGGTTATTACACATACCAAGTGAAATTCAACAGGGGATAACCTCCCTCCTTTTTGGTATAATTTACGTTACTTCTATAGTTAAACGATTGTTGTTATTATTTTGTGCCTTCAAGTCATTTCCAACTTATGGTATCCTCAAAGCAAACCTACCACAGAGTTTTTTGAGGCTGAGAATGTGTGACTCACCAAAGATCACCCACAGGGTTTCTGTGGCCAAGAGGGGCATTGAGTCCTGGTCTCCTGGTTCACATTCAAACCACAATACCACACTGGCTCTCACTATGGCCTCAGGAAAATGTTGAGAGAAAACCACATAGTCCACATCCAGCCCCATAATATTTGCATTATTATTGTAGAGTATGAAAAATTAACATCAATGGTGGGAAAATAGTAGGAAACATTTTGGGTCAATTCCAATGTGTATTACATGAAGGTGAATTTACGAATAACTTTGACAGTTCTAAACACATTGAAGATTTAAGTAATAGATTGTAGTTACTATTTAAAGATGTTTCTAAGAGAAGAAAAACTCAGCATATTTTAGAACATGGCATGAATACATTTAACAGTAACGTTTATTTCCTCAGTAAATTAAATTTAAAGTGCCCTGTTTTAATGAATATTTTTAAACAAATTATTGCACAGTCCTGGTCATTAGCTTTCATGGAAAAATTTGTTCAGTCATGCTTAAATGTCATTTCCTCCAACATTTCAGTTTAGAGTTAACTAATGTAGCGGAAAATTTCACTATTTTGTTAATATGTATTTTTCATATTAACATACGCTTCCAGAAAAAGAGAAATGTTTCACTTTCCTTTTTAATTCATGTATTTGTCATAATTACATTTATTCAGGTTTTTTAAAAAAAACATATACAGCTTCTGTTGGATGCTTAAACAAACCATAAAAACCTCTAGGGTCCTGGTTAATTGAGCACAAGAGGAGGAAAACAATGAGTCAGTAAAGCAAGATAATTTGTAGATATTCAAAAAAATGGCCTGAAACAATGAGAGATATATTTTCCTTACTAATGTCAACTAAAGAGTAAATAAACATGTTAAATAAACACTAAGCAGTTTCCAAAATGGACATACAATGCTCATTTTTTAATTATAGCTCCTTCCTTTTAAACTGTTGGCTTCCGTCTGGAAATCACAGACTTCCCACTATTTTAGTCCCTTTGGTGGAATAAGCAGTGTCTGGATTTAAGCCAGGAGTCTCACTACAGAAAGTAAATTAATGCTAAAGGGAAGCAGATGAAAAATATTCTGACAGTCAAGGCCCCCAGAACTGCTTTTAAGGTGAGAGAACTCATCATTGGCAGTCAGGTGAGTTTTGACTAATTACAGGTACATTTTTACTAAACAATGAAAAGACTGGAGGCACAATGAAGACACAATACACTGTATTAAAACAATCTTCATCATCACCATTGTGATCATCGTCATCCAGCAAAAGCTGGTAATAATCTAAGTACAATGAAAGCAATAGCAGAAATAATAATCCCTTAGTACACTTCTGAGTGATCATTCCTGAGGCGGCTTAACTACTTTGCAGTCTTGGACCCGATTCTGCCTGATAATTTGTGAAAAGCTCATCCCCCTGTCTATTCTGAGGGGAGAATTGAACCCTTCTTGCCTCCCTGTTCCATATTATACAAAGTCCATTGTTTCTTGAGCAATCAGTCTTCCAAGGCCTACTGAAACAAAAACAGGCATTACCTGCCTGCTGGGAGATCCACTTTAAACTTTCTGGGAAGGGAGTTCCAGAGCCTGGCAGCAGCCACCAAGAAAAACATCTCTTATATTGCTACCAGATATATCTGTAAGGGTGGTAGGACAGAGAGATGGGCCTCTCTTCAAAATGTCAAAACACAGGCAGGTTCATATGGGATAATATGGTCCTCCAGATAACCTGGACCTGAGCCATATAGGGCTTCATATGCCATAACCCATTCCAGGATCCATGCTTAGAACACTCGAGAACACAGGAAGCTGCCTTATACTATAGGCTGCCATATACCAGACTATTTTTTGTCTAGATCAGTGTTTTTTGCTCTGAAGAATACTAACCCTCCAGGGTTTCACACAAAGGCCTTTCTTATTCCCTTATTCCCTTTTGTCTTCCAGATGTTTTGGGCTACAACTGAATTTGCCTGGAACTACTCCATGCTTTCCCAGGAGATGTAAATGTGGTCAAGACTAACATGGATCACTGGTGTGAAAGAAAATTCAATCAGTGACTCATGGATACAGTAGTACAAGCATTTATTTATACTGAGATAATCCAATGCTAAGTTTGACTACTTTCTATGGCAACTTTTCAAAAAGAATTCTGGTTTTTACACCCAGAAGATGTCAAACTAGCCTTCCTATCACTTTTGAAAGACCAGACAGATGCACTAAGAACACTGCGCATATTGCAGAGTTCCTTTACTCAATCAAAAAAGCCACAACATTTCACATAACTAAGCAGGCACGATCTTGAGGTCATGCCAGAGAGTGACTTCCAGCCTTTTAACTTCTAGTTTTCCTCCACATATACCTGTTTGAGTTGTAAGCCATTTTGGCATAAAAAAAAAAAGTCGAAATATAAAATTTATGTCTAGGAACCGGGGCAAGGGGAAGCCGCTTATGAGCTCCAAAACTTCTATAGAAAAATTTTATCAGTAAATAATATCTTAGTGTAGTAAATTTACAACTAATCGATCTCTGCTGCCAGAGTTGCTTGATGCACCATATCCTTCCAATTACAAATTTGGTCTAAACAGTCATGACAAGTTAACTTTACAAGATAATCTTAACTTGAAGAATGCATGACAATCCTTTTTATGAAAGAAACGAATTGATTGTGGGATCTATATTTTGGATCAATTCATTGGTTCAGATCCAGAATTTCTTCCTCCTTTTCCCTCTTTATTTTTATGGTTATTGTTATTAATTTATTAATTGATTCATTTATACCCTGCCTTTTTCCCAAAAATGGGAGTACAATCAGATTCTACTCATGGTGCTCTGTGGTAATATTCACAGAACCATCAACTTCTAAAAACTGCAGAGCCTCAGCCAGTCCACATATGTTGGAAAAATTAACCACAGCCTCAGAGAAACAGAAACCAAGAATTCTGTTTTATAAATGTTTGTTGCAAAGCACTAAATTTAATGTTAATAAAGTTAGTGTTGAATGGAATTAAGAGTCAGATTGTCCAGTGCAAATTAAGCAGTGGAAAACTGACCTAGCTTCAAAACCTAAAATCTCTTTAGACCTAAAACTATGTTTAAGCCAGTAAAAATTGATGTTTTGAGATACCATAGACCGTTTCTCTTTTTTAGATAAACTGTCTGCTTCCATTACACTGTCAATGTAATGCAGATAATGCTTCCCTGTGGCATATGACTGTTTTGTTCAGTGGTTACTCCTATTTGGTTGGACATAATAATGATCTGATTTTGTATTAAAAAAATCTTTGATATTTGTAGATGCACACATTCTCATAATTAAATTCCAGTGACACGGAATGTAATAGAGGTCCAATGTCATGGGATCTTGTGTACTTTTACTACTGAAAACTTGAACTCCAAGACTGGAAAGATAAACAGTCATGATATATAGTTCAATGGTCATACATAGATAGCATGTAGCTTATTGTGTTAGCTACCTATGAACAGGTAGGTTTACAGAAAAGAAAATATATGGTCAGCAATATGACCTGATGAATTATTACTACTCATCATTCAGATGTGAATGGCTTGAAGAAGAGCCATCCAGATATTTCAGCCCACAACTCCTACCAGGCCCAGCTATGGCAATGGATTGTGGGAAATGCATCCCAAAATGTCCAGAAGGTCAAACATCATTGGTCTAAGACCCAGCAGAAAGGGAATGCTCCTTCAGATTCCAGCAGGTTTAGCTCCCTGGTTTGAGAAATCATAGTGGACAAGGTGAAGGCCCTGCTAAACTACATGTAACATGGTTTGGGAGACACAGAGCAATTTTAATCTGCTCACACAACAACTACTACTTTACCACCACCACAACAACCATCATCATTTTCATGCTATTTGACTGCATGTTGATTTTTAATTGTATATTATATGCAGCTGTGGGTGTGTGAAAACACAGAAGGGTGGACTATGAATTGAACTAAATGAATTAGTATGTGCCATAAATTATAGGTCCAGGCCTAGTTTGAAATAAGAGCCTCTCTGAATCTTTCATTCTCCCCCTGAAATCCACCATTCATTACCTGAGGTCCAGAGAGAGACTAGCTTTCTTTGGTCATTCCACCAATGATGAGAAATGATCTTGTAATAACATACAATGGGTCTCGTTCAGTCAATCCAAATGTGTCTCTAATTCTGCATTCTGTTCCTACGTTAGTGAATACAGCTTCCAGCCAGGACTATCCCGGGCCCTGAGATTTCAGGGCCAAAACCTGACACGTTATAAGGAGTGCATCCTGGTGATATTTCAAGATTGACATTATAAGGAGCAGCCTGGGTGATATCCTTAAGCATGATACATTAAGCATCAACCACTGTTGCTCAAAGTGTGTCATTCAAATCAAAATGACCATTCATAACAAAGAAAAAAAATATGCAGCCACATGCTTTTCAAGGCAGTTCTTTCCCCCTGAGATCCCTGCCACTTGCCTATAGACTGGAGAAATGGGCCCAGGCCCTGAGATCCGGAAATCCTAGCAAGAGTTGGGAATGTGTGGCCCATAAATCATATGCATCACCCCAGGCCATTTTGAGGTCCCCAAGATTCCCCTAGCACCTTTGAAAAAAAAAATTAAACATGTTCCCCATGCCCCTGGAGAATTTTGCCATATTTTGGAGCCTCTCTGGGCTAGAAGTTCATGACAAGCCTTTGGAAAACTTTCTCTCTGAACAAATCTTGCAACAAAGCCCAAAGATTCACCTTAGGGGTGTCATAAGTTGGAAATAGTTTGAGGACACACAACAACAAGTAAACTGGAGCCAAGGGATGCCTAAATACAGAGTAAAATTGCCTCTATGGCATCTAGGGAGTGCAGGTGACTCTTTAGGGGACATGCAGCAAAGGAGCACAGCCCCCAAGATCCACTGGAAGCCCAATCTACACAACTTCACAACTCTTGGCAGTTGCCCATCCTATGGACAAGGCCAAAATGAGACATGAGGAAAGCAGCACCTACTGCTTATATATCTCAGCAAATGATAAACAAATGGATAATGCTTCTGGCAGGGAATAGGGGAGTATTTAGGCACGGTTAACTAAAGGCCACAGATAGCTCTACCATCTCCCAATTGATCCAATCCGCCATTATAGCTTTTCTGTCCTCTCCAGGAAAGTTCCTCCACTGATACGTCTGATATATTGTGTTTGTGTTTAACATTTGCCATCCAATTTACTTTGAATCGTGGAGACCCTTTGAATTAGAGACCTCCAAGAGATCAGTAATCACCCTACTCACGTCTTGCGAACTCAGGGCCATGACCTCCTTTATTGTGTTAATCCACCTGTAGTGTATCTTCCTTCTTTTCCCACTACCTTCCAGTGAGTCACATCTTCTCATGATATCTCCAAAGTACAACTGCCTCAATTTGGTCATCTTGGCTTCCAGCAAGAATTCAGGTCTGATTTGCTCTAAGACTCTTTCATTTGTCTTTTAGCAATGCTTTCAGGGCACCAGATAAATAACTTTTCCTTTAGCCTTTTCTCTTGCTAGTTCATTCTTATCATTTGTGTACAGCTTTGCTGGATTTGTGTGCTTTTTCCAGCCTCCTTGATTTTATTCTTTTGCTTTAAATGCTACATTGCACTAAAAAAAATCGTACATTGTGCCCTGACAATCCTGTTAAATTGACTAAACTTTTAAATTGAATTGAATAAAGCTTTTAAATTGACTAAACAAAGAAACAAAGACACATTATGAGCTAGAGCAGAGGAATTCCAGGTAACAAGCAAACATTTCCTGAACTCTTCTAAAGAAAATTCATAGACAGCTGAGCTGATTCAGAATCAAGCAGGCAGAGGTTGCCTGCGACAACTATTATAAGATCAGTGCCTAAACAATCATTCCACATTATATATAGCTACATGAATGTGCTATTCTGTTTTGCAGCAGATATTCCTATATGTACATTCTGAGTTGTGTGTCTGGTTCACTTTACCAAACTGGGTATGTGGAAGGGGATAGTGAATCTGTCTTTCCCTCAACCTGGGGTAATTTTCAAGGGAGGGATTAAAAAAACAGAAAATCTGCTTAAAGTGGGAAGAGGAGGTTGTACAGTACATCTCTCCAGCCCACCCTTCCAACAGTCAGAAGCTTCTTCCCTTGCTTTTCTTGGACACCAAAGAACACCAGGTGCTGTTGGTTCAGAGGAAGGAACTGGAAAAACCACCTCTGAGCACCCCTTGCCTAAGAAAACCCTAGGAAATCCACATGGTTGCCTAAGTTAACAAGCAACTTGAAGGTGCAGAGACACAGATGGAGGTGATATACTCAGCCAGCTAGTAGATGTGGCTATTGGAGCTAGGCTGGCAATGGCAGTCGCAACCACACCACCAGCTGGCCAACTGAATGAACTGCTTCTCCCCTTCACACATAGATAAGGAGGGATGGAAACAAGAAGCTGGCAACCAACCAACCAACAATTCGACATATGTTTTCAAAACCTTCCTCTTTTGAAGGAGTCTACTAATTTTTTGCCTACCTCAAAAACTGGCAAAGCAAGCCCTCTTTCAGTTCATGCCTAAAAGATATCCTGGGCAATTTAGGGGAGGTAATTTGCAATATTCCAGTCCTTAGCAAAAGCCTGTGCTCCTTAAAAAGAACACTTAGCAGTTTTACCCTAAAAAGTACCTTTTGAACTCTCTTTTCAGGTCAATATGAATGTCTTCCTCTACTGGCTTGTAATAGAACTCTAAAGACTTTCTTTCTCTTCTGTTTTTAGATCATCTTAACATCTATTTTCCAGTTATTTTATCTCAGTGGTTCTTAACCTAGGGTCCATGGAACCTGGTGCCAGATGTCAACAGCAGCAGCAACAACAGGGATGCAGCAATGGGGTGTTGCAGGTGCCAAAACTGCTCCCTCATTTGCAAATAAGAGAGTAGTTTCAGCACCTATGCACACCCATGCTGCCATGTCCCTGGCAAAAGGGAAAGATTTTGTGCACATGCCCAAACTATGACTCTGGAGACCAGGGTTTGAATCTCCACTGAGCCATGGAAATCCACTGAGTGACCTCAAGAAAGTCACATTCTCTCAGCCTCAGAGAAAGGCAAAGGCAACAAATCTTGCCAAGAAAACCCCCAAGATAGGTTTATCTTAAATCAGTTTTCAAAGGATAGGGAAATGATGGTTAGAAAGAACCTCCTCATCAGCAACATTTTGTTGTTCTGTGCCTTCAAGTCACCTGTGACTTATGGCAATCCAAAGCTTAACCTATCATGGGGGGGGGCAGGCAAGATTTGTTCAGAAGGGGCTTGCCTTTGCCTTCTTCTGAGGCTGAGAGATTGTGATTTGCCCAAGGTCACCTAGTGACTGCTTGGGTATTTGAATTATAATCTTCAGAAAATTTAACAAATAAATAAACATGTAAATATTTAAATATAAATTTAATAAATTTAATAAATATAAATTTAAATATTTAAACCTAAACTCAAATATTTAAATCTTGAGTTAAGTCTGGGGGTCCCTGGCAACAAATTACATTTCTGAGGGATCTCTGATAAAGAAAAGGTTAAGAACCACTGTTTTATCTGATACAGTTATTTTATACATTTATATATTTTATATTGTTATGCAATTAAAACACCAAAACAATTATTTGTAATAGCTATGGGTTATTGCAACATGCGCCATAAGAGTGAATACCCTAAAGAGCAGGATCTTAAATATACTAAACAATACATGAATACATAAGAATAAGTGTGAGCCATCAAGGAAAATTTTTTATTGTTTCCTCTGAGTAACTTCTGAGAAGGAAAGAGATTTTGTCTCTTTCTGATTACAAGGAATACTATGTTGTATGTAGAATTATCCATATTTAGCACAGTGCCAATAAAATCCATAAGATCTGTCAGTCATTTATACTAATGGCACCAAATAAAATATAGAAAAGCGTGCAAAGATGGTACCCATTGTACCAATAATGGTACAATAGACAATATGGATTGAATCTGAGTTGTCTGCCTATATGTTAAAATGTTAATGTGGTACAAAGATGGTGGACAAGTCATTTCCTTTTAGGCTAATTTTGGGCTGTCCAGATGAAAATAGATTACTGCTCCCATCATGTCTCACCATGGTCTAGCTTCACCGTCATCGTCGTTGTCATCATCATCATCATTTTATTTATGTCTTTTTCCCCAGCTCTGGGGCACAAGGTGGCTTACAAAGTTAAAACAGATACAGACAAAAGTCCACATCTTTAAAATGTAAAAGTGAACTATAAACAGAATTACTGTGAAAGCAATTTAAAAACATACCCATTTAAACAACAATTGCAGACAGTACAGCACATTATCAAAAGCCCTTAGTGAAAAGCTTTTTCCTCATTAGCAGTTATTTTGTAAAGGCCTGTTGAAACAAACGAACAAAAAATCTTTGCCTGCTATCAGTAATAAACCACAGCCAGAGTGGATGAGTTCAATATTTGGAGAGTTATAGGTTGATGTTCCAACCCTGTCATAGACCAAGAGGCTTTCTGGGAGGATAAAATGGGATAACTCCTGTATGTACAGCCTTGAGCTCCTTAGAGAAAGTGAGCAATACATATTTAAACTAAGTGGCTTTGCAGCATATCAGCTTTATATCTGGACTTTATCGTAATCCAAGAAATCCAGTTCTTCAGCCGCCTCTGAAAATCAACTCTCTAGAGCCTATGAAGTACAAGTCTTTCTTCAGCCTTGCTATTTCCAATCCCTTACCTGTAGGAGTCAAAAAATGAATCTAGGATTGCATCCATCAAAACACATGCTCCCTATGTTGATAACCCCTTAATTAATTAGACCAGCCACTCTTCAAAGCTTACAAGCATTTTTTGAAAAGGATATTAATGAACATGGGGATTTGAGACAGTAATGCCCAAAGGGACCAATGAACCAATATGAGCAACACAGAGAATGGTTAATTTGAAACTATTAAAATGTTTTTTCCATTGGGCTTTGAAAACCAAGACTACAAACAATATTTAGCATTTATATAATCCATTTCAAATACTCAGAGTGCTACCCAGACATTATCTCAGCCACCTTTGGGACCTGGGGAGGGTCATAAAAATTGGTATAATATTTCAAAACAATCATCCTAACAAGAGCTGCAGAAGGTAAGCAATGTTATTATGCATTTGTTTTTTTCTTACGTGGGGCATGTGCTCTCTGCATTAGGAGAAGAAGAGGCAAAAGCTCACTCTCTTTATTCATGAAGTCCCAGTTCTTTGTTTTTTTATCATAGGCTCCTCAAATACATAAGACAGGAACCAACATCAGAGCAGCATAGTGTAAATCTTCACATGTGGCGTCACATGCATTGATTGCGCTATGCTACTTTGGGACTGGATGAGAACACTGCACAACAAACACCCATATGTGCAACCAAATGCACAATCAAGTGAACTTCTGCATGCACAAGGGCACCGCACATGCAACTCCACTTCTGTAACCTTGAACTAAATGTGGACAGTCTGCATTAGACAAAAATGTCCAACAGCTTTTGTAAGCATGTGAAAGACACCCAACTGGATTCCAGCTAGGAGTCGCAACTGTTTCAGTGGGGTGGGGAATCCACCCTGGATTTTTAAGAAATTGGTCAAGACACTGAACTAATTTGGGGAATATGGTTCAGCACCTTGGATAGTATCTTTATCATTTGGATCAAGTTTGGATCACTGCCCACTAATATGCAAGCCACTCTCAGCTCAGAATTATCCAGAAGCAGATCCTGTAAGAAAAGGAAGTAAGAAGCATTGAGCCACCATTTGCAACAACAAGCAGATGTTATGATAAGAAAACAACAGCATCAAAGACAAACTGACTTCTGTATGACTTCTTTCCTCATGTAAGGACCAACAGAATGAGGATGAGAGGAAGCATTAGAGAAGAAGAGAGGCTTGCTTCATCTTTCTCACCCAGCCTCTCCACCAATACTTGCTTGCTTCCTTGAGCCTAATGTTTATGCAAGGGGCTTGTGCTAGTTTGCATGAGGGGGGTAACAGGTTCAGTCTCAGTTCAATTCCAATTCCACCTCCACTTTAATATTTTTTTTAAAAAAGGAAGAGGTAATGGAATTACAAGCATATCAAATGTTACTTTTTACTAGTTACACTTATATCTTTTCTTTCCTCTCATCAGCTCAAGGCAGTGGAGATGGTGCTCTTCCTCCACCCCACTTCAAGCTTGCAACAACCCTGTGGGGTAAATCAGGCTGAGACAGAATGAATGTCCCATGTCATCCAGTGGGTCTCATGGCTCAGTTGGGAACAGAACATGCATTTCTCAATTCCTGCTCCAATTCTCTACTCCAATTAGACCAGAGGTTTATAAAACGGTGCCCTTCCCATGGCCTCTGAGGCTATACTAAAATAGGATTTGCCTATTTTAATGGAAGAAAAAGGTATTAATTGCTACTAGCCACAATAGCTATGAAATACCTGAAATATCAAATGTGTTCGTTTTGTTTTGTTTTGTTTCTATCCTGTCTTTCTCTCAGTGTGGGACCCGAGATCAGTTGCAACACAGATTAAAACAAAATGAAGG